>CM065721.1:67085501-67215501 GCA_033310375.1 Conus canariensis
AGGGTCAGTGCTGATATCAGAGTTCTAGGAATTATGAAAGAGGTCACTGCACCAGTGTCGTTGCGTAATGGCTCTATTTGCTTGCAGCATTACTGCAACCTGACTTGACACAGGAACAATATTACCGTAACTCATTCTACCTCAGGTACGGGATACTTCATTCCACCCTTGCATCCACTGTAGACTAGGTAACGGATAGTCTCCTACCAAAGCTCTATTCTAATTTGGTTTTTGCTTACTCTGCATGTTTGTTTCTCAGCTGAACCATTTACAGATGGCTAAAGTAGGAGACATTGCTTTTTTAACATCATAACTTTAAAAATAAGCAAGTGAGAAATGTTTTAGTGTGGCATATTAAGTTTTACTGAACTGGCTGCTTGTAATACTAGTGCAGAGAATTAGTAGAACATTTGTGGTTGTGGTATACATTTATACACGTACAGGGTTAAAAACCTAAGGCTGATATGAAAATCTTACCATGCACCGCTGTGTTTCAGGTGTCGACCTTGATTTCAGCATTCATTCCCAGGAGCAGAGCTTGCCTCCTGCAGAGCCCAGTAGTGATTTACAGAATGGCGTCGCAGCAGACCACACGTTTCTCCAGCACCATGCTGTTCCAGAAAGCCTTTGTGGACGGGCAGTGGGTGCCCGCCAGATCGGGAAAACTTTTGATGGTATGTTCTTTGTGTCCATATGTTTTCCTTGTGGTTTGAATCAGGCTGTTTTGTGGCTCTCATCTGAGCATAGATATTCTTTTTAATCTTCTTTTTTTTTTCTTTAAATGTCTCCACCCCCTCTGAGACTGCCCTTCATAGTCGGCTGGGCTATGATCAATATGAATCATATATGTTGAACAGATTAGTAGTGGGAGAAAACTAATGCAGGCTAACAATTCTTCTGCAGTTAACAATTATGGCTTGGCAAAGATTAGAAAAGAAGAAAAACAAAATGGAGAAGGTTTGTCAGACGAAGGAAATGGAAAATCAAAGCATTGGATTCTTAATACAAGACCCTTCATTAGCCATATCTTGGAACCATTGAAATCGATCTTGAAAACAGAACCATTCATAGCACCTGCTCAGTGAGCTTTGCAGGTGGTGTCCAGCATATATTCAATCAGAACAGGCACTACTGAACACCATTGAGGTGACTCTGCAGCGATGCTTTGTCTCGTCTTATGGGTTGCCTCCAGTGGTTTGCCAGTGCTGGGGCAGCGCCGGGACAAGCCAGGATATGGACGTAGACAGGGAGCTGGAATGAGTGGTGTGGGCATAGTGTCACCGGAGTTAATTGGAAGATGAGACAGACAATAAGACAAACCAAAAAAATCATGAAATATGAAGCAACGCATATCACAGGGAAACAGCAGGAAGGGGAAAACGAAGAGCTGGGAAAGAGGGGGAATGGGGAGGACGAAGAATTGCAAGTTGCATATTGGCACGTTACTCATTCATACTTCTATGAATCATCAATAACTAAAGGTAAGATGGCCTCTCTTCGTTAATTAAGGAAACGTTTGAATCATGATCACGATTTATTTAGAAAAGATGAAAGTATGCTTATTGTTGATCGATGACTTTCCTGTCATTTACTTCACTATTGATTGATCTTGTATTTGTCGATTGATGACCTGTAATAATCAACTTGTTCTCGATTGTTGATTGATTATGACCTGTGTAATGCTGAACAATTAAGTAGTGGGGGAAAACAAGTGCAGTTAACAATTCTTCCATCATTGTAATAATGACTTGGCAAAGATTTCAATTTTTTTAAAAAAGGAAAAAAAAATTGAAGATGAAAAAAAATGGGAAAATATATATCATAGATATGAAAACCCTTCACTAGCTGCATGAGGGAACCATCGCAACCCTCTCGAAGGTAGATCTATTGGTATTGCCTGCTCCTAGGCCTTTCGTCCGCTGGATCGGACTCATCAGGGAGACACGGCTGATTGTGTCTGTGCTGTTGGCGTCAAATAGACACACCACAGTCCATAAATCTGTGGTGTTCTCACCACCAAGGGTTAAAAAAAGAATCCAACAGCACCCCCAAAGCAGCCAGCGAAAGGTAGTTATCAACTGATTCTTCAGTGGTGACTGACCACCTGCTCACATCACTGTAAACTTACTTTTTTGGCTTTTAACTGCTGTAGCTTTTATGGAAAAACCTGTGTCCCATTTTTTTGTTTTGTTTTACTATTTAGATATGATGATCTGCTGTCACCAAGGTTTTTTCTTGATTGTACATTGATGGCCTGCCATCATCATCAGCTTTACCATCACTGTGGGTTGATAACCTTCAGACATCAACTTTTTCTTCTTTGTTGATAAATTACCTGCAGGGGGTTTCAGCAAAATCAAAATTTGGGTTGAAAGACTGATGTGCTGGCATTTCTTTTCTTCTTTTTTTATCAATATAGCAAAAACATTGATGAGTTCATTATGTGTCAGAATAAGGATTCAGAGTTCTACAAAGGTAAAAAAAAAAAAAAAAAAAAAAAAACAGCAGCACAACGTAAGAGAACTGATCTCTCAGAATTTTTTTTTTAATCATTGTGAAGATGGAATTATCGTTCATAGAGTTCCCTTAGTGCAGCAGTGTCAGTGACAGTTAAAAGTGCAGTGGAATGACTGTTTGACTGTTTCAGTGGTGAACCCCTCCACTGGGGAGATGCTGGGGAAAGTGCCAGACATGGATGCCACAGACACCCGCAATGCCATAGAGGTGGCCTACAAGGCCTTCAAGTCCTGGAGGGAGGTTACCGCCAAGGTAGAGAGATGAGCTGATTGAAAGTAGGCTTGTTAACAAATGTTCATGCACACATGAAAGATGTTTATAGTATGCATTTATATGTCACTGTAACTGCACATATCTCCCAGTCGTTCCTCCATGTGTGCATGCAAACACACACAGGCACACACATGCATATTCGCACACATGCCTGCACTCTTGCAGGCATACAAAGACTACACACAACACCACACACACACACCACACACACACACACACACACACCACAACATACACACACACACACACACACACACACACACACACACACACACATGCACGCAGACATCTACGCATGCAGGCGCACATACACATACACACACACACACACACACACACACACACACACACACACACACACACACATGCACGCAGACATCTACGCATGCAGGCGCACACACACACACACACACACACACATACACACACACACACACACACACACACACACACACATACACACACACACACACACACACACACACACACACATACACACATACACACACACACAAACATGCACGCAGACATCTACGCATGCAGGCGCACATACACACACACACACACACACACACACACACACACACACACAACACACACACACACACACTTGTCTAACATCACGTAAGTTTGTGAAAGGAGGTAAAATGAAACTACTACTACTTCTACTATTACTACTATTACTGCTACTAATACTACCACACACACACACACACAAACACACACACAAACACACACACACAACACACACACACACACACACACACACACACACACACACACACACACACACACGTAAAATGCTTGCTATACTTTGACTTTTGGATGACCATGGTGCACCACAAGTCATAGTAAGATGTAGTATGTTCTGTATGGAGAGAGAGAGAGAGAGAGAGAGGGAGAGAGAGAGGGAGGAGGCAGGCTGGGAAAGGAGGGGAGATGTGACATGAAATTGCCAGCCAATCTGACTATGCAAAAGGTAACAGTCGTAGAACAAAACATTTTGAAAGGGAAAGATTTTTTTTTTTTCTAATCAAATTAATTTCCGAAACCAGTAACACAAGCCTTATGTGACATTTTGCAAAATGTTCAGAGTTTTGTGGACAGAAGTGATTTTTTTTTTCAGACATTGAAATTTGAAGTAGAATGCGGTATGTTGCAGGAACGGTGTGGCATTTTACGTCGCTGGAGTGACCTCTGCATGCAGAATAAATCAGAACTGGCAAAACTGTTGACCTGCGAAATGGTGAGGCCTGTGCATGTGTGTGTGTGTGTGTGTGAGTGTGAGGAGAGATGAGTGTGTGGGTGCGTGTGTGTGTGTGAGTGAGTGTGTGAGAGAGAGGGAGAGTGAGTGAGTGAGTGTGTGTGTGTATGTGTGTTTGTGTGTGTGTGTTTGAGTGTGTGTGTGTGGTGTGTGTGTGTGAGTATTCGCGTGTGTGTGTATGTGTGTGTTTGTACGTATTTGTGTGTGTGTGTGTGTGTGTGTGTGTGTGTGGTGTGTGTGTGTGTGTGTGTGTGTGTGTGTGTGAGTGTGTGTGTGTGTATGTGTGTGTGTGTGTGTGTGTGAATATTAGAACAGTGCGCTATGAACGGTGAAAACACCACGTGTCTTATTTGTCTGAGGTAAGTACATGAGCTGTCTGTGGTGGGGCTGCCAACTTTCGGCGTGGAACTGCTCATCTTGGTGACCTGGCACAACACAGCACCATGCGGCACACTTGCCGTTTTGCATTTGCAGCAGTTATCTGGCGTATGGCAAAGTTGAACTGCCATATGGGACTGAAAAGCAGACTGATACTGGCCTGCAATGGCTCTGTTCAGAGGAAAGGTGGTAATCCACCTGGGAACCGCTCAGAGCAGCCCAGAAAATGCTAGCATAAATGTGGCAGTCTAGGCCAAAGGCCAGCCCAGCCAAAAAACAAACCAACAAACACACAAACAAACATGCCCTATAATCCATGTGCTATTCTCACTTTGAACTGAAAAAATCAATTGCAGAATCACCCCAAAGTAAAAGTTAAGTTAAAGAAAAGACTTCTGTTTATCTTTCATTGACTGCAGCTTGTTTTGTGTCACACAGAATTTCAAAATCTGTCATGCATCTAAGTTAACATCCAAATCATAGTTTCATTTTTACGTACACAGGCGCATATGTTCATATATTTATATAAGTACATATACGAACGTTTGCACACATGCATGCAAAGGCATGTGCATCAATACACACAAACATGCATGCACACACACATGTACATATGAAAGACTTGGAGTTGATTAATTTACTGTCCAAGAGCAAAGGAGGTTATTAGCAAAACTGGTGTCGATGTTTCATCTGATGGATCTGGTCCCCTGTCTCTATCTAGAGTATTAAATGACTGGTTTTATCTTTACACAATTTGCAAAAGTTTGTCACGTAGTTCAGTTAGTATTTATCTTTAAATTTGCTTAACATTTTTCTGAGTGGTTAACCGTTCGTCCTTCTACACATTAATTGACCTACATCATACTACCTATCCAAATATGATTGACAGTGCTCAAGAACTGACAAAGTGGTCCACTGGATGCTCTCCTTATAGTTTTACATATTGTGCAATTGGATTTTTTTTTTCCACTTAAAATAATGTTTTCCCGAGGTGGGGGTGGGGTGGGGTGGGGGGTTGCTTATTTGTTATTGTGATTGAATCATACAGGCATGCACATGTTCACACAGACACACACAGACACAGACATACACACACACACACACACACGCATGCACGCACGCACGCGCGCGCGCGCACGCACGCGCGCACACTCACACACTCACATCGTCTGATACCACTTTTACTGGGAAGACATTAAACTGAAGAACAAAAACATGTACGCATGCACTCACGCACACTTGCATGCATGCACACACGCATGCATGCATCACACACACGTACACATGAACGCACGCACGCACACAAACACACACACACACACACACACACACACACACACACACACACACACACACACACACACACACACACAAAGTGCACCCACACAACACATATCAATGAATTAGATTCTCAAGTCATTTGCAGGGCAAACCACTCAAAGATGCTGAAGGAGAAGTGAATTACGGAACCTCCTTTATCGACTGGTTTGGAGAGGAGGCTCGGCGAGCATACGGAGACATAGTGCCCTCACCTGCCAAGAACAAACGCATGCTGGTGTTGAAACAACCCATCGGTGTGTGTGGGATGATCACTCCCGTGAGTTCTCATTTCTTGGTCCGCCCTCGTTTCTGTATGTCTCTTTCCAGGCATCTTTTTCTTCCTTTCTTTCTTTCTTTCTTTCTTTTTCTTCCTCTTTCTGTCTCTGTATTTCTTTCTTACGTGCCAAGCGAGGACACAGGTGGCTGTTTTACCTCTGTGCCCTTGGAAAATTGTGTACTGTTATCATTATTCTTATTTCTTTTAAGGTTCTTGACCTTTTTTTTAATGCAGGGGGTGCAGGAGTAAGGATGCTGGTGACTATTTCATCTCTGTGTCCACTGAAAATCTTGTGCTGGTATTACTCATATTCTTATTTCTGTTAATCGCAGACTTTTTTTTTCTTTTTTTTTTTTTTTTTTTTTTTTTTTGGGGGGGGGGGGGTTGTACATTTTCTTTTAACTGTCACCTATTATATTTCTGAACTTGTGGCCTGTTTACCTATATATGTTGCAGACAGTCTTTGACGGTTTTTTTTTTCTCTCTTTAGAATTTAAAACCTGCCAGCATTTTTGTCATAAACTGGCTACTAGATTATCTGGAAATGTCGCCTGCAGTGGATACCAGCTGTCCGTTTCTCAATGTCTATTTGCCCATATATTTGTCTTTTTTCATATATTTCGTGGTACCGTTGTGTTTATTGTTTATTGGCACCATTAACAACAGCTCAGTCTCTTTGGCCTTGACCCTTAATCGTTTGCTTCTTGGTTATCAAATGTCCACATTCAGTGCCACCATGTCAGACTCTTGCTCACACAATATGTCGACACACAACCAGTTGGACAGACAGAAGAGAGTAATTTTTCATTGGTTTACATAAAAATACTTCTACTATTATTTCACATTTTCACACATACTTGTTTTAGTCTAACACATTTTCAACGTCCTCAGCAACTCTTTTCTTTTCAAAGTTTGGCCTTAGTTGTTAGACAAATTTCTGTGTTTGTAAACAGAGTTCATTGGTCTTCACAGACCTGTAACACAATCAATTTTTTCTTTCCTGGTTCTGGCCTCAGCAAGTCACGAAATCTGTTTCAGTCTCCGCAGCCTCATGCTGACTTATTAAACACACACACACACACACAAACTGTACCTGTGCCCCTCTCTCAACAAAAATAAACTACTCGTCCCTAGTCTATCCAGGGAAATAGTTCCTGAACAGAAAAAAAGAAAAACAAATTGATCATTTGATTTTGATTATTTCATAAAGTATTTTCATCTGTAGAATTCTAATCATGATTTTCTTCTCTTTCAATTTCTTTTTTTCACTGCATCTTACCTGGAGGTTTGCTGAGCCTATTACAGGTCAGTGATGGTCTTTGATTTACATTTACTTTTCACGTCTCCTACATCATTCAAAGAAAAGTATGAGGTATGCACCCTCAACAATGCCTCTCTGTATATGAAGCTATCCACCAGTCTGTGCTCTGATTCAGCTGACCAGCGTGCAGGAGATACACCAATCACCTTGTGATATCTCATCACTACATGTGTACCAAGCATGCATGCTGCGTGATTTCCATGGTTAGCCAGGCCAAGGCCCAAGATTTTAATTTAAAACACAAGGGTTGTGTTTTCCATCACATACTGTTTTCACAAACAAGCACACATCAAGCTCCCAGTTTTCTTTTCAATCTTTTCAGCCAGACTTTTTTTTTGTACCCCTACAAAAAGTACATCCTTCTCCTGTTCCTCTTTCCTTTCGTTCCCCCTCTCTCTACCATCCTCCTGTCACCTCCTCCCCATTCGCTGCCCCCCCCCCCCCCATCTCAACCTCCTTCCCCCCTGCCCCTTCCCTCCCCACCCCTCCTGTAATCTCATTCCCCCCATCTCCTTCCCCCCTCATTCCCCCATCTCCTTCCCCTCTCCCCCCTTCCCTAATGAGTGAAGAGTGGGGTCGGATTTTTTCCAGTTTTCATATCAAAGTACCTGCAGACCAGGCATGTAATTCTTTCTCTTCTCAGTAGATTTTCTCCTACTTTTTTTTTTCCAAAGATTCAGCCGAAAATAAAAACATGACATGGGAAACAATTGAATGAAGTGCCAGCAGGCAGCTCTTCAAAATCAGCACTATCCAGGTAGGCAGCCCATTGCGTACAAGATAACATGGATTGTCAGCACCTAGAGCCTTTGGCTAGGCGCTTTATAAATGCTGTGTTGTTATTATCAAAAGACTGTGTTCACCTAACCCTGTTTCAGTGGAACTTCCCCAATGCCATGATCACCCGCAAGGCCTGTGCCGCCATTGCCGCAGGATGTACAGTTGTGGTGAAGCCAGCAGAAGACACCCCTTTCTCCGCCTTGGCATTATGTGAAGTGCGTTTTTTCATTCTCCTTTAATATCTTCATTATGCATCTCTTATGGGACAGGTAGGATTGGTGTTTTAAGTAACGCATTTGCAAATATGGGGTGGGGGGGGGAAAGGATATAAGCCTACATACAGAAAGGAAAAGGAAATCTCAAGTGAGGCAAGGATAGTAAATCATAAAATAGCTAACAAGAGAGGCAATTTTTGCTTCCATGGTGACATTATTACCTGCCTATGATTCCAAACTGATGTTGCCACACATGGAGACATGCACTGAGGTCCATATTCACCCCTTGTAACTCATCTTTAACTCGCACACATGTATAGGCCCACACGCACACATGTATGCATTGGTGTGTGTGATGTGTGTGTGTGTGTGTGTGTGTGTGTGTGTGTGTGTGTGTGTGTGTGTGTGTGTACCTACATATATGTACAGATAGAAAGATGGGTATTATTTTATACCAACAAATATAAAAATTCTCTTTTTTTTTTTAAAGAAAAAAGGTGAGAAGAGTGATAACATTGTCTTAAAAATGATGTCCTGGTATTTCTGGTTTTACACATTCTTCCTTGAGGTTGGACGGAAGCGACTAATTTGGACTGTGTTTTGCAGTTGGCAAGACAGGCTGGCCTGCCCTCAGGCGTTTTGAATGTGGTGACTGCTCACGTGCCAATGCACCGTCAGTGGGGAAGGAACTGTGTGAGAATCCCATCGTCAAAAAGATATCTTTCACAGGATCCACCAACACTGGCAAGGTAGGGCCTATGTTCATTGAAGTAACTCTTTTGTGGCCATGGTTTTCTTTTCTTCTTCTTCTTTTTTCTTCTTTTTCTCTTCTTCTTCTTCTTCTCTCATCTTACTGATTTGCTTGTCTATATGGTATTACCTTATCATCACTCGTTCCACAGGCATAGAACTTATATAGAAATTTTTTTTTTGCAAAAAATTTTAAGGAGTAAAGTAGAACGTGAAATCCAAAGTGGAAGAATTTCATGCTGGATTTTTCATTCAGAATTTCCTGGTTATTCGTGATGTTTGTTGTCGCTCACCCTCCCAGCTCATAGCACCACCATCCCTCCACTTCCCACTCTTTGCTCTCCACGCTTGACACCTTCACACCTCCCTCCCATCCCCTCCCTTTTCTCAGTACCTTCCTACAATTCCCCATCCATCCCCCATCCCTCAGTGAACTCTCTTCCAGTGAATTCTTTTCAGTTCCACAACCACATAATTCTATGCTGTTTTGTTTGTCAGTTGGCCAGTGTTTGCTTCAAAAAGGTTTGATAATAAACCGAAATATTGCAGTTCATTCATGGGTGTTGTGTGGCTTCAATTTTTTTTATCTTCCTTAAATTTTCAATGTGCTGAGAATCAAACTGTACTGAATTGAAGTGTAAAACATCCAGATTGTTCCAGGAAAGACGGGACAGATTTGGTTCCAGAATCTGTAGGCCATTACGTGCTGGTAGGACGGGTGACACAACAATAAAATGCATGCACACTGGTGTCATGTAAAGGCACCATCCCCAAAGTCGGAGTGTGGTTACCATAATGGTGGGATCGAAAACGGTCCCATGTGCAGAAGTCTCACTAATGGTGAACCTCAGAGTTCTAGCCGAAGAATGAAGGAAGAAAGACCTGTAGAATTCAAACTCATTTGACATTTTAGTTTCCGCCTTGGCTTAAGGCTGTGTCAGGCCAGTTGACATAGGCTAGAACACCAAGGCTACATCATGTTGTTATGCTCTGCATGGTTATGCGGGGATTGTCTTCAGTTGTGACAAGCTCCTAGTATAACATTATCAGTCTCCAAAATCCCCTGAAGTCGGAGTGTGGCTGCCCACATGGCGGGGTAATCAAAAACGGTCACACACGTAATGTTCTCATCCCTAGCTGATGCATTTGTACCATAGTGTTCAAGTACTTCAGCTTTTGGATGATCCCTGGAGTCTTTTAGCCAGGGTACAACAACAACAACAACAGCGACATTTTAGTTTGTTTTTGTACACAGCACATGTTCCCCATCTGTAAATTCTCAACTTCCTGTTGCCATCTTGTCCATGATCCTGTCTTCTTCCACAGTACATTATAAAGTACCGGCTGTTCTGCAAATGTGTATTGATATGCATGACAACAAAACCTGTCATAACACTTTTCAGAAATGGTCGTATTCTTTTCCAAAGGGATGACAATCCACTTGCAAACACACCTGCTGAAGGGTGACTAGATGATCATGGACTTGTGGCCGCAATGTCTTCATGTATTCCCTCATGGTACACAAGATGCATGTCCTTTTTCTTTGAGTTAAGGAATAATGTCGCCAATTCTCATGTCGTCTATCATCCTGTCCAGCTTGTCCCATCACCAACTGTTTCTGGCACCTACTTTTATTCTGTAGCCTTCACCTAGGGCAAGAATTTCAACATGTGTGCTTTGACTTTCACTGTAAGGAAATAGAGAAAAACAAACAGAATCAGTTCCTCTTAGTAACTTCAATTTCAGGATAATCATGTTAGCAGGTTACCAAGTGGAAGGTAATATACAGAAGAGGATAGATATCCTGCTCAGCCACCTGTGTATGCATGTCCGTGTCAGTGTCCACCACACCCTCTCCTCTGTCTTTGAGTTAGTAATGAGAGTGACAGATGAAAAAAAAATAAAAAGAATTTAAAAAGATGAATACATAAAAAAAATTATAAAAAAAAAAAAAAGAGAGTGACAGATAAACAGGCTGTGCAATTTAAATCATTTTTTGTTTCAAGAAAGAGTGATGAAAAAAAATTAGTCTGCAAATCTACAGGAAATGTAAGGCCCCACATTCTGACTGAGGAAGCTATGTGTGAATATTGTCTCATTGACCAGGCATCAGCAGGTGTGAGACTGTCACGCTTAAAGAGACAGCATCATGTTTTTTTCTGTGTACTTGTACATCATTTGCTCTGTGGTGGGCAGGTGAAGCAAACAGCTAACTGTTATGAAAGAGGCCAGGACTTGTGACACTTGATGCATTTGTTTCATTTTTAGTTGTCTTATTTATGTTAAGACTATAAAACAATGTTGTCTGTACAAAGCAACATTCCTGCTGCTATTGAATTACTTGTTTTGCCATAGAAGACACAATTACAGCAGAGAAAGTTTCTGAAATTTTTAACACATGAAACAGCCCATTGTAGATGTTGGTGCAGATGATCTGATGACTGGTGTAACTGATTAGCCCCCGTCATGTTGTGCAGTTTGCTACAAACTCAGTGTTCATACTTCAAGAAAGGATTAAGCATACTGATACTTCAACGTGTTTTATTGTCAAAATGTCTTTTTTTCTCTTTTTTTCTAAACTTGGGGCAGAAGAATTAAGCAGGATGGCTAGCACCCTCCCACACAGCCTGGTCTTCTCTGTCATGAAGGATACTTGTAGTTCAGCTGCCATGCTGATGATTCAATGTACATATGCACATATTGTCTTTGTTGTTTTTTTTGTACAGGATCATACTTTTTATCGTTAATGTGGTGACAGCCCTGAAAAGAACCTGCGTGGTCAGCTGGGCTACAAGGACAGAACTAAACTCTCAGTTTGCCCAAACGTGCTGGCGCCCTCTGGAGGGAGAGCTCACTCATGCCAGCTCCGCGACTAAGCAAGTTTTGTCGTCAGTAGGGGCTTAGTAGGTGGTGTCCTGCGTATGTTGGATCAGAACAGGTGCCACTGAACACCACGGAAGTGACTCGGCAGTAGTGCAGTGTCTCCTCCAGTGGGTTGCCTCTTGACGGCTTGACATTGATTGCTCCCTGTGGATTGCCAGTGCCAGGGCTGCGGCGGGCCGGGCCAGGCTGCGTCTGTGGACGGGGTGTCGGAATGAGCGGTGTGGGTGCACTGCCACTGAGATGGCACGGAAGATGAGACAGCAAAACAAAAAACAAAAAAAAATCCACCTCTCAATTTGTCCTACATCAGTCAATAAGCATGACATACAGTCATTGTCTGCTGTGTTTCCAGATCCTTCTCCAGCAGTCTGCTTCGTCTGTGAAGAAAGTGTCCATGGAATTGGGAGGTAATGCCCCTTTGATCGTCTTCGATAGCGCAGACCTCAACACTGCCGTCACTGGAGCCATGGGTGCCAAGTTCAGGTGTTCTGGTCAGGTAAATCTACATTTGTTTTTCTCTTGGGATGTGCTGGAATAGGTTCCTTAAAGTCTCGTGTTTTGGTAGCTGCTTTTGCTGCAGGTTTGCTGATTATTTGTTTTATTGCATAGAGTAAAGGCTTGAACACTTACTGTTGAAAACCAAGTTTATTAACAGTCATAACATTTGTGCCTTTGCTTTCAGCCCGAGTTCATCCATGTATGAACAGATTCATTTTTTGCTCCTTTTTTTTTTGGTTTGTGTCTTTGATATTGTTGTTTCATTCTTAATTTTTCCTACTAAGGATTACTGTCTGGTGCTTGCTCAGTATTGTTCAGATGTATGTTGAGTTTGAAATCATCAGCACAGATAAAGAGACTACGAATGAATGAACAACCAGAAATTTATAAACAGGTACATGTATCTCCATAGATAAGAAAGCTGTAGTGGCATTGGAGAGGAGATGAATGCCATGCCTTTCTTAATAATCTTTCTAGATATATAATCATTAATTAAAAATCAAAAATTGAAGAATATTTGCTTCGTAATTCATGTCCGTCTCATTTCTTTGCAGACCTGCGTTTGTGCCAACCGCATACTAGTACAGGAAGGGATATACGACAAATTCATCACTCGTCTAGCAGAAGTGATGAGAAATGAGTTGAAGGTGGGTGATGGACTAGAACCCTCCACAACCCAAGGACCTCTCATCAACAAGGCTGCTGTTGACAAGGTACGTTGTAGCCAGCAAGAGAACAAAGGGACAGGGATTGAAGAATTTCACAGCAAGTAACTTAACAGTAGAAGGAAGTTCTTGTGTTTGTCATTTTTCAGGTTTGTTCAGTTGTAATCTTCAGTACCAGTGTGCCATGCCCATAGTGAATTGACCGCATGCAAATGTGCCAGGTCATTGGAAAGAAAAAGTATTTCTGTACATAAGATGGTTTTCTACCTGATTTGACAACTGAATACAATGAATACATGGGCAGTATTTCATGATGGCTCTGACCAGTATTTGCGTGTGTGTGTGTGTGATCTGGATAGAATACTTTTTTGTAATAAACATTTTATTGCATGTTTTTAAACAATAACACACACACACACATAAATGAAGAAAGAAACGGGAAAGGGGCACATGGAGTGGGTAGTGGGGGAAAAGGGGAAGGGGGCATATACGAAAGGGGATATCTGAGATTATCATACTCCTGAAAGTAACATCATCATCAATAGTAATAGTAACAGCAATAACATCTCAATAATAACAACAATACCTACAACAATGACAAGAACAGCATGACTATCAAGTTTGTGGCGGGGGGGGGGGGGGGGGGGGGGGATGGCGAAAACATGTGCAAATGGGCATGGAGTATGCAAGAACATTTTGACATATACATATATATATATATATACATATATATATACACATACATACATACACACATATACATACATATATATACACACATATATGCACACACACATATATATACACACACACATACATACACATACACATATCAATTATACAGTGACAAGTAAAGGTGTATAAAAGTTCCATTCTGTAGTAAACCTAGACACATTATCATTAATTTTCGCATTGTATTGTTCTATCTTGTATCTTTTATTCAGCTGCTTCTGAAAGACAGTTAAGTTAGGTGGGGATTTTTCTGATATACATTTGTATATATATTGTTTGGCAAACATTATTATAAAGTCAAAAATACTATCTGTATTAGAATGGTTATCCACATTAAAAAGTACCAGTTCACATGAAATCTTTAAATCATAAACATTTTCACATTTTTCATCGAAAATTTTTTCCAAAGAGGTCCAAAAACATCTAATATATTTACAACTCCAGAAAGAATGTTCAATAGAGTCGCTTGCTTCATTGCATAACGAACAGTTTGCTGTGGCAGATACCCTCATTGCACTTAAAACAACATTTGTTGCAATAATTCTGTGAACAATTCTAGTCTGTAGCCACTTTAATCTAACATCTTTAGTTTTATGTATTTTAAGGAACACCTCTTTTCAAGGAATATCAACATTTAATTTTTGTGTCCATTTCAAACAACAGTTAGGTCTGACATTGTCTTCTGTTAAAATTTCATAAGGTAATTTTGATCCTTTTGATACCTTATAAATATGTCTTAATGCATTTGGTATGTCCAAAAATCTGTTATTGTCTGTATTTCGTTTTATTCCACTTATTCTGATATATTCTTTAATTGCCGATATAATACCATTAAACGTGACAAAATCATGGATAGAATACTTATATTCACCTTAGCTTATATTGGAAAGTGATGTTAGACTATTGATTTTGTCAGCCATGAGATTGCCTGGTCAGCGTAGGCGTGTGAATAATATGACTGACTGACCCGTCAAATACAGACTACCTGCCTCATTTACATTCTATTTTCTGGTCTTTATGTGATTCAAAAAATGGATTGAGAAATATACTTTTGTTTGCTTTTATTGAAAACTCATTACAGTGTAGTTGACTGTTTCTATCTTTTTACTGTTTTGTTTATTTCTTTCTGTTTGTTTGGGTTTTTTTTCAGGAGAAAGATGAATTGCTTTGAGCAGATTTACCTGAAAAGAAAAAAAAAACAATGAGGAAATATGCCAGAGAAATGTGTGTGAGCAGGTGGACGGTCTGGTAAAGGACGCTGTGGCAGATGGCGCCAAGCTGGTGATGGGAGGCCAGGGTGACACAAGAGTAGGTAACTTCTATGAGCCTACGCTGCTGACCGACGTCACGATGGACATGCGGTGCTCCACGGAGGAGATCTTTGGGCCTGTGGCTACTATCCTCAAGTGGGTGTTTTGGGGGAGTGACAATGCCAGAGTTAAACCTAGAAGCGCATAGGTTCCTTCACTTAGGAGATAACTTGCAAATTGGAGGAGGAAAAAAAAACCTGCTGAGCTGGTGTGCATCAACATGAGCATGCTGTCTAACAAAATCCCCTCTCTACCTTTCATTCATCCTTTTTTTTTCTCTCGGTTCGTTCCATGCGCATCTGTCACACTATGGAGGGAAAGCTCCTCAGTCCAAATGGAATTTAAGCAGTTTTGAAGACTCTTTTATGGTCTTCCACGACAGACAAATTGCTATGCAGCATGCAAAGAAACCAAGAGCAGATTAGTAACTGCACACACACACACACACACACACACACACATACACACGCACAATTACACACACACATACATACACATTCACACACAGAGGCATGCACTCATAAATCTGAAAAATTTCTTTTTCAAAAATGGTGTTCGTCTCAGTAGTCTTATCTATAACTTGGTAATGGAAGAACAATATCCTCTATTATGGACACAGTTATTGTGCATCTCATTTCTTTTTTATGAACAAGAGGACCACAGGGGTATAGCAGTTTACCTCTGCATACTCTTCTGCTTGAAGTACAGAAAAGGAGCTGTCAAACTTTCATGTACCCTTAGATATGCTACTTTGTAAAAGTTGCTTTTCCTTACTTCACACAGTAGAGTACCGGTACTCGGGGGGTAAATGTGGACATAGCCAGGTGTTCATATTCTTTAGCACTTACCAGGGCTGTCACACCATCAAAATGAAATCCATGCATGTTTCTTTTTTTAAAAAAACACACACGCACACGAAAAAAAAGGGGAGGGGGAGGGGATAAAACATTAACTCTTTCATTCCTACTTTTCTATGAACCATTACTTCCTCTTGTTCCTAGATTCTTATGAGTATTCCCTTCATTCCTGTATTTAAAGAAAAAAAAAAGAAGTGTAAAGTGAGAACTGCCACGTATGCAGTAGCAAACCGGCCAGAAGAGAGCAGCAACCACTTTCCCATGCTGTAGGGGGTCGTCTGGCATCCATTCCATTCATGAACACTGCCGCGCGAGCGACCCGGTCATGACGTGTACCGATGACGCGACTTGCACGAAGTTCAAAGCGCTTACCGCGAGAACCGATTTTCCAGGCTGCAGGAAGGAAAGGAGGGATTTTGTGCTGCGTCGGTTTTCCAGGCTGCAGGAAGGAAGGGTAGGATTTCTGCAAACCGGAAAACCGGGTTGTAGGGATGAAAGAGTTAAGATGATGATTGACAGTAGTTCAGCTCCTTTTGACAAGGCAAGCAAGAAATGTGCCATTCCCCCGCTTGTTAACTTTCCAAAAACATGTCAAAGGCCACAGACTGAAAAAAAAAAAAAAAAAAAAAAAAAAAAAAAGCTAACTTTTGGGTGTGTTGTTTTTTTCATTCCCTATCCCCCACTCCAGTAGTTGACAGTTGTGCCTGCCTCAAACGTCCTGCTTCAGTTTACAGTTCATTACATGCAAGTCATTACATCTCCCTCCCCCTCCCCCCAAAAAAAAGATGAAGCCTATGTTATGATGCAAGACCTGAAAAATGGTTGAATAAATGGCGTTCTACTTTATGCTTTCCCCAATACTTCATGTATGTAGAAGCACTATCGTATACCCTAACAGCTGCAGTCAACGCTGCCTTGAGTGTAGAATCATAGAAACCTGGACTAGAAAAACTGGATGCGGTATGAGGGTTAAGTAAGCAGTTTTGTTGTTGTTTTTCTCAGCAGACTTTCTTTTTCTTGGATGTTCGTTTTACCTCCCTCTGAAAGTCAGGTGGTTTTCTATGAAATCCTTGGATTCAAGGAAAATTCTCCAGCCAGATGAATGAACTTTTTATCTATGTATGCAGTAAGGCACACTTTGGGAACATAAAAATGGTGGTGTTTGGGATGGAATGGGATAGCCACACTTAAAAATTACCAAATTGTATTATGTCTTGTTGTTATAAAACTTTTCAGTGGTGGATTATGGGAAATTTTTTGTATTGCATATGTCTCCTGTGTATTTGTGCTCAACACAGATGTGCAATTCTGCTGGCAGGTTCAAGACAGAGGAAGAAGCTGTGGCCATAGCCAATGCCACGCAGTTCGGTCTTGCTGGTGAGTTGTGTCTGTCCACAAAGAGATGTACTTGAGGTGTTTGTCATATACATTATCATATCATTATGGTTTTCATTTCTGACTGTATAATTGCAAGCAGGCGGCTTGCTAGTGACATGAACTTTATCATTTCTTTCTCCGTTGTCATCATTTCCAAAGGAAGATCACTTGTCCTGAAGAGAGGTTCTTGAATAGCTTCCGGACATTTCTGCCCTCACCCTGTAAAGTTGTTGGGGGTCACCAGTGGGGGAAAGGGAGGAGGGGTGGGTGGCTTTTTAACCAGGCTGAAAAAAAAAGTGGAGGGGTGGAGGACTGTTATGGTCTTAACAGCTGTTGGGCAGGAGAGGATGGTGATGTGGGGCATAAAATTTAAGCTTTTTATTTTTTTTTTTAAGCACCTACACTGTAATGTTCAGAATGGGAAAATTCTCTTTGCATTTTTGTCTATGGTCAAGGGCAGGGTGGGTGGAGGAAGAAGGGGGGTCTAGAACTACTCCCTGTACCTACACACCTGATCTATCCCTGATTTTTATAAGATGCAACATGAATTTCTCAAATAGATTACCAAACACTGGTCAGCGAGCAATCGAGCAATCTTTAGCACAGATTTGTCTCTTCTAGCCCCTGTTCAGTCTGAAATATTAACCAAACAGCTGAAAATACTCCTGCATTGCTTTCTCCTGTTCATTAAGAACAGGCAAGCTTTCAACATGAAAGATCATGTACAGACCACTGCAAATTACCATCAAGCAGACACTAGCGTGGCAGTCTCCCCAGTTCATGATGTTTGTGGACTTTGAGAAGGCTTTTGACAGTTGACAGGGAAGTCATCTGGAAGCTTATGCACCACCATGGCTTTTCACCAAAACGTATCTCTGTTTGCCAGCAACTGAATAACAAGTCTACCTGTCAAGTCATACACAATGGAAAACAATCTGATCCATTACATGTGTGGACTGGTATAAGACAGGGCAGTCCTCTATCACCAACAATCATCTTCTTGGTGATAGACTGGATTATGAAGAACACTGCAGATGTCAAAACCACTGGCATCCAGTGGGCCTTTTCTAATCAGCTGGAAGTCTTTAGACTTTGTCGATGATTCCCATCTCCTGTCTTTTACAGACACCAATATGTTCAAGTAAAATTATCCCACCAGGCTGAGGAAGCAAAGAAAATAGGCCTCAAAATCAACCTGAAGAAAACTGAAGAAATGAACATTAATAACAAACAACAAGACCCCATTCAGCTAAAAGACAAGAACATTGAAGAAGTGGAGAAATGTGTCTACTTGGGCAGTGTCGTCAGCAAAGTTGGTGGAACACCGAGGCAAGGCACTTTTAATACCATACACCCCTTAAAGGCTTCCACCGCCCTTGTGCTGCAGACCAAGATCAGAATTTTCAACTTGTTATGTGAATTCTGTTATATGGTTCGGAGACTTTGAGAACAACAAAGTCCAACTCTCACAATCTTCAGTTATTTATCATCGAGTGCCTCGCGTGCATCCTCAACATCAGATGGCCAGAAGTCATCTCCTACAAAACCCTTGAGAGAGAACCAAACAACATTCTGTAAACACCGAGATGACGAAAAGGAAAAGGAACTGGACACTTACAAAAGCCTCCTGCCAACAAGAGACACACTTGAATAGAACCCACAGGGGAAAAGGAAAGTCAGGACCTCGACAGATTTGACACAGGTGCACAGGTTCCAAAGTGAAGACAGCCGGAATGACGTAGGCCCACCTGAAGAGGTCAGCTCAGAAAGAGGCAACTCGAGGAGTGATGCCACACCCAGTGTACCCCGTGGAACTCAAAGGATTAAGTCAAGTAAGCTTTCTCCTTCGTTCTGACCAAAACAATAAAGATGACCCGAAGTCCTGTCCTGTTGCTTTTTAACCCCTTTACTCCGACTAAAATGTAAACACAACCAGACATCTCAGCCTGTTTCTCTTCCAGGATATCTGCCATCTTTTTAGACCCAAGTAAACAAGATCCAAAGAGAATCGATATTCCCAGCTTGTAATATTCTCCTTCAAAACCCAATCTACCTCTTCTTTTTCAGGATACTTCTTCTCCGGTGACATTGGACAAATCTGGCGCGTCGCAGAGAAGCTGGAGTACGGGTTGGTGGGGGTCAACGAAGGCCTCATCTCCACCACAGAAGTACCCTTTGGAGGGATGAAGGAGTCTGGTTTGGGGTCAGAAGGTGGAAAATATGGACTTAGTGAGTACATGGAGCTGAAATATGTCTGCATGGGAGGGATCTAACGCGATAATCACTGCGCAGAATGGTTGTATTAAAGATGACGAAGAATGTGGCAAAAAAATCATTGATGTAATAGGCTTTTGTCTGACCCAGAACTTCCGACTCAAGGGGTTGAGCAATATATATACTACAGTGCAACCTGTCATCAGGAGATCAGTTCAATACAAAGATGTTAAAAGAAATTCTTTATGGGAGAGAACCTTAATTGAGCAATTGATCCAATACAAAGAGGAAAATGTCTTCTTGTTGGGGTGGTGGTGGTAGCGTTTTGTGGGTGGTTTGGGTTGGGGGTTTTTTTTTGAGAATCTTCAATGGGGAAGTTCTTAGGGGGGATTTTTCCTGGTACAGCATCTTCGGTACAACAGGTTTCGGTGCTACCATCTTCGATAAACCAGTTTCAGCTGTATTCATGTGATGGTGGATTCATGGATCAGGAAATGGGTGAAACAAAGAAGGAATTCAGAGGACAGAGGCTGGACTGAGGTGGCGACATTTTGTGGATACTTAGCTCAGTGGCCTCGTTGTGTTTGAACTGATAATGTTACCAACCAGGTATTACCTGTAGATAATCAGTTGCTGCTTTTAATTTTACAGATAGATTGCTTTTTATATCATAATGCTACTTTGGAAACTCTGTGGATATTCACCGTTTCGGTTTCAAGAGTTTTTTTCTTTCTTTTTTTTTTGCATTTCTGTCCAAATAAGTATCTTCTCTCTAGCATCAAATGTTCTGTTTATTTGCTTTGTTGTCTTTGAGGCGATTTACACATGGCAAAACTCAACCTTTCTCAACTGTTTTGGACTCGGACTGCCTTGCCATGTGGTCTGAAGCGTTTTGTATTCTGGCGGGGCAGTGCTGCAATGTCTCGAATTTGTCTGGAATTATCTTTCCTGCCGCTAGCAGCTGGTTTTCTTGAACATTTGGGCATCAGTCGCATGCTGCTATTAGGCATAATGGCTGCAACATAAGTAAACGAAACTGCTTATTTAAATTTGAGCAGACCAAGCCATTCTAAAGAAACCCAAAACGCCTTTTTACCTATGGCTAACTTTACATGTGCATGTCACAATATCTTTTCTTTGTATGAATTCTTCGCTTTGAAACAGACCCAAGTAATGATACAACCCAACAGCATGGTGTGTATTTGGTGTGCCACCTTTCTGAATTTTGAGTGTCTACACTTTCCTGTATAGCAGTTAGAGTGAACAGGCCAAAATTGTTGTAAACGATTGGTTGTAAATGGTACTATACTTAAGTGGTTCCAACCTTTTTGTATACGGCGTGAAGTGTACATTGTCTTTGGTTTTCAGCTGTATGTCTTTGAAAACCATGCAGTAACAGCTTTTTTCATGTGTTTTGTTAGGTAAGTCTGTATAATTAGCGAGTGAATATTCAGAATAGACCTGTGTTGCTTCTTGAAGTAGAACAGTCTTCCAATGCTACAGGTATTTTTAGAGAAGAGGTGTCTCTATGATTGTAGTCGTCCAGTGCTACAGACATCTTTAAAGAAGAGTCTATGTGTCTATGGTTGTGATGTATTCCAAGCTGATTTTGCTGACTGCCATTGATATTCCAGAGAGCTTCCATTCAAAACATGAGAATACAACCTCCTTTGATATTGTCAAATCTGTTCATTGTAATTATAAACCTTTGTGTATTTTGTGCTTCGTTTGTTTTTCAAAGGGGATGTGTTTGACCTTGTATGAGATTTTGATTCAGATAAGGGCATAGATGTAAATGGTGAGAGGGAAGGATGGGTTGTTTTTTATTTTGTGTGTGTGCATGTGTGCACATGTATTTTCTGGGTTGTTTGCTTCCTAGGTTAATCAGTTTTTGCTTATTTAAATTGAGGTTTATTGCAGAATTAATCACTTTTGGTAGAAGTACAATGATGGAAGAAATTACCTTTTTTTTTTTTTTTTTAAAGTACATGCGTAGTGAATAAGTGTCAGGGCAGTACGAAGAAAGGTCAGTCGTACAAACCTGCCAGAACAGTGCAAACAGAGGTGATCATCAGTGTGCAAGTGATGAGTGTCGCCGACTTACAAAAACAGTTCAAATTCAGAACGTTTGAAAACATAAGTAGTCTTCTTGAATAATGTCAAATGTATGTCATCACAAGCTCGTTTCCGACATAGTCTCCTCAGCATCTGATGTGAGTGAACAAACAAGGATATGAATCTTAAATAAATGTTATCAAACCGCCCAGAGAAACGTGGACAAACAAGTCACAAGACAAAACACAACGCGTTTGGACCCTTGGGTCTTCCTCAGGTGAGAAACAAACGAATAAAACAACGAAAATTCACTTAGCTTTGATCGCTTCAGATTGCTTCTTCCTTGCACTGATCTCTGAAGTGATCTGAAGCGATCAAAGCTAAGTCAATTTTCGTTGTTTTATTTGTTTGTTTCTCACCTAAGGAAGACCCAAGGGGTCGAAATGCGTTGTTTTGTCTTGTGACTCGTTTGTCCACGTTTCTCTGGGCGGTTCGATAACATTTATTTAAGATTTATTTCGATTTCCGCCTGCAGTCGTCTCACATTGCAACTAAACAAGGATATGTCAGAGCATCAAGTATCCAGAGCTTCAGACAAGCAAAACAACACAAAGGAAAGAAAAATTTTTAAGCAAG
The DNA here is from genome assembly GCA_033310375.1 of Conus canariensis. Lineage (NCBI taxonomy): Eukaryota > Metazoa > Mollusca > Gastropoda > Neogastropoda > Conidae > Conus > Conus canariensis. Next base: position 67,107,824 of record CM065721.1, read on the forward strand.
ATCAATGGACTTGACAATTTTTTCATGTTCAAGCAGTCACAAGTTGTTTCTATGTAAATGTTAAAAAGTATTTTGAAGTAACTCTTCAACAAGGCAACGTGGACAAACGAATCACAAGACAAATCTTGTTTCTATTCAGTATGTCATCATGTTACTGAAGGATGGTATTTGTGATATTTTCAGCAATATACAAGATTTTGATTCAAAATATGGAAAAAGTATGTTTTTACTGCATTTCAAGATACCTTTCATTGCTATATTTGTAGGCTGTATCAAAGTTGATTTAATTAACAAATTATTTTCATGATGTCTGCCCTTTTTTTTTTTTAGTTGTTAAGGAAACATGTAATAATTCCCGAGAAATAAAACAGAGAAAATAATGACATTTTCTCTTTTTTTTGTTGTCTTTTTTCTGCAGTGAGTGACTGTGGTATGTGCAGTTTTGAAGTCAAGATGAGAAAACAATGACTTTTTCCTTCGCTGTTGGCGACTAGGATAATTATGTGCAGCTCGTTTTCTACACTGAAACCTACCTTTCAAGGCAGGAATGCTTTGTTTCTGTGCATTGTACCTTTCAGGCAAGAACGCCTTGTTTCTGTGCATTCATTACCTAGACTAATTAGCTAGAGATCACAGATTTGTATCACCTACAAATACAGTCAGGATGTCAACAGTCCACATGATCAAGGATGTATTTTTTCTTCTTTTTTTTTTTTTTTTTGTTTTCTTCTTTCCCCCTTCACATGATCCTGCTTTTTTCCTGAATGGATTGTCACAGTAAAAAAAAAAAAAAAAAAATTCAGTTTTACTCACACATCTAATTTGCAACAGATTATTCCAGAACAACAATGAACTGGGTCAAATGAAAAGATGCAGAAGAGCATGTTTGGAATGTCTTCACTCTGGTCTACCAGTGGAGGAACTGCAGTGAATTACAACTGTGGTTTGAGCCACTTGTGTTCCTGTAAGAGCAAATGACAAAGAGAAGAAATGTCTGGCTTATTTTGATTGCAACGACGGCATAGAAAATCAAGATTGTAAGAGCAAAAACAATATTTTTAAACTGAAACATGAGTTGCTGCTCTTAAAGAATAAAAGACGACAAAGTCTGGGGAAATGTTGCTTGCACATCATTTTAATAACATCATTTATTCACAAGATTCAAAATTCACACACACCTACATACCATGCAAACTACTGCACAAATGATGCCTTCCATACGATGTATCAATTCATCCAAACCTTCACACACTCTGAGAAACTCAGGCACACACATCCAAACACATACTCTCTTACCCACATGCACACACATCCAAACATATACTCTTACCCATTAACAGACATTCACAATCACATATTCACCGCAAAGTCTCATAATATCAGGAAAACAAATCTCTCTGCGGCTTTTTAGTCTCGCTGCTGATTTTCTGGATTTCCCTCAAGCCCTGGAAACAAAAAGAAAAACAAAAATTAAGTGCAAAATAGTTGGTCTTGCCTTGTCATAGTGCTCACAGTCATACATGCAAGCATTACACAGTCCTGTGCACTACTACCACACATTTGTTGTTGTGGTGTATTTCATCTTTAAAGTATTTTCCTGGCGATTATTTTGAAAATTTGTTTGCTCCCAACACTTTCTCTGCTAAAAAGTTTCTTCACTGAACCTGAAGACGACTTGTGTTCTGACCATGAAGACGACTTGCAACTGAGCCAGACCACAGCAATAATAGTACAGCTGTTTTTATATACAGATCTTACAGCTGACGTACCTCTGTGAAACTATCAATACATCTATCAATACATCTGAAAAAGGAGAGACACTGGCTTTCTGCTGAAAGGAGCAGTGCCAGAGTGAGGGATGCCTGTGAATAACGCTTGCTGTTATATGAAAAACTGGTACCAGTAGACAGGCAACAATGGAGCAGGAAGTATGAGAGTGTGACTATGCATGGGGTAAGGGAGGGAGAACTGAGCAACAGCTGGCAAAGTAAGCAACTTGTCAGAGTGGACACTTTGTGAGAAAAGCATTTGTGGTGTCTGGTCATCCGACAGAGGAAAGTAAGAGCACAGAATTAAAAAGAGAAGCTGATGACCTGACTCTTTGGTAGTGATGGTTCCTGGCCACTCACACAACGGCAAAAATACATCATATTGTTAGTACACTTCAGAACATTTTTTTTTTAGTCTCCTGCACCCTCCATTGTAGTATTTGTTGTTGTTTTTTGTTAAATGGTACATGTGTGTAAATATGTGTAGGAGTCATAGGTCTAATAACACACAAACAGACCCACACCCACATGTGAACATAAACTCAACGCAAACACACAACCTTATCTGCCACTGAAGACTTTCCATTTCTGTTCATCACAATCCTGGTACAAAATGAGTTTCCTTCTGCATTTTCTTAATTTTTAAAACAAAGATATGGAACAAAATTCAGAACAAAAAAAACATAAACAAAAAAAGAAGCAAAAAAAGAAGCAAAGAAAAAATACTGTAAAGCTTCATTTGTAATCTACGAATCATGTGTTTTATAATCAAAGTGCAGTATTCTATGTATACAGCGCTTATCCTTTTTAAATAGCTTCAGCTTCTTGAGGGATTTACCTACTCCCCCCACTCCCTCTTCAACAGATCAACTCATTTTCCTCCCTAAAACTGGTACCATTGCATACATAAAATGCACATAGAGACACAGATAGTAAGACACACACGCAAATGACCATACCAGATACACACACTGACACACACTGACATGAACTCCATGATGATAAAATGTTTTGGAACACACAAAACACACACACACACACACACACACACACACACACACACACACATGCTGATACAACAGAAGCTGCCATTACACACAAAGAACCAAACAAGCACATGAATCCAAGTGAGGAAATTCAGCAGATGAAAGAAATGAACCAACACTTATGTTACCTCAAGAACAAGTTTGATGTGTGCTTTCACTTCTGAAGCCGACTTGGTGAGACTCTCAGTATGCTCAGTCAGGAGTGCTGCCTTCTTGTCGATGAACCTCATTGCCTCATCGTAAGTGAATTCTACATAGAAGCCAAACCCGACGCAGACGAATATCTTGGAAGCATCTGGGCTGAGAGACAGAAGTAAAAAAAAAATCACCTTTGACAAATGATGAATATAACCAAGCAGAACAAAGTGGAAAAACAAAAGTCTGAAGAGAAGATTGTCAGTGCTATAACATGAGTCTAACGAGTGGATGGGGAAGCTCAGTCAACAGGAGAGGAAAGGTTAGGGGAATTTCTGAGATTAAGATGAGGTAGCGTGGTAGGGAGAGGGTGGATGGGTAGCAGGGATTGAGGAATCCACAAGCAATTGGCAGAAATTAAGGTCAAGGGGAAGTGGAGCTGAAAGGGACTCTTGAGCAAACATCTACTGATATAGAAACCAATGAGAGGGAAAAGAATGATGTGCCGTCATTGTTTTCCCAGCACTGCCATGACCGCAAAGAAACAAAAGAGTAAAGACAATGCCAACACATCATATGCCAGAAATGCACCAGGGAACTGTAACGCATCTATGGCATCTAGCAGGATTTTTTTATCAATTCTTTCCCAACAGATGCCACTGCGCAAATTCTCTCCCTTGCCAATGCGCTATTTTCTCATTTTTCCTTTTAACTCTTCTTCATACAGAAGTAACAGACTACTGTTATATGTTATCAACAGGAAGTATAAAACACGGACTTTATTGTTGATGTGCTGTTAAATAACTTTAGCAAATGTCAACATGGTATTGTGACATTTAAAGAAAGGGAATTTAGATTGTCTGACACAAAAATGTCCGATATTCCTTGTTCTAATCTCTATGAGTAAAAAATGACGTCTCTGTGATAAATTTTTGGAAGAACAATTTCATTCCATTACTTAAAACCTAAAACTATAAATGAAATGTGATTGCATCTAGTAAACAGAAGCAGGAAAAGAACAGGAGACATATTATCAGACTGCAAGGTTGTGACAGCATGGCCAACAGAAACAGCTGCCATGCCATCACATACAGCACGTCGAATCGTGCAAATGTTAATTAATCTGATGTGAATTAAAAAAAAAAAAAAGTATTAGGTCCACCAAAACAAAACAAATACTTACATGTTGGCTTGAACATAAAAGTTGCATCCAAGGTCAACCTTTGTTTTGAGTTCCCTTTTGTCTGCGCCATCCTCCTGTGACATAAATAAAAGTGCACGTACAACTTCATTTAACTTCTTCATTACAACACATTCCGCTGTGTGAAATTCCAGTAGCTCTTCCCAGGGAGAGGGTGTTTCCATACTGTTCCACCCACGCTTCTTTTTCTTTTTGTTTTCATCTACTACGGTAAAAATAATGTGCACTTCCATCGCGCATTTTTCAGATAATCTACTGTAGTGTTTTTTACAAAAGGAACAAGAAAAATCAACTCTCACAAATCAACCTCCTCAGCCCTGTCCCCTTCACTCTCCTTGCTCATCCCCCACACATGCACAGATGCAGGGTCTCACTGTCACTGTGCAAACACACACGCAAAGCCTGCACACACACACACACACACACACACACACAAACACACACACATACACACACGTACACATACATACACATAAATACACACACAAAGAGTACACACACACACACACACACACACACACACACACACATACACACACACACACACACAAAGAGTACACGAACACACACACACACATACACACACCACTAAACATGCTTACATGCATGGAATGCTATGGTCTTGATGGATAGCTCAAAACCAGACTGGTTAAAACAGGTGAGTTTGATAAATCTTGATCCAAAGGAATGTATACAGTCAAAGTACTGTAGAACTGCAGGCTGTTTGTGTACTCTAACAGAAATACACAAAAAAACTCTTTTTTTTCCTTTACCACTGGGATTTTTAACTGTTAATCATCACATGCAGAGCAAAGGAGAAACGTACACTTGAAAGATTTCAGGTTACTACTAAATGAAGAAGGCGCAGTTCTAGAAACAACAGAAAACATTAAAGTTGATTCTTTTTGCGACAGGCAGCCAATAAACAAGTCCAAGTAGATTTTCCTGCACACTTTTGCCAAGGATAATATCCTCGTTGCCACGCTTTTTTTTCTGTTTGTTTGTTTTGAATATATTTGTATATGTCCATGCTACACAAAGGACTTTGGTTCGTCTCTCAACTGAAAACCTGTGGGACCATCACTTAATGTCTGAGGTGAAAACAGAAGAGAAGAAAAGAAAAAGCCATATTCAAGTCTTGAACTGCAGATCTGTGAATTGCCTGCTTCCTAGGTGTGAGTATTATCCACTAGATCACCTCTCTACCAGAGTGGAAGAAAGCCTAATTACAGAAATGACTGTTTAGTTCTTAAGCTTTTTTTCATTCACATAAACAGCATAATATACACCAAATAAACAGAATATATCATCTCTTCATGCATACTGACAACATTCTCACATTACAGCAAAGCGTAGTATCACCTATGAATTGCAGACCAGAAATAATGGTTGGTTCAAAGTGAAGTCAAAGTATTCATGAAAAATAATGCATCATGCTCAACTTTTTATATTTTTTCAACTTTTTCCCTTGTCGTTCTTCCACATGTCCTCTCACCAGCGTTACACCTATCCTATTCATTCCATCTTCCCATAATTATCAAACCCACACCTGTTCACTCTGTCATAGTTCCAGTGCCAGTGTTCCACTGCAAGCAGTCAAATTCAGGTCATCATGGGGCATGCTAACAGTAATACAGGTCGCACTTTACTGCTACCAAATCATTCCAGCAATATTTCATGACACTTGCTCTGATCCAAATTAAGCAAGATACCACCCAGGTCTGGGAATTCCCCAAGTAATTTCAGCTATCATGGGAACGAGTAGATAAGAAAATCGACTTGTCCCCCCTCCCCCCAACTCTCCTTCAAACCTCCTCCCCATTACTACTTGCCCCCCTCCCCCTCCCAAGTAAAGAAACAGTTACTAAAAGTAACTATCTGTAGTGCAGTGACTAGTCAGGAGGCATCATTCAATAATGGCAAGTTCTGCACACAGAATTGAGAAATAATATGTAAAACAATCTGTTCATCAGGGTATAAGACAGTAAAAACATGTTTTCTACTATGTTTTAAGAGTGTATAAGAAAGAAAAAAAATGACATTGGTTTCATCTTGCATACATTCCTGAAATGAATTATAGACAGAAAATCTTGTGTCTTGCTATCTGTCTTTTCAGCACACACACATCATGAAATCAATCCACTTCATATTGACATATATTTTAAAACAAAAATGGATTACACTTAAATAAGGGTTTTCTCTCTCTCTCTCTCTCTCTCTCTCTCTCTCTCTCTCTCTCTCTCCCTCCCTCTCTCTCTCTCTCTCTCTCTCTTCTAATTTAACGCCCCCAAGGTTTCTCTTACATGGTCATTATGCACACTTTTACCCTTAGATGAATCATGACTCCTCAACAAGTTAGAAGCTTTCCATAATTCCAAGGAAGCGTATTCTCATGGCACTGGACAGTCATCTGGTGTAAAGGTGCCAAAGCCACACTGTTGTCAATGTCATTTAAGAAGTGTTACTGTTCTTCAATGTGTCATTAACTGACTATTTTCTGGCTCACTGGAAAAAAAAATTGAATTCTTATGAATCTGATACAGTTCATGTTCAAAGTATGTACCTCCACAACCACATGACTATGTGATGAGACCTCTAAGTAATTATATTATATTCTTCTCCTTTTTATGATTTTTCTTTACATGATTTTTAGCTTCAGGGTAAAACTAATATACCCCAATTTCAATGTGATCTAAAACACTGGATAAAGGCAGACATGGGCTGAGAATTCTCACAATTGTTAGATACTGTAAATTGTTTAACAGATACACCTTAAGATTTATCTATAAAATAACAGAAGCGTTCATAATGTCAGCATATGGCAGTCAATATTATATATAATCCTCACATCTAATTTAACAATGTCAACATGTGCCCAAAAGAGACATGTATTATTACAATATTCATGGATCACTTACCTTCAGTTTCTCTATCATCGTCTTGAGTTGCAGGTATTCATTTATCTTGCCATAGATCTTGTCACGTTCATCAAGTATGTTCCTAAAACAATTTACAAAAAAAAAAAAAAAAAACATCATCACTGTTCCCTAGCATGTCACTCTACTTTGATCTGCCCACAGTCTTTTTCTCCTTTACAAGTTCTATTGTAAACAAAATTTATCTATATTCTGATGCGGACAGCACTAGTAGCAGGATACACATGAACTTCTGCTCATGCACACGGACATAAACATACATGTACATAACACACAAGTACATAAACATATTTTTCCAAACAATAATATGGATACAAAGACTGAGATAGATGATGATTCTCACTACATTCACAAGCAAATTATTTAGTTTTATCTGATTGTTCCCAAAGCCTTCTCTTTCATCCAAGGAAAGTGTACCATTACCACACAATGCACTCAGCATAAACGTACATAAACACACAAGTACATTAACATATTTTCCCAAACAATAATATGGATACAAAGACTGAGATAGATGATAATTCTCACTACATTCATGGGCAGATTCTTTAGTTTTATCTGATTGTTCCCAAAGCCTTCTCTTTCATCAAAGGCAAGTTTACCATTACCACATAATCAACATACACATACATAGACATATATATGTATGTATATTCTCACAAGTACATAAACATATTTTTCCAAACAATAATATGGATACAGAGACCAAGATAATGATTCTCACTACATTCATGGGCAAATTCTTTAGCTTTATCTGATTGTTCCCAAAGCCTTCTTTTTCATCCAAGGGAAGTTTACCATTACCACACAATGCACTCAAATTAACTTGGCCTTATTTGGGGATATGTTGATCTTGCTGTTGCAACCATCTTACGGACAGCATGATCATGTGTCTGGCCTTTTCCCTTAACCCTGAGGACAGTGTGATACTTCTAATGAATTATTCATGATTCCCATTCACATATGTCTGCACAGTTTTATATGAATTAATAAATTAGTCATATTTACATTCGTAATGAAAGTTGAAAGTGCTAAGATGGTGGCTGTAGGGGATGAGACAATTTTCTGGATCCTCTTCACCACCGCCGGACAGGTCTCCACAATCAATAGGCTGAGTATTTTGAGACCAATCAAAATGATTTTTTTTTTCTTGCAGTCATCTGCCGTCACCAGATATGACCTTTGTTTCTGGGGGGAAGGGGGGGGGGGGGGGCACCTGATCCCCACTCACATACGTTGAGTAGATTTTAACTCATTTAGAAAGAATGATGAACTTTAATCACTTCAAAAATCATACCTTTCTTCTCAGGTCGGATTGAGATGCTCTTTGCACCATTTAATAACACATATTCTGCATTTTCTGCGGGTGGTGTTTAGTTTTGTCCTGATTAACGTAAGTGTTTTTTTCCCCGGGGAGGGGGAGGGGTTCACATTCTGCAGCAACATGCGGCGACATCATGGTGATGAATTTTACAATTCACAACAAACCACAAACTCTGAAAATTTAGAGGGAAAAAAAAGGCTAGATATACTAATATGATCAAAACAAATTAACCTATAATACTTCTTTTAAGCTGAGAAAGAAATATGTACTTACTTTAAATCCCGACGAAGCTTTTCATTTAAGAATGTCTCGTAAACTTGCACTTTCTCCACCATTTCGCACACTTTGTGGAGATAGCATTATCTCCCTTCAATAACATCCCTGAGTATACACAAAACGTCCGAGTATTTTAAAACGAAAAATAAAAGTCCAAAGGAGAGCAATGTAATCGTCGGATTCCCAGCGCACTCACAATTTTACACGCTGTATCTGATCGGGGTAGATGTTTAATTAGGAAAGTCTTACAAATTGTTCATTGTTGCAAAAGACATTGATTTGTTTAAAACATCCCTTTTCTTAGCATTGAACAATTCGTAAAACTTTAGCACATTCGGATTTATTTTGCAATAGTGAAGTATCATGGTGTTTCTTCACTAAACCCGTACAGAAAGCACATTTAAAAGCGTACGTGTCACCCAAAGTACGGTAGCTGACAAAATCTTTCTTCTCTTCTAGTGTGCTATACGATCAGCCTATTTGAATCGGTCAGCTATAATTCAATGTTCAACAGTGAATACCAAAAACAAAACAGTTCGACAATTACTGTTTAGCAGTGGTGTCAGAAGGTATTTTGAATAGGGGTGGGAAGAAGGGAAGGGACGTGGGGGGGCAAATTGTTGCAGTCTGACTGATTTTTTAATCAAAGCGGGGAGAGAAAGGGGTAGAATGGGGGAGAACTCGTCTTCCACATTTTCAGAGAAGCGAGTGGGTAGGGTGGGGGAATGTTAAAAAAAAAAAAAATTAATATAAAAAAAAGAAAGAAAGAAAGAAATCATTCCAAAGCCGGGGAATGGGGATGAGGATGAGTCTCTGTCTCTGTCTTTGTCTGTCTGTCTGTCTGTCTGTCTGTCTGTCTGTCTGTCTGTCTTCTCTCTCTCTCTCTCTCTCTCTCTCTCTCTCTCTCTCTCTCTCTCTCTCTTAATTTGAGGTGTTCTGTTTTCTTCCAAATCAGTTTGTATAGAAGCAGGGAGTGTGTTTGTGTATGTGTGTGTGTGGGAGGGGGGGGGGGGGAGGGGGGCATAACACCACGTCACATTTTTTCGCCACAGATATTGGGGGGATCCTCCAGGTAGTCCGCCCCTCCCATTTTCCACTCCAATAGTCTTTTTCTTTTTTTTTTTTTTTTTTTTTTTTTTTTTTTTTTTTTTTGGGGGGGGGGGGGGGGGGGCGATGTATTCAATTTTTACCAGTGTTTCTGAGAAAATCAATTCAAGCTGATTTTTCTATACCCTAAAACCCACAAATTATTAAGTGGTTTTTCAATCGTATGCAGATAAACAGACTGTTATAGTTCCCTTTCCGATTTGTTACACAGGAAACGCTACATATTAAATATACTATGTTAGATGTACTTGAGTTCACTAGCTTAAACCAGTAAAGCATTTCACCTTTAGCATTCGAAAGTGGCCCAATTCACTGTAAACCATGCTTGTTACTTGTTTGGATTGTCTTCAATCTATTTAACAGAAACTAGCAAGATTCGTCAAATCATGACACCATTTTCTTTTTATAATCATATTTTATTTCAAAACAGATTCACAAATTACAATTAAGGACTACAAAAACCATACTCAAGCTAATAATACATAATAACAATAACAAAACATAATCATCATGGTCATCATCATAATGATCACTCGCAGTTTGTTACACGGTGGCTCCCAAATTCTTCTTTATTGAACTAATGCATTAATTTTTCAAGGCTTCCAAAGGATATGGCAACGGCCAGTTGCTTTGTTTTCTCTGTTTGATTAATTCGTGTGTTTGTTTCTGCCATTTCTTGTTTGTTTTTTATATAACTTTTTTTTTGGTCTGTTTGTTGTAGTAGTTGCGGTAATAGTAGTGTTGATAATCGGAGTATTAAGATGGTGATGATGTTGATAAATCAAGATACCATACTTGACAACTGTACAATGAAGTAACTTACAATCATTCTGTCAAACAGTATCATCTGAATATCCAGTGGTAACATGAGCTTCTTGTTATTTTCTCGATGACAACCATCAACACTGAATCAGGTAAAGAAAGTTGTTAAGAAAGCAAGAGCCAAATCTTCGCTGGGACCTAATGGAATACCCTATATGCTGTATAAGAAATACTCCGGTGTCGTGGGTGGCTCAACAAACCATAAGATCAGCATGGAGGAATCTGAAGATCAGCCCCGAATGGATGATATCTGATGGAGTGTCCATTGCCAAAGAGCAGAACTCGACTGAAATCAACCAGTTCATAACAATATCGGTTTTGTACGTCAAGGGGAAAATCTTGTTCTTGGTCATGGTAGCAAGGGTGACTGAATACCTCGAAGAAAATGAGTACTTCGTTGTGCCAGCCCAGAAAGGAGGCATCCAGGGAGTGCCTGGCTTTGTAGAACACCCCACTATGACCTTGGAAGCGATTCAGCGAAGTAAAGGCAGAAAAGGGACCTCGACGTGATGTGACTCGAACTGTCAAAATGGATATCAGTCAGTTCCACACATGAAGATTAAGTTGGCCCTTTAGACATATTATGTTCCAAAGAGCATCAAAGAAATGTTAAGGAAATATTTCCATAGTTTGTCAGTGATGTTTTTCAAACAGTAATGCACAACAGATTGGATCAGTCTGAAAGCTGGCACATCAATGGGCTGTGCAAATCATACGACACTGTTTGTGTCGGCAACGGAGGTCATTTTGAAAGCAGCAATGTACAATACATGGTCAGCAGACCTCTGTAAGGGATACCAGATGCCTCCTCTACAGCATTCCTCGGTGACACGGCAGTCTTTTCCACCAAGGAGGCTTAAACACACTAAATGCTGAAGCAATTAGCCGAGTTATTTGCTTCACTCAGGATGACTTTCAACCAAAGTAATCACAAAGCCGCTCCTGCGGAAAGAAACAGTAGCTGAAACCGTTACGCTCACCAACCAAGCCCTTCCAGCTGCGACAAAACCAGGAAGAATCTAAAAACCCATGTAATCTATTATACAAAACAAAAGTCATTAATCAACTTGAAATCATCAAAAGCCTACAAACTGACTTAGGTCCGGAACGAACGAGGGGTCAGAGAATTTGTATCCTGTAAACCAGTCTAGTTAAGTTACACAATCAACTGAATTTCAGCACACACGGACTGAGCAGAAAACATTACTGCATTGCTTGTCGGAGATGTCCATCTGAGTGACAAAATACATGTACATCTATCACCACTCAAAGTGGCAGGACTCTCACTCTCTCTCTCTCTCTGTCTCTCATCTCCGCGAGGAGTGATTGGGTCCTGCAGTAGGCCTACTGTTCTCATGTTAACTGCGTGTCCAGGTCTAGAGCAAATGGTTTCACTGTCCATTCTGCGATGTCTTACTTGTCAGTCCAACGTGTTGTTGTTGTTGTTGTTGTTGTTGTTGTGTGTATGTGTGTGTGCGTGTGTGTGTGTGTGTGTGTGTGTGTGTGTGTGTGTGTGTGTGTGTGGCGCGTGTGTGTGTGTGTGTGTGTGTGTGTGTGTGTGTGTGTGTGCGCGTGAGAGCGTGCGTGTGTGTGTTTGTGTGTGTGTGTGTGTGTGTGTGTGTGTGTGTGTGTATACGTGCGTGCTGCGTGTGGTGTGTGTGTGTGTGTGTGTGTGTGTGTGTGTGTGTGTGTGTGTGTGTGTGTGTCCAGGGCAATCTATTGCTGATTATACAAATCCACATTTTTCACTTGATATTCTCCAAGTTCGGCTTAGCGACTCGTCACATTGGACGTATCAAGAGTGAACCACTTTATGCGCTATACCGTTGCGTTTGTCGCATTTTGAATGCGACCATGTGACGACGGAAAGGAAACAATTGATGTCGAAATTCCATGACAGCCAGATTCGCTTCGCCATTAGCGTTCATATAGATTTAAAAAAAAAAAAAAAAAAAAAAAAAACTGTTGTCTGGAATAGCTCAGAGGAGGGTCAGGTGGAACTGGAGGAGGGAGACCGGCGTGGATAAAAAAAAAAAGGGGGGGGGGGACAGAAGAGGACAATGTGGGAGGGGAGGGACGACCAGAGAAGAAAAGAGCGCGCGCGCGCTCTTGTGTGTGTGTGTGTGTGTGTGTGTGTGTGTGTGTGTGTGTGTGTGTGTGTGTGTGTGTGTGACCTCTCAGTAACGGATGTTTATGGCGCTAAGCTCTACACCAGCCATGACGCTTATAAAGTTCGTAGCCGGCATAAACACGTACACACGTGCGCGCTAGTGCGTACATTGGCACACAAACACGCTCTCTCCTCTCTCTCTCTCTCTCTCCTCTCTCTCTCTCTCTCTCTCTCTCTCACCACACACACACACACACACACACACACACACACACACACACACACACACACCACATGACACGCACACGCGCGCACACATACACACACAATGAAAAGGCAACAAGAAACTTAAGTCATGAGTCTGTAAAAGGTATAGACTGATGACACGAAGAAAGGGATAAAATTAGAACTGCGTACCGAGAAAAGGATGACTGCATTCACGAGAACAGGATGACGACTGTGTTCATGCGACACCTCCACCTCCCTCTCCGTCATCGTCCACTTCCGCCCCCTAAGCCTGCACCCATCCTCCCCCTCACTTGCTCCTTCCGTTCCCATCCCCGTTCTCTCTTGATTCGCGCCTGGGAGGGAGAGAGACAGCTAGGTATTCTCATCGAAAGCGCGCTATATTATGCAGACCTGCTGTACATATGATTGCAAACCTCATTCAAGGGGCGTAATTCTCTATTTTGTTGATATGATAGTCAACACTTCCCGGAAAATGGTGAATCGTCCGACATGTAGAGCTAAGCGATTGTAAACAAACTTTATTGGACAGATATGTCACCGTGTGTGTTAGAGATTAGTTTCTTGGTAGTTTGTATGGATAAACGTCATTTATTTCTTCCGTAGTATCCGTTTTGGTATAAGAGACCAGGTTTATGATACTGACGTGTTATCTGGTTTTCATTGCACACGACGAAGACGCCATTTGATTTGAGTAGACAACATTTCACTATTGTCAGTCGTGAGGAATTTAGGCAAGAGAAAAGTTGAAGTTTCAACCACGGAACCAATTCCCATTACAGCTTACTGTCACCCTCACAAAGGTAATGTGTTTTGCGGTTTTGCCATGCATTCTTATACTGTTATAATCCAATTGATTTAGTTCTGTGACAAGGCCAGAGAAAGTGACACTTTGAGTAACACTAACTGAAAGAACTCAAACTTATTAAAATGTACTGGAAATAAGTATGGTTGATTATGTCTGTGTACCCACGGCAACAAATGCAGACATGTGATTAAACTGTACTGGAAATAAATATGGTTGATTATGTCTGTGTTCCCTTGGCAACAAATGGAGATATACCACAGTCTGTAATTCTATGGTATTCTCACCACCAAGGGTTAAAACACAGTCCAACAGCACTTCAAAGCAGTCAGTGGTGGATATAAAAGTAAAACAAAAAGGAAGTGCTGTAAGGAAAGAAGTTGCTGAAAATCTAAAATCAGTATGTAATTATACAGTATTAAAATTTAAATGTGAGGGGAAATGTTTGACCCTATGCTTGAGGATCCATTTTAAGGATACAAGGGAGGTCAAAAGTCACATAAGTGCAGGTGGACATTACTGGAAGAAGAAGAAGAAGTAGTAAGAGATGCAGTCTCACACTGATTCAATCAGTGATTGACCCAACAATATATACAAAGATAGATGGATAAAGAGATAAATAGAAAGATAGATGTGTGTGTGTGTGTAACAACGTAAAATATACATGTATCTTTGATTTTTTTTTTTACCATGACTTTGTCGAAGCTTTAAATAAACCAGTTTTAGAATATGGTAACATGGTTTGGTGTCCAAATTTGAAGAAGTTCTTAACTTTTGAAGGAAATTTACTAAGAAGAATCACTAAACAAATTACTGAATTGTTTAAATGTTGTAGGAAATGATGTACCCAACACCAAACAAATGATTAAATTGAGTCACTTGAATTATGAAGAAAGGTTGAAATTCCTTAAATTTAAGTGTAGAATAACAAAGAGTAAGAAGTGATTGATAGAAATCTTTAAACTTTTATGTGACTACCATGAAGACCAAACAACACCTAAGAGGTCATCCTATGAAGTTAGATAAACCATGAAGTTATATTTGTTAAATCAAATCTTTCTGCACATTTTTTGTTTTTATACTAACAGGATTATTATCATTTGGAACTCTTTAGTTAACTCTATTCTATTAGTAGGAACACTCAGTAATTTCTAAAAACAAGCTTGATAAGCATTGGGAAAAATATTACTTCCAAGCAAATTTTCATATTGTGAAGTGAAAGAAATTATCCAATTCCATGTTGTAATGCACCCTCCAGTAATAGATTTTCATTTTTTTTTGTTGTTGAAAAAAAAAAACCAAATAGAGCAGGCTTAAGTGTATGCATGCCATATTCCATTATATTTGATGTGAAAATGAAACGCATACTGAATGATAAAGCAGTCTTGTTCATTTTTTTGTTAGCTATTTCAGTTTTTGTATAAGAGTAATTACATAGTACTGGGGAACACAATCAATTGTCAGGGTTGAGAACTTCAAAAGTCATGTAGCTTACATATTGGTGAGTGGGTTGAAACAGACACAATATTATCCAAATCTGTGTTATTATGTAAGACAGTGATCATCAGTGCTTTAAGTTGGTAATGAAAAATGAAAATAATAGAACAACAACAAAACAACATGCAAATGTAAAAAAAAAAAAAGGGGGGGGGGGGGAAGTGGTGGATGTAGTGACATTTGCATGCTATTTTGATTATTGATGTCCGACTGAGTGGTGGATGTCGGACTGAGAGCACAGCTGTTACAAGGTAATGGCAACAATAACCACTTTGGTCAATGATACAGTATGTGGAAAAGTCGAGCAATTTCTATACATGTAAAGTGAACTTCTGTTTGCAAGTGGCAGATTTGGATCATCGTCTGGGCTACCCATGATTCACTGAAGCATGTTAGCAAGGATCTTTCCAGTGTGCGTAAATATGAAAACATTTCTTGTTCCTGAGTCCAGCTTCTTCTGAATGACCTCGTTTGCCCACACTTGAATACAATAGAGCTTTTGTTTCATCCTTAACTTAAGGCTGTTCTTCCTGCTACTTTGTTTGTAACCCCAGCTGACATGTGGGAACGAAATGAGGCCATGTTTGGCCCATCTTTGCCTCACCTGAGAAGCAGGAGTATGGCGCAGTATGGCATGGTACAGAAAAAGTATTCATTATTGCTTGGGCCGTGGGCAGGCCACTCTCGGTTAAAAAGTGGCAGTGTGTACAGCCCCCAGGATTGGTCTAACCAGCAACTTGTAGAGCTCCACTAAAGTCCTCCCTGTCAGGTAGTCGAAGGAATGTCTGATTATCCCTAAAATGCAGGTGGCCTTAGCAATAGCTTGTACTACTTGATTTTTGAATGTCAAGACAATTGCCAATCACAATCCCTAAATATTTTTCAGGGTGACCAACTGCCAAGAAACAAATACAGCATTGCCCCTCGTGTCTTGCCTTCCATGTAAAAGTCTGATTGTCTGTCAAGATGATCCAGTCTCACACACCATTTCTCAGGGTGAAGCTAGGTAATCCAAAGACCACTGATGAAGTCTATTCAAATCCTCCTGTAGGGTTGCTCTTGGTTCTTGGTTATCAAATCAGGTTAATAGCTAGGTGTCATGAGTGAAGATCCTGTCCACAGACTTTTGTACCCTGAACCACCTGGACAATAGTATTTGTTTTCTTTTTTTTTCCAGCACTGTTCACACACACACTGTACAATTATTCAAGTTTGTCCTCGCTGTAGTCAGATGCCGATAAGAGGACCAATGTTAATGCTTCACACAGTCACCATTGCCATGAAGCTGAATGGGTGCATGCATACATGATGAGAATTAGAGTAAGTGTTGCAGTATGTCAACAAATTAGGCATTTCTTTGGAAAATTGATGTATCAAAATTTGTAAGCTGCAGGGATGTCTATGGATCACTGGATGAGACACACTGGGCTTGCTTACAGATCATCCAACATGCTGAGAGAAATTTACATTCATGGACCAACTGAAAGCTAAACGTTCAGCAGACAGATGGGGATGTAATGATACAAGTGCTGATGTTCTTCGGCAGTATTGAGTTTTTAAATTGGAATACCATGCTTTTCATAAGAACTCGAGGGTTTCAGATTGCTAATACAAATTACACATGTATGCATTATTATGGTGAAAAATAGCAGCCACATAAAGCAGGAAGAGCACGAAACGTCCTGAATGTTTGGACTGTAAATTTGTTGAAAAGCTAAAGAAACTAATTTCAATTACTCAGTGTAGACCAGCTAATCTCTGACGGAAAACAGCATTGCTGACTCAACTGTGGAGAGCCACATGCAATAATTAAACTACAAGAGTGCATTTCCTTTTTCTATTTGTTACTTGGGAAAAAGGAGTGGCGTCATTCTCCTAGATCCTGATTAGTGTGTTTGCTTCTGAATTCATGGTCCTTTGTTCCATGGGTCAAGAATTTAGGGAACCATCATTACAAATAGAAATGGCATTGCTTCATTGCTCATGTTACGAAGAGCATCTTTGAATTGTCAAAGACTGAAATTTCAGTCGTTAAGTGTTGATGATTTTGTTTTCAGTTTTGCCATTCTCAGTCAATTGAAATCAGTTCTTGAACATAAATTGACTGTGAATATAGCCATTTCATTTTCATGAACCTCTGGACATCAGTGTGTGTGTGTGTGTGTGTGTGTGTGAGAGAGAGAGAGAGAGAGAGAGAGAGAGAGAGAGAGAGTTACCTGTCAGAGTTAATAAAATTCCTGATACTGATAGGAGTAACAATCAGCAGTTACCAAAAGCTGAAAACAGTGCAATGCAAGTATTTCATGTTTTGAGCAAGTGTCTAAAATGAAATGACACATCTTTAACATGACGACACTTTTTGAAATTTTATTTATTTGTTTAGGACACTAATGAAGGCTAGAAATTCCCAATTAATTTTTAGTTGTCCCGTGGACAAGCAGATTAAAAAATCTACTGTCCTCCCAAACTTCTACTTGTCTTCCTGAGAACAAAGACAGTTAGTGAAAGTAAGTGCCCATGGTGCAGTGCCAAGCAAGTGGATATAATTCAATAACAGTTATGCTCTGCTTATGTGGGATTAAGGCCTAAAAGAGAAAAAAGAAATAAAACAGTTTATACATGTACTGGAGTATAAATGGAAAAAAAAATGGGCTTTTTTAATTTTCAAAAGTGTATAAGAAACTTAGAACAAAATTGTTATATTTACACTCTTCATACATTCCTGGATGGAATTAAAATTATGAAATCTCTGTCATGCTCGCTTTTTATTATTTCTCTCTTTCCATGAACACCACACATTCATTTCCAAAATAGTGAACAAGTAAAATAACTCTAGCTCCCATACTGAAATAAATACATGCCCATAACTCCTCTTCCAGTCATCAAAAATACAAACACTGGGAGCATATCTGTTATTTCCATGCAGACCAGGCACAATATTCGCATACTGATGACATGTCGGGTTTAGAACTCTAGTGTCTTGCCTTGGTGAGACGGCGCTCTGTGAGGATTCCATTATGACAAAAACCTGGAGGGGGGGGGGGGGGGGGGGGTAAGAAAGATGTGAAAATCAAAAAGGACAGATAAAAGTGTGATCGGTCTTTACTGAAGTTTATTTCTACGCCATCCTTTCAGTGACGCTGTTTTGTTTGTTTCTTTTGTTTGGCAGCATCTGTAAGTTTCTGTAAGCAGTGAGAAACATTAAGATTTCTGGCACTTCATGAAACTGTTTCTCCATTTGCCACATTGTTCAGAACAATATCATTATCATGGATCAAAATGTTTATGGTGCCTCAAGTACAGCCCTTCACCACATTTTTTGCAAATCTTGTTGATAATCTGGTGGCATAAAGCACACAGTGTCTGAATGTGGGCATCGCCAGAGACAAGTGCCATGTCCAGTGTGACATGGTCAGGAACACGACCCAAGTGCACATCAGCCTGTACTGGCCTTGGTGCTGGCAGCAAAGCAGCATACAGGTAGGACTGTATGATTCTTTGATGGAAACCCGGAAGGTAAAGTGCATCAGATGGTGCACTTCTTCTGTACAGGAACCAGGCAGTCTGCAGTGCTAACTCAACAGCATGGGCGAAGAAAGGCCAGCACTACTTCTTTGTCCAGATTCTCATACTGCATGTGTTGATGTTTCAGTCAATTCTGTTGACTTACCACTGAGACATTGTTATGTTCTGCTGAGATTTGGCTGATCTGTCTGAATGATCTGTCTCTCCTGTCTAGACCATCGCCTTGCATTTGTCAAAGGCTGGACCGGATCACAGTTTGAAACCATTGATGGGCTTCAGAAGGTGGTGCTTGGTTATCTGTGGGTGGTTGTGGAGCTTGCCATCAACGCGGCACACCTGGTGCTGATTGTTGCTGGGCTGCGGGAGGTGATGCTTGGTTGCTGGCTGGTGCACAGATTCGTGGATGACACCCCCTGCCTGAGCAAGAAGTTGTCGATTCAGATTTTAAAATGTTCCCACATCTTCGTCTCCACTGTCTTCACTTCAGATTTTGAAATGTTCTCTTATCTTCCATCTCTGCTGTCTTCATCACATGCTGTTCTGCTGTCTGGAGGTGTTCTGTAGACATTTGCTGTAAATATTATCATTGTTGTCTTCAAACAAAGTCGGTGCTTCATGTACTGTGTACCTTCTATGCAACCTGAAACATAAAAGTAAAAAATATGTTCACTTGGGACGCCATCTTACAGGGAGACAACAGGATAGAGACAGGAATGAAAAATGGACAGGGAGGGGGGCTTATCCCTGTGGCAGCAGAAACGGTGAAAAAACTCGCCTGCTGGGGAGGTCATTTACAAGCCCTCCCACCCTCCACCCCCAACCACCTTTCCTTCATACCTTCCCTCCTATTTAAAACAAAAAAGGTGTGTGAGTGAGCATGAGAACAGACAGAGAGCGAAAAAGATAATGACAGGGCAAATAATGTTTACACTTGTTATCAAAACTGCCACTAAAATCATGGTAAGCACTTGTGCCCCATCACTCTACAGGAGTGTAGCAGTTGTGCAGTTCGGCCTTCCAGCTCCTGACCACGCATTCTGGGACAATGCAATTTATGTGAAACAAAAATTCAGTGGAACTTTCAAACCAAGCAAAAGCTATCATTATCATCAAGTTCACAATACATTTGAACTTTGTAGATAAAAAGCATAATGAGGGGGAAAAATATTTTCTAACATTTTTTTCTGTTAGAAGTTGAGGTTTTTGCTGCCATCTTGTTTCAACGAAGCTGATGCTCAGGAATTAAATCAAAGAAATCAACTTTCACTGATTTGAATACTAAGTTTGAAAAAATACCTTGAAGTGATCATAAACAATTTTTAACGCCTTAACGTAAAATGTAGATCTAGCAAATGAAAAATGCTTGTACACTTTTGGAGAGTGCAATGTCAATAACGGGTTTTTAAGGAAAAGAAAATTATAGAAGAAAGAAAATGGTTGCCCGACGGGCAAGTGGCGAAAGAATTTTCACTTGTTCGCCAGATTTTATTGTCACGCACAATCGGACCGGTGGGCCTCTTGAGCCATGTTATTGTTTCATTACACGGCATGAATTGTTTCTACTGTTACGAGTGAACATGAAGAAGTAAGGTTTGAATGTGAGAGAGAAAAGAAACATCAAACTGAGGGTGAAATCGATCTCTTCGCCATAGGCGAAAGGGAGCGTGCATCATTTCATGTGGACTCCCTTCATCCAATCAGTGAGGACTTTGCATTTCAAATATGAAATCTTGTCATATGATTAGCGACACAATTTCTGCTGGTCAACAACAACAACAACAACAAAAATCTTTTAATTTGAAAAAGAAAGTAGAAAATATTGATAAATATTTTTTTCCTGTAAGAAATGTTGGTGCTAGGACAACCTCCTGCATTTCAAACAGGTCTGAAATGAGCGAAAACCAGCGTATTTCACTTGATGGGAAGACAGTTTTGAAAGGATCAAATCAGTCCGGCTGCGTCTTTTTCCTCAAAATTTACGCGACTGTTGACTAAACTTTGTCAATTGGCAAACCACATGTATGGGAAAAGAGACTATAAAACGAGATTTCATATGTGAACGTACGCTGAATCTTTCGCAGACGTACAGTCCCGTTATCAACTTTTGGAAGAAAAGCCAGTTTGATAAGGGTGGCGCACGCATCTTCAGCGAAAAATCGAAGGAATGAAAGGAGAGCTGGGTGACTGATAAGGAATATGGACGAAGCAACACAGAACATTAATTCTTTGTGCCGAAAGGCATCTCGTCTGTTGGCCAAATTCAGGTGGGCAGCCCGTTGAGTAAACGAGAGCGTAGATAGTAATTCAGTAGAGGTTGGTCTTAAACCATGGATAGGGGGCCGTTAGTAGTTTTTAGTGGAGATGCATGGATTAAATTACAAGGCGCATGACTTACAATAGTTTCAAGTTACGTCACTTACAACAGTTTCAAATTACGTTTGTAACAAGTGTTTCTTTATAAGTTTTTAATTTTTTTTTAATGTTTCATCATAAAAATTAGTTTATAAGTTACAAGTCTTATCTGATGTGTAACATGATGAAGATGGTGAAACGTTTCTTTGTACAGGGCTTATTGACTGTGAGGAAAGACAGTCTTGGTTCTGTTTATGCAAGATTGTACAATTTTTGTTTAAGAAAATTTTTGATAAGATCGATGTGGATTATTTTATGGTAAAATCCTCAGCAGAAAATGTAGCAAAATCAAACAAAAAAGAAAACAAGAAAACAATCAATCTAAATATCAGCCATTATTATCTGCTGAGTAAGGAACAGGTGTATTGCTAGCAATACTGTTAGTGGTACATGTATTTTTTTTTCTTTGTCCTGTTGTAGGTACTGTTTTTGTGCACCATACACAAGTTCCAGATCATCCAAAGAGTCCAGTGTGTGCATGTGTGTGTGTGTGTGTGTGTGTGTGTGTGTGTGTGTGTGTGTGTGTGTATTGCGTTAAAGTAAGTTGACATGACTGATTAGTTGTAGGATGGGGGAAGTAGAGGTGAGAGGTAGGGGAAATATGAAGAAGACAAGAATGTAGCAAGTATACTCAAACGTATGGTACAAGATGTCTTTAAAAAACAAATGTGCGCTTTAGAAGTCATTCATTCAATCATTGTTATTTATTATTACTATGGATTTCAGAGCAAAGGGACTGTGACTGTCTTATAAAAGGCAATGAATCCCATGAAGCAGATTGGGGCGTGAGTTCAGTGTCAAATTCCAGCCTGCTGCCTTATGCATGCTGGCTCGGATTTTAGTTGCAGAGATCAGATGATTTTTTTTTGTTTTTGTTTTGTTTTGTTTTAATTCCTTTATACTTTGGGCTTGAGCTGTGACCTGTGCATGTCCCTTTGCAAGCTTGGTGTTAAGTGTTATTCGTGAAGTGAAGGCTAAATACTTTTGGTGAAGGTACTGTTTTAAATGATTGCTTACAGGTGCTATGGAGTGTTTTGTTCCTGCCAAGTTGCTTGATCTTTAAATTTTTTGTTTTGTTCTTGTTTGTTTGTGGGTCTGTGTTTGTGTGTGTGCGCACTTAATTGTTTTACAAGACACTGAAAACGAAAGCTGACACAAAATCCTTGAGAGCTAAGACGATAATAATCAAAATGCTCTTGCACTCCAGATTTTCACATTCAGTTGCAAACAAATATTACATAGCAGTGACAATCAAGATTTATCAGAGGAAATCTTTGAGTACGTTGGTTGAAAAAGGAAGGTCTGAAGGCTAGATTTGTGAAACTGAAAGGGAAGGGATTCTGGAGCTGGGCAGAGTGTGGCCATGATTACACAGGATTTACAAAGATTTCCATGTATGCGTATTTGTGTGCGTGTGTGTGAGAGAGTGTGTATGCATGCACACGAGAGAGATTGTGCATGCATATCGAGGCATGCCACAACTTTTTTGCATTTGTGTCTGATCTTTACTTGTTGATCAATAGTCTGTGGTATTTGCATGGTGTCATAGGCATGGGACGTTGCTGTTGGCTCAGTTTCCTTACAGTTGTGAGTTAGTGTGGTGTTGTTTAAAATGACTTAAAAGAAATTTTTTTTTTCAGTTTTCTGTTTGTTTACTTGTTTTGGGGAGGGGTGGAATGGGGTGGGGAGAGATAGAGAAAGGAGGAGGGGGTCAGACTAGAGCAAACTTCGCATCTCAGTGCAAGGTGTGTGGAGAAAACTGTAAAAGTTCATGAACGGGGATTTTTGTTATGCCAGAATAACGACAAAACAGCTGCTCAGTGCATTGATTGCTGGATTGTGAGAATCACTTCACTTTTACGAGTCAAGGAGATGCATGATTTGCTTCATGTGACAGCCAGCAAACCCTTTGTACACATTCAGTTCAAATCTGCTGTAAAGAAAATGATTGTAAAAGAACGATCCTTCAGTGGAGAAGGAGCTATGACACTTCGTCACCTAGAGACTACATCAGGCTGTTGCCAAGGTGGCAACATCTTGCAACTCATTTTGCAGCTGTAGGTGGCAAAAGTGAATTTGAGTTACAGCCTCCTAGAACTTGAATTTGTTGTCTTCTTGCCATGTTAAGATAACCACAGTCTTCTGTTTTATTATCTTAAAGTTGCATGACAAATCGAAATGTATGTCATGAAGTTTCTTGTGTTTTTTTTTTTGTGTGTGTGCATAATATACAAGTTACAATTATCGATGTAAGTGACAGGTTTTACCATGAAAGCATTCAGCATCAAGCATTAGTTACTTTTTGTCACAAATATATAGGTATGACCTAACAAGTAACATGACTAAACTAGTAAACTGACACTTTATTTGTTTCTGGCAGTCTCCAACAAGAGTGTGTGTGTGTGTGTGTGTGTGTGTGTGTGTGTGTGGTGTGTGTGTGTGTGTGTGTGTGCACACGAACGAGCATGCTTGTACATTTAAAAATGCAAGCAACTTTTTATTTTTCAAATTTTGCTACATTTTTTTTTTTTTTTGGGGTGGTCAGTTTATCTGAAGATTACTAGAAAATGAAATTAACAAATGTATGTGTATGTGAATGTTGCCGCTCATATATGTAACCTCACCGCACAGTTAGCACTGCAGATTAATCAGTCCATCTGTTCTATAGAATCTTTTGTTTTGTGTGATAATAGTGTTAAACATTGCACCATCCCTAGAATTACTTGACTCCTAATACTATTATAGTACGTGATGTCTGTGTATCGCATGTCGTGTCAAATGGAAGTCGGCAGTACCTGGATTGTGAGCATTGTAACTGTGGAACAGCACTCGCTGCCAGTTCCCATTGACACTGTTGCTGAAGATTGGTGTGAAGAAAATGACCCTGCACATGTGACTGCCTTTTTGGGACAGGCCGTTTGTTTACTATCCTGTTTGTCCGTCTGTCTGTGCATATGTAACTTGGAAATAGTCAAGCAGTAGATCGTCACACACTTAGTAAGGACTTGTTTTTGCAGGATCAACTAGAGAGCTATCAGGGTGAATTTGTGGTTTTGAACTTGATCAGGGAGAAGGATTCAACAATGAAACATAGGCGATATGGTTTTTATAATTTAAGGATTTTGGGAGGTATTGGTTTAATTTGTAGTTCACTGTTGGAGCATGCAAATTAAATCTTTAGTGTACTTTTTATGTTAATTATGACAATATAAAGGATACAGTTATCCCCAGTATAGTTATGTAATGTTGATTGATATGAATGGATTGATTGGCCCCAACAGTATTATTTGGCTAATGGGTAAGTCCAGAAAAACAAACAAACAAAATTTGTTGTTTCAACTTGTGATATATACATATATACAGCAAACCAAATTTTGTGCTGTCTGTTCCATTCACCTGTCCCCTCCCCACTCCCCATCATTCTCCTTCCCCCACCTTCATAGTCCTTTACGTCCTGTCCCCAGTCTTCCCTTCCCCCGTCCCCTTTCCCCATACCTTCCCCACTCACTTCCCCTTGAAACGAACCTGATTGCCAATAAATTATAGGAAGGATTGCATTGAATAACAGATGCCGCCCATTCATGTCATCTGTGACGGCACATTTTGTTTTCATTGACTGCTCCTGACAGTATGCATAATGATAAGCCGGCGCCATTTGTTTGGGTTTTTGCTTTGTGGATTTTACACTGACCCAGCGTGGGACTGGCTCTGTTGAACCAAGGGATACCACAGTCTGTGACGTCCCGCCTGAGAAGTTTCGGAACTGAAGAGAGTGAATCTGTTTGATTAACTTATGTGATGATTTCTGAACTGAAGAAATTTAATTTGATTTTCATAATGTATATCATATGTGATTGCATCATTTAATGTGACTATGTTTCAATGTGTTATGATAGTGTCTAAACTGAGGGAAATGATTCATGTTTTTTTTTTAAATTTTAATGTTATTTCTTTTTTATACAGGGTGTGACAACATCATTATTGTGACATTATTGTGGTAATGGATGTAAGCATGTTTCATACAGTCTGAGTACTTCATTACTTAATGGTGTTACAGGTGTTTCAAATTGTCCAAGGTCATTGTTTTCAATATGCTTATATTTTGCAGACTTGGACTATTCTTGTTTTTTTATTTTCTTTGACTGTGATTATGTGGTTCTTTGCTACAAATCAAGTTCATGACATTTTAGTTGGCAAACAGTTTTAATTCAATTTTCTCTTGGCTCTGACATGGGTTGTTGCTGCAGGGTTGGTATGAATTAGAGGAATTGATCAGATTCATACCAGCCTTGCTATCACCTGTTTAGTTACCTAGTTATAAGTATGATAAAGAGCCCATATCTTGGATGTCGTCATGACGTAGATTGATATTTTCACTTGAACAGACAGAGAAAGTCAATTCAGAGAATGATATTTTCACTTGAACAGACAGAGAAAGTCGATTCAGAGAATGATATTTTCACTTGAACAGACAGAGAAAGTCGATTCAGAGAAATTGGCTCTTTATTCTGTGGCAGTGTGTGTGTATTACTGTATGTGTGTGCGCACGTGCATGTGCGTGCATGCATGCATGTATGTGTGTGTGAGTGTGTACATGCATGTGTGTGAGTGAATGAGTGAGTAAGTAACACACTTTGTGAATGCTTGCACATAGTTGAGATAATTGACTTAAATGTTCATTCATGGAAGTGTTTTCAGACAGTATCTCACAAAGGTAACACAAACTTGTCATATGTAGTGTACTTTAAAAGAGACTGTTGGAGAATCTGGATTCTCAGCTTTCTTTAGAAGTATGAGTGTCAGAAATATTGGATCTTTTGTTATTTTAAAAGATACACTCTCATACATGCAAACCTAAGATGCATGTGGGTTACATTCTCTCTCTCCCACTCCCTCTCTCACATGCACACATACACACACACACACACACACACACACACACACACACACACACACACACACACACACACACACACACACACATTTACACATGCGCACGCACACACACACACAAACACACACACCACACACACACACACATAACACACACACACACACACACACACACACACACTCTCTCTCTCTCTTTCATTTTAAATCAGGTAGCTGTCATGGAAGTTTTAAATTCATCTGCCTGTACACTTTTGGTGTACATTTTAGCAAGGTTATGAGAATAACTGAATATGATGAAAAAGAAAAATGAATCAGGAAGTAAACAATCACAGTAATTTTTTTGCTCCCATATCTGTTTATTATCTCCACAAAAGAGATTATTATTTCACCTGCCTCTGCATCAGATAGTGAGATAATGCTAAAACTAATGATCAGATTTTAACAAAGATTCGTGGAGGACAGATGGAGTTGGCCCAAAGATTAACCCATCAATTTGATCAAAGTTTGGTGCGGATCTGTGATCAAGGGCAGATCAAGCATCCATTCAAGAAGATCATGGGGGGGGAAAAAAAACAGTAAAAAACAAACAAAACAAAACCAAAAAAAATGCTCTGTGCCAATTTTGATGAAACTTGGTAGAAAGACCAAAAGAGGGCCAAGGAGGAAGCCGTCAAGTTTTGGTGCAGGTCTGTGGATCAGAGCAGATCCAGATCAAAGTACAGATCCAGGATCTGCTGGACTGTGGCGGGGGTCTGCTCTCCCGAGTGCCCTGCAAGTGATTTGAGTATTGCAGCATTCGTGATGGTGCTTGAATATGACCTTAGAAGTCCTTGTGAGTTGAGTCCCCACTTGGAGGCTTTGAAAGTGTTTGAGAATGAAAGTTTTGTTTGGAGATGCTGTAACAGTTTGTTAAATCCTTGATCATTGCTGTCTGTGGTATTTTGTTGTTGTTTTTTTAATAAAACTTTTTGAAAAGACACGAATATGAAACCGGAAAATGTACAGGAAAAAATGAGAATCAGTAGCGGTTGGACCCCTAAAAAAAATCCATTTGTGATGTTATAAACTGCACTGCTGTTTTTTATAATCACATGGCACCCATATAAGGTATTGTTTTCTATGTCGAACTTTCTGGCACTAGTGGCAGTTTTATTATGATCAGTTGCAAAATGAGGTGACTGCAGGTTGAAATGTACAAATTTTAAAGGTATTTGAAAGAACTTCGCTAGATAACAGGGACAAACGAATCACAAGACAAAACACGATACATTTCGACCTTATAGTCTTCTTCAGGCAAGATAATCGACACTCAAGACAACGAAAATGAAGAATGAGCAATCACTTATTGTTAACGTTCATCTTGCGCTAAATTTGACAAGAAAAGTGATTGCTCGTTCTTCATTTTTGTTGTCCTGAGTGTTGTTTATCTTGCCTGAAGAAGACCTAAGAGGTTGAAATGTGTTTTGTTTTGTAATTAATTTGTCCATATTAACTGGCACATAACTGGCAGAGTTCTTTCAAGTGCCTTTTAAGATTAATTTTATTATGATTTTTGCAGTCACTGAGAAACAGTATCAGCTGTTGAGACTTGAATTGTTTAAACTGTGTAAACGCCTCTCACTTTCTCTTTCTGTTCTGGGTATATTCTCTGACATGCTCCTCATCACGTAGATTCAGAGTTCGCATCTGATTTGTGTACGAAAGTGTTGTGCCTATTTTCAGGACAGCAAGCGGACCAGCCATGGCGACTTTGCGAGGGTCCAAGAACTATGTGTGGGATACCAACAAGCCTCTGGGTCAAGGAGCGACGTCAATGGTGTACGTTGGCCGGGAGAAGGTACTGCATGTTATTGCTGATTCAAGTTTGTGTATGTGTGTGCGTGTACACTCATGTATGTGTGTGTGTGTGTGTGTGTGTGTGTGTGTGTGTGTGCATTTGTGGGTGTGTGTGTGTGTGTGTGTGTGTGTGTGAGCATTTGTGTGTGTGTGTGTGTGTGTGCATTTGTGTGTGTGTGTGTGTGTGCATTTGTGGGGGTGTGTGTGTGTGTGTGTGTGTGTGCATTTGTGTGTGTGTGTGTGTGTGTGTGCATTTGTGTGTGTGTGCGTGTGTGTGTGTGTGTGATTTTTGATGGGTTTTGTTTTCATTCCTCCTGGTTCAAGTTCTTCAGGTAGAAGGGGAAGGGGAGAGGTTATCAGTTGGGGGTGGGGGAAGGGTAAGAAAGAGGAAGGGGTTAGGAGCTTTATTGATGATGTATTAGTGAAAGTTTTTCCATGTGCTTGTAGACATTTTGTATACTTGTAAATCAGGCTCATATTTACGTACGGTCTTCAAACACGTGTATGCAATTGCGCACAGGCACGTGCGCACACACACACAGACACACACAACACACACACACACACACACACAACACACACACCACACCACGCACATCACACTCACTCACACACATGCACGCACTCACTCACATACCTACACATACATATACACACATCACAAATGCAGAGATGCACTCAACAAATGTATGCAAGCACACACACACACACACACACACACACACACACACACACACACACACACACACACACACACATACACACACATTCTCACTCACTCATTCACATGCTCATGCCACTGATTGGTAGTCAAGATTGACTGAATCAAAAAAAATGTTTTCATCACCAGCGAACCGGAGAAGAGGTCGCAGTAAAGGTCTTCACACCAATGAGCTATCAACGACCGCGACAGGTGCAGATCCGAGAATTTGAGGTCATGAAGCGACTGAATCATGAAAATATCGTACGACTTCTGGCGATCGAAGAAGAGGTACGGATGGCAAAAGTGGAGGAACGGACGACAAAAGTGGGTATCTGAAGTTTTTTTCTTTTGTCTTGCTCAATAGGCGGATCAAATAATGGCGAGTTGTATTGACAGACTGCCTGTCCTACAAGTGAGTCACAGAGTACTTTACAGGATATTGAAAACAGAACTGAATGCCTCAGAACAAAGAAGATTGTTGTTTCACCAGCATACATGCTTAACCTTGCCATACCCAGTAAGTGCATGAACATTTCCTCATAATTACAGACACACTTGCGTAAGCACTCATACATTTTTGCATGTATTGAATGATTTGGTTCCAGTCACATGCAGCTTTTTATCTGCGTCAGAGGGGAACATCAGAGCCACACTTGTGCACACACACACACACACACACACACACACACACACACACACACACACACACCACACACACCACAGTGATTAAATGTGGATTTGATTGCGCATACTGTACATTGACTCATGAGTGCTAATGGTCTATGGCAATTAACAATCCCTGGAATTAAGTTCCAATGAATTTTTCACCTTTCTTAATTTATTTGCAATAATTATTGATGGAAACTTATTAACAGCCATTCTGTTCATCATGAAATGTTCGCCAATGACACTCAACTTGAACATTCTGACACGCTAGACAACTATGACAATCCTGTCAAAAATCTTCAAGGCTGTGTCCCTAATATCAAACAGTGGATGTCTACTAATAAGCTGAAATTAAACAATGATAAAACAGAAGCTATCGTGTTTACAAGACACTCACAAGCTCAAGACCCCCCGTCTTCATCCGTCAATAGTGCTAGGCTCCACTGACATCTCATTTATGCCATTTGTTCGTGACCTTGGTTTCTGTCTCAACTCTGATCTCACCCTGAAACACCACATAGCCCAAATCTGCCAAGCATCCTTTCTTGAACTCCATCACATCAGCTGTATCAGACCTTTCCTTACAAACCAGGCCACGAAGACATTGGCATCTTCCTGCATTCTGTCAAGACTAGATTATTGTAATGCTCTTCTCCTTGGTATACCCGCAGCCTTACTCCAGCCACTACAACGCGTTCAAAATTCAGCCGCTCGCCTTATCTTCAAAGTGCCAAAACAGCACCATACTTCGGATCTCTTGAAGAAATGACACTGGCTCAAAATCGAGCACAGAATTCAGTATAAGTCGGCGTGTCAATGTTATAAGGTTATCACAGGTGAAGCGCCTACCTATCTCTCTGATCACTTCGAAATATATTTTCTTACTCGCCCCCTCCGTTCTTCGTCTGATGACCGAATTTTTCGAATTCCCTCTTATAACTGAAAGCAGCATGGTTCTAGAGCATTCTCATTTTCTGCGGCAATACTCTGGAATTCACTACCTTTCCACCTATGTCATGTTCCCAGCTTTCAAGTCTACACTTAAAACGTATCTGTTCAAACGCCAGTTGCAGGATACCACCTGAAATACTACTAAATTACTACATGTCACTTGCACACTTTGCTCGTGTACAAATGAGCTGTTGACCGGTCATATAGTGTGTTTATGTATGCAACATTATGTTCCAGTGTGTGTGTGTGTGTGTGTGTGTGTGCGCACGCGTGTGTCTATGTGTGTGCGCGCGTGAGTGTGCTGTGTGCGTGCATGCGTGTGTGTGTGTTTATGTTTATGACTCTTGAACGCAGAATTTTGTGTGTGTGTGTTTCTGCTTATATTTTTTAGATGTTGAATTGGTAAAACTTGTAAAGCGCCCTGTAGCCTACGTTGTTAGGATGGGCGCTATAGAAATTGTCCTCATTATTATTATTATTATTATCTGTGCGTGTGTGCCAGAGAAAGAAAGGGCAAAAGCCCCCTAAGAGAAGTTAACCTACTAACGCAAAGAGAATGTAATCCACTGTTGGAAAGAAGAGCAACTAATCGTTTAGAAAGGTGCTTTCCATCAGTATTTTATCTTGTGTTTCTGGGAAAAAAATGTGGATATTTCCCGAGAGAGTGAGTGTGTGTATGCTTGAGGGAGGGTGGGGATGGGGGGGGGGGGGGGGGGGAATTGGGATGGAGCGGGGACATGCGATTCTCCTTTTAAAGGAAATCGGTATTATTCGTTTGATCTCACTGAAAAATACCTGATGACAAACTTCTAAGACTTATTTAACTCTCTTCAGTTCTTTCCCTTGAATTTCGATCACCGGTGATTGACGGTTTTCTTCCCGGAATTATGGTATTTGAAACAACATTTTTGTTATCTGAAGCAATATGTCGCCTAAAAAAAAACCTAAATAGACACATTCATCACAAAAATATTATTATGTTAGAAATAATGTGCAGAATGTTACGAAAAAAAAAAACATCCGTCATGCAAAATGCAAAAATCTCAAAAACTGTTGAGAGTTAATCTAGGCATTTTAAATCAAATGTAGTTTTGATGATCAGTTGCTTTCAGCCGAGATGTTATCCCTTTATTTAGCTGCTTATAAATAACATGCCTTGAAATGTGTGTACGTGTATGTGTGTGTGCGCGTTCGTGTGTGCGCATTTGCATGCACATGTGTGTGCCTGTTTACAGCAAACGATGGGTGGGGGAGAGGTGATTGTGATGGAGATGTGCCCCAACGGAAGTCTATACAATGTGTTGGAGTGTTCCGAGAACAGCTATGGATTGTGTGAGGAGGAGTTCCTCTTGGTTCTGAAGCAAGTGGGTAAGTGCGCATTTGCAGTGTAAGGTGATGAAGAGGATAAGGGCGACACTCTTTTCCAGTTTATTAAATAGTTGCTGCTGGCAACAAACTTTGAGACAAAATGCAATACTTTGTGTGAAACTACATTTTTGTTTTCTGTTTTAAATCAGCTTCTAAACTTTATGATTGTGTGTGTGTGTTTTTCTCTTGTTTTCCAGATTGCAGGTGTTTGTATTAAATATGAAAGAACCCTGTAATGTCTTGATATGAATTTCGTATTGCGCTGAATAATGTTTGATGTATGGCAGCACTTTATAGTTGGCCATACGTTGTTTGAATTTGCACGAATATGCTGTCCTAGTACCAAGATATGTCTCCATACTCAGACTCAGTGCTACTGATTGATGGTGATGTAATGTGTTTTTAGATAACAAAAATAAACCTTCATTGTTGGGAAAAAAATGAGGGGTGAGTGGATTAAAAATTTGCAGGATCATAAGATGTTTGTAAGTCTATATGTATGTGGGTATGGATGTGGGTGTGTATGATGTGATATGATGTGATGTAATGCAGTGTGTGATGTCTGTGTTAATGGACTGTGCAGCTGCAGGAGTGAAGCACCTGAGAGACAATGACATCATCCACAGAGACATCAAACCAGGAAACATTCTGCGATGTGTGGCCGAAGATGGAAGGTTTGTGTAGGAGGGGTGTGTGTGCGTGTGTGTGTGTGTGTGTGTGGATGTGTGTGTGTGTGTGTGGATGTGTGTGTGTGTGTGTGTGTGTGTGGGTGAATGTGAATGTGTATGTCTGTTTAGATTCTAAGTGCCTTGATCATGTCTCTTTCTCTCTCTCTGTCTTTTTTTTTTTCTTTTTCTTTCTCTGTCTTATTTTCACTTTTTCTTTCTCATTTTGTCCTTCTGTCTCTGTGTGTTCATCTGTCTTTCTATCTCTGTCTGTTCATCTGTCTTTCTCTTTTACTGTCCCTTCACTCCATCGTTTTTCTCCCCTCTCCTTTCTCATGCTCACACCCACAAAAATTAAAGTGCATGGATGTTAATTGAAAGAAGTAAACATAGATGCACATACGCATGCAGACATACAACCATGCAACCACACACTAAAACAAAGACTGAGGAAACAAACTTATCAGTTCAAGAAAGTTTTGAAGAATCACAAGTTTCACTAACATCCATTTCACTTTTTTGTACTCTGATACTAGACCATGCAAGAAAGAGTGAGTATTTCCATCACTTTCCAGCTTAACTTCCTGGTAAGTAAACGAGTGACCACAGCTTTTTGTTTTATTTCATTTGAAAAATTGTGGGCATTTCAGTTCCTAAAAGTTATTGTAACTCTCTTTTAAACATAAGTGGTGATTATGCGAATACTTACATCTAAAACAAAAGTGTGGTGAACGGGAATGCTTGTCAGTGATTTCTTGAGTGATTGTTTTGTTGACTGCTTTGTTCCAAGCGTCATGTGTCCGGCTGAGCTGATCGGAGACATAAGACGGCTAAGAAGTCCACGCAGAGCTGCTCAGAAGGGCATTAGTGTTTTAACAGTACCCTCATTTGAGCTGCTGAGAAGCACATTACTGGGTTGCTTTTTTTCGGCTTCTTTATTGAGCTGCTCAGAAGCACATCCTAGTTCTTTAACAGCACTTCTGTTGAGCTGCCTAGCAGCAGTTTCTAACTGAGTTAGAGCACCTTTATTGAGCTGCCTAGCAGCAGTTTCTAGATGAGTTAGAGCACCTTTGTTGAGCTGCCTAGCAGCAGTTTCTAGCTGAGTTGGAGCACCTTTGTTGAGCTGCCTAGCTGCAGTTTCTAGCGGAGTTAGAGTACCTTTGTTGAGCTGCCTAGCTGCAGTTTCTAGCCGAGTTGGAGCACCTTTGTTGAGCTGCCTAGCAGCAGTTTCTAGCCGAGTTGAACCACCTTTGTTGAGCTACCTTGCAGCAGTTTCTAGCTGAGTTAGAGCACCTTTGTTGAGCTGCCTAGCAGCAGTTTCTAGCTGAGTCGGAGCACCTGTCTTGAGCTACCTAGCAGCAGTTTCTAGACGAGTTGGAGCACCTTCGTTGAGCTGCCTAGCAACAGTCTCTAGCCAAGTTGGAGCACCTTTGTTTAGCTGCCTGGCAGCAGTTTCTAGCGGAGTTAGAGCACCTTTGTTGAGCTGCCTAGCAGCGGATTCTAGCGGAGTTAGAGCACCTTTGTTGAGCTGCCTAGCTGCAGTTTCTTGCCAAGGTAGAGCACCTTTGTTGAACTGCCTAGCAGCAGCGTCTAGCCGAGTTAGAGCACCTTTGTTGAGCTGCCTAGCAGCAGTTTCTAGCCGAGTTAGGGCACCTTTGTTGAGCTGCTTAGCAGCAGTTTCTAGCTGAGTTAGGGCACCTTTGTTGAGCTGCCTAGCAGCAGTTTCTAGCCGAGTTAGAGCACCTTTGTTGAGCTGCCTAGCAGCAGTTTCTAGCCAAGTTAGGGCACCTTTGTTGAGCTGCCTAGCAGCAGTTTCTAGCTGAGTTAGAGCACATTTGTTGAGCTGCCTAGCAACAGTTTCTAGCTGAGTTAGAGCACTTTGTTGAGCTGCCTAGCAGCAGTTTCTAGCTGAGTTAGAGTACCTTTGTTGAGCTGCCTAGCAGCAGTTTCTAGCTGAGTTAGAGCACCTTTGTTGAGCTGCTCAGCAGCAGTTTCTAGCGGAGTTAGAGCACCTTTGTTGAGCTGCTCAGCAACAGTTTCTAGCTACGTAACGTCTTTGTTGAGCTGCTTCTCAGCAACGGTTTCTAGCTATTGAGCTGCTCAGCAGCAATTTCTGGCTGTTTAACAGCTCCTTTGTGACTGCAGTGGATCGTGGAATGTGACTCAGATGAAATGTGAATGCAGGGCAACAGCATCAGTGGCACCGATGGCCACTTCACGAACCCCGAAAAGAAGAAAATATCAAGATCTAATAAAATAAAAAAAAGGAAAATACTTCATATACATACACATTGCTAGGAAGAAGGGATCCAGCTCTTTTGCCTGTACTTTGGTCATATTCGGATTCAGTTCCTAGCTGTTCAGGATTCATTCTAACTGTTGTAAATAAACAAGGGGCAGATCTAATAGCCTTGGTTTGTGCATGTGTGCTAGGTCAATCTACAAGCTCACTGATTTCGGAGCAGCCCGGGAGTTGCAGGAGAACGAAGAATTCATGTCCTTGTATGGCACCGAGGAGTATTTGGTAAGTGTGCAATAGGGAAGGCTCTGCAGATGAACGATGGTGGCAGGGTTTTGTCAAAATGTTAATCCATTTTCTTTGTTTAGTCGATCATGAATGGCACATTGGATGTGAATGCTTGTGTGTATGTATGCATGTTTTTGTGTGTGTAGGTGTGTGCATATGTTCTGAAAGCATCTTTGTTGGATGCATGTGCATTATAATTCCAGAGAAAGACACGACTCTCCAACAGATTAACTGAACTCTGCATTCAAAGCCTCTCTGCTCTAGTCTTTGAAGCTGTGACAGCAGGCTTGTAGTATTAGCAAGCAGAAGAAACATGAAGGTCAGAGTTTGCACATAGTATTGTGTAACCACCAGGAAAGGAATAAGGTACAAATACACCCCCCCCCCCCCCCCCCCAGTAAGTGCAGTCAGATGTCCCTGGGAAGACCTGAAGTAAAAAGAGACTCCTTGCCTTTAAAGACATAGACTTTATGGAACTTTTTTCTTCACCTTGTCTACGCTAGATATATCTTCCATTAAAGAACCTCCAAAGAAAGGCTGTCTTCTTTTATAAAGACTTGTTTTCCTGAAACATGTCTTGTCTTTGTGGATTTGATTTTAAATTTTCATCCTTGTAAAGAGCCATTTAAAAAAAAGAAATGGATGATGTGGTTTTTATTATAGAGAAGTTCTCTTTGCGATTGCTATGTGAATATATGTGTGATTCATAGTGCCAGGGTGTTTTAACTATTTTTTAGCACCCTGACATGTATGCGAAAGCTGTTCTGCGTCATGGTCGAGGGCAGCAGTTTGGTGTACATGTGGATTTGTGGAGCTTGGGTGTCACGTTTTATCATGCTGCCACTGGTAACCTACCCTTCAGACCCTATGGGGGTCGTCGCAACAAAGAAACCATGTACGTGTGTGTGTATGTGTGCGCAAGTGTGTGTGTGTGCGCGCGCGCATGCGCTCGCAAGTGTGTGTGTGTGTGGGGGGGGGGGAACTAATTTTGTGTGTTGGATATGGTATGCATTTTCCTTTTACAAGTGGGTAATTCCAGTATACAAGGTTTTTTTGTGTGTCTTGTTTGTATGAAAATTGGAATAAACAAATTATTTAATTATCTTTTCAAAATGGAGTGACTGACGGCGGAGAACGAAGCAAAATTTAGAAAGAGAGGGTGTTAGTTACCGCCAATGACATTGACAAACAAAGCACATGACAAGACACGATGCATTTCAACCACTTGGGTCTTCTTCAGGCGAAAAAATAAATCACATTTAACATTTAAGACAGTACAAACAAAGAACGAAAATGACTCATCTGTTGTTAGTCCATGTGGTGGGGAGAATAGCCGCTAGGCGGAAATGACAAGGGGGATTATGGGAGAGGAAAAGGAGGGGGGGGGGGGGGTTCGTGGGGGGGGGGGGGGGTGTTGTGTGATACGATAGGGTTGTGTGTCTAGTTTAGTGGGGTGGTGTGATATCTTTGTGACGGTTGTGATAATGGTGGATTGATAATAATGGTAAGGAGGGGGGGGGGGGAGGGGGGGGGACGCAAACTGAAAAAAAAAAAATTATATATAGAAGGGGTAAATAAGTACATGAACAGAAGAAACTTAAAAAAAAAAAGTTTAGGTGAATAAAATAAATGATTTCGCTGGGTGATGAAAGAGGTGGTGGTAGTTATGCGTGGGTAGTTGTGAAAGGTGTGTGGGTAATGTTAATGAGGGAGGGAAGGGGATGGAAGATAAATGGGTGATAAGGTATGATTGGGAGGGGGGGGGGGAGGGGGGTTTGAGAAAAAAAAAAAAAAGGAGGGGGGTAATGTGGGGGTGGGGGAAGGAAGGGGGGCAAGAGAAGGAGAGCTCATCTCTCTTCATCCACTATGGGGTGGGGGGTGGGGGTGGGAGGTTGGGAGGTTCGTATTAATAGTGTTGTTTAAAAAAGTAAACAGTGGGATGATGTTCATTGTAACCAGTGAAATAATGTGTTGGCATCAATATGCTGCTGTTTGTTGAGAGAAGATAGCAGTGATCAATGAAAAACAGGGTATCATGTGTTGCCACACACACACACACACACACACACACACACACAAAAGGGGGGGGGGGGGGGGACCACATGTAAACAATGTTCTAGGTGAGTTAAGATCGTGTGATCATAATGAGACTAACTGTGGAAAATTTCCACACACATATTCATACACACACACACACACACACACACACACACACACACAAAGAGGGGTAAAAATTATTATCATTAATCAGTCACTGATGGGTGATGATCATATGAGATCAACGGTAGTGTAGGAAGAGATTCTTCTCCGTTCCCTTAGGCAGGAATGGTGGAGGTACTGGTAAGGGCTTCTGTATGGTGAAGGCCTTCCAGTGGTCAATAAGGTTTTGCATTCATCAGTGTGTTGGCAGGCCAGGATTCTTCTTTTGGTGGTGTTGGGACTGTTCCACCGTCTTTAGGGGCTGCATGGATGAATTGCAGACCCGCCAGGGTGGAGTATTGCAGAGATGTTATGTCATAGTCTGGAGTGCCCGGTTCTCAGTATCCTATGACATAACATCTCTGCAATACTCCACCCTGGCGGGTCTGCAATTCATCCATGCAGCCCCAATGACGGTGGAACAGTCCCAACAACACCAAAAGAAGAATCCTGGCCTGCCAACACACTGATGAATGCAAAACCTTATTGACCACTGGAGGGCCTTCACCATACAGAAGCCCTTACCAGTACCTCCACCATTCCTGCCTAAGGGAACGGAGAAGAATCTCTTCCTACACTACCGTTGATCTCATATGATCATCACCCATCAGTGACTGATTAATGATAATAATTTTTACCCCTCTTTGTGTGTGTGTGTGTGTGTGTGTGTGTGTGTGTTGTGTGTGTGTGTATGAATATGTGTGTGGAAATTTTCCACAGTTAGTCTCATTATGATCACACGATCTTAACTCACCTAGAACATTGTTTACATGTGGTCCCCCCCCCCCCCCCCCCTTTTGTGTGTGTGTGTGTGTGTGTGTGTGTGTTGCAACACACGATACCCTGTTTTTCATTGATCACTGCTATCTTCTCTCAACAAACAGCAGCATATTGATGCCAACACATTATTTCACTGGTTACAATGAACATCATCCCACTGTTTACTTTTTTAAACAACACTATTAATACGAACCTCCCAACCTCCCACCCCCACCCCCACCCCCCACCCCATAGTGGATGAAGAGATATGAGCTCTCCTTCTCTTGCCCCCCTTCCTTCCCCCACCCTCCACACATTACCCCCCTCCTTTTTTTTTTTTTTCTCAAACCCCCCCCCCCCCCCCCCCCTCCCAATCATACCTTATCACCCATTTATCTTCCATCCCCTTCCCTCCCTCATTAACATTACCCACACACCTTTCACAACTACCCACGCATAACTACCACCACCTCTTTCATCACCCAGCGAAATCATTTATTTTATTCACCTAAACTTTTTTTTTTAAAGTTTCTTCTGTTCATGTACTTATTTACCCCTTCTATATATAATTTTTTTTTTTTTCAGTTTGCGTCCCCCCCTCCCCCCCCCCCCCCCCCCCCCCCCCCCTCCTTACCATTATTATCAATCCACCATTATCACAACCGTCACAAAGATATCACACCACCCCACTAAACTAGACACACAACCCTATCGTATCACACAACACCCCCCCCCCCCCCCCCCCACGAACCCCCCCCCCCCCCCCCTTTTCCTCTCCCATAATCCTTCTTGTCATTTCCGCCTAGCGGCTATTCTCCCCACCACATGGACTAACAACAGATGAGTCATTTTCGTTCTTTGTTTGTACTGTCTTAAATGTTAAATGTGATTTATTTTTTCGCCTGAAGAAGACCCAAGTGGTTGAAATGCATCATGTCTTGTCATGTGCTTTGTTTGTCAATGTCATTGGCGGTAACTAACACCCTCTCTTTCTAAATTTTTATTTAATTATCAACAAATCACACATAAAGCTTAAAAATTTATGGTGATAATTAACTTATCGCACACACACATACATTCAAGTCTGCAGACTCACTGGGCTTATTCACACCCAGATCTGTAAAGCCTTCATCTTCTTACTGTTACTGATAACCTTATGTTGCTTTTTTTTTTAATTTCAGGCACTTGATCACAACACAGAAAGAACCAGGGGTGATCTCCGGTGTGCAGATGACAGAAAATGGTCCCATAGAATATCGCAAAGAACTTCCCAACACGTGTAAACTGTCACTGTAAGTAGGAGATTTCTTTTTTTTGCTCTGATTTATTTGAATTCTAGGATATGTTTTGTTATCTAAACTTTGAAGTTGTCCTGAAGTGTTGTTCAGCAGAAACAGGCTGTTTTCAGGCTTCTAAAGCCCATTCTGTCCAGTGTAGGTACGTGATTGTAAGGTTACTTGTGGAAGGAACCAGTTGTTCAACCTCACTGTAGTTGAATCGGGCAAGTCAGAGATTTGTGAAAACAAAAATTCTCTGGATTTAAGTCCCCAAGCTGTCCATCCTGATGATTCATAACATTTTACACTTTAGAGACAAGAGGGAGGGGGGGGGGAGTGGGAGGGTCTGTGATGACATGCCGAAGTGGAGAACTCGGATGCAGTGACAGCTGCATTGAGATAGGCAGTAAATTGTGATGAAGATCCTTGGAAATGTAGTTGATGTAAAGCGGGCTTATGCTGTAATCCGCGGACCCAATAAGGTTCTTATTACATGTCTTGAGTAGGTCTGCGACTTCATAGTGAAAGTACACGTACTGTTCATGTAGTTCCTTCCTGCGACTGGGAAGCACTGCTGTAGGTTTACTCGGTTGTCATGGACTACTGTACTGCATGAAGCTTTGGGCCAAAGACAGATGAAAATCAGCTGTGATGGAAATTACTCAGCGCATCCATTTTGTCATTGGATAAAACTAAATAGTATGAAACCCCTGCAGCTTTGGTCCTGTGGGTCAGACTCATCAGCAGCCATGGTGTTGATGGTCCAGCCCTGGGCTCTGAGAGTGATATATCATCTGTAGTTATGCCAGAAGCTCTTTCTCTAGAAACTGCATCCCTGCCTTCCTGAAATTTTGTTATTTTCTCTTTCCAGTCATTTTCTTTTTTCCTTTCTTTTTCTTCTTTCTTTACTGTTGTCCACACTTTTTCTGGTTTTGTGGCTGTTTGTGAGGGGGTTGTTGGGAAATGTTACCATTGTACATTTTTCTGACTCGTGCAGAGGCTTGAAGCGACTGCTGACCCCCTTCCTAGCAGCTCTGCTGGAGAAGGACCCCAATCGAACCTGGCCGTTCGACCACTTCTTTGACCAGGTGGCCGGTGTCACGTCCAGGGTGGTGGTAGATGCCTTCTGCCCTTCATTACTGTTGCCCATGAAGGTGTATGCCGACAAGACTGACACGTACGTTTTTTGCTTGTGGTGACTTGGTGGTTTACTGTTTCTTTACATTTCATTGTGGACTATAGATTTGGGGGGGGGGGGGGGTAATAAACTGGTGTGAGTAGTGGGTAATTTAATGGAAAAGGCATATGAATATGTATGTGTGTATTCGTGTTTGTCTTTTTCTGATGACAATGAATTTATCCAGCCAAGGAGTTTAGTACTACTTCTTTTAGATGTGTTGAACAAGAAAAAGGAAATCATTTGAAAACAGTTCAAAACTGTGTTAACGTAGAGAACTTAACAAAACTAGTAGGGAAGAAGGGGCAGGCAAGAATGGGACTAGAGATGTGGTAAAGAAAAGGAAAAGGAATTTCACTGCTAGAATTAGTTCTGCAGTATACTTACCTCCAAATGTCTTATCCCTATTTGGCATGGAGCATGGCCGTATCGTCAGGATCCTCACAAACACCCACACCTGCACCCCAAGAAAAAAATGAAAGTGGGAAAGCAGGGAGCTAACCATGCCTCCATAACCAGTGAGGCCAAAACAGTGACTGCCCTTTGCGAATTCATTCCATGACTCATAAACCGAAGAAGTTCATTTTTCGCACCTTTTCCAGGCAAAGCAGGGAGGTGTTAGGTCGTCCTACTGTTTGGACAGGTAAATATATCACAAAACGGCTTACAATAGTAAAATTCCTTTTTTTCATACTAACTTGTCCAAACAGATGCCAGAAGATGAAAAAGGATTGTGGGAAACACGCTCACTTAAAAGAAGATCTAGTTGCAAAGTGAGACGATTGCAGGCGGAAATCTAAACAAATGAGCCTTATAAATAATTTTTCAAATGCACGTTAAGGAGCGGATGAACCACAAGGGAATGATACTGCACAGTACCTGAAGCCTAGAACCTGTTCATTGATCTCCATCATTTTGCTGGAAATGGGTACAGATGGAAATCAGAGGCCCTGACAAAGGTGGTGTTGATCTGCAAGTCGATCATTCAGTGCTTGGTCAGTCAGCGTGACAAGTGTCAAAATACCACAACAGCAGGGGTGTAAAGAGCACTGCGTGTTTAATGGGTGTTGAGTGCGGTATGTCTGGGTGCTAGTGCTGAAAAAAAAAAGCCCTCCCCCCTCCCAAAAAGAGGGAAATGTGCAAAATGCAACCTCTCTCTCTCTCTCTCTCTCTCTCTTTTCTGTTGGGGTCACTCGCGCTGTGCCAAGGGTTTGGGGAAGAGTATGATGGTAGGAGTTGTGCTTAATTTAGACCAGCTGATAATGTGAATGTCACATGATGATAAAATCTTGCATAGTAAAATCTTGTATAAAAAATAGTATAGATGTACTGGTTGATATTTGTATCCAGTTTAGCTGTGAGGCGTCTGTGTGAAACATGATGGCCTTATTTTCTTGCTCATGAACTGGCTGGATTGGAGCAGAAAATTCTGGTTAACACAAACTGTTTTCGTCTCTCCAGATTGACTTTTTTCATGCCTTTTTATCGTAAACACAAAATATAGGTAACAAGAACTAACTTTCCAAGCTCTAAGCTGCTTGTGTGAAGTGAACTTTATATCTCAGGTGCTTGTTTCTCTGATTCCACCAATGGGATTATCTGAATTTGGAAAAAAAAAAAAAAAAAAAAAAGCATCTCAGAAACGAGGCAGACATCAATGTTTGTTTTCAGATTGCATCGGTTGAGGGAGCTAATTGCGGAACAGACGGACATCGCCCCTGTCAACCAGCTGCTGTTACTGGGTGGACAGCGACTGGACTCTCTAGTACAGGCCGGCCAGCCAATCAGAGAGTACCACCTGGACATCACCACCAACAATCCTATCATGGTTTTCAGCACCACTGGAGCATTCCCTCAGCGTCCATACACGGCTGGAGTGGGTGAGTGTATGTGTGTGTATGATGTTTTGAAGCTTTTCCCATACTCGAAAAGAAATATGGTAATCATCAAGCATAGGAAACGGCTCTTCAAATCCACTTCATAATTCCCGTTGCAACATGGCCCATTTCCTTAAAATATTAAGATCAAAGTGGATGAAATATCTGCATGTTTGTTCCAGCATGTATGACATTCAGGATGCACATTGAATTTACTTCATGCTTGGCCGGTCTGTTATTCAGTTTCAAAAACTTGAAGGCAAATACAGATGGACTGGCATTGACTGGGACCTTGGGACTACTGAAACTTTTGGAATGACTAGAAGATTCCCAGATCGAACAGAATGGATGTGTATAAATCGCCTGTCCAAGTTTTTAGGGAGATAAAGTAGTGTTCAAGTGAAGCAGAGACAAAGAGTGTGATTCACAACAGAAATGTGAGCAGTGAATCTGCACAGAAGAAGAGGAAACAGAAATGTCTGCAAACCTTCATTGCTAGTATGCTGAGATATGGCCATTCATCAAGAATGATGGTATGGACACTTGCTCAAGTTGTGAAGTTAGTGTGTTAGACCTATATGAGTGCCTAGGAATCAGTCACTGTTTTGAGAAACCATCCCCAAACTTGCAAGGGGGTGGGGGGGAGTTGGATGGTAAGCGGGTTTGGCAGTCCTGCATAGTAGAAATGAGACAAGTTTAACCTTTTAGTAGGGACATAATTTTGTTGCCAGATTTCCTTCAATGAGTAGTTTAATTTTCTAGAGTACCAGATCAGGTACTGTTTTTAGAAAAATAAAGCCTGCTCTGAACACCTGAATTGGACAGAATTTTATAAAAATGAAAATTTTCTTATGGGTGTAAATTTTAAAAAGTTTATGTGATAAATCCACCGAACAAGAACAAACAAATCACAAGACAAAAAACAATGCGTTTTGACCTCTTAGGTCTTCTTCAGGCA
The DNA here is from genome assembly GCA_033310375.1 of Conus canariensis. Taxonomy (NCBI): domain Eukaryota; kingdom Metazoa; phylum Mollusca; class Gastropoda; order Neogastropoda; family Conidae; genus Conus; species Conus canariensis. The sequence continues at coordinate 67,150,891 of CM065721.1, forward strand.
AGATAAACATCACCCTGGACAACAAAAACAAAGAAAGAGCAATCACATATCTGGTCAAATTTGCCGTAAGATGGGTGTTGAATCAGTTTTAGCTATTGAAAGTCAGGAAGCAAGTGTGCACGTGTCTGTGGGTGGGTGATGTTTGTGACTGATCATGGTGGTCATACACCTGAATTGTGTCAACTCTGCAGACCCTGCTGACTGACATGGCCACACCTCGGTCAGTGTCGCCCAGGTTTTTACCAACCTAGTGACATTGATGTGGTCGGTACTTAATTAAGTGACCTAAGTCAGATTCACTCGAGTTTGAACCTGGTCCTGGACTCATTTGCTTCCTGACTTTTAAAAGCTAGAAATGGCTCACCAGTGCAAAAAAAATGAATTTGTTAATTTTACCAATGTCAAGCACAAAAACAGATATTCCAGACACATAGAAAGCCATACACTTACAGTATCTCTTTTTCATTTTTCTTTCTAAAATTGCCCAAAACGTATGGATGGAATGCAAACTATGGCAATATTGAAGTAAGGAACAGCAAAGGAGCTGATTCTGCAGCCGTCAAACATCTGTACACTGAAAGTTCACACTAAATTAAACACAAGTTTTCTACTTAACACCAAAACAACATTCAGCCATACCCAGCTGTAAGCAATGCTCAGCAACTGCTACTTCAGTCATGGTTGAGTTAAGCTGTAGTTTTTGTGAAAATACATTAAAAGTCTTCATTGAGGGTTTTTAAAGCATTATCGTGATGACTTTAACCACTACTATCATTATCAAAAGAAGCATGGACAGCCGCTGGACTGTTTCAGGCCAATTTCCCCAGCTGACACAAGCTGTGGCGGTCGACCATGATTACCCACAATGCAAGAGGTGCTGTGGCGTGTTGCATTCTATCATCGAAGCAGTCCGCATCAACACAGAAACCACCACGCTTGTCAACATGGCCGTGCATATGTATTGGTGAGTGGATCAAATGGCCCAGTGGATGTGATTGGGATGAGCATTTAGGGTCTGTTTGTTTGATTTAGATGGGATGGAGGGTGGTGGACAGGAGAGTGGTGTGGGTGAGGCCTGATTTGCAGATGGGGTTAATCATACTTTATCACCGATCAGTGTGTGTATAGTTTATGAATGTGTGCAACAAAAGACGATGACTTTTGTGTGTGTGTATGTGTATACTAAAGTATGCATTGCTTTTTGCTCTTATTAAAAATGAAAATCATGCACAGGAAATGCAAAATATGTTCATCTTCAATTTATATTCTATTTATTAATGTTGGTGATTTTAACTTCTTAATAAGATTTGCCTGTTATTTTATAATCACCAGGTGAATGCTTATCAGTGATTTAAAAGTAAAAGAAAATAGACAAAAAAAATGAAGAGGGAGAGAGTGACATGCAGGGAGGGGGAGGGGGAGTTACAAAGAAAGAAGCTGATTGGACAATGTGAAAGGTGACAGGCCAGGTGAAAAACCCGACAGTCTGAAAGAAAATGAGTGCATGTTTATAGCAAGGGAACTAGCGCCCTTGACAAGTATCTGTGGAAAAACAAAACAGCAGTCGGTCCAGCTTTTACTTTGAATCGCAGCAGTTAGTGTAAAGAGTGCTCATCCTCAAGGGGACCGTCATTAGACTGACATGGGTAGTAGACTCAACTGGGGCAGCAGCCGGGCATGGGGGCTTGGTCAGACACTGATGGCAGGCACAGTAAGCAGCTGATAGCAGTAATCCAAGAGTCGTTGGGTCGCCTGGGTCAGTAGATGATTATGGTCAGCCACTGGCGGCACAGCATCATTCATCTATTTGTTCTCTTATTCATTTGTTGATTCATGAATTTGTTCATCTCACATCTCCTTCGTCAAGTGCCAGGCGGCACTCGTTACTCCTGTATTCATTCATTCTTTCATTTATTTTATTCTTTCTTTCGTTTATTTATCTTGCAGCTTCTGTATCAAGTTGCAGATTGTGCTCATTATACATTTTTATAGATTCATTCTTTCATTCATTGCACTGAGGTTTTGATTGTTTTTTTGTTTGTTTTGTTTTTTCATTCATGAATTCATTCTACAGCTCCCACATCAAGCGGCATGTGGCGCTCATTGTTCCTCTTTATAATATATAGTTAATTCATGCATTCTTTTATTCATTTCACAGCGCCTGCCTCAAGCAGTTGGTGGCAGTTGTTATTCCTTAGTTTGTTCTTTCTTTCATTCATGTTGTGCATTCCTCCGTTCATTCATTCCAGTTTTCAGATCAAGCAGCAGGTGGTTTGTTATTCCTTTGTTCTTTCATTCATTTTTTTCCCCCCATTCATTCCATTTCCACACCAAGTAACCGGTGATACTCATTATTTCTTGCTTTATTCATTCTTTTACTGATTTTTCCCCCTTCTTTCATTCGTTCCACATTGAGCAGTGAGTGTATTTTTTATTCCATTTATTCTTTCATTCTTTCAAGCATTTCATTCTCTCCTTCCTTCATTCATTCCACAGTTCGCTTGTCAAGCAGCAGGTGACAATTGTTAATCCTTTGTTCAGTTATTCTTTCGTTGATTCCACATCATCTACACAAAGCAGCAAGTCCACATCTGTTCAAGTGGTAGTGGTCCAAAAGTCGTTAGGTCATTCCGGTCAACAGATTTGAAGTGATCAGTCACTGTCAGCGTCTTTCATTTATTCGTTCATTGGTTCATTTCTTCCTTCATTCCCCAGCTCCCTTACCAAGCAGCAAGTGCCAGTGGTCCAGGAGTTGTTAGGTTGTTCAGGTCAACGGATTTGAAGTGGTCAGTCACAGTCAACATTATTCATTTATTTGTTCATTCATTCATTCATTTCTTAACTCATTCCACAGCTCCCGTATCAAGCAGCAGGTGACAATTGTTATTCCTTTATTCATTCATTCTGGCATTGATTCCACAGCCTCCACATAAAGCAGCAAGTGGGAGAGGTTTGGGAGTCAGGTCGTTCAGGTCAGCGGATGGAAGCAGTCAGACACAGTCAGCATCATTCATTTATCCGTTCATTCATTTTATTCATTCATTTATTCATTTCTTCCTTCATTCCCCAGCTCCCACATCAAGCAGCAGGTGGCAGTGGTGCAGGAGTCGTTAGGTCGCCTTGGTCAGCAGATGGCGGTGGTCAGCAATTGGCAGCACAGCATCGCCTCTCAGCTGTCCTGTCACCTGGACCTCCTCCAGCTGACCCATGCCGCCGTCGGCCCGTCCATGGCCAACGTGGCCAAGTGGATCAAGGTCCTCCAGGCCGCCCAGCAGACTCACATGAAGGAGTGCGACACCTTGTTTCAGCAGGTAGGTGGATGTATGGGTGTTTAGTTTAGTGGGTGGCTAGTGTGTGTGTGTGGTGTGGGGGGGGGGGTATGCAGTTTTCTTGTGTTGATGTCTTAGTGTGAGGGTGGATGGGTCAGACACTTTGTTTCAGCAGGTAGATGGATGTATGGGTGTTTAGTTTAGTGGGTGGCTAGTGTGTGTGTGGTAGGCAGTTTTCTTGTGTTGTCTTAGTGTGAGAATGGATGGGCTAGACACTTTGTTTCAGCAGGTAGGTGGATGTATGGATGTTTAGTTTAGTGGGTGGCCAGTGTGTGTGTGGGGAAGTATGCAGTTTTCTTGTGTTGTCTTAGTGTGAGAATGGATGGGTCAGACACTTTGTTTCAGCAGGTAGGTGAAAGTATGGGTGGTTTAGTGGGTGGCTAGCGGGGGTGGGGGGTATGCAGTCTTCTTGTGTCAGTGTCTTTGTGTGAGGATGGATGGGCCCAGGTGGGTTTGTATATAGGGCTAAAAAAATAACAAGCTGTCCTATTGTTCAGGACAAACACGCCACCTAACAGGCAGGTGAAAATGCTCGCCCACTTTGACAGAGTAACTAATTTTTGTGTGTGTTAGTGAAAGGGTGACTGGGCAAGTCGGTGCAGACCACTCACACGTCCCTCCTCCCCTTTTCCCTTCCAGACCTCCATCGCTCCCCTGGTTTTTCTCGGAATAGAACCTAAGCAGGGTACTGTCACACTCAGAAAAAGTGCGTGTCCTGTAAGTGAAAAGTGTTGGCAGCACACACGCAAGGTGCTTAGTCAGCAGGGAAACGATAGAGCTGCTCTGCAGGAATGGTGTGATGGCTTCATTTGTTCTTACTTTGAGTCTTAACAGAATCCTCTTCCTGTGAAATACATACTGATGTTGTGAAGTGTGTCAGCTGACTTGTCGTGGCTCAGCTGATTGACCATCTCTTTACTTGGGGAATGGGAGGGAATGTATATTGGGCGGGAAATTTAGATTATTTTATCCTCTTGTCCCCAGGACAACTAAAAAGTATTTTGGAATATTTGACCCAGGGACATGTGTTCTGATATAATGCCATCTGTTCAAGCAATAAATGGGCATCTTTGACATATGATGTCTGTCCGTAAGTGTGCCAGTACCGTAAGCCATTCAAGAGGCTAGAGACCTTGCATTCTGACTGTAACCTCCCAAAAGATACGTGTCTTAAACCTTACTGCAGTATTGAGAGCATGATAGTGAAAGATTACAACCATGATCTATTTGGGCTGAATATATTCTTGGATATATATCTTATATGATAATCTCCATGCTTTGCCAATATGATGCATGTTTTTGAAATCGCCACCTTGATTGTAGATTTGATGACACGATATAAGTCCAAAATACACAGAACTATGAATGTAATGAGTCGTAGGTATTTTAGCTGGGCTGAAGCACATTGGATTGCTCAACATCGGTTAAGAGAAGGAATGGGATAAAGTAGGTTTAGTTGAGCATGAGCACGTGGAGCAGAGACAGGCTGATCAGCAGGCCTACACATGGGGAGAGGGAATGGCAGCAGTGAAAGTAGGTCTGCAGTCGAGTTTCAGCATTGCAACACAGGTGTTCATGTTGCTGTTGAAGGCGTATGGTTTATGGCTGATATCTGAGCGTCCAGTTAAGCAAGTTTAAACGTGTTAAGTAAGGTGGCAGTGTTGACAGTTTCTTCATCTTCTTGACTCCATCCCCAGTTCTCTGCCTAACAGCTTTTGCCTCTGTAAATCACTTCTTAAAAGGAATTGGAACATGTGTTGTTCTGCTACCACCTCCCTCCCTAAATCTGTTTGCCTCTGTAAATCACTTCTTAAAAGGAATTGGAACATGTGTTGTTCTGCTACCAACTCCCTCCCTAAATCTGTTTGCCTCTGTAAATCACTTCTTAAAAGGAAGTGGAACATGTGTTGTTCTGCTACCACCTCCCTCCCTAAATCTGTTTGCCTCTGTAAATCACTTCTTAAAAGGAAGTGGAACATGTGTTGTCCTGCTACCTCTACCCTCCCTAAATCTGTTTGCCTCTGTAAATCACTTCTTAAAAGGAAGTGGAACATGTGTTGTCCTGCTACCTCTACCCTCCCTAAATCTGTTTGCCTCTGTAAATCACTTCTTAAAAGGAAGTGGAACATGTGTTGTCCTGCTACCTCCACCCTCCCTAAATCTGTTTGCCTCTGTAAATCACTTCTTAAAAGGAAGTGGAACATGTGTTGTCCTGCTACCTCTACCCTCCCTAAATCTGTTTGCCTCTGTAAATCACTTCTTAAAAGGAAGTGGAACATGTGTTGTCCTGCTACCTCCTCCCTCCCTAAATCTGTTTGCCTCTGTAAATCACTTCTTAAAAGGAAGTGGAACATGTGTTGTCCTGCTACCTCCTCCCTCCCTAAATCTGTTTGCCTCTGTAAATCACTTCTTAAAAGGAAGTGGAACATGTGTTGTCCTGCTACCTCTACCCTCCCTAAATCTGTTTGCCTCTGTAAATCACTTCTTAAAAGGAAGTGGAACATGTGTTGTCCTGCTACCTCTACCCTCCCTAAATCTGTTTGCCTCTGTAAATCACTTTTAAAAGGAATTGGAACATGTGTTGTCCTGCTACCTCTACCCTCCCTAAATCTGTTTGCCTCTGTAAATCACTTCTTAAAAGGAAGTGGAACATGTGTTGTCCTGCTACCTCCTCCCTCCCTAAATCTGTTTGCCTCTGTAAATCACTTCTTAAAAGGAAGTGGAACATGTGTTGTCCTGCTACCTCTACCCTCCCTAAATCTGTTTGCCTCTGTAAATCACTTCTTAAAAGGAAGTGGAACATGTGTTGTCCTGCTACCTCTACCCTCCCTAAATCTGTTTGCCTCTGTAAATCACTTTTAAAAGGAATTGGAACATGTGTTGTCCTGCTACCTCTACCCTCCCTAAATCTGTTTGCCTCTGTAAATCACTTCTTAAAAGGAAGTGGAACATGTGTTGTCCTGCTACCTCCTCCCTCCCTAAATCTGTTTGCCTCTGTAAATCACTTCTTAAAAGGAAGTGGAACATGTGTTGTCCTGCTACCTCTACCCTCCCTAAATCTGTTTGCCTCTGTAAATCACTTCTTAAAAGGAAGTGGAACATGTGTTGTCCTGCTACCTCTACCCTCCCTAAATCTGTTTGCCTCTGTAAATCACTTTTAAAAGGAATTGGAACATGTGTTGTCCTGCTACCTCTACCCTCCCTAAATCTGTTTGCCTCTGTAAATCACTTCTTAAAAGGAAGTGGAACATGTGTTGTCCTGCTACCTCCCCCTCCCTAAATCTGTTTGCCTCTGTAAATCACTTCTTAAAAGGAAGTGGAACATGTGTTGTCCTGCTACCTCTACCCTCCCTAAATCTGTTTGCCTCTGTAAATCACTTCTTAAAAGGAAGTGGAACATGTGTTGTCCTGCTACCTCTACCCTCCCTAAATCTGTTTGCCTCTGTAAATCACTTTTAAAAGGAATTGGAACATGTGTTGTCCTGCTACCTCTACCCTCCCTAAATCTGTTTGCCTCTGTAAATCACTTCTTAAAAGGAAGTGGAACATGTGTTGTCCTGCTACCTCCTCCCTCCCTAAATCTGTTTGCCTCTGTAAATCACTTCTTAAAAGGAAGTGGAACATGTGTTGTCCTGCTACCTCTACCCTCCCTAAATCTGTTTGCCTCTGTAAATCACTTCTTAAAAGGAAGTGGAACATGTGTTGTCCTGCTACCTCTACCCTCCCTAAATCTGTTTGCCTCTGTAAATCACTTTTAAAAGGAATTGGAACATGTGTTGTCCTGCTACCTCTACCCTCCCTAAATCTGTTTGCCTCTGTAAATCACTTCTTAAAAGGAAGTGGAACATGTGTTGTCCTGCTACCTCCTCCCTCCCTAAATCTGTTTGCCTCTGTAAATCACTTCTTAAAAGGAAGTGGAACATGTGTTGTCCTGCTACCTCCTCCCTCCCTAAATCTGTTTGCCTCTGTAAATCACTTCTTAAAAGGAATTGGAACATGTGTTGTCCTGCTACCTCCTCCCTCCCTAAATCTGTTTGCCTCTGTAAATCACTTCTTAAAAGGAAGTGGAACATGTGTTGTCCTGCTACCTCCTCCCTCCCTAAATCTGTTTGCCTCTGTAAATCACTTCTTAAAAGGAAGTGGAACATGTGTTGTCCTGCTACCTCCTCCCTCCCTAAATCTGTTTGCCTCTGTAAATCACTTCTTAAAAGGAAGTGGAACATGTGTTGTCCTGCTACCTCTCCCTCCCTAAATCTGTTTGCCTCTGTAAATCACTTCTTAAAAGGAAGTGGAACATGTGTTGTCCTGCTACCTCTACCCTCCCTAAATCTGTTTGCCTCTGTAAATCACTTCTTAAAAGGAAGTGGAACATGTGTTGTCCTGCTACCTCCTCCCTCCCTAAATCCCACTCCCCTGCTCCTTCCCTACCATCTCTCGCACTTCTTGACACAATGATCTGGCCCTGGGCCCAGGGTTGTGGAGATACACAGTTAATGCAGTGTGCAAGTGGAGGTATAAAATCAAAGGTACCCTTGAGGAGAAATAAAGATACGCATGGATGTATCAGTACATGCACACCCTCATTGAGCCCATGGTGTACAGCCTTGCTGAGCGTGGGGGTGTCTATCACTGGGTGTATCTATGACTGGGTGTGTGTCTATGACCGGGGGTGTCTATGACCGGGTGTTGCAGCTGCAGACCAGCAGCGCTGAGGCCAGCAGTCAACTGCAGGAAGCCATCAGCGTACAGACTGCTGTCAGTGACTGGGACACCACCCTCAGCTGTACCCCGGCTGACCGATGGTCAGTGTGTGTGTTTGTGTGCAGGTGTTTGCTTGCGCGTATATGTGCTTCTGTGTGTGCACGTGTGCTTGCATATGCTTGTGTGTGTGTGTGTGTTTGATTGTGTGGGAGTGTATGTGATTGTGTGTGTGTGTGTGTACATGCTTGTGTGCATGGGTGTGTGTGTATGAATGTCTTCGTGTATATGTATGCATGCTTGCATTTGTGTGTGTATATGCTTTTTTCTTTTCAATTCTATTTGATATTTTAGTTTTTTGTACTGCTTCACAATGGCATTTACAATAATAAATCTTCCAGACCTTTACAGTTACAAGGCAACTAGAGGAAAACTACATATCTAGCAAACGGGCAACAAGCAATCTTGACCTCGCACCTCACCTCTCTCCTTCCAGCATACGTACACACATAATCAAGCGGTCATATGCAAAAGGAAGACAGAGAGACAGGCAGAACCGTGTATGTTTGTAATTCCTTTACATCATCCTGTATTTGACCATGCTGTATTTTATGGAGATTTACTGTTAACCAGCTAAAATTATCATTATGATATGCTTTCTGTTTTGGTTCTCAAGCTCTTGGTTGGATATTCCTGATAGGAGAATTTAATTGAAAAGATCCGCGTAATTAGGCCATCTTTATCTGAGTATTCTTCCATCTCAGTTAGTTAATTTTTTAGGACAATTTGGGGGGGCATTAAATGGAAACAAGTAACATTTACCAAGTGGTAGAATCAGATTGATAACGCAAGTGTGGGGGATGAAATTCATCCATGTTTCTTAGAAGAAGTGTCTGTTGGTTAGGCATTACGTGCTTATTATTTTCCCACAGAATATAATTCATCTTGTGTGTGTAGTTGATTTTTTTTAACAAAGATATAGTTGCGTGAGTCTGTCAGTCTGCTTGTTCTCAGGATTGATATAAATATTTGATCATATTGTCCTGAGTGGTTAATGAAATGTCTGATTATTTACAAGTATCGAATTTTAGGTATCTGTGCACAGGCACATGCGTGAGTGGTATATGTTGCTGTGTGTGCACAGGCACATGTGTGTATGCTTTATGTCACAGTGTGTGCACAGGCGCATACTTGTATGCTGTATGCTGCAGAGTGAGCACAGGCACATGCTTTTATGCTCTCTATGTTGCTGTATTGTAGCGTGGAGAAGCTGAAGGTGCTGCAGGACAGGATGCGGAAGATCCTGACCATGTTCAAGGAGAACCGCTCCAAGAGAATGCTCAACTACAACGATGAGCAGATCCACAAGTTTGAGAAGTAAGCACCTCCCTCCGTGTATGTGCTTTTACATGCATGTGTGTGTGTGTGTGTGTGCGTGCGTGTGTAGTCTGCAGAATGAAGCCCTAATGCAGCCGAGAAACTGATGAGTATTTTACTTGCCATGGCAAGTTGGAAAACTACCAAACTAGCTAAAGGTGAAGGTGTGAAACTTTCTGCTCATTGCTACAGCGTTGTCCTACAGCATTTCAGATAGATTCATCAAACTTTACGTCATGTCGTAAGCAGCCAAACGTGTTTCTGGCATCTTCAGCTTTCCAAGTGTATATTTGATTTCCTTTTCTTTTTTGCCTTGGAAGATGACTGCCAGGGAAAAAAAAAAATCTGTAGTATCTGTTTTATTTTCTTTTGTTTATTTATTTTGAATGTTGGGTGTGACAAAAGGAGGGGGGGGGGGGGGTAAGGGGGGGGCTTTTTCACATGTTACTAAACTTTTTCTGACTGTGTGGTGAGTATTTTGAATTTAGGCTGGTGACCTAAACTTTTGATCTGGCATGTAAATTTTTTTTTTTCTAATAATAGTCAAAGGCTAGTAAGAAAAAAAAATCCTAGCTTTCAGAGCTGCATTTGGGGTGTGAGTTGTTGTGACTACTACAGTCTCATTTCATGATCTCAATCTTCTCATTGATCTCGGTGAAGAGCAAACATGACAGAATTCCCATATGTTTTGAAACTGTACAAATGCATTGTCAGTGACATTACCTGCCCTTCTGGTTGTTTCTCCCCCTCCCCCTCAGTCCTCCCCCATCACCACCAAAAAAGAAATAAACAAACTGCTGATAAATGTTTGCCAGTCAGAAACAGTTAAGACTCAGGTTAGGAAGAGGATGGAAGGGAGTAGGATGATCCAGTTAAGTCGCTGCAGCTGCCATGTGTTCATGTTGGAGGGAGGGAGTGGAAGTGCGGTGAGGGAGTGGGGGGGGGGGGGGAACGGAGGGTAGGCTGCTGTCCATAGGTGTGTATGTGTCACATTCTCTCTCTTCATGTTTGTGTGTATGATGCTTGTGTTTCTGCGTATATATTCATTTAAAAACAGACACTTATGTGTGTATGATGCTTGTGTTTCTGCGTATATATTCATTTAAAAACAGACACTTATGTGTGTATGATGCTTGTGTTTCTGCGTATATATTCATTTAAAAACAGACACTTATGTGTGTATGATGCTTGTGTTTCTGTGTACATATTCATTTAAAAACAACCATAAGTGTCTGCATCTGTGTGTTCTTGAGGATTTTCTGTCACTTGACACCATTGATTGTGTCATACATGTTTTAGGAATAAACTGCCAGAGCTGTGTGATACATCATGTAACATGTCACTGTATATTTCAGGAACAAACTGTCAGAGCTGTGTACCCAGGCGCGGTCCATGCTGACCGACAACTGTTTGCAGAAAAGGAAGAACCTGTTCATGGCTTACAGACTGTGGTTTGAGTAAGTATGGTCGTACTGTTGCTTTGTTGGTTGGTCATATTGTTGCTTCGTTGTCAGGGTCGTATTCCTTCATTTAGAGAGCTGCCATGTTTTCCTGATTGCTTGGTGTGTATATGTGTGTGTGAGCGAGTATGTGGGCATGCGTGCATGTATTTGATGGGAGAGATTTGAAAAGTAATGAGAGATTCAATTTCAATTTCACCGACATAGTCCAGCAGACCATGCGGGGCCCTTTTGGGGCTGCGACCACATTAAAAAGGATAAAGAAAGAAAGAAAAAAAGATGTCTTAACTGTCATAGAAAAGAAGAAAATGGCTACCTGTATAGACAAGCATGATAAACAACAGTTCAAAAGGCATGATGAACAACAACTCATAATGTTGCTTTTAATACTGAAATCCTTTTGGTGGATGAAAGTAGCCATTGCTGAGTGCACCAGCCATTCAGTTTTGTTCATCTTAAGATTTTTTAAAAGGTAATTCAAAAGCATTCAGCGCTGCAAAAATTAAAGAATTTTTTGGTTAACTTGATAACGTAGTAGCCTAACCATAGAGTAACAACAGGGTATGATAGTGACAGCTATGAGAAATGCTAGACTAAATAATGGCAAAGAAACTATGAACGTTTCAAGACTGCTAACAATGGCGACAAGATCAAAGCGAAAAAGAAGCATATCCCGATGGAGGTAAGGATCCTTAGAGAAGAAAGAAGATAAAAGATACAGAAATAATGATGAGAAAGAATAAAGTCTAATGGAAACAAATGAGAAAGGCAAGATGATGAGGAATAATGACTGAAAAAAGTAATAGTGAAGATGATGGTGAATAAGACACCAATGATATTGACAGTAATGATAATGAATTTTATTTTTGACTAATTACAGAAAAGCAGCACAATGTCAAGCGCTGGTCTCCAAGGTTGGTTCTACCATGTCGAAGATGACAGAGGGCCACGCTCACCTGGTTGCCAAGCTCAAGAATGTATGTGTCGGCTCTCTTTGTTTCTTATTGTGTGTGTGAGTGTGGGTGTGTGTGTGTGTGAGAGAGAGAGAGTGTGTCTGTGTATGAGATAGAGAGATTGAGATCGAGAGAGAGAGTGTGTGTGTGAGAGAGATTAAGATCGAGAGAGAGTGGTGTGTGTGTGTGTGTGTGGTGAATGAGTGAGTGTACATGTGTGTGCGCGCCCGTGTGTGTGTGTGTATGCAAGTGCGCGCGTGTGGTGTGTATGTATGCACGCGCATACATATACATGCATGTATGTTTGCATGTATGCACATGTGTTGTTTTTGCGCACATGCTTGTGACCTTATCGGTATTTGCCTTCAGTATGAGTGATATAATAGAAAAACAAAAATAGGATGGGAGCATCGACAAGTGAAGTCTTGAAACAAAATACTGATTTCATTTTTGGATAGTTGTGGTTATTTGAAAATGTTTTGAGGAGTGTCTGTTGTAAATCCGGGGCTTAATTGATCTATGGGTGTTATGTGTCTAAGCAGTTGGTTTGCATGCGCATGCATGTATTTTGGTTTGTGCACCATGATTGTATGTTGTTTGCATATCATTTACATCTGTTTGTTTATTTTGTAATATAAAGCATGATTTTGTTTTCTGCAACTTTATTACTTTTAATAATCATGGTCATGATCGCTCGACCTATAGGTTGCTGCTACAGGCATATGAACTCGGCTTTATGATGGGGGCCGGAATAGCTCAGTGGTAGAGCGCCGGACTCGTAATTGTGGTGATCCTGGGGTTGCGGGTTCGAATCTCTGCCGGGCCGTTTCAGTATAGGGGGATTTTTCCCTCTGACTTAACATTGGTTCTGACTCCATTTCACATAAAAACGATCATACACTCAAAACTCCACTCCCTTTGTAGGGTAGATGGGATTAATCCTCATCTGTCTGTACAGGGATTGTCCACAGGAGTATCAGCCTGCGTATGCAGATAAAAAAAGAAGGAAAATAACCCTTTATGTTTGTTAAATGATCTGCATGGCATTCCAGTAGGCAGTGGGAAATGTTTGGTAGTGCTGTCTCCTTTCCAGTTACCCAGTTAGAAACTACATTAAAACAAAAAATACATAACAATAACAAAGTAAAGCATCTGTTCTAAAATGCTGTTAAAAAAAAGAAAGAACACAAACGCACTCATTGATTCTTGTTCCTGATACAGGTGGAGACACGGTGCTGCAAGCTGGTTGACGATTGCGTGGAGCACCTGAAAAAGGAGTTGCTGTCGTCGAACTTCCCCCCGAACATTCCAGTGCCAGCCGCTGTCACCACCAATGGCTCCCCCAGACAGATGAACGGATCAGGGAACGTGGGGACAGACATGAGCCAGGGCCAGATCGTGGCGTCACCTCTTACCTCGACGACCCGGCAGGAACGATTGCACAGTCTGCTAGATGGGTCAGTGTGTGTGTCTGTGTGTCATTTGGCATTGCAGCCAACCATGTCCAGTTTGTCAGGAATTTGTTGTTGTAGTTTTAAAGATGATTTCCAGAACACCCAATCTAGCTGAAACCCAAAACGAACATCCAAAATTACATCAGATTTATCTTTTTTTTGTGTCTGTGTGCTAATTTGAAGGACACCCAAATGGATATTCTTTATGAAGGAGATACATTTTCCTTGTCAGAAGACACATTTCTTCCATTGTTACAAACTTACCTGTGAGGTTGAAGTGGAATTTCAGTGATGTATGAAGACACAAGAGGTCATGTAAGAGAGCACGAGGAAATCCGTCAACTTGAATGCGTTAAATGGCCACTTAATCACAAGAGATCACCTAGATGGGGTAATTACAATAATTCAGAAGTAGAATGTTACTGGTGCTTTACGGTGTGAACGTATTGGTGTGACACATGATCTCTTGTGGTTTGACACATGATCTCTCATGTCCTCATACGTTTTTGTTGAAAGCACGTGAACAGCAATTTTAGAGTAAACGGGTCTGTTTTATCTCAAAGGCTGTGTGGTATAGGGCATTTTAACATGCCATGACACATCAAGACCATCTACAGGGTGCAGTGGAGATGGATGTCCCAGAAGCAGAACAAAGAAGTTGTAGAAGAACGACATGAAGGATTGACTGGTTACACCACTTTTGCCGCTCTTGATCAATTATTGAGAACAGCGCAGTCTCTAACTTTGTGACTGTCTTGCACAGTGTTTCTACAACCTGCGTCATGGGATCAAGATGCCTGGCAAGAGAAACGGAAAACACATTGACGATAATAAACTGTTTAAAGTTTCTTCTATTTGTAGGCAGGGTTACGTGCTGATCATATCTATTTTACTCATTCTTTTTACACAGTGGGGAATGTCTACAGACTGTGTTAGGAACTACTCAGCATTAACATCTTTTTAGCAATATTTGGACGTGTACAACAACAGTCAGCAACATTTTACTGCGGATCTGTTCCAAGATTTCCATCTTGTGTGATTTTCATTTTAAAAGCAATCGCTATTTTTCTTTTTTTTAATACAGTTGGTGAAAGAAAAATTGATTTAGATCAGTGTCTTTTAGTTGCCACACATGACTTGACTTTGAATGTTGTGGTAGCATTGTGACTGGAATGCAAACAAACAGAAAGTGAGGTGCGGTGGGTTTAAAATATGGCAGAGTGCTGTTGTTGATAGATGGATGCTTTATGCCCTGCGCAGGCTTTGCACATCACGCAAGTCACTGGAAGAGCTGGAAATGTTGGTGACGGAGAATACACAGCTTATCCGAAAGTAAGTCTTTGTGTGATGGGGGCGGGGGTTGAGGGTGGCAAGTAGGGGGCAGACGGGGAGAAGGGGCGGAGTTGCGTGGGGATGGAGCAGGGAGATGAGGAGGGGCTTTTTTGTTTGTTTGTTTGTTTCCTAAATTATCAACTCTAGATTATTAGTAGTTTTCTTCATGCTGTATTGGAGACCCATTTCATTTTTTTTTTTTTTTTAATTTTGGCATATGTCCGTTTCATGCAATCTTTTATATCAGGCTTTTTTTTTTTTTTTTTTAACTGTTCCCTCCTGCCCCTCCCCCCCCCCCTCTCCCCCCCCCCACCTCCCAGTAGCACCACTCTCCCCTTCCCCTACCCCACTGCCCCAACCTAAATCCTCAGTGCGTGCCTTGGAATGTGATACTAATATTCAGTTAGAGGATCCCAGGGTCAAGTTGGTTGCAGACAGAAGTCTGTATGGAATTGTTGAAACGGTGCACACACATTAGGCAGCATTACTCACATGTCTTATTGCCACCGCCCTGGACACGAAATCACTCCTGTCCTATTGTGATTGCAGCTCCAGGAGGTCAGATGGTGCTGTGAATATCAAGTCATGATAAAGCTGCCTGCCCGAGAAGACCTTGAATTACTACTGAGTCACTTCAGTTAGTGTTTAGTGTTCTGAGAATGTTCTGAGATGAAAAACACCAAATACCCAAGTCCTTTTCTGACACAGACAGTACAGTGGTTATTATATCATAAGTAATGAGCTTTCCCTCTCAATTTGCGAATACTACTGTGTTTCTTTTTTTGTGTGTGTGTGTGTTGTGTTGTCATATAGTGCTATTTTATTTTATATCATGCTATGCTTGGTTATATCAAATATGATGTGAGGAATCTCACTAATTTAGAGAGGTGTCTTAGAGAGTGACTCGTATTTGTGTCCAAATTCAGACATCTGCATGTAGACGCAAAGTGTCTTTTTTTGTTTTGTTTTGTTTTCTCTCCCCACAGAATTTTCATGTGCTCAAAGTCTAAGGCTGAAAAATGGATTACCTGCACCAGTTTTCTCCTGCTGTTCAGTTGTTCAGTTTCATTATCTTATGTTATGGGTGCAAGTCTTGTGGATTAAACCAAAAGTTGGAATCAGAAATTTTTTGTAAACTTTGTCTTTGGATCAGCGTGATTGTGTTTGTGCAGTCCCTGGTTTCTTGATATTTTGGGAAGTGTTTTGTGGTGCCAATATATTTTGGGAAACTGATATTTTTCTTTGGATGATGTGTGTTGAATATATAGATATACCTTATTTTGTGACACTATCTAAATACAGAATAAATATTCTGGATAAAAATTGAAGAGTTTAATTGTCATCTAGATAATTTGGGCTGTAAAGTCTTTAAAAATGCTGTTGTGATTACTGACACTTTTCAGTCAGGAAGGTACAAAAGAATATCGGATAAAGAGATCGACTTCCTGTCAATCCAGACACAGAACAGCCAGCCAGTCCATGTGGGAACATAAAAACAAATAAAGTATTTGACAAAACAAGATGTCAGTAGCCTAAAGCAGATTGGCGAAAAAGATGTGAAAAATTGTTGAAAATGGATGTAGGTTGATGAACTTGGAGAAGGTGGAGTGATCTGGTGCAGAGACCATACGTTGGTGTCAGAAGAGTGATGTTTCTACTGTGCGTGTTAATGCATGCTGTATGCCACGTGGTGTGGCCTAACTTCAAAGTACGGCTCCAGTCAGTGGGAGGAAGTCAGTGGCTGCTCATGCAAACAATCCATTACATTATCAGAGTATATGCTGCCACCTTCTGTAGTGCATAGGACAGTGGAGGAAAGGGTGGGGGGGAGTACCACCACAGTAAATCACATGTACCACACAAACAAACACTCCTACTATGAAGGAAACGATTGTTTTTTTTTAGCCTAGACATGTGCAGTTTCAGCTGGACAAATGGCAAAAAATGTGTTGTGGCTGTCTTTATTTGATTCTGTGTGTGTGTCTGTCTTCTTTCTTTGCATACAAATCCACAGTTTTCATCAAACTTTCTCCAGATTTGCCATGGTGACTCATTATGGTTCTGGGCAGATCAAGACCAGATCACTTTAGTAAGAGGATGGGAATGGAGGGGGGACCCTGGGGTTAGGGATGGGGATAGGACAGGAGGGTGGGGAGGGCGATGCCTGCATTCCAAGCGTGTTCAAGGCAGTGGGGGAGGAAAGGAAGAATGGATGGGTGGGGGAGGGGAGAATTGGGGGAGCAGTTAGCTGTATATTTGTGTATCTGGTTTTGTTGTTGTTTTTAGCTAACAGCTGTATGATTGTGGGTGTGTTTCAGTTTCGGTTCCCTTGCCTTCGAAGAGGAGAGACAAGGGGACACTACATGAGATACTGGTTCTTCATGCAGAGGCGAAACGGACATCTGGACTCCAGGGGAATAAACAAGAGATGGCCACCCAGTTACGTGTTACAAGGGAGCAAAGCAGGCAAAAAGGGATTAGAAGGGGGGGGGGGGGGGGGGGGGGGGGGGGGGCGGAATGGAAGAAAGGGGGATATTTGGGATGGGAAGGGTTTTGTATGACTGGTCAGTGAGGATAACAGTAGAGTGTTGAAGTACCTACATTATTACATACACTCATTTTTAGATTTTTTTTTTTTTTATTGGTCACATTTCAGTGGATATGATCATCGTAGCTAGGGTGAGAAAGCGATTCAGGAATTGCGTGCACATGCTACTATCTGTATGCAATTTTGTTCCTTGTCCTGTTGAAGTGTTGTTTAAAAACACATACCTGATGGTTGAAAACTGAGCTTTTTAAACCAGTTTCTGTAAATTTTTAAACAGTATTCACCATTAGACAGACCATGTGAAATACAGGATTATGTATGTACAAAAAAAATTTTTTTTGAATGACTTGGTGACAAGTGGCTGATTTTGTGATGGAAGTCACATTTCACATTTACCATTAATGGAATGACATGCAGGCCGTGTACATAATGACAAATAACTGCATGTGCATTCTTCCTCCTCCTCCTCTCTGTCCTCATCCCATGCATCCAGATATCTACAGTTCCGAGGGGTGATTTCATTCATGTTTGTGATTTTGCAAGGTCAGTCATTTGTGTAAATATGTGCGCGTCCTTGTTTTCCTACAGTTGTTTGTGTAAATATGTGCGCATGTTTGTTGTCCTATGATACCGCCATCGTATGTAAACTGCAAAAGCACAAGATCAGTAACAAGAGGGAATGCTTGAACTTGTCTGTTTGCATATGTTGATGCATGTATGACAGAGACCTTTTCCTTGAGTCGCTTGACACAGTCGAACGTGACAGTAGACTGTTCGGCTGATCTGTTGAAAACTTGTGACAAGTTCGAAGATGCATTGAACTCCCTTCCTGCTGTGCCTTAACCACAAAGACAGTAGGCTAGGAACATTATGTTTGAGTATGGAAGATGGTTCATGGCAAGGAATAAGCAAGAGCAAAACCAGAAGTACTATGTCGCTAAATGAAAGAATAAAATTACACAACAGACACGTGTTTCGACCTATTTGGTCTTCAGGCAGGACAAATTTATTCATCTTGCCTGAAGAAGACAAAATAGGTTGAAACGCTTTGTATTTGTTTTGTAATTTGTTTATTATTTCGTTTGGCGGCACAGCAATTCTGTCTTTGCTCTTGTTTCGTTTCTGCCTGCAGTCACCCAACTTTTAAACCAAGAAATAACCTGTTGACCCCCTGACTGCCTACATATGTACCACACACATGACAGGTTTTGTCGTCATTAGACATGTCAGTATGTATCTCATACATACCGGTTTCGTCATAAGAAGATCTAAACAAACTAAAGGTGTGAGTGTTCTAAGACGCAACCTAATCAGTTTAATCAGTTATTCATGACCATTGAGACCCAGTTACAGTGAGATGGAATTCTGTTGGCTCCCCAAACCTGTTGTCAGTCAGATTCAAAATGTTGGCTACGAGCCAGTGGCAGGTTTGCTCACACTCTTTTAACTGTCACACACACAAAGTAGATATTTCTACTGGTTGTTGCCACGGAGTCAGTTAACTGACATAGTGGGCGTTCATTTTGAACTGGCATAAGAGGAGACTGTCTGATAAATTATCACTGGGGTGTGGTGCAAGCATGTCATTCACCCAGCCAGAGGCCAGGTGGGAGGCAACATGATGGAAATGCACTGGTCTTTGTATCTTGGTTCTGCCTAGTACTGGGTGCAATTTTTTTTTTTTTTTTTTTTTTTTTTTTTAAATTTACTTTCATTTTTTTCTTTCTTCTTTTTGTGTCTGTGAACTGTTCTCAAGGCAAACAGGTCACATACAAATTTGGCATACTGTAAAACCAAAGGCCAACAAAACTGCTGCAGTCGAGGGTTAGGTTTTTGTTCGGTGACAGTATTTCTACATACATTAATGTCTCGGACATTGTGGGTCTCCTTTCAGAGATAATGAATTATCAAGACCACTTGTCTCGGAAGATCCAGATAGACTTTTGAACATGACTGATTAATGATCAGTTCAAAAGTTTTGTGAAAATACTTCTGTGTGCATAAATGTTAAAAGGGGTTGACCTCCTTTTGAACTTGGTAAGTATCAAGATGACTTTTTAACAGTTTGTATCAAGAGCGTAGGACATCTGTGATATTGCTGAAATGTAGATCATTAGGGAGGGAAACGTGTTTGTTGATTTGCTATATGTATGTTACGTTTGCCGGATAAAAAAAACTGCCCTTTGTTTTTTTTATAAAGGATTGTGGAGTCTTTGCCTTTTTAGCAAAAGCTTGCTCATTTCATGATTTTGCTTTTTTAATAGGTTACATCTTGATCCTTAATGCATCTGTTTCACTTTGAGTGTTTCTGTCGTCAATATGAGTTGATTCATGCTGCAAAACTGAACTTTTTGGGAGTGTGTGTGTGGATAGAATCTGCATAAAAGAGAGTGAGAAAGTGAATCTGTGAATGGCGTTTGTTCTTGAGAGAAGATCACATGTATTAAGGTAATATTTGGAACCAGTAATTGTTTATGATGGTTTTCTCTTTGATGCTTTGTTAAGTCTTTCACTCTTACATGAGGACAACATCAGGACAGAGATGCATGTGTCATGCGAACTGATGACGGGGCGCCATTTATGATGAGAAGAGCAGAAACAAAAGAACGTCAAGGCAGTTGTTTCAGAGCCAACTTGGAAGAAACCACAGGAATTGACGGAGTGGGTGTTTTTTGTAACAAAGCAGCGAGAAAACGTAATTTTCCGGTATATCAGTCCCGAGAAGCCAAAGAAAAAAGTTTGTCTGTCAGAGGTGAAAGCAGGCTTGACAGGCATTTATAGGAATTCATAGCAACAAGAATCAAAGTCTGAAAACACCCCAGAGAGGTGATTGGGAACATAGGGGCATGTTCCTCCACTCAGAGAAAACAAGAAAATTGAACTAGTTCGAATATGGTACAATATAGTGGACTCACGAAGGAGAATCATTCTTACAGGCTGATTTAGGGATTTTGGAAGAGTTAGCTCCCTGCTCTCCAGATTTTTTTTTTTTTTGGTAATCCTGATAATATAGTAATGTTCCATGCCAAGTGGGGATAGGGTATGTATATGAATAAGTAAGGATGAGAAAAAGTGATCAAGATGAGATAGCAATTTCAGTCACAAAGCCCTTCAATGTGAGAAAGACCCAGATGCAAGCCATCATTCCGGAAAAAAAAAAAAAAAAAAAGGCATTTCTTTCTCGTTGGGAAGGTGGCAAACCTGGATTGCTAGTTTGTGAAATTTAACAAATGCTGGTATATCAGCAGAAATGATTTTGCTTGGGATTGTTTTTTGCCTTGCAAAAAGATGAAACTTACCAATCACTGGAAACATTTTCCAAGAGAAAGCCATTGTGTTGTTATCCCATTTGTGACGCAATGACTGAACTGCGTATCAAACATGGCTGAAGCATGTAATGCCCCCCCCCCCCCCCCCCCCCCCCCCCCCCCCCTTCTCCCTCTGTTTAGGACCCCTTCCTTTTCAGGCTTTTTTGCTTGCTTGTTTGTTGTTTTTTTGTCACAAATTGAGGATACAACTATATTGACTAAAGACAAACAAGTCCCAGAAAAAGAAATCATAAAAAGCAGTGAATGTTCCCATAATGATGCCAAGGGCTCTCGGTACAAATAGTTCCCCTGACTGGAAGTTCTGTGCTAGTTACTCCCCCTTTTCTGTTATCCTCTTGGACACTTCACCTTTTAGAAAGAAAATTGTCTACTGTTATTTCTGCTTTTGTGGACCAATGCCACGTCTTTGTTCCAGAAATTCTTTTATGCTTATTTCATGCTTGCTTCTTTACATTGTTATCTGTCGACTTGGTTGTGAAAATTGTACATAGTGCCCAGAGGGGACAGACACTCGCTGTATATTCTGCAGAGTCCATGTTTCTAAGGCCGCATGGCTTTTTTATGTCTTTTTTTTTTTTCATGTGTCACTAGATGTTTTTCTTTATTTTTTAATGAATTTTTCTTTTTTTGTTTGTTTGTAATCTGGGAGTAAGAAACTGTGCAGAATGGGTCGATCTCTCAGCACGTCCTTCTCTCATCCACTGTGAGAATGCCAGCAGTTCTGCTACCATGTCATAAACTGCTCTTGTTGTTTTTGTATCTTTTTCAGCATTTGATCTTTTTTGTTTTTTTTTTTTTTTTTTTTGTGTGTGTGTGGTCTGACCTTTTCCGGATATGATCTTTTCTTTGCTTCTCTACTTTTTGTTTTGTTTTGTTTTGCCTGGGAGTTTTATTCATTTCCATGTAGTTTGCAGTGTTTTTTTGGTGTGCCAATTTTTTGTTTGTTTTATTATATTTTTAAATGTTCTCTAGTGTGCAGTTTTGTTCATTTGTTCATTTCGTTGTATTTTGAAATGTTCTTTAGTGTGTTGTTTTTGTCATTTCGTTGTATTTTGAAATGTTCTTTAGTGTGTTGTTTTGGTCATTTCATTGTATTTTGAAATGTTCTTTAGTGTGTTGTTTTGGTCGTTTCATTGTATTTTGAAATGTTCTTTAGTGTGTTGTTTTGGTTGTTTCATTGTCTTTTGAAATGTTCTTTAGTGTGTTGTTTTGGTCGTTTCATTGTGTTTTGAAATGTTCTTTAGTGTTTTTTCTTCATGTTAATGTGTGTGTTGTTTTGGTCGTTTCATTGTCTTTTGAAATGTTCTTTAGTGTGTTGTTTTGGTCGTTTCATTGTGTTTTGAAATGTTCTTTAGTGTGTTGTTTTGGTCGTTTCATTGTTTTTGAAGTGTTCTTTAGTGTGTTGTTTTGGTCGTTTCATTGTATTTTGAAGTGTTCTTTAGTGTGTTGTTTTGGTCGTTTCATTGTATTTTGAAATTCTTTAGTGTTTGTTGTCGTTTCATGTATTTTGAATTCTTGTGTGTTGTTTTTGTCATTTCGTTGTCTTTTGAAATGTTCTTTAGTGTGTTGTTTTGGTCATTTCATTGTATTTTGAAATGTTCTTTAGTGTGTTGTTTTGGTCGTTTCATTGTATTTTGAAATGTTCTTTAGTGTGTTGTTTTGGTTGTTTCATTGTCTTTTGAAATGTTCTTTAGTGTGTTGTTTTGGTCGTTTCATTGTGTTTTGAAATGTTCTTTAGTGTGTTGTTTTGGTCGTTTCATTGTATTTTGAAATGTTCTTTAGTGTGTTGTTTTGGTCGTTTCATTGTCTTTTGAAATGTTCTTTAGTGTGTTGTTTTGGTCGTTTCATTGTCTTTTGAAATGTTCTTTAGTGTGTTGTTTTGGTCGTTTCATTGTCTTTTGAAATGTTCTTTAGTGTGTTGTTTTGGTCGTTTCATTGTGTTTTGAAATGTTCTTTAGTGTGTTGTTTTGGTCGTTTCATTGTATTTTGAAGTGTTCTTTAGTGTGTTGTTTTGGTCGTTTCATTGTATTTTGAAATGTTCTTTAGTGTGTTGTTTTGGTCGTTTCATTGTATTTTGAAATGTTCTTTAGTGTGTTGTTTTGGTCGTTTCATTGTATTTTGAAGTGTTCTTTAGTGTGTTGTTTTGGTCGTTTCATTGTATTTTGAAGTGTTCTTTAGTGTGTTTTGGTCGTTTCATTGTATTTTGAAATGTTCTTTAGTGTGTTGTTTTGGTCGTTTCATTTGTATTTTGAAATGTTCTTTAGTGTGTTGTTTTGGTCATTTCATTGTATTTTGACTCTGGTGTGCGGTTTTGCTCAGTTGAACATATTTTGAACCACTTTTTGTCGTATTTCCAGGAATATTTGTGGCCATTTTTGTTAAAGATTGATTCTCTTCTGTGCTGTGTGATTAAGTGCCCTTTTGCTTTGTGTACAATGCAGCTTTAAAGAGAGTAGGTAGAGGCTTTTGCGCATTGTTATGCACTTTATGAAGATGCGCGTGTAAGGTGTACAAAGTTGTGAAATTTGTTGGGTTTTTATCTCCAGGGAACCTGTGTCGTGTGTCTATGGGTGTCGGTCTGTTTATCCAAGGACAGAAAATCCTTTCAAGTCCAGAGAATTTGACCCAGTTTGGATCAGTGGGATTATATTCCAAGTTTCTGGGACATGACCAGTCTTTTTCAACTTTGATCTTCATGGTTGGTTCAAGGCTGCAAAGGCCAGAACATGTTAAGATGTCTGCTTATGGTATATCTTATTTCATTCTTTGCTGTAACTGGGGGGGAAGGGGGGGGGGAGTGTCTTTTCTTTTTTTTTTCTTCTGTGGTGATGGTGTCTGTTCTCTCCTGGCAGCTTCATCGTTGTTTTTTTGTTGTTGCTTCGTTTCTTTTTTTTTTCTTTTTTTTAATTGTTAGCAGTCAGGATTGCTGCAATCCTTCCAGCAAAATTTCCTTAAGAAAGAAGAATTCATGTAAATTGATTTCAGTGGTTGCAGGCACATGGCAGACATCAGATTAACATTTCAAAACAAAACACACTAAATGCTCAGGTGTCTGAAAGGGTGGAAGAAGGCAAAGACATCTTTACTTACAGTGGATTGTTTCTGTAACAATTTCAAACAATATTGGATCTTTAAATGGAGGGATTGTTTGTTGGAAGATAGAAGCTCGTATTGAAAAATAGAAAAAATATGCCAGAAAAAAAAGTATGCCTTTAAATAGAGGGAGTGTTCATTGCAATGAATTGCAAGTATAGACATAGGGGGGAAAATGTTCCAGAACATTGTCTAAAGGGAGGGAGTGTTTGCTGGAACAAAAATGTACCATTGACAGGGAGAAAAACAAAGCATTGCAGGAAAACCAGACCTTTGAAGGCAGCGAGTTTTCATTGGAAAGAAGATCTAGTATTGACAACAACAACAACAACAACAAATTCCAGGGAACTTTTTAAGAGGAGGTAGTCTTCATTTGATCGACAATCCAGCACCTTTGACAAAGAGAACGATGTAACAGGATAAGAAATGTTTAAAGGGAGGGAATCTAACTGATGGTAAATATAGTGCTGACGGAGGAAGAATGTTCCACAAAAAGAACTGTTTCAAACAAGGAAGTTTTTGAAGGATTTGTTGGGAGGTGGGTTTTTTTTTTCCCCCCTTTATTGTTTAACAGGGTTTCCCTGTATTTTGTAGACTTGTGTTCATTTCCTAGGAAATAACTGTTTAACAAATTATATTTGTTTGAAATACATTCACAAACCTCTGTGCAGTTCTTTCTCTTTCATTTGAACTTGCATCTTTTATACAGATTCATCTTGATTCAGTATGGTGCATTTTTTTTTTTTTAACAGGGCACCATGCTTTCGCTGTCTCTCTCTCTCTCTCTTGTGTACAGTACTGCTCTTTATTCCCACATATTTGTGTGTTTGTTTTTTATTCCCTCGTGTTTGTGTGTGCGTTTACTTTTTTCTTAACATTGTGTGTATCGTTTCTTGGTAAAATTATGAAAATAGCAAGGGAGGATAAAAGCATGCGTTGACGTATTTGTGCTAGGATTTACATCGTATCATTGGTTCTTTGACTTTATTATGATGTTAACAGCTGTGTTTGTACAGTGGTTTTGTAGGGAAATGGTATAGAAGTGGATCTGGGGAATGTTGACTCCTTGTCTCCTTCTGCCTGTCCCTGTCTTGGTGTTTCTGTGTCTGTGTGTGTGTTCACATATGCTCAATTACTGAATAGTGTTCATCATTAGAAATAATTGAATGGCTGTGGAGGTATTGATGGACAGGTGTTGTGAATGAGAATGCATACTGAAAGAGAATGAAAATAAAGAAGCCATGAAAATAAGGGACAAGCACAAGGAATAGTATTTAATGCATTTGGGGTAGTGATTAAAAGATCTGGATAGTCTGCAGCAAGGTATCACAGGAGAACAAAACAAAACAAAAAACATCAAGATGAGCAGTTATTTTTCCTTCTTTGCTCTGTGTCTCCGACAGAAAACCTGGTATTAACATAATAGATAATAATAGTGATAGAGGTTGTGATATAAAAAGAGAGAGAATAACTCTGGTGAGGAAAGCAGTGTTTTCCTGTTCATACATATTCAACCACACTGTTGTACAGATGAATAAGGACCTTGTTAAGTTTGATTCCTGTGAATATGAAAGCAGCAGACATAAAACAGTGGAAACAAGCCTGAAGATAGACACTGCCCCTGGACCCCACCAGGGCTCCAGGCAGATTAACAGATGAAGCTGGGCTTGATGCTACGCAACACCTGACACAGATTTCAGGGACACAAAAATGTACTGCTGCGCCTAGTTGTATACAGTAGTGTGGATATTGTGTATGATCACGGACCATTTTGATTGATACTGGATTGGATGCCTTTGGATTGGCAGTTTTTTATTTTCTCTGCAGTGAGATATGGCTGGATCAGAAACATAGCTGAGTATGTATGTGTGTATATACATGTTTGTATGTGTGTGTGTGTGTGCGCGCGTAAACATGCATATGTGTGTTTGATGGTGTGTTTTCATTTGAACTTGTACTCATGAAATAGAATTGTTTTGACGTATGCAATTTTTTTCAGTGTCAAGACAATATAGTGTACCATACATATTTTGCATATCATTCTGTTTAAGGACGTTTTAGGGGTCATTAAATGGTTCATATTCTCATTCCTAGTTGGCATGTGCTTCTAAAGGTGGGTTCATGCTGCATGTGCTGCAAGTGTTCACTTCATCATGAATGCATGGAAATTTTGAACAACATTAATCATGATGATTGACAGATTTTGATTACAGACAAGAGGAGGCCTTTACAAATGTCTGTGCATGTGTGTTTATTGGACAAGGTCAAAGACTCGGTGACTTTGCACCATTCATTTTCATTTATTGACATTTTTGTTGACTGTTGTGTTTTTGTTTGATTTCTTGTCGTCCTTTTCCGCTTGGTAACATTACTCCCGTACCACCCATCCCAGTTCCCCTCACATAGCAGCAGCCAGGATGCTCTGTTGCAACTCCAGTAGTAAAGTAGAACCACAGGAAGGAACCAGCATCAGGTCGTCATGTGGCAACCCACCTGAGGAGACGCTGCACTGATGTGGAGTGACTTGGGTGTCGAGTCAGTGGTGCCTGTGGCAGGCACATTTAGTTTTAATCTCGTCAAGAATGGTGGAACTATTCTCGATTCAGCGTTAAGAATCCTGGAACTATTCCCGATTCAGGTGGCCATTTCCAGCACAATTTTTTTGTTTTGTTTTGTTGCATGAGTACTGCCCAGTGTGCAGCATGCCAGGCGTGTGCTTGGCTGGCTAAGTTTGCGCTTTCCCTCTCTGTGGTACAGTTACACTGGTGATTAGCTTGCTTGGTGTGGATGTACAGCGCTGTCAGAGCCCTGACCAGTCACAGTCTGGGGCCTTGTTCCAAAAAAAAGACAATTAGAACTGAGGTTCAGTCATTGCCGGTTTCCTTTGTGAGTAAGTTGGAAAGCTCTGCGAGAGGCTAGCAAGCACATCAAGCAGTGTCCTGTACTGTAGACCTAGCAGTTTAGCAGTTGTACCTCTCACTGCAGGCTTGAGAAATGAAAGGCAGACACTTGAGGGAAGAAGTTGATAGAATGTCTCCATCAACTGCTCTGTCAGGGTTGTTGCTGCTGTTGTGGACAGAGATAGCAGGACATGTGTATCTGAATTTCGCATATAACTTAATGGTAAGTGGGTGGGGAGGGAATAGGACAAATGTTTAGAAAGGTGCGTTTTGAAGAAAGTGGTTAAGATTACTTGTTTCTTTTCTATTTTGTAAGTGGTGTCCATTGTGCATTCATGTCAAGAATGCTGTTACTGTTATTGTAGTTATCATCATTATTATTTTAATCATTGTTGTTTTTCTTGTTGTTATTATTTAGGGAAACATGATTTTCAAATGGTGTTGAGGATCTCCTTGGAAAAATTATTTTGTTGACAGTAGTGCATCATCTCAACGAAAATGTTAGTTTTCCATGTTCAGTACTGTCATTCATTATGTTTTTCCCATTATAGCAAAGAAGGAATTTGGAAATGTGAAAGACAGGTTGAGAGAAAGAGGGAGGGTGTGTATAGTGTTAGGGTTAGGAGGGGGTAGAGAGGATAGGAAGAATAATGTACATCAGAAGCGTTACATAACTGTCAGGAGGACGGAATGAGTCATGGATAGCTCGCTTCTATCTCGGCCTTCTTTGTGGATTCTGTTTACCACTCCTCAGACCAGCTCTGAGGCATGGATTGCTCATTTCCATCTTCACCTTCTTTGTGAATAAAGTGGACCACACTCTTGGACCAGCTCTGGTGATGCATTTGGCAGTCTTTTGTAGATTCTTTCCTATGGCAGTGGAGTTTGGTCTGAAGTGCTAGTTGCCATGGATCATACTCCCATCCCTTTGTTTTTGCAGACTTTCATTGTCCTGAAAGATGTAATGTGCAGTCTGCTCCACCTCCCCACAAAGGCATGGTGAAGGGATGAGCCTGAATTCTCTGCTTGTATTTTGGACTACTCTTTCGTGGTCTTTCTGTAGTTGAAGATGGACTCCTGTTGTCTCTCTGAAAGTGTGTGGTAGTAATCATCCATTCCATTTAGAGGGCTTTTTTTTTTGTTTTTAAATAAGTTTTTGCAAGTATCATTTGATAAGATGCTTCATCCTTTTCAGTTCATGCAGCTTTCTTCTATCCATTCTTGTATCAGCACAATGTTAGTTGGGTTAACCAGGTACCTTCCTTTTCCCTGTGCTTGAAAAAAATTACAGGAATGGGGGGAGTATGGGGAGGGGAGTGGTCTGAGGTTTTGGTATAAATATTGTCACAAAATGTCTTGTCTTCCTCTTTTCATCTACAGCATTATCTGCCCCTGCAAATCCTCACTGTGTGTGTGTGTGTGGCCTGCAATCTAAAGGACGGTCTTTGTTTGAGCGGGCAGTGATTAGTTTATCAGTGGGATCCAGTGTGTGTGTGTGTGTACTTTTGTAAAATATTATTTTATCAGATTCTTTGACAAAAGATTGTTTGATGCATTAATATCCACATGCAGACTATGTGGCATGCATCTTTGCATGCTTCCTTTCTCTCTTATTCACTTACAGTATGTGTGCGTGCACAAGTGCGTGCATGCACACACACACACACACACGCACCCTCACACTCACACTCACACGCACGAGCAGACAGACACAAGCAAGCACATTGCTCCCATGTTCACAGACTTGCATGTTTGCTCTCTCTTTCTCTCTCCACACACACACACATACACATATGTATGTGTGTATATATATGTGTGTGTGTGTGTGTGTGTGTGTATCAAGAAAACCAACAGATTTTTAAAATGTCTGTTTTGTTGTTGCTTATTTTTTTATGTTTTAATGGTTACATTTGCCCATGCAAAATTGATGCTTTTTCTCATCATCATCCGTTATTGAACTGCAGACACACAGATAAGTGGTCTGTCACTGAATGCCGAAAACATGAACTTTGAAAATAATTTAATGCTGTCAGTTAGCAATCAAGACGTTAAATAATCATGAGAAGCCAGACTGGAACGATTAATCATGCATTCGGTGTTTTATGTTGAACATAATCTCATTCGTATATGCTCATTGTGCAACTGTTTTGAACCAGGAAAAAGGAGTGGTTGGGGATGGGGGATGGGGTTGGAGGTTAGGGGTAAGGATGGGGGGGGGGGGGGGGTGTAAGACTTGAGTCATGTCCACTCTTGTGTATTTTTGGACGAAGCAGTTGTGATTGTAAAGCGAATATTACATGAATAAATGAAACATAATTTGTACATGCATATTTTGTTCGGTTTATCATTCTTTTGCTGGTCACTTTCACAGCCTCTCCAGGTATTTGTCTTGTCTGTCCACCTTTGTTTCTTGTCGGTTTTTTTTTTTTTTTTTTTTTTTTTTTTTTTTTTTTTTTGCTTTTCTGTGCTACAGAGTTGAATATGATGTAAGGGGTCGCACAGAGTCGCTCGCCTCAGTGCACACACACACACATCCACACACACACTCACACACACTCACACACACACTGACCCCAGAAAACGACATGGAAGCCTCTTTATATCGTTATTACACACACACCGCACGCTCTCCCCCCCTCCCCCCCCTTCCCAATCTACACACACACACACACCCCCCCATCACACACACACACACGTGCGCGCACGCAATACACACGCACACATACACAAAGAGAGGGGCAATAGGAAGAGTGTGAGCATAATGGCTGTAGACCCTCAGTTTTTGGTATGACAGCCCACCCCTACACCCCACCCGTACACACACACACACACACACGAACACGCGCACACACACAAACACACACACACACACACACCACAGAAAAAGACAGACACAGAGACGGAGAGAGGTTGGAGCACGGTTATGACAATCTGTTGCGGCAATAGATATGTCGCAGCCTATGTTTATGATGTTTTTGACAACGACGTGCTGCACACACCATATGCTACGGTACAGAGCGAGACTGATCGACAAGCAGCCTGCTGGCCAGTCATTAAAAGCCTCCGTCAGTCAATGAGGAGATTTGTAAGATAAAAAGATAGGAACAACAGCTGTGTTGCGAGACCGGCAGTCGTCCAATGGAAATACAGAAACAAGGCGGCTCGACCCTGCAAGGGGACGTGATCGTTGTGCTTGGTCAGCAGTCTTTGGCTGCTGAGCAGTAAGTGGGACGGAGTTCTCTCCCTTAGGTATATAGATTTTTAGGACTCGGGAGGCAGGCTGGGTTGGATGATTGGGAGGGGAGGGGGGGGGGGGGAAGACAAGGTGAGGGGAGGTAATTTGGATGATTCCGCTTGAATCCCCCCCCCCCCCCTCACACACACACACAACACACACACACACGTACCTTTTTTTCCAGACACATTTACATACCCGTGCATGCATGCAAGCATACACACGCACAAACAAATACGTGTCCATAAAATAACAGATTACTACAGAAGTAGGAACAAGAGTTTTGTAATCAGCCTTCTTTCTTTTCTTTTCTCTCTCTTCTCTCTCTCTCTCTCTCTCTCTCTCTCTCTTTTCTCTCTCTTTTGTTGTTGTGTATATTACACGTATGCCCAAATGGTGCTCGTAATCTATACATTTATGCCCAAATAGTGACAGTAAACAGCCCTTATTGGTTGATAGTGAATGTCATTCATTTTGGCCTAATAGAAACTGTAATGTGCGCATTTACGCCCAAAATAGTGACCTTAAAATACCCTAACATTGACTGAAATTTAAACATGTTTGCCATATGACAGTGATCTACAGGAACATGCCCAGTTTTAGCCTGCACATGTAAGCCCTTATGTTTGTAAGCTTAATCTATACACTTGTCACCTAACGACTTTGATATGAGCATTTATACCATAACGGCTTGAATCTAGATATTTATGCCCGGATACATGTAAATCATTCACCAGACAGGTTTTGAAATGGGATCCCAAAGGCAAGAGGGGGTAGCGAGGTTTACTAAGAAACTCATGGCGTCAGGACCTCGGATCAAAGGCAAGAGGGGGTAGCGAGGTTTACTAAGAAACTCATGGCGTCAGGACCTCGGATCAAGTCAACAGGGGTAGCGAGGTTTACAAGAGAAACCCAGCGTCAGGACCTCGGATCAAAGCAAGAGGGGGTAGCGAGTTACTAGAAACTCATGCGTAGGACTCGGATCAAAGGCAAGAGGGGGTAGCGAGGTTTACTAAGAAACTCATGGCGTCAGGACCTCGGATCAAAGGCAAGAGGGGGTAGCGAGGTTTACTAAGAAACTCATGGCGTCAGGACCTCGGATCAAAGGCAAGAGGGGGTAGCGAGGTTTACTAAGAAACTCATGGCGTCAGGACCACGGATCAAAGGAAAGAGGGGGTAGCGAGGTTTACTAAGAAACTCATGGCGTCAGGACCTCGGATCGAATTCATACACGCGGAACAAATGGCCTGTACAAGAGAGAACAGCTTGAGATGAAGATATAGCACAGAGGGTGTTAGCGGACTGTTGATGATTGCCTGCGCTTCGGTTGGGGATGACGGACGATGATGATGATAATCTGCAATCCATACACTTATACTTTCCCCGAAGATGGAGTGTGGCTGCCTTAATGGCGGGATAAAAAACGGTCATACACTCAAAACTCCACTGCCTGTCTATACAGGCAGTGTCCGCAGGAGTATCAGCCTGCGTGCTCAGAAAGAAAAAAAGAAATACACTTTTACCCTAATAACTATTTAATCCTTACACTTATACCCTAATAACCATTTAACCCTAACGCTTATACCCTAATAACCATCAGGCTAAATCCTTACACTTGTACCTAATAACCATGATTTATACATTTAAGTGCAAATACTATGTCATAGTGATTGTAATCGATAGATCTACATAAATAACGTTATGAATAAGTGAGTCGACCAGTTTCTCAGAAACAACAGTGATTACGGTATCGTCATCATGGTACATAATAGTATTATTCATCATGCTGTATAGTATTATTCATCATGCTGTATAGTATTATTCATCATGCTGTATAGTATTATTCATCATGCTGTGTATTCTGGCGAATAAATCTAATATCATACAGATGAGTTTTTCGAGTTTGATAAGTTCAGAACTTCGATTAGAGCTCATTAAAGTATAAAATCTAACAGCTGTTGGATGGTGTCAAAACTATTTAGTTAATAATTGCGACCTGCTATCTTTAGTGACGGGAAAGGAACAGTTGAATATGCAATGAAATTCATTACCTGTTTCATCCAAGTCATAAAGAGTACATTTCATGGGAAATGCAAACAGCCTGTCTTGCCGAATGGGGAATTTTTGACTGGAAAATCTGGATGCAGCAAAGGGTTGTCAGATGGAACGAGACAAACCAAGTATTTCTCAAACCACAAATGTTCCTTATCACGTGATCATTATATAACACTCCACCGTCATTTACACTACTTCTCCATTTCTGGATATACTGATCTTTTGATCTTTTTTTTTTACAATGCCCTTGAAGTGATTTAACGAATAAACAGGTTGGTGAAAAAGTATCTGGTTTAAATGAATTTGTTTTCGACTTTACAATCACGTAGTTTTACAAAAAATGTGAAAATTTGAACATCAACAAGCTAATGCTTATAGTGTGTTCAAATGTTTATAATTACACATGTGACAAGGAAATGGCAGGAGACTATTAAAGTTACTATGCTAAACAAAAGACGCAAAAAAAAGCCCACACGTATACAAAATGTAAATATATACATGTACATATACATACTTTACACATACACATATACATAAAAAAAAAAGTGTCTGATCTCTTAAATCGATCAGGGACTTTCGGTGGGTGAGATGACAACATTGCTGGAGTTACATCGGTCAGTGGAAGGCAAAGTGCACCAGCGACACTGTGGGAGAAAAATGGTCTAAAAACGAATTCATGGGTGGCAGGCCGAAATTGTTTTCGGAAAGGTTTGCGTCTGCACTTGCAAGGATCGTGAAAAGAGACTTGCCGGACACAGTTTCCGTCACTTCTGGCCAGACTTTCGTGCTTCAGTCACTGTCGGGGTGAGTGACAAGGCCATCAAAAGAAACTTTCACAGAGTTGGGCATTCAAAGCATCCCACAGCGAAGAAGCTAGAGATTCGTGAGGTGTCCAGAAAGAAGCGGCTACAGAATTGTACAGACAAACTTCCCTGGAATGTGAATAGTTGGAAGAGAGTACTTTTCAGTGATGAAATGACAGTAGTTATCAAACCGAACCTGTGGGTGAAACTGTACAGAAGCCGAAGGGAAACGGTCAGTTCTTTCCCTTGGCAGGTCCACTTTGGTCTCAAAATAACACTGGAACTAATGATGGGAGATGTATCCGTTCTGATTGAGTTGGGGCACCGGTGTTTCTGAACGGAAGTGTTGACAGTGAAAAGTACATCAGCGTGCTTGAAAATTTTCTGCCATTGGTCGCCATCTAGCGCCAACAGACATTGATACTTCTAAGAAGATGACGCCTTCATTCATAAGGTCATTGAAGACAGGACTGAAAACAAGAGAGCAGAATTTACGTAATTTTGGCCTCCACGAACGCCAGATCTCCAACCCAGCAACCCATTTGATTATCGTTATGACAAAATTGGTCAAAGAACATATGGTGTACCCCACCTCACACTTTTCTTTATATTTTTAATATTTATATTTTTGCTTTTACGAGAACAGGACACCACAACTCCACAAGATTCTACACAAATTTATCCTCATATTATAATTTTATAGGCTATCATTACTTTCTAACTATATATTTGAACAATGATAAAATAAAGGTACCTTACCAATCTCAGTCCTCAACCCTTTGGAGCAACAAATTGGTAATAAAAATTTTTCAAAATGAAGTTTAAATGTACCCAACCTTGTTTCCTGCTGCTATTTATCGAGAAGCAACGCAAAACAACTTAAACAACACATCTAAACACATAACAAATATATATATATATATATATATATATATATATAAAGAAAACCTTGAAAGATGAGCTTCCCACCCTTCCACGCTCACTCCCTACTTCACCAAACCCCGCTTTTTATTTTTTGAAAAATAGGAAGACTGCAGTGATGTGTTTGTCAGTTCAGTTCGCCCACACTCTACTCCCCCCCCCCCCCCCCCCCTCCGTCCTCATACAAAACATCCTCCGACACCACTGTCACAATGAGCTGCACTCAGCTGTCTCTCACTTCTTACTCCCAAGGCGCTGTCCGCACGTGCTGAGGCGACAGGAACACGTCAGCAAGTATTAGCACGTCAGGACCAACCTGAAAAGTCAGAAAAGTTAAGTTTTAAACTGTAGGTGCCCGAAGATGTTTGGGACAAGAGGCAGAGCAAATGGGGAAAGACTTTTGTTCCCGTAGTATGATTTCAGCGTTTTGTTAAGATTTCAAGTCTTGGTAGCCTATAACTTGCATCTACTTCCGTTGTTGAAGTGCTTGAAGGCTAGAACACCAAGGCTACATCAATATGTTGTTATGCTCTGCATAGTTATGCGGGGATTGTCTTCAGTTGTGACAAGCTCCTAGCATAACATTATCAGTCTCCAAAATCCCCCGAAGTCGGAGTGTGGCTGCCCATGTGGCGGGGTGATCAAAATCGGTCACACACGTAATGTTCTCATCCCCAGCTGATGCATTTGTACCATAGTGTTCAAGTGCTTCGGCTGTTTGGATGATCCCTGGAGTCTTTTAGCCAGGGTACAACAACAATACTGACTGTACATTGTTGAACTGATGGTGACTGTCACCGAAACTTCATGTAACACTACATAACTGTAATGAATACACTGATGCCAAAAAAATGACGATTGTTGATACCTCGTGCCATAGTTCTGACTGTAGTCAATACACTGCTGCCTCAATAGAGACCGTAATTGATGGCCAGCCTCAACAGCAGGGCCGTAATTGAATGGCCAGCCTCAATAGAGACCGTAATTGATGCCCTATGTTATCGTGCTGACTGTAAGCAATACATTGATACTCTAATAATGACTATCATTGATGCTTCATGCTACGGTACGGAATGTAATCAATACATCAATACCGTAATGATGGCTGTTATTGCTGAAGTACAGACTGTAATCAATGCATCAATACCCTAGCAATGATTTTTACTGATGCCTCATGCTACAGTTGAGACTGTAATCAATACATCGTTGCCTAGCGCCTTAATAGTGACCGTAAATAATGTCATATAGCTCAAGTGCTAACTATAGTGGCTATCATTAATAACTCATGCCACAGTACATACTGCAATGAATACATTGCTGCCAAAAAGTGGCTGTTGTTGATACCTCGTGCCACAGTTCTGACTATAGTCAATACATTGATACCTTGATACAGACCATAACTGATGCCCTACACTATCGTGCCGATTATAAGCAATACATTGATACCCTGATAATGACTATCATTGACACCTCGTGCTACGGTACAGACTGTAATCAATACATCAATATCATAATGATGGCTGTTATTGCTGAAGTACAGACTGTAATCAATACATCAATACCATAATGATGGCTGTTATTGCTGAAGTACAGACTGTAATCAATACATCAATACCACAATGATGGCTGTTATTGCTGAAGTACAGAGTGTAATCAATGCATCAATACATAATGATGGCTGTTATTACTGAAGTACAGACTGTAATCAATACATCAATACCATAATGATGGCTGTTATTGCTGAAGTACAGACTGTAATCA
Source organism: Conus canariensis (assembly GCA_033310375.1). Classification (NCBI taxonomy): domain Eukaryota; kingdom Metazoa; phylum Mollusca; class Gastropoda; order Neogastropoda; family Conidae; genus Conus; species Conus canariensis. The sequence continues at coordinate 67,186,139 of CM065721.1, forward strand.
ATGCATCAATACCATAATGATGGCTGTTATTGCTGAAGTACAGACTGTAATCAATACATCAATACCATAATGATGGCTGTTATTGCTGAAGTCCAGAGTGTAATCAATACATCAATGCCTTAATAGTGACCATATTTGATGCGATACGCCTAAGTGCTGACTATAATTAATACAGAAATGTCCTAGTAGTGACCGTTGTTGATGCCTCATGCTACGGCACAGACTTCAGTCAATACATTGATGCCCTAAAAATGACTATTATTGATGCCTCATGCTACGGCACAGACTTCAATCAATACATTGATGCCCTAAAAATGACTGTGATTGATGCCTCATGCTACAATACAGACTTCAATCAATACATTGATGCCTAAAATGACTGTGATTGATGCCTCATGCTACAATACAGACTTCAATCAATACATTGATGCCCTAAAAATGACTGTGATTGATGCCTCATGCTACAATACAGACTTCAATCAATACATTGATGCCCTAAAAATGACCGTTATTGATGCCTCATGCTACAATACAGACTTCAATCTACAATACAGACTTCAATCTACAATACAGACTTCAATCAATACACTGATGCCCTGAAAATGACTGTGATTGATGCCTCATGCTACAAGACAGACTTCAATCAATACATTGTTGCCCTGAAAATGACTGTTGTTGATGCCTTATGCTACAATACAGACTGTAACCAATATTTTGACATACTAAAATGACTATTATTGATGCCTCATGCTACAATACAGACTTCAATCAATACATTGATCCCCTAAAAATGACTGTTATTGATGCCTCATACTATAGTACAGACCGTAATCAATGTTTTGATGTTCTAATAATGACTATTATTGATGCCTCATGCTACAGTACAGACCGTCATCAATTGTTTGGTATCCTAATAATGACTATTATTGATGCCTCATGCTACAGTACAGACCGTCATCAATTGTTTGGTATCCTAATAATGACTATTATTGATGCCTCATGCTACAGTACAGACCGTCATCAATTGTTTGGTATCCTAATAATGACTATTATTGATGCCTCATGCTACAGTACAGACCATAATCAACACACTGATGCCTTAATAGTGACCGTAATTAATGCCATATGCCTCAGTGCTAATTATAATTAATGCATTTTACCCTAATAGTGGCCACTATTGATGCCTCATACTATGGTACAGACTGCAATTAATATATCGATACCCTAATAATAACTATTATTGATGCTTCATGCTATGGTACAGACTTTAATCAATACATCAATAAACTAATTGTGGCTGTTATTGACTGCTCATGCCACAGTCCAGATTGCAATCAAAATTATTGACGCCCTAGTTATGACAGCGATTCATGACGCATATCACAATCGTAACTGTGATCAACACCACAGTCCAGATTGCAATCAAAATTATTGACGCCCTAGTTTATGACAGCGATTCACGACGCATATCATAATCGTAACGGTGATCACCATGTCCACATTTTATGCTTCGGTTGTGACAGCGATCTAGACAAGATATGTATGTCCTACAGTGTCATAGTAATCTATTCTGTATGCTATTATCTCGACTGCAGTCAAAATGGTTATGCCCTAATTGTGACTGATCTAAACCTCATTCCGTAATCGTGGTTGTGTTCAATGCATTTATGCCCCGATAGACGATGCTCGAAAACCTGCAAGGGAGGTAATTCATCAGAGCTCGCGTTCAGTAAGAGTGACCCCGCCATTTTCATGGGACAGATGCCGTTGGCGGGCACGCCCAAAGCAATTTTTGCCCCAGCCGTCAGTTGAATCAAAGAGAGGAAAAGCCCAGACATGGGTGTGAAACGGTGTGCATGTAAAGCAGATAGTCGATAACCCGATCGTATCCTGCCGTGCGTTTCGAATCAAATATTTTTCCCCGAAGATGGAGTATGGCTGTCTTAATGGCGGGATGAAAAACGGTCATACACACAAAACTCTATACAGGCAGTGTCCGCAGGAGTATCAGCCTGCGTACGCAGAAAGAAAGAAAGAAAGAATCAAATATTTGACTCTAGATCTATTGTTCGACCCATAAACTGAGAAAAGGCAGCTCTTTTTGCAAAGAGCTTTTGTTCTTTTGTTCGTGTCTTCACTCCCATCTAACCCCTCCCCCTCCCTCCCATCTAACCCCTCTCCCCCTCCCTCCCATCTAACCCTCTCCCCCTCCCTCCCATCTAACCTCTCTCCCCCCCAGTTCCCCCCCCCCCTCTCTCTCTCTCTCTCTTTCTCTCTCCCCTCTCTCTCTCCCGATCCCTCTCTCTCTATGTTAAATCTCTATAAAAACACACACACACACACACACACACACACACACACACACACACACACACACACACACACACACACACTTCTATTTGCCTAACCCTGACCGCAGATGCCAACCAGCCATCCCCCCAACCTTCCACCGTTTCGTGGCTTCACGTCAACAAGTCCAGAAATCCCCGGTCATGATCCTGTGAGACGGTTAATATTATTGCATAATCACGTCAGTTGAACCGCTCACGTTTCTCAGATTTTTCTTTTCTTTCTTTTTTTTTAAATTTAAATTTAAAATTTTTCTTTTCTTTTCTTTCTTCTTTTTTTTCTTCCATTCCTCTCGTTTGCCAGATTTTGGCGTCCTCTCCTCCATCCTGCCAGAGTTAATGATGACCTTCAAGTGTTTGTTCTGTCAGATGACCATCAAGTGTTTATTTCATCAGATAACCTCAAAGTGTATGTTTCGTCATACGGCGTCAAAATGTTTGTTCCGTCAAATGACGTACACCCTCCCTACTCCTCTCGGATAACCGCACAGTGTTTGTCTTATCAGATTACCTTCCCTTGTTTTGTTTGTTTGTCTAGTTGTTGTTGTTGTTGATGTTGTCGCTGTTGTTGTTGTTGTCTCATTTTTTTGTGGCCTTTCAGTGGCATTTCCTCTGCACCACTCATTCCGGCTCCCCATCCGCAAGTCACCGGCAATCCACAGGGAGCAGTCAGTATCAAGTCATCATGAGGCAACCCACCTGAGGAGACACTGCACTGCTGCCGAGTCACTTCGGTCGTGTTCATTGGTAACTGTTCTGATCCAACATACGCAGGATAACACCTTCTACGCCCCATAGTGATGACAATAACTGCTAAGTTGTGGAGCCAGCATGAGTGAGCGTACCGCTTCGGAGGGTGCAACCACAACCATCCAACGACAGTCTCCATGACATCGCCAATACTGGCGTCCTCGACACAAACACACCGAGGGGAAAAGCATGAAGAGGAAATCGAAACTGGTCTCCATGACAGCAGGGCATGAAGGGTCACAGAACTGGAGACATTGTATTTATCCTAATCGACGAGAATGAGGAAGATGACAGGTGGATTTCCATTGTAGTCTGAGCCAGTACGACATGGTTGTGTTTTACTTTTGTGTTCATGATATCACCAGGCCCGAAAGAGACGGACACCTGAAGTGTTGGTCAGGAAATTTGAGCGACACTGTCAGAGACGCATCCATTAAGTGGATGAAACTCGATTGTGTAGTTCCAGTCTTCCCAGCTGAGCCCCCTAGCAAACTCAGCTATGGTTAGGGACCGGTCGGGGCCTAAAAATCCACAAATAAATGGTTCGAACCCACGACCTCCCAGTCCGAAATCCGCGACGCTTATCACTTGCTGGTTGACCTTAAACTGTTTATTTCTACGTTTCAGTGCATAATTTGCCTTATCATCTTAAAGTGTTTGTTACAACACATGACTTTAAGTTGTTTGTTTTGTCAGATGACTTTAAGTATTTTGTTTTGTGAAATGATCCCAGGTGACCGTATTTTCATCAGATAATCTTAAAAGTATTAGATTCATTGGATGACTTTTAAGTATTTGTGTTTTGTAAAATGAGTTTAAAATGTTTGTTTCATTAGATGGCCTCAAAGTATGTCTTTTGTTGAATGACGTTGTGGTGTGTGTGTTGTGTTGTGTGTGTGTGTGTGTGTGTGTGTGTGTGTGTGTGTGTGTGTGTGTGCGTGTGCGTGTGTGTATGTGTTCGTTCGTCAGATCACTTCAAAGTGGTCCTTTTTTCAGATGCTCTTGAAGTGTGTACTTTGTTGTGTCAGATAACGTCAATGTTTGTTTCATTAAGTTACCTGAAAATGTTCATTTCATCAGAGGACCTAAAACAATCGGAGACCTCTGAATTTTTTGTATATTCAGATGACTTTAAGGAGTTTCTATTGTCGGACGAACCTACAATGTTTCTTTGGTCAGATAACCTGAGGCCTACCTGACTGTTTCATTTGATGACCTAGAACTTCTGTTTTACGAGACCAAAAAATGCGTATTTTGTCAAATGACGCTAGATTATAGTGCTTGCGTCATCAGATAACCTTTCACAAAATGTTCCGTCAAATTACGTTACAGTGTTATATTTCTTGAGATGATCTTATGGTGTTTATTTGGTCAACTGATCTTAAAGTGTTCGCTTCGTGACATGAGTTAAAGGTTCTCCTCCTTTCTTTCTTTCTTTCCTTCTCTTTTCTTTTCTTTCTTTCTTTCTTTTTTCCTTTTCCTTTTCTTCTTCTTTGTGTCACCAGATAACCTTTCACAAAATGTTCCGTCAAAAAAGTTACAGTGTTTATTTCTTGAGATGATCTTATTGTGTTTGTTTTTGTCAAATGATCTTGAAGCGTTCGCCTCGTGAGATGACGTGAAGATTTTCTTAACCTTTTTCTTGTTCTTGTTTTGTTTGTTTGTTTTCCTTTTGCTTCTTTGTTGTTGTTGTTGTTGTTGTTGTTGTTGTTGTTCATGGGTTGAACTCACACTGTTTGTTTCGTTAGCTAGTCTTCAAATGTTCATTTCACAAAATGACCTTATGGTGTTTCTTTCATCAGACTCGCTACCTCCTAGTTCATTTCACAGCGTTTGTCTCGTCTAGAGCTTTCGCTTCTCCCACATGACGTTAAAAGGGGTTTATGTTGTCAGTCAGGTAATCTCAGCGTGCTTGTGACGTCAGATGACCGTAAAGTGTTTGTTTCATCAGAGGAAGCCAGCGCCCAGCATGTCAGTGTGTCACACAACAGGTAAACTACCATGGCTTCCTTCTCGGTCGGAGGGTTCGTGGCAACATATCATCGCTACGTGTAGGCGGACGGGGGCGGGAGGTGGGGGAAGTGGGGGGGGGGGGGCGGGGGGGGGGTAGGAGAAGTGAGGAGGGGGGAGGGGGGGGGGGTTCAAAGAGTTCGTTCTGTCTTTATCTAAACGCGATGAGGCGTAACGTGAAAATCAGCCAGCGGTGGAAGAGAGGGATGGAGAGAACTGGAAAGAGGAATAGAGAGCTCGGATTGAGAAAGGGACGGAGAGATAAAAAGGGAGAAACAAAAGGACAGACATATCGGACGGAGAGAGAGAAAGAGAGAGAGAGAGGGGGGGGAGGGGCAGGAAGACCCAAAGCCCAGCCTTCGCACACACACACACACACACACACACACACACACACACACACACACACACACACACACACACACACACACATACGCATGCACACACGGGGGCGCGCGCGCGCGCGCGCGCGCGCGCGCGCGAGAGAGAGAGAGAGAGAGAGAGAGAGAGAGAGGATCAAACAGGAAGAGAGAGAGAAAGATACTGTCACACAGGAAGAAACCCCAACACACACACACACACACACACACACACACACACACACACACACACACACACACAATTCAATTCAATTCAATTCAATTCAAATTTAATCCTTTGACCCCTGTTGGGGCATGGAGGATACAAATGTAACAAAGAGAAATACGAAACTCACTCAGAACAATGTGTGAACATAGTTGCGAAATGCTGAATTCTGGTGAACTGTAATGATCTCATTAAACAATCTTCCCATTTTTTAGAAACTTACTAATATTCAAACAAATGCGTCTTCCTTTTTGAAATAAATTACAAAAGTTGAAAACAGACTTTGGTTTTAGATATTTTTTAGGGATGAATTTTTCACGAAGTTCATTATATTTTGGACATTCCATGATGCAATGAAATTCATCTCCAATTTCACCACATTTCACAGTTACGACAAATACGCAATTCTCTTGGAACATTATGGTGTCTTCCAATTTCAATTTGCAATTTATGGTTACTACATCTAAATTTAAATAAAGATATAACATAAATATCTGGTAAGGTAGAAATATAATGTTCTTTTCCAAAGACAGTCTTTACACTTTTATAGAATACACACTTGTTGCTGTTTTCAAGAGAACTGCGCCAATCACGAGCATAATTATTTTGCAACTCCTTTTTAACACACTTACATAAGTTACTTCTGTTTGTGAATGAATGAGATTCCCAAAACAATCAAAACCAGTTTCAAATAAAATGCTTTTAACATAACTAAGCCATGGTGAAACGAAAATTCCTTTTGTATATAGTTCATGTAAGATATTATATACTTTGTTTGAATACTTCTTAGAATCAGGAACAGCTAAGTTAGCCAGAACCTTATCATTTCTCACTTTAATCAGTACCGATAAAGGATAGATTCCGGTTTCACCTAAATCATTGAAGTCATTGTAGTTTTATTTAATCTAAATAGATACTTTTAAAAAACGTAACTGTAACTTTTCTAATATATCAACATTTTCATAACCCCAAATTTCACAACCATACAACAACACAGGTACAACTATGGAATAAAATAATTGTATGCAAACATCAATTGGCAATTTCTGTTTTCTTGCAGTTTGTAATAATGAAAACATTGCCTTGAGAGCCTGATTATAAGCACATTTTTTTGCTTTGTAAAAAGAACCTGTTTGCTGAACTCGATGCCTAAGTATTTCATTGAATTAAGAACCTCTATTTTTTCATTCCCAAGAAAAAAATTTCACGCATACTATTTCGACCATGAAAGACAACTATTTTTGTTTTCTTGGGATTTACTTCTAACTGCCATTGCGTGCAATATATATGTAAGGCATTAAGTTCTTTTTGCAAAGCTGATTTAGAATTTGCCAATAAAATTGTATCATCAGCATATAACAATACAAGCAATTTAATAAACATGTTCAAGTTTCAACTCTTGCGTTAAATCATATTCTAAAGTAGAACAGTTATTGTCAATAAGGAACTGTTGTAGATCATTCAAAAATAATGAAAACAATGTTTCTGTATACTTACTTCCCTTGAAGATGAACATGTCAATCACATAGGACAGTGCCATAAACCTGTGCAGTTTTCCACCAAATGCTGTATTGGATCTGGCTTTAACTTTACTGTCGTCCTTTTTCATTTTTTCTCAACATAGTAATAACTCACATAACACGTCATGTGCAAGAAAGAAAAAAAAAAAAAAAGAAAAAAAAAAGGAAAAAAGGAAGAAAGAAAGAAAAAAAAACATCCTTCTCATTCACGACTGACACACACGCAACTCGAAGTCGCTGTGTCTCCATATCGACTAGCTCAAGTTGTCGCCCCTATTTGGCTACTAACCGGTGCTAACTTTTTTTCTTTTGCATAGCAATTAGAATACACCCACGATAGATAATCCGCGTTGTAAAAAGCTTTAAAAAATACGGAAGTATCACAGGTCTTAGGGTGGAAAATTAGGAAACGTGTTAGTCGTGCCTTTTACCTATGGTGAGTTTATTCTGTTGAGGGGTGCTCACATAATGAGAAGCACTGTTGACTGTTGAATTCAGTACCAAACTGCGAAAACGGCGACTTCGTTTAGTTAGCTTCTAGCTAATCGTGAATCGAATCGTTGTTTCTCCATGCAGACGACAAAACATGTGAGTTATCTTGTTTTAGAGTAATGAAAATGAACTACAGTAAAGAAGAAGCCAGAACCAATGCAAACCTTTGGTGGGGAAAGAACTACAGAGGAGTTGATCACCATTGATCTAGGATTCAAATGGCAATCCCACTCCCTATACTTCCCCTACCCGTCTGACCCCCCTCCCCTTTCCTTTCCCTACCCCTCTTTCGCCCACGCTTTCCACTCCCCTCCATCCAAAATTTCACCATTAAATTCCACCACTATGCCTTGTTGGTGCTGTCGAGAACACCAGTTATCAATCTGGGATGCCGTGAGTTCGAACCTAGCCCACACGCAGCTTCAAGCTGGCCATTTTTGCTGCCCATCTCTCGTTCTGGTGGTGTCGGTGTGGTGTGACATAAGTCCTTGATCCCACTGTCCTGGGAGGGTTCCCGCCATCTGCTGTATAACGTTTGAGTGTGTACAGACCTTCATTATTTTTTTTTTTCGAACTCGTCCTCCGGATGGGGATTAAGAGCAAGACGGACCTGTGTGCCTTTCTGGCCTCTGCGCACGTTAAAGGAATCCACGGCAGTTGAAAACCGACAAGGGCAGGGAATTTCCCAATTGCCCTGACAAAGTTGATTGATTAGCAAGGTTTATTCCCCCCTACAAGCCTGACTTAGGCCAAGTTCACAGGTTCGAACACTGCCTCTGCTAATTCTGTTGCTGTAACGATTTCTCGCATCGTCGTCCCACGAAAAGACTTGTCTCTTAGTAGGGGACAGCCAGCCACAAGCTCCAGTCTGTGATATGTGAAATGGACGTTAAACCTGAACACATCTAACAAACAAGATGCAAAGCATATAAACGTACTCCCAGTAAGCAGTAGTACAACAAAAAAGAAAAAAATAGATATATAAATCAGTCACTATAGCATTTTCTCCCATTTTGGTGGTAGAAATTTTGTATGTAAGAGAAAAGAAAAACAAAAATGCTCTCCCGGCGAGGAAATGAACCCGGGTCTGTCGCGTGACAGGCGAGGTCACTATCCACTATACTACCGAAAAATTACGAAATTTGGTTACACTTCAGTTTATAAGCCTATATTGCTTAAACTGTACATAACAAAATTATCATTTATAGCCGTTAGTAACGGCTATTCTGGTAAAATAAAACATCGGGCATCATCCGTGACCCATAATGAACATATCTACAAATTTTCAGAAACATCGGTCCAGCAGTTTTGTCTGGAGCGAGTGGAACACATTTTGACCACGGACGGACAGACAGACAGACAGACACACAGACAGCATTTCTTCATTCCCATTGTAAAGAACTTCCTGTTCTATAAGAACTGGGAGCACAAAAACTGCTGAGTCGAGATCCGGTGCCACTGGCAATAAAATTATGTAACAATATCAGCGGACCTTTGTATAATATCTTCTCTCTCACCCGGTCAGCGACGCTATCCCCCTTCTCTCTCCCCTCTCCCCCGCCTGCCCCCCCCCCCCCCCCCCCCCCCCACTTCCAATATGGCCGTGGATGATGACCTTTAAGTGTTTGTGTCGTCATAGGAACCGGCGGACAGCATGTCTGTCAGTGTGTCGGGTTACAGCGGACAAACTGGGGCTTCCTTCCCTCAGTGGCCTTTGTGGGCAGCACACTGATCGACTGACCAGTCTGTTGGGTGGAGGGGGGGGGGGGGGGGGCGCGACAGGGCTCAGTTGGGTCTTATTTACTTAGTTAATTCATTGTTCATTTATTTCAAATCGTTTCTGCACGTACTTAGGATTGATTGTTTATTCATTTCAATTTTCTGTACCTGAGAAAAAAAAGTCTTGATATGAAAGTGGGTGGATTAAGCTTAAGGTCTCTGTCTGTCTGTCTGTCTGTCTGTCTGTCTGTCTGTCTGTCTGTCTGTCTGTCTCTCTCTCTCTGTCTCTGTCTGTCTGTCTGTCTGTCTCTCTGTTTGACTGTCTTTCGCCATGTTTCTGTCTGTCTGTCCATCTCTCTCTTCCCTTCACCCCTCCCCGTTCTCTCTCTCTCTCTCTCTCTCTCTCTCTCTCTCTCTCTCTCTCTCTCTCTCTCTTTATGTCTCTGCCTCTGTCTGTCTGTTTGTCTGTCTGTCTGTCTCTCGATGACAGCCTGTGTTCACCTGCTTGCGTATTCACGTTCTGTGTGTGTGTGTGTGTGTGTGTGTGTGTGTGTGTGTGTGTGTGTGTGTGTGTGTGTGTGGTGGCGCGCGCGCGCGCGCGCGCGCGCGTGCAGTGTGTATACTTGCATAGGCTTGGTTGTGATGTGTGTGTATGTGTGTGTGCGCACTTGTGTGTGTGTGTGTGTGTGTGTGTGTGTGTGTGTGTGTGTGTGTGTGTGTTGTGTGTGTGTGTGTGTGTGTGGCAACTTGCAGGAATGAGTGCATCATGATGGTGTATATATATACACAATATGAAGCGGGACATAAGAAAGATTGTTCAAGAATTAGATATCATTAAACCTGTTTGCTGCTATCTAAAGCAGTTCAGAAATAATTCGAAGTTATGTGCTGCTGCCATAGATTCTGAGAGAGTTCTTGATTCCGTAACTAAGTCGTTGTAATGACCAGATCCACTCAAAAGGGAAAGTAAAGGTGCATCATCTTGTTGCTTGAAAATATAAATAGGAAGAGATCAGAACTGATTAAAAATCATTCGTAATTTACTTAGCACTCATGGGAGAAAACAAGGAAGTGCGTGCAGCCTGTGGTTGTTTTCTTTGTAACTCCATAAATCTGCTGTAGACATTCTGGAACCGAATTGGAAACAAGGGATCTATCCAGCTCTATACAGACAACACCATAACAACAACATTTTAATGTGGAGAAACAGAAAACCATTTTCGCGCGATTTGAGGTTTGGTTTAAATGTAAGGTCATTGTTTATGAAGAGATTTTGTATACATAAGTTTTTCACGATCGCTCTTAGAGGACCTGCTCTGTCAATATCTTTAACCTCAAGAACCTCAAGCCAATGGACAGGAATTCTACCATCCACCAGTTTAAGAAATGGCAGGTTTGTCTATAATTCTATTTTGGAAGAGAGAGAGAGAGAGAGAGAGAGAGAGAGAGAGAGAGACAGACAGACAGACAGACAGACAGACAGACAGACAGGCAGGCAGGCAGGCAGGCAGGCAGGCAGGCAGGCAGGCAGGCACAGACACACACACACAGATGGACAGGCAGACGGACAGACAGGCGGACAGATAGACAGACAGGCAGATATATAGAGACAGAGAAAGACTGTACTCAGGAGAGGTAGTGACTTTGAAGGGATAACACTTTCTTGATAGTTTTACGGGTAAAAGTTCGGGTAAGATCGCTCTAAGATAACGTTTATAGTTGACCTAATAACGTGACAATGACATAATTATGTCAATAACTCCGGGTTTCAAAGTTACTGGAAAATCACTATCATCATTTTCTTTCAGATGTATGTTGAAATTTAAAAATGGACTCTGAAGATTGTTCTCAAAACTGTTTACGGGAAATATCAGGTATCGATCTTTGAGGAAGGGTAGCAAAAATTTTCTTGATGGAGTTGGACCCCATAATATCCGTATGACTCGCCTTTTTTTTCGCAGCAGATGTTAGTTCCATCTCTCCTCCTCTCCCTTCTACCCCCCTCCCCCTCCCCTCATCAACCCCTGTCCTCCCTCCCCTTCCCCCTCCTTCCCTTCCACCTCCCTCCCCTGTCTCCAGTGCCCCCCACCCCCACCCCCACCCCACCCGCCATCCCTGGTTGAATAGATTCAGCAAGATCCGCGTTATAAATAATCGTAGCTGACAGAGTGGGATATAAATAAATCTCACGGACTGACTGGCCTCAAACGGGCTATAGGACTCTCCAGACCATCCGTTCCCGATTGTCCCATTCCCTTCCCCTCACACTGCCCCACCCCCCACCCCCCACCTCCCCACTCCTCCGAACACACACTCTACTCCTCACACCCGACCTACTCCCCTCAAACACCCCCCTCCCCCCGTCCCCCTCCCCCCCCCCCCACCCCCCACCGGCACCACGGACACTCTAATTCAGGCATACAATTCTTCCATTTTGGACTGAAGACCCGCTAATGAGTGTGTGTGTGTTGTGTGTGTGTGTGTGTGTGTGTGTGTGTGTGGGTGTGTGTGGGTGTGGGTGTGGGTGTGTGGTGGTAGTGGTAATGGTGTGTGTGTGTATGTGTGCGCGCGCGCGCATGTGTGGGTGTGCGCGCGCGCGTGTGTGTTGTTGTTGTGGTAGTGGTGGTGGTGGTGGTGGTGGCGGTGATGGTATGTGCATGTGTGTGTGCGCGCGCGCACACGCATGTATGTGTGTGTGTGGGTGTGGTGTGCATGTGGTGCTGCTGTTGTCGTTGTTGTTGTTGTTGTTGTCGTTGTTGTTGTTGTGTGCGCGCGCAAAGAAAGAAAGAAAGAAAGAAAGTCCGCTAGGAGCGAAGTGTTTACTTCCCTGAACAGTCCGGAAATGAACAGTAAGCCGGAAACCCAATATCTGTGTTACGGTCCAGACCTTCAGTGTCAATATTCCAGATTTCTTCCTTGTCCTGCACTGTGCAGTGTAGTGGTGTGTTGTTCTGCACTGTGCAGTGTAGTGGTGTGTTGTTCTGCACTGCGCAGTGTAGTGGTGTGTTGTTCTGCACTGTGCAGTGTAGTGGTGTTGTTTTCTGCACTGTGCAGTGTAGTGGTGCTTTGTTTTGCACTGTGCAGTGTAGTGATGTGTTGTTCTGCACTGTGCAGTGTAGTGGTGTGTTGCTCTGCACTGTGCAGTGTAGTGGTGTTTGTTCTGCACTGTGCATGTAGTGGTCTTTGTTCTGTACCGTGCAGTGTAGTGATGTGTTGTTCTGTACTGTGCAGTGTAGTGGTGTGTTGTTCTGAACTGTAGGCCCGCCGCTGTCCCCTCTGCAGCGGAGACCTGGGCAAGTCGGGGGTCCTCTGATGTTGAGGGGTTTTTTTTTTCTTCATTTTGGCCACATTGCTAAGTCATATCATTGCCTGACTTCTTGTAGCGGGAATACATGGCCCGCATGTTGCAGACTGATGAGGAGAAAGTTTAAAACAACCACAACAACAAAACAACAACAACAACACAACAACAACTTATTTTAATCATTAAAAGGGAATATCGTTGGAAGATATGTCCGAATCAGGTTTCAGAGCTCGCAACAGTTGAATGCAAATGTTAAGCTCAGCCCAAGAGTCATGACCAGGGGAAATTACTCCAACAGGTTCAGAAACAACAAGAACATCTTTTTCTGTTTTTCTTTGAAGTGATCCTAACTGTTTATGGTTGGGGTTACATTCGGTCAGTGCAGGGTTTGGGGTCAGGTTAGGGTTAGGGCAAGCTGTCGGCAAATGCCCAGAAGATTGGTATTAAAAGAACCTAAAAATTGGACGTTTCTTTGGTATTAAAAGAACCTATAAATTGGACGTTTCTTATACCCCTAGTGAATGGTATCCGTCAGACATGCATTTTGTGAGCAAAACTCGAATAACCAAGATATTATTGGAAAGTGACGCTTTTACTCTGTCCAGTGTCAGTGGTAACTGTCCCCCCCCCCCCCCCCCCCCCCCCCCCCGCTTCCCCCTCTCCTCCCCCCCCCCCCCCCTTGCATATGTTTATGTCTGCCATGGGATCCTAGGGGCAACTTGCCCTATACGGATGGACAGTATGCCTGATATAGAGCATTCACTTTCTTTTTTTTTTAATGTAATGAACTGATTAATGGGAAATCAAGAGGGTTTTTTTTTTTTTTTCTTGTTTTTTTTAATTTGTAAATGACTGGGAAGACGTTCTGATTAAAGCCATCACTGTGTTCGTTCAGGTTTTACAATAGTGAGAGAGTGTACCAGAAAAAAAAAAGATTAAAGCAAAGGCAGCACTGACCCTCTCACTTTTCCTTTTTATAATGTTGAACGGACCGCTCGTCAATACGATGCCGTGTAAGCTCTCATCTCTTGATCCATCACTTTCCAATAGTCATGATGTGAACACGCTTCCTCAACGTGTGGGTACTGCTGACCTGCTTATTATTTTTCTTGTCGGATTTGCAATACAGATGTTGCTACAACTTGCAGGTGATGTCCACCCAAACCCAGGTCCGACTGATGATATTTCAAATGGACTATCCATCATCCACTTGAATGTACATAGCTTAAGCAAAAAAATTCCTCTAATTCAGTGTGAAGTAAGTTGTTTTGATGTGGTAACCATGTCTGAAACATGGCTTTCAGACAATATTTCTAATGACGACATACTAATTCCCGGTTTCCAACCTCCAGTCAGGAGAGACAGAGTAGGCGATCCACATGGAGGTGTTGCTGTGTACGTAAAAGATCATTTAGTTTGCAAACCTAGACCCGACCTGAGTGTGCCATTTCTGGAGGCTGTGTGGATTGAGACAAAACTAGGACAAAACACACTGCTGATAGGAACATTCTACAGACCACCCTCTGCTAATGTAGCTTACTGGGACTTAATTGATCAGGCAGTACAGTTAGCTGGAAATACTCCTAACAAATTCATTATTCTTGGTGATTTCAACGCAGATTGTACAGTTCAACCACCACCGCATCTTCAAAATATTATGTCAACGAATAATTTATTTCAGATAGTTAATAAATCAACTCGTATTACTGAAAACTCGTCCACCATAATTGATTTAATACTTACGCCATGTCCAGACCTCATTCAAGGTTCAGACGTACTGTCACCAGTCTGTAGCGATCATTGTGCTCCGTATGTTGTCTTGAAAAACCACCGCAGATTTAACACCTCCTACAAACGTACAGTGTTTAATTATGCTAAACTAAATGCTCAGAGACTAACTGCTGAATTATCTAATACTGACTGGGATTCCATTTTAACCTTGGAATCTATTGATGATGCTGCCGAGAAGTTTTCTGATCTGCTTGTGTATGTTGCAAAACTATGTATGCCAGTCAAAGAGGTTACAATAGATGACCGCGATGCGCCATGGATTACGACTGAAATTAAAAAAATAATCAAAAGAAAAAATAGTATCCATAAATTGGCTAAATCATTAAATTCTGACTGGGCTTGGGCTTTCTTTCGTCGTACTCGAAATGAGCTTACACATATTATTAGACTGAGGAAGGCAGAATATGTATTAGAATTAGACAACAGAATCTCCTCTCCGAATTGCTTTGGAACCAAGGACTGGTGGAAACTAGTTAAAACATTCATTCGTAACAAAGGCATGCCTCAGGACGAAATCCCTCCCATTGAAGATAACGATGTGATTTATTACACTCCAAAAGATAAGGCTACTGCCCTTAATAATTACTTTGCCGCGCAATGTTCGGTCGATGACGATGATGAAGATTTACCTAGGATAAATGAATATTGCGGTTTGATTAGTCATTTAGTTATTACCAAAGACGTTGTTCTAGAAATACTGAAAGGTCTTCATAGTAGAAAAGCTGTCGGACCAGACCTGGTACACAATAGAATTTTAATTGCTGCTGCGGACGTCATTTGTGAACCATTAGCATACCTGTTTAATCGCTCATTAACAGAAGGGAAATTTCCTTTAATATGGAAACTGGCTCATGTAACCCCCATATTTAAAAAAGGAGATAAACATAAATGCGAAAACTACCGTCCTATTTCATTATTGAGCTGTATCGGTAAAATCTTAGAAAAATGTGTTCAGCAACATGTGTTTAAACACCTTTTAGGCAATAATCTTTTATCAGATGCCCAGTCGGGGTTCATTCCAAGAGACTCAACTGTTTTTCAACTTTTGTGTATACATGATGATTTTTGCAAATTTCTAGACTCAAGAACTACTGCACAGGTGATTTTTTTCGACGTATCTAAGGCCTTTGATAAGGTATGGCACCGTGGATTACTATATAAACTTTCTGCCTTGGGTGTCAGAGGACAGTTGCTTGATTGGTTTGCTGACTATTTGACAAATCGTACACAGGCAGTAGTTTTAAAGGGAAGTAAATCACCGTATCTCCCGATATCGGCAGGCGTCCCCCAAGGTTCTATTCTTGGACCAATGTTATTCCTTATTTATATAAATGATATTGTTCATGATATTGAATCTGTGGTAAAGCTATTTGCTGATGATACCAGTATATATTTAGGTCTTGAAAATACTCGTCTTAGAACAGAAATCTTAAACTCAGATCTTGAAAAAATCAATACTTGGGCTCTCAAATGGAAAATAACATTTAACCAGTCTAAAACTAAATTAATGACAATTTCTAACCATGCGGTGCCACAAATTGAACCTCTGAGGTTTAATAACGTGACATTACATAATACTGAATTCCACAAACACCTAGGAGTTATCATTCAAAATAATTGTAAATGGGATCGACACATCAAATCCATGTTGTCAAAATGTCGTGTTCTTGTTGCCTGCCTCCGCTCATTTAAATACCGTCTTAGTCGGAAATCACTCGAAATAATGTATAAGTCATTTATTTTGCCCCATTTCGATTTTTCGGATGTCGTGTGGGATAATTGTACAAACAAACAAGCTGAAGATTTAGAAAATGTGCATCTGGATGCGATTAGAACTATAGTCGGCTCAGTCCGAGGGACTAGCCACCAAAAATTATACAAGGAATCCGGTTTTACATCATTAAAAGAGAGACGACGACGTCATAAAATCATTCTGTACTACAAAATTGTCAACGGTATTGTTCCGATTTATCTGTCTAATCGACTTCCCCATCTTATATCCTCTGTAAACCCTTATCACCTCAGGCGCCCCCTGGAGAGGCAGATGCCAAAGTGTAGACTAGATATGTACAAATCTTCCTTCTTTCCTTCATCTACTGCTCTTTGGAATGACCTCCCTGACAATATTAAAGTATCTAATTCTCTTAGTTTTCTCAAGCGTTTCCTCAGCAGTACCGATAGTATCGTGCCTAGATGTTCTACTTATCTGATAGGACGTCAGAAATAATTTTGTGTAAGTTGAGATTGGAAATGAGTGACTTAAACCACGATCTTTTCAAACGACATCTTAGAAACAACCCTTCATGTGACTGTGGCACGGCAGTTGAAGATGCAGCCCACTTCTTGATTAATTGTCCACTCCATCAACAGACCCGTGCCTGACAATAGAAACTCTACACGACACAGCAAAACGCGATATCTCAACATTACTGACTGGTAACCTTGACTTGGATGTGGACGCAAATACAGAGATACTTACGATGGTTGGAAATTTTATTAAGCTATCTAATAGGTTTGCACTTAACTAAACTTATTCGGCTTACCACATTTACCTTCCCGGTCTTCTACCTGGTATTGAACACTTTTGATTGAAATGGCATGGCGTGGTTCGGCGTGGAGTGGGTTATTTTATTATTGTGTTGTAGTTTGAGTGTATTCTTGTGTGTTAAACGACTTTTCGTTTGTTCGCTTGTCTTTGTTGTTGTTTTGTTTTTGTTTGTGTCTGTTGATTTTCCTCCTTTCCAATTCCATTTTGATAATTTCCTGACGCAGCCACTCCAATGTACATTTTCTTTGAAAGAGTACGGTTTATAAGCCTATGCTTGTTGTACTCCATGATTTGATGAATATTGCTGCAAAACTGTTTTCGAACAAATAAAATCTGTTTAAACCAAGGCAGACCACTAGACTACAGGTCATCTCATTAGAGAAGGATGAAGTCTGCATTATTCCCCCCCCCCCCTTTTCCGCCCCGCCACTCCCCCCCCCCCCCCCCCACCACCACCACCACCACCACACTCCCGTCTCCCGTCTTGGTCAGCAGATAGAAAGGGGAAGAGAATGGATCCACCACACAGAGGGTAAATACTGGAATCATATGGAATGCATGGGTCTTTGGAGGAATTAAAAGCCCAGTCTTCGTTTTTATCACAATAGAGACTGGCACTGACCCCACATCCGCAGATGACCCCAGGAACCGTAACAGGCCGGGCTTTTTTTTTTAACCCTTCTAGTTAATTTCCCTTTAGTCACGCATTGCTAAATATGTGTCTGTTTTATTTCATTCGCTGAGAATTCAAAGAGATGTTTCAATGAATTGTAAAAAGAACTTGTGGTTCCCGTTTTCATTTTTTTTTCTTTCCTGGTTAGAGTGTCGATTTCATGCCAAAGTGTTAATTTCTTTTGTAGTCTGGTGATCAAGTATCTTGTCACAAGGAAATATACAGAACTGCTATTTTCTGGACATCATAGCCTACAGGAATTCATCCAACTATTTTTGATTTGTTTCTTTGGTTTGTTTGTTTGTTTTGTTTTGCCATGCGTACTGAAGAAACGGCAAACAGAATGATGCCCCGTAACAAAGATCTCAAGACTGTTAACATTGCAACAATTTTTATTACACAATGTTTGTTGTGTGATAGACTTTTTTCCGGACATAGAAAATACAAAAGCTACACTGCGCAGTGTTCTTGTGAATCGTTTCCCGCTCATTAAAGATGAGTGGCCGACTTACCCATACCGGGAAGCCAACTTATCCCAACATGGAGCAATCTGGTCTCTGTGCCACAGGATCGGCTCGAAGGAACACTGTGAGATATCAGGCAAAAAAAAAAAAAAAAAAAAAAAAAAAAAAAAGCCATTTATTGATATATCAAATTTAGGCATGATATTAACCATACGTCTGAAACACAGATTATTCCCCTAGGTGTCTTGAAATAGTCTCCACACAGCAAATAGTGGCTGCCTTGCGCTTGTCTCCCCTAACAAAATCAAACGTTGTTAGGTTCTATTGTATTGGAAGTCATTTACGTTTTATTTTGTTTTCCAGCTTGCTTTAACCCCTGTCTTCAACGTGGGATGGGCTATCAACTACATTGAAAGAGGAACGCAGTTATTTCGGCTGAACAAATTTGTAAAGTTTTTGATAAAGCACCGCCAAAGAACGTAGACAAACGAATCACATGACAAAACACGGCGCGTTTTTCTTTCAGGCAAGATACACAATACTCAGGACAACGAAAATGAACGAGCAACCACTTGTCTTCATCCAATTCGACGCAAGATAGGCGTTGAATCAAGTGTTGTGTGTCTTGCCTGAAGAAGACCTAAGAGGTCGAAACGCGTCGTGTATTGTCTTGTGATTCGTTTGTCTAGGTTTTTTTTTTTTTTTTTTTTGCGGCGCTTTATCAATCACTTTTCACATTTGTTGAGATTTCCGCCTGCAGTCGCCTCATTTTGCAACTAGATCATGTTTTCTGCTGGTTAAATATATACTCTAGAACCTATTCAACTAACATGGGCATTTCTAAAGCTGTACACACACAGACGGTGGACGTGGTTAACGAAGTCCTTTGCGCAGTTCATTGCCCACACGTTTGGGAAACTTCGATTAAAATGCCGACCCCTGTACACAGGCAATCACAAATCACCCCCAGATAATGAAGTTTCTCGGGGAGACATTGATTACTCCTACTGCTGTCACTACGTGTCGCCCATACGTCAGCTGAGGGAACAGGAGAATTTCAAAATGATTTAGGCACGATCTAGCCTGGCTGAACGGGAAATCAATATGCGCCGCATTTCGTTCTGCTAAGACACCTCAGTCGAGTTCTATTAACCCCTGAAGGTTTCTTAATGGTGGATGCCCAGTCATCACAGAGAGTGCATGTGGAATCAGGAGTCCGTCAAGGCACTGTCTTGAGTCCAATGTTATGTTATTCAAAGCACTGTCTTGAGTCCAATGTTATGTTACTGGTCTGCTGTGTGAATGATCTCCGTGGTTTTGTCTGTCAGGAGTCCGTCAAGGCACTGTCTTGAGTCCAATGTTATGTTATTGGTCTGCTCTGTGAATGATCTCCGTGGTTTTGTCTCTAGCCTCAGATCCGACAATTTACAGGTGACTTATCTCCTATACAGAGAGATCCAGAGGCAGACAGCGTGTGACTGTCAGAAGGCTGCGAGAGTCCGGACACGTGGTCTGAAGAAAGGGGGATGAAATTAAAGCCCCGAAGCGTCAGTATAAGAAACAATTCTATTTCTGCCACCTGAAAGGTGACATCATACAGAAAGCGGACTAATTCACGTCGCTGTGTCAAAGAATGCATCTACGAGAATCTCTCTCTCCAAGTCTGATCATATGAACAAATTTTCTTGTGGGAAAAAAAGGCAAATTCCACCCTAACAATAATATAAGAAATTTTAGGTTTGGTCACCAGTCTGACAGAACACCTTAGGTCACATTGTCCTCTCCTAAAACACAGAGCTGTTTCGAGGGGCCACTCCCTCCCCCTCCCTACAGAAAGAGGTTGTTTACAAAAGCTAAAAGTTAAGTTAATTTCGAAGTGAGGTGACTGCAGGCGGAAATTGAGACAACTTTAAAAGAAACCAACGAGGTCGAAACGCGTCGTGTTTGTCTTGTAATGTCTTTGTTTCTTTCGTTCGGCGGCAGAGTACTTTTTCTTTTAAAATTTCAGTGTCGAACGTCATGCTTCAATAAACAAGGTCATCATTCACGTTATCCGGGCTACAAGAACTCCGGAAACAGAATCGACCAGAATTCAGAATTCTTGTTAAAGGTTATTACCCGTGGGCCATTTCCAGGACTCTTCACGCAGAAAATCATGTTCAGCACACCACAAACAAAAGGTTCATCACACCAGTGACAAGAAACCAGAGCAAAGGTCAAGAACATCTTCAAGAAACAACAGGTACGGACACGACACGGATTTGCGAATAACCGACACGTCCAGACACAGGTTTCTTCCGAAGTAGAGAAAGGGAATAAACCAACTTCGGTAAAGAGATCGTGCCAGTGGAATCAGTTAAAGGAATTCAGACTCCCCCCTGGCTCTAACAGAAAGCAGGATAAGCACAAAGGGGACGGTAGTATCGGGTGTATGGGGAAAGGTGGAGAACAGTTCTGTGGTCTGAATGAATTTATCCCTAAACTTCAATGTTATATTTATCCCCCCGGACCTCCTCTTCCCCTGCACCCTACCCCGCACCCCAGCCCCCACCCCACCCCGCCCTTCAGCCGTCTCCCCCCCCCTCCCCGCGTCGCGTCCCCCCCCCCCCCCACACCCCCCTCCTCTCAACCGCTCCCACCCCTCCCCGCTGTCTGCGA
The DNA here is from genome assembly GCA_033310375.1 of Conus canariensis. Classification (NCBI taxonomy): domain Eukaryota; kingdom Metazoa; phylum Mollusca; class Gastropoda; order Neogastropoda; family Conidae; genus Conus; species Conus canariensis. The sequence goes on from CM065721.1 coordinate 67,207,001, forward strand.
CCTGTGGATGGCAAGGCCTTAGTCTCTGCAGCAGGCGGAACTGAGCCAGGGCTTCAGTTTCAGTTTCAGTTTCATCAAGGAGGCGTCACTGCGTGCGGACTAGTCCATATACGCTACACCACATCCGCTAAGTTTTGAGACCACACTACGCATGATTTGAAGCTGATGGATAAATGAATTAACAACTAAGATGAGACAATTGAAGAAGAGGGTCTCATGGCTACGACTCAGCGGATATCTGACCGCATTAGCCCAACGCGCTGGTCAGACCTTGAGTGCCTACCTGCCATGGTTTTTTTTTTTGTGTGTGTATGTGTAGTGAATGTACACGTGTGTGTATTATGTGTGGGCATGGGCCCATGTGTGTGCGTGGGCGCATGTGTGTGTGTGTGTGTGTGTGTGTGTGTGTGTGTGTGTGTGTGTGTGTGTGTGTGTGTGCGTGTGTGCATGTATGTGTGTGTGCGCCCAGGCATGTGTGCGCGTTTGTGTGTGTGTGTGTGTGTGTGTGTGTGTGTGTGTGTGTGTGTGTGTGTGTGTGTGTGTGTGTGTGTGTGTGAGGCAGGGTATCGGCTTTAATAGGTATGTATATTATACCTGTGGGCAGCGCTGACTTCAGAGGGAGTGACAGACATTATGCTGGTACTGCAGCGTCCTGGACGTCATCTGCACTGTGTTCCGTAACCAGCTTACCTGATGGGCCAGCCTGGCTTTGTCCGCCGTTTGAAGCTTCCCTCTTTTAGCTGGGTTATGTCACACTGGGTGAGTGGCCGGGCGGATGGGATATACATACAGTGAATGATTCTGCTTGTAGTTCCGAGGTGTGTGTGTGTGTGTGTGTGTGTGTGTGTGTGTGTGTGTGTGTGTGTGTGTGTGTGTGTGTGCGTGTGTACATGCGTGTGTGCGTGCGCGTGCGCCCGTGCGTTGTGTGCGCGCGCGATCGCGCGCAGCAAACATTTTTCTGGAGTTGTCCTCGATGACAATATGACCAACAGACGGTCACTTTCGACTATACACACATCCAGATTCTGATGGCAAGGGGACCCAGTGGATAGCACCTTCACCTAGGAAGCCAGGGAATCTCTAGTTCGAGGCTCGTACAGGGCAGATTTCCTCCCTCCCCTCTTTGCAGTAGACCTTAAGCGCGGCAGTATGAATGCTAGTCTTTCGGATGAAACGTTAAAGCGAGGTGCATCATGCATGTAGCCCATGTGACCGTTACTTGACAACGAGTAACCTGCTCTTTTACACTAGGCCACACGCCACAATTAGGATGTCGCTCTAAATCACTAAATCCATGTGAGCCGGAATAGCTCAGTTGGAAGAGCGCCGGACTCGTGATCCTGGGGTTGCGGGTTCGAATCTCCGCCGGGCCGTTTCGGTACAGGGGAATTTTTCCCTCGGAGTTAACATTGGTTCTGACTCCATTTCCCATTCAGTCCTTCGAATGAGACTATAAACCGAGGTTCCGTGTGTGAACGCACGCATAACATCTTGCACACACGTAAAATCCCATCACCAACTTTCGGAAGAGTAGGCCAGTTTGGCCGTTGGTATGGATGACACGTTACACATAGCATGCACCCTGCGTGAGAAATGGAAAAAATGAAAGAAGAAAGGAAATTGAGTGAACGATATTGAACGATATTGACTGGATGACACGGGAAACGACTGAACGAAGAGCCAGCTGGCAGCTCTTCAGTCGGCACTACTCAGGTAGGCAGCCCGTTGTGTAAACGAGTGTGGATTGTAAAGCGCTTAGAGCTTGGTCTCTAGCCGAGAATAGACGCTATATAAGTATTCATTATTATGATTATAAGTGTTTTGAGGTGTAGCATAAATTTGAGCCCCAAAATTGATATCAAACTGATAAGTCTTAAATAAATGTTAGCGAACCGCCCAGAGAACGTGGACAAACGAGTCACAAGACGAAACACAACTAGTTTCGACCTCTTAGGTCTTCATCAGGTGAGACATTAACGAATAAAACAATGAAAATTCACTTAGCTTTGATTCAACGCCTTCTTCCTTGCGCTGAACCCTACCAAGTGATCTGAAGCGATCAAAGCTAAGTGAATTTTCATTGTTTTATTCGTTAATGTCTCACCTGATGAAGACCTAAGAGGTCGAAACTAGTTGTGTTTCGTCTTGTGACTCGTTTGTCCACGTTCTCTGGGCGGTTCGCTAACATTTATTTAAGATTTGTTTAGATTTCCGCCTGCAGTCCTCTCGCTTTGCAACTAAACTGATAAGAATTCAACAACCCCTGACCAATCATTTCATTTGTTTTTTACGGATTTCTGCGGATGAAATCATTCACAATCTAAGCTACGCACAAAAAGTTAAGGATCACTTTCACAAACATTCATAACTGTCAAAAGAAGAAAGTCAATGCGTTGAAGTTTGGCCAACATTTAATTCCATTCTTTAGTGATAACGATACACAATTGCCTTCAATCTCGAGCAATCGTTTGGTGTGTACATTTGATTAAAGTGGGTACGTATCCAAATTTGATTTCCCAAAGTCATTGAAATCACAAGACAGGGCATACTGATGCTCCCAAAAGCTCAGTAATGCGTGTAACCACCATGGCTGTTCTGGCACTCGACGCAGCGAGTCCTCATCGAGTTGACCAGGTTGGTGAAGATCCTCTGTGGAAGCGCCTGCCACTCAGCCTGCAGCATCTGGTAGAGGTGTTGGGCATCCCTGGGAGGGGGGTGGCTCCTCACTTTGCGATCCAGCTCATCCCAGAGGTTCTCAGTCGGGTTGAGATCGGGACTGCATGCTGGCCACTCCATTCTGTTGACTCCAGACTGCTGCAGGAAGTCGTTGACCACCCTTGCCCTGTGGGGGCGAGCATTGTCATCCTGGTAGACAGCCCTCGGTCCCATCTGCTGCAGTGTAGGCACAGCCAGCAGTCAAAGGATCTCATCCTGGTATCGGATGCCAGTCAGGTTACCCTGTACATGATACAAGGGTGTTCTGTGGTGAAGGCTGAAGGCCCCCCAGACCATTACAGAACCTCCACCAAAGGCCACCTTTTCTTGGACAGTGGCGTCAGTAAAGCGTTGCCCTGGGCGCCTCCAGACCCTCAGTTGGCCGTCGTTGTGGTGAAGGGTGAAGCGTGATTCATCACTGAACAGGACCTGGGACCATTGCTGACGTGTCCACCTCACGTGACGTGCGCAGAAGGCGCGGCGTGCTGCCCTATGGGCTGGAGTTAAGCGTGGCTGTACTGCTGGGCGACGAGAACGGAGATTAAACCCATGTAGGCGGTTCCGTATGGTCTGCTGGCTGATGTTGATGTTAGTAGCCACCCTGAACTGCCTTTGAATTATGCTGGAAGAGGCTGTTCTTGTCTGCAGGGCTTGTCGTTCAATGAGACGATCGTCACGTGGGGTTGTCTTCTTCGGTCGACCAGATCTGCGTCTTTCATGGACAATCCCAGTGGCTGTGAAGCATTGAATCAGTTGGACAATGACCGAAATGGACACATGAAGTCGCCTGGCCACTTCTCACTTGGGAACACCATCTTGGAACCATGCAACAGCTCGTCCCCTATCCAACTCGCTTAATTTTCGTCGTGGAGGCATTGTCAGATCAGGCCTACTACTGGTGGAATGTCTTCTTATATAGCCAAGCGAGCGACAGCATCTCACACATAAACAGCAGTGCTTGCACGTGCATAATGGTTTTTCCATCTGGCAACGTGCAATGTGTTCAGGCAGAACGGTCCAAAACAAGGTCATTTTTCGCAAGTTTCCGCTTTTCCGTTTGCGGCCCAGCTCAGTAGTAGAGAATCCCGTGCAATTTTCGCACTAACACAACATCGCCCACTTACAGCTGAACAAGAATTCATGACAATTTGGCTGCACTAAGAAATAAATAACAGTAGTGAACTGAGTTTATTACGCACCTGTTTTCACATACCGATCCTTAACTTTTTGTGCGTAGTATAGAAATACATGTGCTATCCCTTACCTAACGTTTATGTCGGCCTTCGCGGTCACCCGTGACCCTATCTTTGCGCCAGGTGGTTCCCCCCAAATAGTCCCATTCATTTAATTTTAACCTGTCTGCTTGGAACCATCTGGTTTGTACCTTGATGGGCATCTGAAAGAAAAGAAGGTAAATCAACTATCAGAAACAATGAAAAATTCTCAAAACCATTGTTTGTGCCTATCCGACACCTTAAGCAAGGCCTTGGTGCATTAATTTTTGGTGTGCAGCCATTGTCTGTCGGACATTCCATTTTGATAGGTCAAACGCACAACGTCTGCAGGCGGAAGTAGGTGGCGCTGTGTTGTGGCAATGCGCTCTCCCAGGGGAGAGCAGTCCGAAACCCACGTGAAGAATTCTGTGGTGGCGATGGCGTTACATAACGCAATGCGTTACCACAGAGATTGTGGCATCGAACAATACATCTTTTGTAAGTTACTTTTATGGGGGTAAGGCTCGGTTGATTGTTTTATCATTCTGAACTCTTGAGCATGGACAAATGTTCTGGACTTTTATTTGCTGTTAAACGACAGCAAGGGGTTTCACGGAATAGTGCACGCGTTGTGTTATTTTTCAAACCATTATTTCATCTTATTTCTTTTTCTTTTTTTCTGTTCATCTATTTCATTATCTATTTGTCTTCGTCTTTTTTGTTTTTTTTGTAACAGCAATCAGTCTGGAACACACCGCCAAAACACACACCGCTTACAGAATGAACATTTGGTTTACGTATCTTCACTTGGATCCAAAGAAAGATATCGCAAGTGCAGTCGGGGAGATGTTATTATTATTATTATTATCATCATTATGATTACTATTAACATAATTATTGTTGTTATTATCATTCTCATCATCATCATCATTATCATTACGATTATCGTCATTATAAACAACAATGCTTCTTCTAAATTATTATCTTATCATAATCATCATCATCATTACCACCATCATCATCATGGCCATCATTATCATCATCGTTGCAAACAAAATCCACACCAACACGCAAATCTCTCTGTCTGTCTCTCTGTCTGTCTCTCTGTCTCTGTCTCTGTCTGTCTCTCTGTCTGTCTGTCTCTCTCTCTCTCTCTCTCTCTCTCTCTCTCTCTCTCTCCTCACATATCACTAATCTGAATAACATCCACAACAAAGAATCGCGACCGGAAGGTTTCCGAAAGAAGAAGCTGTAAATGTTGTTTCCTAAATCCCATGACATCCCCAATCACAGCCTTCAAACAAGCAACCAAACCAAAAAACCAACCAACCAACCTACCTACCAATGATACCAGTCGCACAGCAGGTTCTCTGTGTCTTATTCGGTGGGGTATTCGCTGATTCATTCCCACTGTCCCAGGACTTGACATCATTGTACCAGCCAGGCCTCAGCCTCGTGTCTCGAGTGTCGGGCAAGGTCCAGAACTCTTCAGAAATCTTCTGATTGTGTCTGGTCGTTTTTCACGTGGGTTATGATCGCATTCACATGGTTAGTTTGTGTTTCATTTTATTTGTTTACTGCCCGTGGCTGCCCGTGATGTCTTGACCTCGTTGTGGCTTCCGGGGTTGGCCAGACTATAAGCAGTATAACTTCATGTCTGTTTGTTGCTTGTTAACACCTCTCTCTCTCTCTCTCTCTCTCTCTCTCTCTCTCTCTCTCTCTCTCTCTCTCTCTCTCTCTCTCTCTCTCTCTCTCTCTCTCTGTACACGACTGTTACCACGGATAAATCATCAACAACAGAAACTGTTCGTTTTAATTTTCCTCATTACGTAAACATTGTCCATAAAACCTATGTCATTTTTTAAATTGATTGTATTTGTCTGCCAGTTGCCATGTGAAATGTCAGTGTCATGTATATTTCAGAGCGCGATATAAGTTATAAACTTCTTGTTGCTCTTTCAATGGATATAATCGCATGCTACTATTTTGAATAAAGTTCTGTTTCAACCAAAATATTTTCCGAGAAAGGACGCGAATTCTGCGCGTTTACTCATTTCCAGCACAACTAGTTCTTAATGAGTACTACATTCCGATAACTGCATGAAGTAGATCCGAGTTGACATGCAATTGATTTAGTCGTTTGGGGACGGATTTTCCTCTTTTTGTTTGTTTTGTTTTTGTTTTCCCATTTTCACGCATAGAAATCTCCGTGTTTAACTGTTCATGGGCACTGAGCCTTTACCTAAAGACCCCGTTAAATTTAATGATGGTCAGCACAACTTTTTATGTTTTCAGATTGTCTCACACACACACACACACACACACACACACACACACACACACACACACACACACACATACAGGGTGGAGAGAGAGAGTGAGTGAGATAGACAGACAAACAGAGTCAGAGCGACATACATACAGAGAGAGAGAGAGAGAGAGAGAGAGAGAGAGAGAGAGAGAGAGAGCGCAAAACAATGATTATCACGAATCAATGAATTCAATCCTTTGACGCCTTTTAGGGGCATAGAGGATTAACAATGACAACAGCAGCTTTTCAAAAACAACTGCAAATCCTAAACCTCCATCAAACGTTTTCAGAATGTGCCAACGTCAGTATAGTGCAAACATGTGGTGACTGCTTTGAAAAAAAAAAAAAAAAAAAGAAACAAATTGTTACATGACTTTTTCCACATTTTGCTTCAGTTGAAACGTATTTTTCATCCTTCCTTGATCAGGTTGGAAAAAAAAGACTTTAATTTCAGGTTCATCTTTAGAATGAAACTGATTTCAAACTACTTGCAATTTTTAAAAAAAAAGAAGGAAGAAATTGTCTCCTCTCACACGAATTTATATCATAATCACGACAAAGACATAGTTCTCGTAGAACAGTGTGACATTTTTCAACTGCAGCTGGCAACCTGTGACTGTTGAGTTTGTTTGAAATAAAGATATAACATATCATGCTCAGTAAGCTTCGACTGCGAGCAGGATAAATAGATGAACATTAGGATTACAACACAGTGCATTAAAACTGTCATTTTTTTTTCTTCTTTTTTTTTTTTTTTTTTTTTTTACTTTTTCATTTTATTTTGACAGCGCTTAACATTTTCACACGCGCGGTAAAATGCAACAAAGCATAGATCCTTGATAACGTGTTTCTGTTTTATTTCATTTATTTACTTATTCATTTATTTACTCACTTATTATCCTATTTGTTTATTTATCTATTCATTTGTTTGTTTATTCATTCGTTTGTTTATCTTCGGCGTTATTCCAGTCATGACTATGCAGCATGTGTGTGTGTGTGTGTGTGTGTGTGTGTGTGTGTGTGTGTGTGTGATGATTTAAGTTCCACAGTTTGTTTGTCATAAGGTTATGGTTGAAGTTCTATAGCCTAAAGGCCATACGGCCACTGAACTTGTAAAACGTTTACCTTGTCTGGGGCGTGGCGTATGGAGTTATCCCTTTCCTCAATCCGCCGCTTTAACCTTCCCTGAACAGAATCATGTGCACATTGACTGCTGTGTTTCACCAGAGTTCCGTGGAATAGACCCAGCTTTCTGGACTGTGTGTCTCCTCACATGGAATAGACCCAGCTTTCTGAACTGTGTGTCTCCTCACATGGAATAGACCCAGCTTTCTGAACTGTGTGTCTCCTCACATGGAATAGACCCAGCTTTCTGGACTGTGTGTCTCCTCACATGGAATAGACCCAGCTTTCTGGACTGTGTGTCTCCTCACATGGAATAGACCCAGCTTTCTGGACTGTGTGTCTCCTCACATGGAATAGACCCAGCTTTCTGGACTGTGTGTCTCCTCACATGGAATAGACCCAGCTTTCTGGACTGTGTGTCTCCTCACATGGAATTGAATGTCAGTTCCATTCTTCAAGTTCAGCTGTCTTTGTTCCACCTTATCGGCACTTCAATCGTTCTGATTACAATTCTTGCTGACTGTTGAAAATCAAACTATCTGTGTTTGGTCGGTGATGAATCGTCACACGCCTAGCTAAGTTCACTTACTACTTTTATTTGTGTCACTTACCATCGTTTCAATTACAATTCTTTTCAGTCGGTGAAAATAAAACTGTATGTGTTCTGTCGCTAGTGAATCATCACACACCTACCTAAATTCATTTACTACTTTTATTTGGTTTACTTAAGTCGTTTTAATTACTATTCTTATCGGTCGGTGGAAATAAAACTGTCTGTATTATTGTCGCTAGTGAATCACCACACACCTACCTACATTCATTTACTAATTGTATTAGTTTTATTTGCACCAGATGAGAGTTGAAAGCATTGGAATTAAAATTCTCACCATTCGTGTAACATTTGGCTCCTTTTGCCGCGAATGACTCACCATACTCTCAGCCCGCGATGACCTGTCTTGGCGCAGAAGGAGACGACAGCTGACGGGAGTTATCTGTAACGCGCCACGAGTTGTTGATGGCGAGCGTCACGTGCGTTCGCTGTTAGTTCCCGCACTGATATCGCCCAGTGCAAGTAACGAAGTAAGCTTTATCATGCTAGCGTTTTGCGCAGTGTTTTTATTTTACTAGAAATAGAC
>CM065721.1:67223001-67238001 GCA_033310375.1 Conus canariensis
CCCAATCTCTTAGTAAGGTCAGTATATAACTTTCATGTTTATTACCAGTATAGGCGCATACTAACTGAACTACAAGTACCCCTCCCAACGACAACGCGTTTAATCCATTCAACAGCCCAATGGACAAGAATGCATATGAAAGAATCTGCAACGAATTTAACATTAACCCTTCAAATAACTTTAGACAAAAGTTAGACCGCAATCATGGGTTAGGCACATTGTATTTGTGGGGCACGCATAGAGAATATAATTTTGACTACTGGCCTGGCCACACCTCTTTTAAGCCAAACTCCCAAGTTAGATTGGGATCAATAGAACAAAAACACCCCAATGCTTGGGCAACATTTATCTTAGATGAAAGTAAAGGCCTAACAATGCCAGGAGTGCAAAGGCTCAATGACTCCATACGGACGTACGTTTGGTGTCTATTAGGAGCGCAAGCACAGACCAAGTCTAGCATAGTGGATCAATCTACAGGCTTTGACGCCAGAAAACAATTTCTAGCCAATTTAGAAGATGCTATTAACTCTGCTGTTGATTTACCTTCCAGCATACAAAGGTACCAAAACGTTCTTTCACATGCGAGGTCAAAGGTTGACTTTGTTGTGGGTCATGGATTATACATGCTGCCTTCTGACCTTAGACTACAGATTGGCATGATACAGAATTATAATAATGAAATCCTCATAGCCGGAGACGATCAAAACTTAGGGCACAATCAAGGCTTAAACACAAGGCCCGCACCAGCCATTTTTAAAAAAGTATCTAGCCCAGAACCTGCAGAAAGCGACCCCCCGCCAGTTATAAGCAGCCCAGAAAGCGACCCCCCGCCCGTTGATGTACCTCACCCCGACAGACACACTAGCGAAAAGACAGCCCTTGTTGTGTTTTTAACTTTTACTGGATTAGCCATACTTTATTTCACTAAAAATTAAACCGGCAGCCAGCACTCCTAACGTCCACAGATGGTCAGCCATATAACCAGCCACTTTGCCTATGGTAGACAAAACCCAACTAACAACACTGCCTATTATGCCAGGCAGAGCATCAAGCGCTTTGACAGCTAACTTCTTTAATAGGTTTGCTAGATGGTGCAGTTGTTTTCTAATCCAACTTTTACCGGGCTGAAGCGTTGGAGGAGCTACTGACCCTGTTGGCGCACTGCCGGTTAATGCATAAACCAGCGTAGAGATAGCAAACCCAACGGCTGTTAATATACTAACTATTGTAATTCCCTGCTCTCTGAACAGAGTCCTTATTCTTTCGGCTAACGTAGTATTTTCATAAATCATTTTGTTTATAGTTTCTCTGATTCTGTTTATTTGGGTATCTATTTTTTCTCTGTTAATATACAACGCCGATAACCTGTTTACCTTTTCTAACCTTAAATTCTGTATTTTCGCCTGTATTCTAGCCTTTTCTTCTACCCTAAATTGTTATCATCTGCATCAGCCAGCTTATTTTTTCCTTCGTCTATCTCTCTCTCTAGTATATTAAATTTTGCCAAATTGTTTTTTAGTTCTTCGTTTATAGTTGTTAAAGTAGAACTAACAGACCTGAGGTCACGCAGTTCAGCTTCAAGATCCTCGATTCTAGCTTTAAGAGCCTCGTTTTCGCGCTCAAGCAATGAAGGATCTACAATTGTTTTTAAAGCCGTTTCTTCATCAGGACTCAGCTCACCTTCTCTTTGACTAGGCAATTGAGAACCGGCAATTGTTTCTTCATTAAAACTCGTCTCAATTTCTGCTATTAGTTCATCTGCTCTTTGACTTAATTCGTGAAGAGGGATGTTTTGTATTTCAGATCGTGTTGGCAACCCCCGCTCCAAGTTCTGTAAAGCACTAACAGCCTCAGACCTTAGATTGCCAATAAAGTTTAACCGCCTTTGGTCAGCAACAGGGAGCTCTCTAAGAATTGTGCTCCTGCTTAAAAACTGGGTTGGGTCTGGTTTTGTAGTAAGCCGTACAAGGTTTCCTTTACTGGTTCTTACATACAAATGATTATTTTTATCCATCTTAAAATCAAAAGCACTGTGGCCTTCTGGTGGCTCTAGTCCTTGCTTCTATAGAATGAGTTAATTTTATTTGTTAATAGTTCTGCACGAGCTGTAATAACTCCAGGGGGCGTTTCTTCTTCTAATGAAGGGATTAAAGAACCTGCTTCTCCAAGTTCTTCTTGCAATGAAGGACCCGATTCTGTTTCATCATCTTCCTCAATAGGATCAATCGCGTCATAATCGTCGTCTTCAGCCATATTTATATATTTATTATTTTTTGTTTTATAAAAAATGAACCCATACGGCTGCGACCTTGATCCATTCAGAAAAGCGAAGGAACCCCACGGCATAAAAGGCATAAGACAGACTGTGCGCGTTGTAAATAATCCATCAACAATTGAGCCCAATGAAATATTAACAGTAAGATTTAGTGACCTTGGGCCTGACGATGTTATAATGCCAGGCACTGCCAGGCTGTCATTCAAAATAGATATTGAGTCGGCGGACCCTAATGCCACTGTCGTTGCTAACCTGGGCAGGGCAATCATTAAAAGTATGGTAATTAAACTGGAAGGTAGAGAAGTCTTCTCACTGAGTAGCGCAGACATTTTTAATCTCTATTCGGATCTGTGGCTGCCTAGAACAGAAAGAAAAGACAAAATCTTTCAGGGGATCCAGAGCCCAAACGGTCTTAAGCACAGGCTTAATGCTGCAGATGCAAAGGAAGACGAGGGAGACCAGGCAATAGCGCGAGCATTTAAGAACAGATTTTGCATCCCTCTAGATTTTGAACTGTTAAAAACCCATCAACCATATTACCAAGGCGCACTAAGAGACAAACTTACTTACGAACTGACATTCAATGACAGCGGATCTGTTATTCTATCAGATGATCCCTTAGCCAAATACACTGTTAGTAACATCTCTCTTAATTTTGACGTTGTTACTAACCCGAACTAGCTAGAATAATCTTAAATCAGTATAAAAGTAGGGCGGTTGTTTACTTTGAAAGAGTTTTACACCACAGTCTAGCGATTAAAAACAAGCAAGACACCGTCTGGGAAATAGCTATAAGCAATTCTTTAAGGTCCCTAAAGGGGGTTCTCTTGCTATTTACTAAACCCTCAGCTCCTTTTAAGAGGGAATCTGAGGCGTTTTACAACCCAAAAATTGAGCAACTGTCTTGCACAGTAGATGGCAAGCCTTTTCAGCTGTATTCAGCCGGACTTTTACCCGACCAACACTTTGATGAAATAAGAAAGTTATTCGCCGGAGGCAGACAGACAAGCCCCATAGCCGATCATGTGTGTAAAAAACTTCACCTTCACGATGTAAGACTCGAAGATTATCTAACAGACAAATATGGACTATGGCTGGATTTTAGATCAACGTATGACAACAGACTGCACGGGAGTGGAAGAAGGGTAGGGTCAGATGGCATACTCATACAGATTAATAAGGAAGAGGAGGAGAATGGTCAGATACAAATGCACGTTTTTGTGGTTTATGACGCCCAGCTGAACATTGAAGAAAATAGACTGAAAGAAATAGCCTATTAAAACAGATGGATAGTTTGAACTTTTTGCCTAAAGACCCGCACTGTTCGCTTATTTGCGGGATTACTGGGTGTGGGAAAACTGTCTTCGTGCTTGATTTGTTACAAACTGTCTACAGGTTTCATTACGAGTACATTGTTATATTCTGCACAACCATTAAGCACAACAAGTCTTACAAAGAAAGGCAGTTTGTTTGGACAGACGAGAATATATTTTTAGTTGACCCTACTGACAAGCTAAGTGACTGTTTAGAACATTATTATAGGCTATTTGAGGGAACTGAAACGCTGTTTATTATTGATGACTGTTCAGCCGAACAAGACATTGTTAAAAAAAGAAGGACTCTGTCTAAGCTAGCCTTTAGCGGAAGACACGCATTAGTTTCTGTTTGGCTCTTAACTCAAAAATACAATGCCGTCTTAAAAGACTTTAGATCGCAGTTAAAATCAGTCATCTTATTCTATACTAAGGACAGGAATAGTTTTGAAGAATGTTTAAGTGAAAACTATATAATCAGGGACAAGGATGAACTAAAAAAAATAAAAGAGCAGCTAGAAAAATCTAAGCACGCTAAACTATGCTTACGGACTGACCCGCCAGTTCAATACGTTTGCTTATTATAGATTGCTTATTATAGATTGTTTATTACAGATTGCACATTACAGATTGCTTATTACAGATTGTTTAATAATAAATTGTTTATATTAAAAAAATGTCTCGAGGGCCAGAATCAAAAGCGGAGTTAGCTCCTAAATGCGCTGCAGTAGAGCTAAAAGATCTAGCAGATACAACTGACTTTGATCTAATAGGAGTGGCAGGAAATGTTTATGGATTTGAGTACACCGACGATGGTGTTTACAAACGAACAGAAATTGAAGATAAAAAACGGCAGCAATATCCTACCCTGGAAGAGATAAGAAATCTAAGGGCAAACGATTTTGGCAAACATGAATACAAACTTCATAAACGAGAGAATGCCTGGGCGTTGCTTCCTGACATTAACTGGAATTTAAAGTTTGAACTACGAAGCCCCTATGTATACTTTGATAAGAAATACAATTTTAGAAAAGCTTTGAATGAAGGACGCCTTCTTGCTAGCCTAGTCCCAGGAACACAACAGAAAAAGCAGATTGAAATAACCAGGCAGGGCTCTGAGTATATGCTGCGGAGAAAGAAGTCCTTAGCTGAAGTGGGGGGTGACACCGTCGGCTTAGAGTTTAACCCAAAACTAGAATCACTGCCTAGAAAAATGACGATGCTTTTTCGCTTATTTATTACTCCGAGGGAGTCTGATCCTAGTTTGCCAGAACATACGTTAATCAGAGGCGTACAAATAAAGTCTGAAAACTTGGGCGGCCCTCTTAGGCTTGTTATTGCTATTACTAAAAACGGGGATGAAATAAACACTTCTGTATCATCTGACAAAGTCACTGTGATGGTTGATAATACTAAACTAACAGTACTCGATTTTATTTTCATTAAGTATGTTGATTTTATTGCGTTTTACTCTGTTGATGAGGTGCTGCCAGAAGGGTTAATAAGAAGATATGTGCAGGATTAAAAAAATAATCTTGTTTAAAATGGAAGACGGCCAGCAGTTTAGATTAAAGCACATGACTAAGCTTGAAGAGGAAATAGAAAGTGATTTGAACAAGTATAGGGTTACTAGAAAGAAATATGCTAAAGCTTTAAATGTCCTTTCTTATATAATCACCGGCTCATCAGTTGTAGCCGGCTTAAGCACCGGGTCTAGTGTCGCTCTTTTAGCTACTGGAGTTGGGGCACCGATATCCATAGCTTTTGGGAGTGTTGGTTTGGGTTTAGTTGCCATGTCCACGATTGTAAGTGCTGTTTTAAAGAAGCTAACGCCCAAATTACAAAAGCACACTGCCATTGTAGCCCTAGCAACAGCAAAACTTCATTCATTAAGGCTGATTATAAGCAATACATTACTGGATGGAAAAGTAACAGACGAAGAATTTAAACGAGCCATGGCTGACGGCGATAATTACAGACGCCAAAAGATCGATCTTCAAAAGAAATGGAGAAAGACTTTTACTTCACAACAGGTAGACGCTGAGGCAATCAGAAAGAACATTGCAAAGCAGAACCTTGCAAACGATCAACTAAACCAAAAAACGAGCCCGATTTAATTATTGTATTACCTATATATTTGATCTTAAAAATGACGACCAAAGTAGTTACAGAGCTTAAAAATATATGCTGCGCCTTAGAGTTAATGATGGAGCTGGGGGCTAATGAAGAAGAGTTAAGAAACAAGTTTGGCGAATTAATTGCGGACCTTTTTGAGCACGCAGATATTCGCGAAAGTGCAACCAACGTAATCAGTAAAATGTCAGATTCTTGGCCCAACCCAGTTATAAAGTGTATTGCCATTTTAGTTGATATTATGGCTCCTGATGACGTTGAATTGTCTATTTTTACTAACTCTGAAGGAGCAGCTATTCAATTTAACTAAATTTTAGTATTTATTTTTTTGTATTACCTCAAATTAGTAAATATTAGCTAAATTTTAGTATTTTTTGTATTACCTATTTATTTGATCTTAAAAATGACGATCACAAAAGCGATGGATGCCAAACCGGTGGGTAATATGTTCAGCGAATTAGTCATGGACATTATTAACCCCTCAAACGTTCAGGAAAGCGTAACACATGCTATCTCTAAAATCCCAGAGTCTCTTCAATTTAACCCGCCAGTAAAAGTGTTGTTGGCCATTCAGATTGAATATATAACCCCCGATGATTATAGTATACTAGTCTGGGTTTCAACTAGACAGAAAGAAGTAATGAGTTATTACGACTTTAATTCTGACTGGGCCGATTATATGCTTACACAGTTTAATCATGCGAGTGAAGAAGCGAAATTGCGCGGCTCCGGCTGGTCTGAAGGAACAGTCATTGAAATCAGACTAAGACAAGCCAAATACTCTCCTATAGCTGGCAATTCTTACCTTCCTCTCCCAAGAGAGTTAGAGTTAAAACGAGCAGTCCTAAACATACATAATTCAGACAATATGTGTTTTATGTGGTGTGTTTTAGCACACTTACACCCAGTTAAAAATAATGCAAACAGAGTATCTAATTATGAAGCATACAAAGATAGCCTGAACTTTGATAACATAACCTTTCCAGTGAGTGTAGAAAGTATCGACCAGTTTGAAGAGCAAAACAAACCAATAACCGTAAGCGTATACACATGGAATTCAGTAGACAATCTAGCCCCTCTAAGGATTTCTCCCAACGCCCCTACTTTAGGCGAATCACTTGAGAATCATGTAGACCTGATTCTGTTTGCAGACGGTTCCAAGAGCCATTATGTATTAATCAGACCAATTAGCAGACTTCTGGCTTATACTACAATGAACAAATTTAAACAAGAGCTTTGTAGAAGGTGTTTGGTCAGGATCCCATCTATGGAGGCAGCCAACAAACATAAGAAGCATTGTAAAAGTTTTGTAGACTGTAAAATCGAACTTCTTACGCCCCCACCAGGGTCTAAGGTTGGTTTTAAGAATGTACACAAACTGCAGATGAGGCCATACGTAGTCTATGCTGACTTTGAAGCGATTTTGCCACAGTACTACGGCCCTCAAGAACGGACACAACAAAAAACAACCTTATTATCCCGTCATCAGATCTGTTCTTATGCTTTCGTCGTTGTTAGGTCAGATGGCGGACACACACAGCCGGAGATTTACAGAGGTCCCAACGCGGCCGATCGATTTTTGGAGCACATGAAGCATCTTCGCAATCAATTCTCTAATCAGCTGAACCTTTCAGACATTAAGATGACTCCCGAAGACCAAAGGCGCTACGAATCATCCACCCACTGCTGGATATGCGGCTCAGAGCTAACACCTAATAGTAAAGCAAACCCAACAGTGAGAGACCACGATCACATTACTGGGAAATTCAGAGGGGCTGCGCACACCAGTTGCAATCTTCAACTCAAGGTTGACCCCAAAAAATGGAAGCTGCCAATCTTCTTTCATAACTTGCGGGGCTACGATTCGCACTTTATCATGCAAGCAATAACTTCTGAATGTAAGAGAGTTAGCTGTATTGCACAGTCTTCAGAAAAGTACATGACCTTTACTGTAGGCTGCTTATCCTTCTATGATTCTGCCCAGCATCTGATGGGGAGTTTAAGCAAACTAGCAGAATCTCTACAAGACTGTCCAATCACTAAAAAATATTTCGACTCGGCTTTAGTCCGTAAAGGCGTCTATCCTTATGAATACATGGACTCGTGGGAGAGGTTTGACGAGCCAGCGCTGCCGCTTAAGGAAGACTTTTACAGCCGGCTTAGAGGTGGAGGCATATCTGACGCTAACTATGAACACGCACAGAAAGCCTGGACAGAATTACACTGCCAAACGATGGGCGATTATCACGATCAATACTTGATGGCCGACGTGTGTTTATTAGCTGACGTCTTTCAGAATTACAGAGCTACTTGCATGAAACATTACGGTCTAGATTCATCACAGTACATATCTGCCCCGGGCCTTTCTTGGGACGCATTCTTGAAGTCTACAAACGTCGAGATTGACTTAATATCGGATCTGGATACACTTCAGATGATTGAAGATGGGCTGAGAGGAGGCATTAGCATGGCCTGTCATCCTTACCGCAGAGCCAACAACAAGTATTTAGACGATTATGACCCCACCAAACCATCCAACTATCTGATATACTTAGACGCCAACAATCTGTATGGGTGGGCCATGAGTCAGGCACTGCCATTAAGAAACTTTAAAATGGATGCAGGACCTTATACGGTTGATCGGGTGGTAGGACTATTGTCGCAGCTTACACACGATAATCCAATAGGACTAATCTTAGAAGTAGACTTAGAATATCCTAAAGAATTGTACGGCCCCCATAACGATTTCCCCTTAGCCGCAGAAAGATTAAAGATGAGTCCCACAGAACCGCCCAAACTCGTGCCTAACCTCTTTAACAAAACTAAATATGTCTGTCATTATCGACTGTTACAGTTTTACTTAAGACACGGACTGAAACTTACCGCCGTTCACAGAATAATTACTTTCGACCAAGGGCCTTTCATGAGACCATACATCATGAAGAACACCGATCTTAGAACTGCGGCCACCGACGCTTCAGAAAAAGACTTCTTTAAACTAATGAACAACAGCTGTTTTGGCAAGACGATGGAGAACGTACACAATCGTAAAGATGTAAGATTAGTTACGAAAGAAAAACAAGCAATTAAGCTGGTCTCTAAACCTAACTACCAAGACTTTAGACGGTTTAGTGACAGCCTAGTTGGCGTTATGATGAAGAAACAGAATGTGAGTTGGACAAGCCGGTGTTTATCGGGTTTGCCGTGCTAGAGCTGTCAAAGTTATTGATGCTTGAATTTCTATACGACTACTTTAAGCCGCTATACCCAGAATCAAATGTCCTTTACACAGACACTGATAGTTTTATTATGGACATCCCAACTGAAGACTTTTACAAAGACATGGAAATAGAGGTAGCCAAAGGAGCTGATGGATGGTACGACACGTGCGACTATCCTAAAGATTCGCCGTTACATTCAACCGTGAACAAGAAAGTGATTGGAAAGATGAAGGATGAACTTAATGGGACGATTATACTAGAATATGTTGGCTTACGGGCAAAGATGTATAGTATTGCTACCCAGACTTCTGTAATGAAGAAAGCTAAGGGTATAGGTAAAGAAGTTGTCAAAAAAAAAAAAAAAGTCACGACGACTACAAGCAGGCTCTCTTTGAGCGCAAAGTATTTTATCACACAGACGTTAATCTGCGCTCTACTCTTCATCAAGTAAACACAACTGCTGTTAATAAGAAGTCGCTAGACTCTACCAATAGCAAGCGAACTTACATCAATCCCGAGCTTTCATGCGCTATAGGCCCTCCGGAGAGCCAACTTGGCTGACTTAACTAGTACTTAACTAGTACTTAACTTAAGATCTTAACTAGTACTTAACTTAAGATCTTAACTAGTACTTAACTTAAGATCTTAACTAGTACTTAACTTAAGATCTTAACATGACTTGCACCTAACTTGCACTTTACTTGTACTTTACTTACACTTAACTTGTTATAACTGACCTAACCAGTACTTAGCTTGTACTTAACCAGTACTTAACAACACATTTAAAAAAACTAATTTATATAAAAAATGGGTCTACAGCAGGAGGTTGTACTTTTTTTGCAGAAGCTGGTTCTTTTACTGTTTTTGTGGGGGTTTGTGACTTTGTTGCTAAGTATGGCTTTAGGTGCTTGTATGCCAAAAGCCCTCCGCCAACAACAATACTCCCCAGCACATAATAATACATCTTATAGTTTGATTGTGTTGTTGTTGGTGGCGGCGGTGCTGGTGCTGATGTTGTATTACTATCTAATAATTTTTGGTTTGCTGCTTGGTTTGCTTTTTGCAGTCTGTTCCATTCAACTAGTTTACGACCGGCCTCAACACGGCCAGCACTTTTAGCTTTAGTAACACTACTCACTTGTGGGACACTCAGTTGTGGATTCACTTGTGGGGCACTCGCCTGTAAATTCACTTGTGGGGCACTCGCCTGTAAATTCACTTGTGGGGCACTCGCCTGTGGAGTCTTCTCCTGCTCGCTCATTTTTTTTAGTCTGATTAAAATTAATATGATTAAAAGTAATTAATCCCATGATGAATGGACATAACAACGTCCCAAATCTATAATACATGTCACAGGCAAGAGATTGTAGGGACTTGGTTAAAACCGGATCTTGTGTTAAGTCATATTTTAAATCTTCTTCTGAATCAATCGGCGCTATCTTGCCTACTAACTTAGCATATAAACTAATTATTGTCTGCCCCACCGATCTAACCATTTTTGATCCTAGCTGTGCCTCGTACCTAGCGTAATACTTCTCAACGTCTGATGTAGACAATTGCTGAATCTGTTCAATACTTAGTTCAGTGCCTAAATACTGCCTGGTTTTTCCACATGCAGCCAGAGAGTATAATCTTTCTTTATGGCAGAGGTCTGCTGCCTCCTCACACTTTAATAGCTCGTCGCAATCCATTTTTAAACTCTTTTTAAAAACAATAAATATAATAAAACCATGAGTTTAACGTTGGTTAATTATGCAGTGCCCATTGTCGGTGTTATAGTTTATTCAACCCTAGCAAAATGTTTGTTAAGAATAAAGCCGCCCAACATGGGAAAGATAGAAGATTCGCCGAAACTAGTTACAACCTTATTTTTAGCTCTGGCAACAAAAGATTATCTGATTAAAAAGCACATAGACAGTCTTTCATATTATGATTATTTTAATTATTTTTTTAGTTAATAAAAAAACATGAGCACTGCAAAGATCATCAATACTATTTACCACTCTGCTGTAATCGGCGGTCTTAGTATAGGATATAGCATGTTAGCAAAAAACATGTTTAAGATGAGGCCGGCTGATCTAGGAAGGTTAGACATTGAGGATGTTGTTAAGGTTATAGCTGTAATAGCGGCGGGGATTGCCTCAAAAGACTTTCTTGTTGCACAGGGGATTATCCCAGAAAACATCAATGCATAGAAAGATTCATTCTAGAAAAATATTGATTTATAAAAAAAAGATTCATTCTAAAAAATATTGATTGTATAAAAAAGATTCATTCATTTATAAAAAGATGTCTGGATTAGTTCTGATGGTGGGAGGAGCTATTGTTAATGCATTGGCTTTCTCTGGCAGCAATTATATGTTTAGTAAATTGCGGTCTGATGAAGAGAGAGAACGCCATAACAAGGCAATGGAAGATTTAGCTAAGGCAAGAGACGCTTACGAGAAAAGGAGAATTGCTCACTTAGACTTTATTAATAAAAAGTTAAGAGAACAGGGGCATGCAGAGCACACATTTACAGACGTTGATGAAGCAATGAATGAATATTACTTAGTGACAGGAAAGAAGTTTCTAACATCGTCACCGCCAGAGCTGTCTGACTTTTATGAACCATCTGAGGATCAGAAAATGGTAGAAATAGGCTTTATTATAGGTGCTATGGGAGCAATCTTTCTTCTTGCATATTCAATCTAAAAACATTGTTAAAAATGTAATAAAAACAGTCTCTTATGGACGATACGAAGTACAAAATATATTATTCTCCTGGAGGGTATTGGAAAGGAAGGGCTGCTATTGATAAACTAAGTAAAGCTGCTAGGGTGTCTGAATCAGAAGCGAAAGACTGGCTTTCAAAACAAGCGATCTGGCAAATATATCTGCCTGCCCCAAAAAGAATAATAAGGCCTCGATTTGTTAACTCAGTTCCTAATGACACCCACCAGATGGACTTGTTGTATCTTCCGCATGACAAAGTTAGAAGAAAAAAGTTTAAGTATGCTCTTACAGTTGTTGACATGGCTTCGAGGTATAAAGATGCTGAGCCTTTAACGGATAAAAGCTCAACTGCTGTGGCTGTGGCTTTACAACAAATATACATGCGAGGTCCATTAAAGTATCCTAGGCTGATTCAGGTTGATGATGGAAAAGAGTTTAAAGGAGCTGTAAACCAACTGTTTTTAAGACATCGGGTTACAGTTAAGAGAGGGATCCCAGGCAACCATCGTTCACAAGCTCTAGTAGAAAACTTTAGTAAGAATCTAGCTGAACGCCTGTTTACCTATCAATATCATAGAGACCTTATGGACAAAACACGCAACACAGAATGGGTTAGGAGATTGCCAGCAGTCTTACGCGCCATGAACAACGAAGAATTTAAAGCAACGGGCCTTAAGCCAGTAAACGCGATCAAATTGAAAAAAATTAGCATTACTGAAGACATCCAAGGTAATCAAAAACTCTTGCCTTTTGGACTAAAAGTAAGATACTTGTATGCACCTGGAGAAGCAGAGGGAGATGTTAGAATTAGAGCCACAGACCCTATATGGAGCGTAGATGTATATGAAGTTGAAAGAATTATGAAAACAGCCCCTCCCGTATATTATTTAAGAGAGACTCTTTCTTCTAAAAAGCCTGCCCCTAAAAGATCGTTTGTTCGCGAAGAGTTGCAAGTTGTTCCGCCAAACACAGTGCCCGTTAGTTAATCAGAGAGAAAGATTAAATGTGCGGTTCTAGAGCAGGAAAATTATTTTGCCCGCAAACCCCACTTTCACGCGATTAGATTTGTTTAATTTTGTAGGGTTTTAGCTATTTTTTTGGCTGAGAGAATTTGATTATGTGAAAAGGGGGGTTTGCGGGCGAAATAAGATTGCTGATCGAGAAGGTTCATTTAATCTTTCTCTCCTTCTCCTCACTCTCTTCCACATCAGCTCATCCGCTCGCGCGCGCGCACGCACGCACACACACACACACACACACACACACACACACACACACACACACACACACACACACACACACACACACAAACAAAACAAACAAACACACACAAATGCACACAGCAGCAGTAACAGTGAAAGCAGAGATACACCTACATGTCACCTCCTGCTCCCCCCCATCCTACCCCTTCTCCTCACTCTCTTCTATATCAGCTCATCCGCTCGCGCGCGCGCGCGAGCACACACACACACACACACACACACACACACACACACACACACACACAACACACACATACGCGCGCGCGCGCACACATACCACTACACTACACTACACTACACCAGATCTCCATAACAGGGACAAAAAGTGATCCAATTGTCGGCAGCCTTTCCAGAAACAATCCATAGGGGTCGAATTACTGTGCGAACTTCCGGAGACGACACCACCCACAAAGAGAACGTGAATCGAGAAGGCAGTGATGGAAAAAAAAAAGAAAGAAAAGTGTGGAGGGGAGGAGAACGGGGATTGACAGTGGGAGTGGATTGGGGAAGACAGGGGGGTGGGAGTGGGGGGTGGGGGGGGGGGGTCATCGGGAGGAGAGAGCACAAACAAAAAAACACCCAACGCCAGGCCACAACAACACACGAGCAACAACAGACTGATTCCCGCTCTGAATACCAAGGTGTTAACGAGAAGCCCGCCCCCCCTCCCCCCCACCCAATCCCCATCCACTACCTCCCCCCCCCCCCCCCGCTACCCCCTCCATCCTTCCCCACCTCCACACCCCAGTCCCAAACCCCAGTTCCCCTTTCACACCACCAACCCACCTCTCATCCCTCCCCCGACCTCCCTACCTATAATCAATCTCCTCCCCCCCCCCCCACCAGCCCTCCTCTTCCCTCCTCCTCCCAAGCCCTCCCCCCCCCCCCCCCTTCCCACCTCCTCTCTCCATGCCATAGTGTCCGTCGCAAGCGACAGCTGCAAAAGACTGATGACAGAAACTCGTCACGAAGTCTTAGTGCCGCCACCTGCGGACTGTGAGTTGAGTGTTGTTGTTTAGTTTTTGCCTTGGGTTAAAACACACGCGCACACACGCACGCACACGCATGCACCCACGCACGCACGCACTCACACACACACACACACACACACACACACACACACACACACACACCACACACACACGCATGCACGTACGCGCGCGCGCGCGCGCGCCACACACACACACACACACACACACACACACACACACGCACACACACGCATGCACGTACGCGCGCGCGCGCGCGCACACACACACACACACACACACACACACACACACACACACACATTTTCAAGCATCCTCACCACATAGCAGATCGTCACAAAATGTAAATGCTTTTTTTTTCTTTTTTTTTCTTTTCTTTTTTTTTTGCTTTTTTTTTTGTTCGTTTGTTTTCTTTTGTTTTGTTTTGTAAACGTTTTTGAATACACTTAAGAACAAAAGCTGGAGCTAAAAGCCTCCTCTGGACATCGTTTTCAGCAGTATCAGCATTCATCTGCCTGTAGTCGTTTTTAGCACAGTGGTGTAGAATGTGTGTGTCCCTATTTGGGGACGCTAGGACTGAGAGAGTACAAGTCTTTGTGTGTTGCTAATGAACTTTTTAATGGTTTCCCTTTCAGTCTTTCAATCAGGTTCTGGACGTCCTTGATGATGAGAGCGCCTTTCAGAGAGCTGATGTAATCACAGGACCCACACCTGATGGACTGCTGATGAGGATGATGAGGATGGACAGGGTGAAGTCCACAACCTGAACGGGCGTCAACCTCCTCCTCCTCCTCCTGCCTCTACCATCATTGTCTATCTAGATGTGAGGGGGACAGCTGGGAACGAATCCGACCAACCGATCAGGAAAACAGAAAACAGGGCACCTTTTGTAACAAACTCTGAGCGCTGACATCTTCACTGGGATGAGTAATTCAGTGTGAAGAGTATCAAGGGGTCAGTTCCACTACGAGGTGGCATTGTAGCGAACACCAAGGGGAGAGGTGGCAGCTCTCCTTTGAGGGGCACTGATGTGAGAGGTCAGCGTCAGGCGGCGCAGCGAACCTTCCAGCCGTATGGGTGACGGCGGGTCTA
>CM065721.1:67248001-67253001 GCA_033310375.1 Conus canariensis
ACAATAACTTCAATGATTTATGGTGAAACCGGAATCTATCCTTCATCTGTACTGATTAAAGTGAGAATGATAAGGTTCTGGGCTAACTTAGTTGTTCCTGATTCTAAGAAGTATTCAAACAAAGTATATAATATCTTACATGAACTATATACAAAAGGAATTTTCATTTCACCATGGCTTAGTTATGTTAAAAGCATTTTATTTGAAACTGGTTTTGATTGTGTTTGGGAATCTCATTCATTCACAAACAGAAGTAACTTATGTAAGTGTGTTAAAAAGGAGTTGCAAAATAATTATGCTCGTGATTGGCGCAGTTCTCTTGAAAACAGCAACAAGTGTGTATTCTATAAAAGTGTAAAGACTGTCTTTGGAAAAGAACATTATATTTCTACCTTACCAGATATTTATGTTATATCTTTATTTAAATTTAGATGTAGTAACCATAAATTGCAAATTGAAATTGGAAGACGCCATAATGTTCCAAGAGAATTGCGTATTTGTCGTAACTGTGAAATGGGTGAAATTGGAGATGAATTTCATTGCATCATGGAATGTCCAAAATATAACGAACTTCGTGAAAAATTCATCCCTAAAAAATATCTAAAACCAAAGTCTGTTTTCAACTTTTGTAATTTATTTCAAAAAGGAAGACGCATTTGTTTGAATATTAGTAAGTTTCTAAAAAATGGGAAGATTGTTTAATGAGATCATTACAGTTCACCAGAATTCAGCATTTCGCAACTATGTTCACACATTGTTCTGAGTGAGTTTCGTATTTCTCTTTGTTACATTTGTATCCTCCATGCCCCAACAGGGGTCAAAGGATTAAATTTGAATTGAATTGAATTGAATTGAATTGTGTGTGTGTGTGTGTGTGTGTGTGTGTGTGTGCGCGCGCGCGCGCGCGTGCGTGCGTGCGTGCGTGCGAGTGTATGTGTGTGTGTGCGCGCGCGCGCGCGCGCGTGTGTGTATATATGCGTGTGTTTAAATGTGTGTGTATCTGTCTGTCTGTCAATGCTTGCGTGCATGCGTGCGTACCTATGTATATGCGTGTGTGCTTGCCTGCGAGCGTGTATATTTATATGAGCGTGTGTTTGCGTATGTATGTGTATGCGTATGTGTGCGTGCATACGTGTTTATGTGTGTGTGCGCAAGATAAACCTTTGGCATTCTTCGTAATTCGAAATAAAACAGCAATATTGTTGACAATTCCCCAGGTGTTAGGGGTCTTTTTACGCAAAACGTCGTTGAGAGACGGAGGTGTACAAACACGGAGAGAGAGAGAGAGAGAAGAGAGAGAGAGAGAGAGAGAGAGAGAGAGAGAGAGAGAGAGAGAGAGAGAGAGAGAGAGAGAGATTTTAGGCGTTAATAGGCCATTGTCCCTCGTGAAGGGAGTGGGTAAACAAAAACCATCTATAATTAGCTAAGCAGGGCGGTGTGTGGGAGGGAGGGGGAGAAAAAGAGATGGGGGAGGGGAAAGATGGGGTGGGGGGAGAGAGGTGACGAAGAGTCAGGTAAAGGATAGTACGGGAAAGAGACTCGAGAAACAGACAGGAAACAGAGAGATACAGATATTCAGGTGTAAAGAGATACGAGAAACAGACAGGAAACAGAGAGATACAGATATTCAGGTGTAAAGAGATACGGAGAAACAGACAGGTAACAGAAAGACACAGGTACTCATGTGTAAAGAGATACGGAGAAACAGACAGGAAACAGAGAGATACAGATATTCAGGTGTAAAGAGATACCTAGAAACAGACAGGTAACAGAAAGACACAGGTACTCATGTGTAAAAAGATACGGAGAAACAGACAGGAAACAGAGAGATACAGACACCCAGGTGTAAAGAGATACGGAGAAAGACAGGCAACAGAGAGATACAGATACTCAGGTGTAAAGAGAGATGGAGAAACAGACAGGTAGGTGTAAAGAGATACGGAGAAACAGACAGGTAACAGACAGAGACAGATACTCAGGTGTAAAGAGATACGGAGAAACAGACAGGAAACAGAGAGATACAGATAGTCAGGTGTAAAGAGAGACGGAGAGGCGGACAGAGCAACAGGCAGGCGGATGGACGGACAAACAGACTAACAGGCAGACAGATAGAGACAGACATCATATCCGTCATTAAAAATCACAACGGGCTTGGGAGATAAAGATATACAAGAAAAAAAAAGGGAGAGAGATAAGAATAAAGCAACAACAATAACAAAAACGAACAAAAAGAAGAAAGAAAAACAAAACAAAAACAATAACAAAAGGGGGGGGGGGGGGGGGGGGGGGGGCGGGGATGGGAGAAAGTGAAAGAAAGCCAGCGAAGAATGATCGGATGAACAGACAAAACAAAAAAAGAGTAAAGAAAAAAAAAAGAGATAAGCCAAGAAAGACAGAAGAAGAATAGACAAGAGAGGCATTTTGCCCATTTGACTCACAAATGAAGAATACGTGCCACGAGGGGGATAGAGGGTAAAGGGTAGGTGGGAAGACCAATTCGGGATAGAAAGATGCATGCAGATCAATAAAATTCCAACACACTGTTACGGCCGGAGCGATGTGAGAAGGTATATAACCAGAGCTACCGAATACTTAATAATATGACGGGTTTTCTTGAAATCCTCTCTTAAGTTCATGATTATGTTCAGCGGTTTCTGTGGATAAAGGCCCCTACTTATTCTTTTACCCCTAGACGATCAAATTTTCGGAAAAATAACAATTTTCATTCTGCAAAAGTCCACACGACGAAATCCGCTCGGCGAAAGTGGAAGTCCCCAACAGTTAGTAGGATATCAGCAATGTCTTCAGTGTTATGACTTGGACCAAATTTGCTGTCTCTCTGGCTATTGCTCAATGGACACCTGCAGCACGGACTGTTCATGCCAAAATCTTCATTAACATTTCTACAGTCTCCTCATCTGGGATCAGAAAAACAAGATGCAAAGCATATAAACGTACTCCTAGTTTATCTTGAATACGCGTGTACATACCAAATTTCATCCAAATCGGACAATATGTCAAGAATAACGGTTTTTAACGGTCAGATTTTGAAACACTATATAGAAGTGCCATTTGTGTGTGATAACCTTTCTATATAACCAAATTTAATTAAAATCCTCCTATATATAAGAAATAACGGCAAAATAACGGTTTTTTAGCGGTTGTTTAATCGATTACATTACATCACTTACATATGGAAAGAGGCTCCGATTTGTCACAAGGTCATCCAAACCGCTTATAAATCCGCCAAGTACTTTCTGAGATATTCCGTAAAGAAGAAAACCGTTTTAGGCCGTTATAGCCGTTAGTAACGGCTATTCTGGTAAAATGAAACATCGGGCATTATCCGTGATCCATAATGAACATACCTAGAAATTTTCAGAAAGATCGGCCCAGAAGTTTTGTCTGGAGCGAGTGGAACACATTTTGACCACGGACAGACACACAGACAGACACACAGACACACAGACAGCATTTCTTCGTTCCCATTGTAAAGTACTCCCTGTTCTTTAAGAACTGGGAGTACAAAAAGGGTGCCAGGGATCTAATCTCCGCACATACTTTGTTATCTACTTTATTCTAAGTTGCCAAGTATTCCAAAGGTTCGTTATCTACAAACTTATGCTAAACATCTGACGTGTTATCTTAAAATGCATGATCTATCAATTTATTTAATGCTTTCAATCAGATTTCCCCATATTTAGTGCCTGCTTGCCATCGTTTTTAGCAAAAATGTAACATTTACGATACGTTCGTAGTTTTGTGTTTCATTCCCCGTGGATGATGAATTCATATCGTGTTACTGCGCTATATCTGGCAAAGATATATCAACCTGTGCTCTATCTTTGTTGTTTGCTGAGTTATACATTTGTTTACATATGCATCTCTGCTGAGTACGTTTAACATCGCTTGAACTCATGTACTAAACAATTATTCTAACTCATCACAGTTTCTGAGAAAATACTGGTTTTGTGATGCTGAAATTACTGCTGAAAAAAAGGGTGATTTGACATTTGCAGCCATTTCTCTGTGGTGACACCTTGATGCAGGGGATGGCTGGATAACCCTGATCAATATTCACTGGTCTACACAACTTGGTTTTGTTAGCATTAGTATTACTCAGAAAATACTATCGTTAGATTTTCACACGAACATACACAAACGCACGCGCGCGCACACACACACGTGCACGCACGCACGCACACACGCACACACACACGCACGCACGCACGCACGCACGCACGCACACACAACAGAAACAGGGCCCATTTGATAGACTCCCTTTGTACTGTCTGCATACAAATGAAACAGAAAGAAAGAAAAAAACAAAACAAAACATAAGAAAGAAAGAAAGAAATACGAAAGAAAGAAAAACAGACATAAACAAAACATAAGAACGAAAGAAAGAAAGAAGGAAGAAAAATGAAAGAAAGATAGAAAGAAAGAAAATGAAAGAAAGAAAGACCACAAAAAAAACAGAAAAGAAAGAAAGAAGGAAAATGAAACGAAGAAAGAAAGAAAAAGAAAAAGAAAAAAAAAAAAGAAGAAAATTTGCAAAAGAAAGAAAGAATGTCGGAGTAAAGGGGGATGAATAAAAGCATCTTTGTCTTCATCTCATTCCTTCCTCAGATGATGACTCCGGCCCTGCACACGAAATCTGCCTCCAAGGCTGCACGAAGGCAATCCTCCACCCGGCCACCCAACACCTTAACTGTTGCCTGTTGATTCCCCTCCCCCACCCCTCTCCATCCTCACCCCCGGCCAGAACTATCACTTGCTAAGGTTTTCATTCAATCAAAGAGGGCTGGAAAGGATAATGGGCAAACCTCGCCGGCATAGACTCTTGTCATACTGCAAGTTTCACAGGGAAACTGGTCGGACCGACTCAGTCTGAAATTTTGGTATAGGGGGAAAATGGAAAAAAAGAAAGAGATTTTAGCAGAACAGAAAAAAGAATGAATGAATTAATTAATTACTTCATTGATGAACGGACGAATGAA
>CM065721.1:67255501-67258001 GCA_033310375.1 Conus canariensis
CAGACAGACAGGCAGACAGTCACAGAGAGAGAGAGACAGACAGGTAGGCAGACAGACAGACAGACAGGCAGACAGACAGGCAGACAGACAGACAGAGAGACAGACAGAGAGACAGGCAGACAGACAGGCAGACAGTCAGAGAGAGAAGACAGACAGAGACAGACAGACAGACAGACAGACAGGCAGACAAGAGACAGACAGACAGACAGACAGGCAGACAGACAGATAGGCAGACAGACAGCAGACAGACATGACAGACAGACAGACAGCAGGTACGTAAACAGACAGAGAAAGAGAACTGAGAACAAAATACCTACCAATTATTTATGGTGCAAGACAAAGACAAACAAAATAACGAACAAACAAACGAACAAACAAACGACAACCAACCAACCTTGATCCCGCTATCCAATCAGAAAAAGAAGTCCTGTCTATCTTTCATCCCAGAAAGATAAGGTCGATTTCTTTTTACAAATTGAAAATGAAGTGGAGTTTTTAGACTGAAAGAAGTTGAACCAATGATCAGGTGGGTTTTTTTTTTTTTTTTTTTTTTTGCTTTTGTTTTTGTTTTGTTTTGTTTGTTTGTTTTTGAACATTTGCTTCTGTCCTCTCAGTCTCTCTGTTATTTATATGTAGGTTCTATTAACATATACTTGTCGGGCGATGCGATTAGGTGAATTCTGTGACCTCCCTTTCGATTCGTACGTATCAAGATCCCTCTTTACCTTTGTGAGTGAACCACAACGTCATGTCAATGGGTGAGTTTTACGTCCAGTTGGCCGTAGGCTCTTAAGGACAAGATATAGTTTCCGACTGAGATCTGTGTGCTTCGTGGCAGTTGGCGTGTCTGGTTCCGTGTGTGTGTGGTTGGAGGGGGGGGGGGGGGGGGGGGGGGGCGTCGTCTGTCGCTCTTTCTGCTCGGGTTTCTCGTGAACTCTGGTTCACTTCGTGGTGTTGGTAGGCTGACGGTGAGCGTCAGTTTTCTTTGCCTCTTTCTCCCTCATAAGGCCTGTCTTCAGGGCCACCAGGTACTCTTCTTCATGCACGGGTGGCGATGGTCCTGTGCCGCGTGAGGCCGCCTCAAATGGGGAGCAGGACGAAAGTCGCTATCTACAGCGCTGGAAGAGTTCCTTCAATAGTCCATGCAAACTACAGCCGAGAGGACAATTTTTCAGCCCAACCCCCTGAGGGGTGCTCCCATGCCCAACCCTCAAAAGCATGGGATCCCAGGCCACGGTGATCGTAGTCAGGCAGCGCTCCATCGCCGATCGCCCCACATCTCTGTGAGCCCTCCCCCGGCGACACAGGCTAGACCAGCCGTCACTCATACGGCTGGAAGGTTCGCTGCGCCGCCTGACACTGACCTCTCACGTCGGTGTTCCTCAAAGGAGAGCTGCATCGTCTCCCTTGATGTTCGCTGCAGGATGTTCACCTTGCAGGGAACTGGAACCACAACCATTGTCAAACAGTTATGTAGCAGAACAACTTGCATGGCGACACCTGTGGCTGTATTGTCATCTACTTCGGGGTCAGACCGGCATGGTATAGTGCAGTTTGGCTCTTCTTCTTCTTTCTTTCAGTGTCCATAATCATCATGTTGATTATTCTGACACTTTTGTGTGTATGAGCATTTTTCATCTCGCCATTAAGGCAGCCATACTCCAACTTCGGGGAAGGTGCATGCTATGTGTAACGTGTGGTCCATACCAAGGCCAAACTGGCCTTCTCTTCCGAAAGTTAATGATGGGATTTTACGTGTGTGCAAGATGTGCGTGCGTTCACATACGGAACCTCGGTTTTTAGTCTCATTCGAAGGATTATATGGGGAATGGAGACAGAACCAATGTTAACTCCCGAGGGAAAATCCCCCTACACCGAAACGGCCCGGCGGAGATGCGAACCCGCAACCCCAAGATTACGAGTCCGGCGCTCTACCAACTGAGCTATTCCGGCTCGCTTGCTGCTCTGTGTTGACATGGCTATAGATGGAACCAGGCGACTGCAGGCTTGGCCCCGTACGTTATGTCTGAAATTCAAGACGTCAGCTTCCAGAAATGAACACCTGGCGGCTGTCGAACCAGGCTCAGCTGTTACAAAGACCGCGGCGAAGATGACAACGGCTGTGGTCGCTGATGCTGCAAAGTATTCGCAAAAGGCGAGGAGCGTTTTTCATGCATGTAAAGTTAAACTTTAAGTCTCTAGGTGGCAGATTTGGTGTCATCTACCTGTGATTCACTGAAGCATGTAGTAGTGCGTTTCTTTCACGGTACTGACTTGCACTTTATTCCACGCCATGCTCATTAGCAAGAATCTTCTTTCCCAATGTGCGCGGATGTGAACAGA
Organism: Conus canariensis; assembly: GCA_033310375.1. Taxonomy (NCBI): domain Eukaryota; kingdom Metazoa; phylum Mollusca; class Gastropoda; order Neogastropoda; family Conidae; genus Conus; species Conus canariensis. The sequence continues at coordinate 67,257,845 of CM065721.1, forward strand.
TGAAAAGATTTCTTGTGCGTGAGTGCTGCTTCTTCTGACTGGCCTCATCCCCCTACACTTGAATTCACCAGGGCTTAGTTTTGATTACCTGAATGACAGCATATCAGCGTCACGGTAAGCTCAGAGTTACTTCCCCCATACCCCTTCCCTCCACCCC
>CM065721.1:67275501-67278001 GCA_033310375.1 Conus canariensis
ACTTCGCACACATCCCAGGACTACCAATATAGCGTGGCCGGGGTCGTTAAAGAAGACCAAGAAGATCGCTTAATAGTGGTGAATGCGAGTTTGCGCTCCTTTGTCAGTATAACATTGATTCTAGTGCCGTTTTTTACTGCTCTCCTTAAAGTGCTGTCGTGTTACAAGTGCAAGTGTACTACAGGTCAGAAATGTGTACACGACGCCGCTGCCTTGGAGACGAGACGAGACGGGACACACTCTTGGCCAAGTGTTCAAAAAAAAAAAATAAAAATAAATAAATAAAAGAGAAAGGTCGACAAACTTTATGAAAAGCGCTTTTTGAAAAAAAAAAAAGTGTAACATCACCGTGTTGACGGTAAACCAGAAAATGGCATAATCTCCTTTACCCCACTCTCGCCCCCCCCCCCCCCTCCCACCTCCTCCCTCGCCCCCCTCTTTCATCTTCCCGTGCCTTTTTTTGTAGTGTTAATGGAGACCATGACAACCATATGTCTGCACTCACGCGTGATGCCGGCTGACAGAATGACACACAGAATGAACACTTTCGGTTAAAACATCAGATTTGAAGGAAAGGGACAGACCTTATGTGTGATGGGAAGCGGGAGGGGGGGGGGGGGAGAAAGGGTGTTAGGTCTGAAGGAGAGGGGTGAAATGGGGGAGGCTTGGAAGAGGGCGGGTTTGGGGGAGGGGGGGGGGAGAAAGGGTGTTAGGTCGAAGGAGAGGGGTGAAATGGGGGAGGCTTGGAAGAGGGCGGGTTTGGGGGAGGGGGGGGGGGAGAGAAAGGGTGTTAGGTCTGAAGGAGAGGGGTGAAATGGGGGAGGCTTGGAAGGGGGCGGGTTTGGGGGAGGGGGGGGGAGAGAAAGGGTGTTAGGTCTGAAGGAGAGGGGTGAAATGGGGGAGGCTTGGAAGAAGGCGGTTTGGGGGAGGGGGGGGGGGGGAGAGAAAGGGTGTTAGGTCTGAAGGAGAGGGGTGAAATGGGGGAGGCTTGGAAGGGGGCGGGTTTGGGGGGGGGGGGGGGGGGAAAGGGTGTTAGGTCTGAAGGAGAGGGGTGAAATGGGGGAGGTTTGGAAGGGGGCGGGTTTGGGGGGGGAGGGGGGGGAGAAAGGGTGTTAGGTCTGAAGGAGAGGGGTGAAATGGGGGAGGCTTGGAAGGGGGCGGGTTTGGGGGGGGAGGGGGGGGAGAGAAAGGGTGTTAGGTCTGAAGGAGAGGGGTGAAATGGGGGAGCTTGGAAGGGGGCGGGTTTGGGGGAGGGGGGGGGGGAGAGAAAGGGTGTTAGGTCTGAAGGAGAGGGGTGAAATGGGGGAGGCTTGGAAGAGGGCGGGTTTGGGGGAGGGGGGGGGGAGAGAAAGGGTGTTAGGTCTGAAGGAGAGGGGTGAAATGGGGGAGGCTTGGAAGGGGGCGGGTTTGGGGGAGGGGGGGGGAGAAAGGGTGTTAGGTCTGAAGGAGAGGGGTGAAATGGGGGAGGCTTGGAAGGGGGCGGGTTTGGGGGAGGGGGGGGGAGGGAGAAAGGGTGTTAGGTCTGAAGGAGAGGGGTGAAATGGGGGAGGCTTGGAAGGGGGCGGGTTTGGGGGAGGGGGGGGGAGAGAAAGGGTGTTAGGTCTGAAGGAGAGGGGTGAAATGGGGGAGGCTTGGAAGGGGGGGGGTTTGGTGGGGGGGAGGGGGGGGGAGGGGAGGGTGGGTTGAGGGAGGGGGTGAAATGGGGGAGGCTTGGAAGGGGGGGGTGGGGGGGGGGGGTTGGGGGAGGGGGGGGAGAGAAAGGGTGTTAGGTCTGAAGGAGAGGGGTGAAATGGGGGAGGCTTGGAAGGGGGCGGGTTTGGGGGAGGGGGGGGGGAGAGAAAGGGTGTTAGGTCTGAAGGAGAGGGGTGAAATGGGGGAGGCTTGGAAGGGGGCGGGTTTGGGGGAGGGGGGGGGGAGAAAGGGTGTTAGGTCTGAAGGAGAGGTGAAATGGGGAGGCTTGGAACGGGGGCGGTTTTGGGGGGGGGGGGAGAGAAAGGGTGTTAGGTTGAGAAGGGTGAAATGGGGGAGGCTTGGAACGGGCCGGTTTGGGGGAGGGGGGGAAGAAAGGGTGTTAGTCTGAAGGAAGGGTAAATGGGGAGGTTGGAAGGGCGGTTTGGGGAGGGGGGGGGGGAGAAAGGGTTAGGTGAAGGAGAGGGTGAAAGGGGAGGCTTGGAAGGGGGCGGGTTTGGGGGAGGGGGGGGGGGGAGTAGAAGGATTAACCTGCAGGAGCGAACCCGGCACCTTCGCAGCGGTTGGGGACAAGAAAGGTTTGCCCCCCCCTTCCCCCTCCCAAGAGAGAGTAAAATGAGACTGAAGGGGCGATTTGGGGAGGGGGGAGTAGGTGTTAGGACAAGAAGGGGTGAAATGGACCTGTAAGCTTGCGGCGAAGAAAAGTTTTCTCTTTATCTCTCTGGCACAGACGATCCTTGAGAGAGAAAGATATTGACAATAAACGATAAGGGCATTTATAGCCCTCTTAGACAAACTGTTTGGTCGTGAT
>CM065721.1:67283001-67290501 GCA_033310375.1 Conus canariensis
GGCTGGTGAAGAAAAATGAAAACTCTTGAATACGTTGTCCCATTTCAGTACGATTTACTTCCTTGTTTTTGATCGTGTCCAGTTTTCGTATCTCATTAATACCCATGATCAAGTGTTAGGGCCCTCTGCCGTCTGGACAGAGTAGAGGCATGGGATGCTTGAGCTAGGATCATCACCGCTCCCTCTGCACAACAGGGACGAGGCGTTGTCCCAAAATCATCACGAGTACTGACTTCAGTGTTACAGTTGTACTATCACTTGTTATTTCAGTTGAATAAATGAAATGTTTGGCTGTGTTCAGATTTGAGTTTCCTTAAAACAATTACCTTTTGTTTAATGAAGGAATAATTTTGTATTGTGACATTCTTAGTTTGCTTATTATACTTTTTGTGAATAAAGAAACTGCTTTGTTTTGTTTTCAGTTTGCCGATAACAATTCTTTCCGTGAACATAGAAATAACTTTGTATTGCGATATTTTGGTTTGTCAATAACAACACGTTCCATGAATAAATGAACGACGCTATCTTTTGACCTTTTTATTTTGCATATAAAACGAATATTCGCTGTTAAATAAGGAACAGCTTGTGACATTCTTCGTTTCTGTAAAAGAATACTTTCTGTGAATAAAGAATACATGTGTATTGTGACAGTCATAGTTTGCTCGCAAGAATTCAAACTATGAATGAAAATACAACCTTATGTCGTGACTTAAAAAAAAATCAATCAAAATAGAAGATTGTGTACATACACAGTGGCTGATGGTGACAATCCATTAGTTTGCCTAGGTGCAACTTTGCATTGTGACACTTTAAGGTCGCTCGTAATAAGAATACTTCCTATGAATAAAGCAACAACTTATATTTAGACATTCTGATTTCCTCCCAAATAATACTTTTTTTCTATGAAATGAATAGGGAAACTATAAACTGAGACATTTTGATTTGCTCATGGCAATGCTTTCTGTGAATTTAGAAAAAAAAAGTTTGTTTGGTGATGTTCCTAGATTTTGCTCATTTGAGAGTTACCATTACAATGCCATTACAAAAAGAAAAATAAATCAGATTAAAGACTCGTGAAGTGTAGATGAGTTACAGGGATGTGAAGTGTGGATTACTTAGAGGGTTATGGAGTTCTTGAGGCATATTACCAGTTCCGAGGATGTTCAGTCAAAAAGGATGCTCAATCAAAAATAAATAATCAAAAATAACACGCATGATTTCGACTATCATTAAAAAAAAAAAAAAATCTTAAGTGTCGGAAAAAGATCTGACAACAAATATTATGTAATGACATTTTTTTCCCCCAACTTTAAGGTCGCACAGAACACAGACTTTGGACATGTGAACGTTCTTTTTGTACTCCCAGTTCTTATAGAACAGGGAGTACTTTACAATGGGAACGAAGAAATGCTGTCTGTCAGTCTGTCTGTCTGTCCGTGGTCAAAATGTGTTCCACTCGCTCCAGACAAAACTTCTGGGCGGATCTTTCTGAAAATTTGTAGATATGTTCATTATGGGTCACGGATGATGCCCGATGTTTTATTTTACCAGAATAGCAGTTACTAACGGCTATAACGGCCCCAAACGGTTTTTCTTCTTTATGGAATATCTCTAAAAGTACTTCGCCGATTTCTTATCTCACTGACAAAGTACATTATGACGCATGTTTGATTGTGACTATTTAAATTTTTTTTTTTATTATGACACAAGTTTGATTGTGACGTTTTTTTCAACGCTTGTATTCAAGATAGATCTAAACTGGGAGTACGTTTATATGCTTTGCATCTTGTTTTTTCTTAAAAGGATTCGTCAAACAAACTGTAACTGTAAACTGAGAAAATTCAGTGCAGGGTTTCCTCTGGTAGGTGGCCTCACTGAAGACCAGTGAGAGCTCCGTGTGGACTGCTGGTGCTGCTTGGGATTCAATGCCACACAGCAAACCTGGATGCGGTTGTGTATAGCAGAGCAAACAATGAAACTGAACGGCTTTGACACTTCAGTAAATCACCGCCCAAAGGACACAAAAGACGGTGTACTCCTCTCTCCCCGCCCCCCCCCCCCCCCCCCCCCCCCCCCCCCCCCCCACCCTCCCCGCCTCATTTGGAAACAAAATTACATGTCAAATAGATTTTGATGCAATGTCTGGTCTGGTAATTCTTAGCTGGTGATATTTGATGCCGTTCAGTGTTATTTTGAAAATTCCGGTCTCCATCGAATGAAATATTGCAAATGTGTGTGTGTGTGTGTGTGTGTGTGTGTGTGTGTGTGTGTGTGTGTGTGTGTGTGTGTGTGTGTGGGGGTTGTGTTGTGTGTGTGTGTGTGTGTGTGTGTGTGTGTGTGTGTGTGTGTGTGTGTGTGTGTGTTGGTGTGTGTGTGTGGTGTGTGTGTGCGTGTCCGTGCGCGCGCATACTGTTGTGTGAGACTCTGTGTGTGTGTGTGTGTGTGTGTGTGTGTGTGTGTATGTGTATTGTGTGTGTGTGTGTGTTGTGGTGTGTGTGTGTGTGTGTGTGTGCGTGGGTGTGTGTTAATATGCGCCCTTGTTTGTAGGTGCATGGCACTTACTGTAATATTCATCTTCTTATTGGTTTCATTTGTTTTCTTTTACCTTTCCTGTATTTGTAAGCGCTTAGGGCTTAATGATTTAAGATTAAGCGCCATGAATAATCACCATTTTTATTTTTGGTAAATAAATCATTTGCATGATCTATAACGCCAAACTGACAGCTGAACACATTTCGTTTCTGCGCACAAGAACACATTTATCCTGTGGAAGTCGTTGAAAATTTATATCTTCTTCCGTTAGTAACAACAGTCAAGTGTTTGAGTATTATTGTTACGTTTGGGGTGAAGACGGCTGACCCCCCCAAAACAAAACAAAACAAAACAAAAAACAACAACAACAACAAACACTTTTATTGAGAGAATGAAGGAGGGTATAGAGTACAGAGAAGGGTGGAGTGGGGGAGGGAGGAAGGGGAGGGGGGAGGGGAGTTGGATTTACGGTACTGCAGATACTTCCCTACTGAAGGTACCTGCCATTGGGACCTGCACTATTTCCCGAGGGAGCAGATTCCAGTCCCTTACTGTTCTTGGGAGGAACGACATATTTCTGTTCTGTAACTGGCCTGCCGTCTTTTACACAAGTCTTTCACTATAAATCCTCCCCTCTTAAAAAAAAAAAAAAAAAAATCCAGCCCTCTACTGTCCGTACCACTACTCCGCTTATCTGAACATAGATGATCTCTCCATGTTGAATATCTGTCTGATCTAGTCACTTTCCTCAACCCCCAGCGGCCCCGCGGAAAACAAAACAAAATCCCTTTCAGAGCCTCTAACACTGTGGGGTCTCGCGCGCGCGCAGAAGTGTGTGGCCGTCATGTGACCATGACACTAAAAGGTTACGAAAAGTAAGTTCCCAGACGCTGTCGAACAGCGCTAACGCAACGCGAAAGAAATCTTGTCAAGTTTTACCTTCGATCAGGCTTTAAACTTGGAAATCGAAAGTGCTCATAAGCTAGGGAGGATCATTTTGTGCGCGGAATGTAGTGACAGCTGGAAAGTTTGGAAGGTTAGCCGAGGGTTTGGGTAGCAGTGTGCACAAGGAACGGACAGTGCTTTCGGTGGCCTACACATGCGTGGCGAGTTCGCTGCTTGGGATTTGTGCCAAAAGCGAAGATAACCAGCTGGGTCTACAACTGCACACCAGGTATGTGTTTGTTTGTTTTAAACTTAATTCATGATCTCCTCGTTTATCATGTCGGTAACTTGAATTTGTTTGGTAGAAACGTGCTTGCGCGTACGGACACGAAACATAAATATTATCATTTTGGTTGCCGGGCCCAGACCGTGCCTTGGACTCGTCTGCTTTAGCAGACGACAGTTCGACGTGTGGAGGGAAATTTCTGTTTACATTAACATCCAGGCGTTTGATAACATGTAGAATGAAGCCCAAAGGAGTGGGTAACCCATCCGCTGTTTCGTACGGTTTGCATTTAACTTAACTACAAAGAACAATATTTAAAGTTTGATAAACAAATAATGATTAATAGATCAAGATCAGAGATTTTTCTTTGGACCACAGTGACTAGGCCGCAAGAATACTGAATTGAGAGATTTTCTGATTGGTAACTACTTATGGATAGGGACAGGCAGTAGATAGCCAGTATTTTTTTTTCTTCTTCTTCCTTTGTACGACCAACATCATTTTGCTGATGGTTTTGTCGTATTTGGGGAGATTGCCGAAGATTGCGCTGTCGTGAGGATTTTGAAAAAAAAAAAAAAAGGGGTGGGGTGGGGGGGGGGGGGGGGGGGTGAAGTTGAACAAGTAGTAGGGGGAGGGGGGGGGGCAGGAGTAGAAAAGTGACTGAAGAAGTGTGTGTGTGTGTGTGGGTGGGGGGGGGGGGGGGGGGGGGGGTTGTAGGGAATAGTGGTCAGGAGGAGGGTGGGGGTGGGTGGGGGGGGGGGGGGGGGGGGGTTGTTTCAGGTTCTAAAGATGGGAGGCCAGCCTGGACTTGAAGCAGTCCAGTGACTCAGCTGTCACAACTAGGGCCTTTTAGCCTTTGAACATTACATCCATATTATCTTTTAATACAAGTGGTTTGTGGTTACTGCATTATACATGCCAATATGATCTTTAATGATTAATGATCAGATTAAAGAAAAAATAATGTTATGATCATATAAGTGAGTTTAAGGTTTTTTGAAAGTCTTAAAATTGCTGCCTGTCAATTGCACGCATTTGCTGGGCACAAATGAGATTTTTTTAACATAATTATGTTACGCATGTATGTGGTGTGTGTGTGTGTGTGTGTGTGTGTGTGTGTGTGTGTGGTTTTGTGTGTGTAATGTGTGCAGTTTTTCTGAATAAATCTCCTTCAGATGTTTTCAACAATGATTGGTTGTATTTTTCAAATTGGACACCAGGGTGATTAATAAAGTCTTTGATAAGCACATCTCTAGATTCAAATGAGATTGTGCACTTTATCAGTCCGACCATTTGCTTGGATTTATGTGAAGAAGGTCAAAGAATAAGAGGCCTGAGTTTAGTACTTAACACTATCAAAAATCTGTGTTGATATTGAAGAGTCCATCTGATAAAAGGCAGTGACATGTTTTCAAGTATTGTAGTAGAAGCATTATACATTCTGCTGGGTGCCCAGTATGCACGAGTATTGGAGTAGACTATGTGGAAACAAAAGTGAACCATACAGCTGAGATTGAACAGACTATGCTCATTGAAAACAAAAACAAACATAAAGAAGATGCGGAGGAAACTGATAAGTTGTGATCGTAAATTTATGCTATAAAACCATTGATTTAAGTGACATAAAGATCACATGTGGTTAGTATTGTCAGTTTGTGCCCAAAAAGTCCGAAATTTTGTACTTGGGGAAAGTAAAGAAAGTGAGCAGAGAAACGCAAAACACTGAATGATGACTTGTTTGAGTGAATCTGCTAAAATTAGGACAGCAGTGTCTCAAAGTCAACTGGTGTTGCACAACAGAGGGTTATTTTTAATCTGCCCTGGTTGGCTCACATGGTTACTTGGACAGCTCTTACTTGTTTGTCTCCACTTGTGTTTATTCTGCTTCTTCGTGGTTCATTATGAATCAGTGTGATTATTTGGTCAGCCAAAGGGGGAAAACACCAGTTCATTATGAATCAGTGTGATTATTTGGTCAGCCAAAGGGGAAAACACCAGTTAAAATATTTCGAGTGAAGATTTTTTTAGAGGTAAATCTCAGTCTTTGTCATGTGTTGTTCTTGTTTTGTTTTACATCTTTCCACGTTACGTGATATTAGACGGAAAAAAAAAACAACACACAATAAACAAACCATAATCAGGGCTGGGAAAAAAGGTTAACACAACGAGTCAAAAGAATTAACTTATCTACAACTATAACACAAAAATAGAATATCCACTTAATCAAAGATAAAAAAACAAACAAACAAACAAACAAACAAAAAGAAAAATCAAACGTATAACTCTTCTGTTCTGTCTCACCACTGACTGTTATCGATTATAAGTATTTGCCAATTGGACTTTTAGCTAAGTGCAAAAAGAAAAGATATGTTTCACTTGCTAACAGGAAAACATTTTGAATAGGCTGTACAGACGTATTTGGAATGAATTTTTTCATTAAGTTACACACAAGAATGTGATCAATTGAAATGCTATGACCACATACACAATGTATATTTTTGACATACTTTGTTTTTAAACAATCCAATTTCCATCTACAGATCAAGGAACTTATCTGACGTCTACGATAAATGTTTTGATCATACTTACTTAACTTTTCATGCATATTTTTCATTTCATCGTGTAAACCAAAACACCCACTTTCTCTTTCTATCAAATGAAAATGAGAAAATTGTACTTTTTCTGCCAAAGTATAGCACTCTTGCACTGACATAGAGAAGTTTAAAAAATGCGAATCTGATGATCATTTTGCTCCTTTCTTTGCTAGAACATCAACCTTTTCATTATAATATAATCCACAGTGGGAGGGCACCCAAAGAAATGTTATTTCGGTGTCTCTGACTGAGAGGAAATGTACTAAATTATTATATTTCATGTCGTGTGTGTGTGTGTGTGTGTGTGTGTGTGTTCCCAGTCTGTAAAGTGAGTTTACAAGCCAGTCAAACAGTGACAGAAGGGTTTTTTCTCCCTTGTAATCCACTTCCTTTTCTATGGATAGATCCAAGCAGATTGTTACCCTCACCCTAAAACATTTTTTGAATGACATGGGCCTGGTAGAAATAGAAATAAACATTTCAGTGGTAGATTTTTGAAAAGTTCTACTTTAAATGTCCAGAAGAGTTAACAAAATTGTCAGCTTATAACATTCCATTTTTGCTTAAATCAATGGGATTTAGACTCAAAATGCCAGAAGCATTGCATTCTTTTTGTAAATTTTTAATGCTCTGAAAAATGCATATGAAAAGTTGATAAACCCAGTTTTGGGTTTGTGCATGTATGTATAGTGTGTAGATCTACGTATGTGTGTGTGTGTGTGTGTGTGTAGATCAACTCAGGTTTATGTTTGTGTGCATATGTATAGTGCGTACATATGTGTGTGTGCGTGTGCGTGTGTGTGTATGCGTGCATGTGTGCGTGTGTGTGTGTGTGCGGCGTGTGTGCATGTATGTGTGCATACATGTGCATGTGTATGTGCCAGTGAATGTGTGTGTGTGTGTGTGTGTGTGTGTGTGTGTGTGTGTGTGTGTGTGCGTGCGTGAATTGACCTCCCAAGTGAGTGAACTGGATCTTGAAACATGAGATTAAACAAATGTTCCATGTGAATTGCAGTTTTTTTTTCTTTTCACCACAAAATTTTACTTTATCTTTCATTAAAGTGTCTTTTTTTTCGGTTGTAAATTTATGCTACCCTTGTTCGTAGTAAGTTTTCGGAAGCCACTGAGTTGTAATGTTTATAGTGTGGCAATGGGAGAACCACAGTAGGACCATTACAACCATCGCTGGGGCTGCTGGTAATA
>CM065721.1:67295501-67303001 GCA_033310375.1 Conus canariensis
TACACATGCACAGATAGAAGAGAAGAGGAGGGGGAACGGTGGGGGCGGGGGGGGGGGGGGGGGGGTATGGCCTGATGGGGGTCGGACATTTGATTTTGTGATTTGAATGGATTTACATACTGTGGATCAGTCTCTCTCTCTCTCACACACACACACACACACACACACACACACACACACACAGAGGAGGGGAGGAGAGAGAGAGAGAGAGAGAGAGAGAGAGAGAGAGAGACGGCAGTTACCTTACACACTGGTCGACACAAGAGAGAGAGAGAGAGAGAGAGAGAGAGAGAGAGAGAGAGAGAGAGAGAGAGAGAGAGAGAGAGAGCAGTTACCTTACACACTAGTGTAGCACGTGGTGAACATAAATCTTATCGCGATGCATGTGCTTTGGGTGTCTGGAACATGTCACTGTGTTGGTTTTGTCCCAAGGGGAATGGCATACATTCTCTGTCTCGTTTTTTAATGACTGGTTCGACTCGATTCTTATCCGAAAGGGACGTTGGCAAGAGAGAGGAGAGAGAGAGAGAGAGAGAGAGAGAGAGAGAGAGAGAGAGAGAGAGAGAGAGATGTAATATGTAAAGAGGAAGGAAACGAGAGAGGGGTGGAGGTCGGGTGTAAGGGTGGGTGAGTGAGTGAGTGAGAGAGAGAGAGAGAGAGAGAGAGAGAGAGAGAGAGAGAGAGATGTATGTAACATGTAAAGAGAAAGGAAAAGAGAGACGGGTGGAGGTGGGGTGTAAGGGTGGGTGAGAGAGAGAGAGAGAGAGAGACAGAGTGAGAGAGAGAGAGAGGAGAGAGATGTAATCTGTGAAGAGAAAGGAAGAGAGAGGGGTGGAGGTAGGATGAAAGGGTGGGTGAAAGAGAGAGAGAGAGAGAGAGAGAGAGAGAGAGAGAGAGAGAGAGACAGTGAGAGAGAGACAGAGTGAGAGAGAGAAAGAGAGAGAGAGAGAGATGTATGTAATCTGTGAAGAGAAAGGAAAAGAGAGAGGAGTGGAGGTAGGGTGTAAAGGTGGGTGAGTGGGCGGAGAGGGTGGGTGGATCAAGTATCATTTGAACGAATCTGACAATGGAATCCAGTCCTTACTGCGCATGTGTTTTATGCATGAATAAGACGCACGTAATTTTCTTTCATTCTTGTCATTTATTTGTATACTGGCGCGGCGCGCGTGTGTGTGTGTGTGTGGGGAGAGAGAGAGAGAGAGAGAGAGAGAGAGAGAGAGAGAGAGAGAGAGAGAGAGAGGCCGGGAAAAACATCCTTCTCCACCTGTCGACGAACACTTTCAGTGAACTGTTATTTGAGCCTTTTCTCTAACACCCACCCCACCCCCGATACCAGTGTATATCTTGTGTTATGACCCGAATTTCCACAACAAATCTAAAGAGAACCCCAGTTCATTTCCCTTCTTGGGAATTCGTATTTTTCCCAATCCGAACAGTGCTGAAATAGATCTTGGAGTCATGTGTGACTCGTCCTAAGTTCCAGACGGACCCACCTTGGGCTTTCTACGCTCCTGTGATCCTCGCCTCTAATCGCAGTGACACCACCAGCTCTCTCGGGCGTTCAAGACTGTTTTTCCCGCTGGGCTTTGCTGTGGATTTTCCTGCTTTCAAAGAAGATTTAAGGATGGTTCCAAATCGAAGAAGGAGTTGCGTTTTTTTCTTTTTTAATTAAGATTTTTTTTCAGTTGCTTCTACTGCTTGCTGCTAAACACGCCCCTCTCGGACATGTTCAAAACATTCTCTCGGAAGGCTCAGTCTACACTGATGAGCCAACAGCGTTGGTTCTGACAGCTCAAATAGTTTCAAAATCAGAACACAATAGTGCTTCAATTTTTCTGATTCCCTCCCCCCCCCCCCCCTCCTTTTTTTTTCGCTTTGGGGACCACTGCTGACCGTCACCACGAGCACCTTCAACTCTTGAGTACACTTCAGTGAAATCTGATGGTTACAACGGTTACAACGTTAGGTTTTTTTGCCTGGGTTCCTGGTCATGTTGGCGACCGAGGCAGTGAAGTGATTGATCAGCTTGCCAACAAAGCCGCTAATAAAGAACTGCACTGTTTCAGTCCCTGACACTGATGGGAAACCTGATGTTCAGATTACTATCAGAGACCTCTTGCAAGAGGTCTGGCTCGCACAGAGTGATAACAAGCTCTTCCAAATTCCCCCAAACCTTAAAGAGGCTTTACCGTCGGTCATCCAGTGGCCATAGAACAGAAACGGTTTTTTCGTCGATTACTCGCAAAGTCATTCCTTTTTACACTCGCTCCTATCTTTTATTGAAGCATGCGCTTTGTGGAATGGTGGGACTTTAATGACAAAGGGCTTTACAGCAGAGACTCCAAGAACACCTCAGTGAGAGAGGTTCCACCAGACGTGATTTTTCAGTAGTTGAAAGAGATAAACAGTTTTCATCTGATACTAGATTATATGATAGAAAGATTATTAAAGCAAAACAGTTTTCATCTGATACTAGATTATATGATAGAACGATTATTAAAGCAATTTCTGTATGTCTATCACTCTCTGTCTCTGTCTGTCTGTTTGTCTGTCTGTCTGTCTGTCTGTCTTTCTCTCTCTCTCTCTCTCTCTCTCTCTCTCTCTCTCTCTCTGCCAATCTCCCCATCTCTCTCACTCTCCCTCCCTCCCCTCTCTCTCTCACTTATTCTCTGTCTCTCTGTCTGTCAGTCAGTGTGTGTGTGTGTGTGTGTGTGTGTGTGTGTGTGTGTGTGTGTTGTCACTGTGTGTGTGTGTGTGTGTGTGTGTGTGTGTGTGTGTGTGTGTGTGTGTGTGTGAGACACAGCTGTGTAACCAACTGACTTCGACAAGTTGAAAGCTCTGGTTTGGCCCTTTGTGGTCGGCTAGGCTATAAAACAATATGAATGTGTGTGTGTGGGGGGGGGGGGGGGGGGGGGGGGTGAGTGTATACGCATTCTTTCTTTTTTTCTGATTTTTTTTCTGTTGTCTTTTTTGAAAGTGGGGAATTTGTTTCTTTTTGCTGTGAAGACAGATGGAGGAGAGAAACCCTTACCAATCACACCTTCCCTCCGCTCGTTCTAGGTTTGATGTAGGCATTTTTTGCTGTGAAGACATTATGTAGAAAATTCCTCTCTAGTCTCACCTGCACACCGCTCATACTAGTTGTGGTATCTATAGGCATTCTTGCTGTGAAGACAGGTGGAGAGTATTGTCTATCAGTCCTACCAGCGCACTGCCCATGTTTATGCGCATAACACCGGCACTTCTTTCTGGCACACGCTCAGTGTTTAGCAATAATGAATCGTCGTTACTTGCGGAGAAAGAAGTTACGCAGCAAACAAAAGTTTTCAAAAAGGATGGTCCTGGGAAAAATCACTAGCGAGTGGGCGCAGGTGAACGTCTCCAATTTCCTTCTCTCTCTCTCTCTCTCTCTCTCTCTCTCTCTCTCTCTCTCTCTCTCTCTCTCTCTCTCATACACACGCGCGCGCACATAGCCTACACATGCACACACACACACACACACACACACACACACACACACACACACACACACACACACACGCACGCACACACACACGCGCGCTCACGCGCACTCACGCACATACGCACACACGCGCGCGCGCACGCACATGCACTCACACACACACACACACACACACACACACACACACACACACACACACACACACACGCACACACACACACGCACAAACACACACACTCACACACACACACACACACACACACACACACACACACACACACACACCACTCACTCACATAGGCAGGCGTGCTGGCGTCAAACTCTCATTCACCAGACACTTGAGAGAAAGCCGTGCTGTTTGTGGAGAGCTAACATGAAAGTTTATTCCAAACCGAACCCTGGTCAGCAGAACTGTTCACCTAAAGCGATGACTGCTTGCAGGTTGTTGGTTCGAGTGACTAACTTGGTGTGTGGGGAGATGAGCGGCACCATGATCATAGGAGCATGGGATCAGGTAAACGAAGCTGGTCTGTAAAGCAAACATTTACAGAATAGGCACACACTCTCACCTGCTCACACCGTCACAGATATACAGGTACACACACACACACACACACACACACACACACACATACACACACACACACGCACGCACGCACGCACGCACACACACACACACACGCATGTACGCACACACACCCTCCGGGGGTTGCAACCTTGCCGTGGTCGGAGGGCTTGCGTGGTCCTGTGATCCCTTAGGCTTTGCTGGCGGGGGCATCAATACTTGAAGATAGGCTGGTTTTTTAAAGCTGCTTCTAGGCCTGAGAAGTCAAGATGCTGTCTGGCCTAAGCATAACGTGGTAAGGAGTTGATGCCCCTGGTAGGGCTTCCCATGTCAGATAGGCTAGGGTGAGGATCCTGACTAATAGTAACCCGCCTTTCTCCTTTTCTTGTTTTCTTCCTTTCTTATTTGGCTCTTTTCTATCTTCGTCTCCCCTTCAAGTCTTCTTTTCCACACTCCTTTTCTCTCTGTGGTCTTCTTAAGATCCACCGCGTTTGCCGTGCGGTGCGACCTGTGTCGGAGGGGAATGAGATCCTGGTGATTGAGAGGGCCAACGCCCTCAACACATCACTTTGGCTCGGACCTCTCCTAGACAGGAGGTACACTCTGGCCCGGGTGTGTCAGTCGGCTTCCCCTTCATGGGGCTGGGTCAAAACAGGCAGTTCTCCGGCTGGCCAGGGTAACCCCTGCAGTGCTCAGCTCTCTGTTCCCGGGAGTTGGGCATGATCAGGGGGGATAGGGTTGGTAGGTTTCTGTCTGTTGTATATCTCTCCTGAAACCTGGAAGGGGTCAAGACAGTGATTTCTTGGCCCTGGCCCCTTAGTTGGACTCCAAGGTGGGTGGGTAAGGGAGAGACGAAATATAATTACACTAAATATGGCTTTTTCACCAAACAATCCTCCCCCCAAAAAAAAGAAAGGCTAATTTAATTTCACGGCGGTTTCCGCAGGAATCTGATCCAGACTCTGATTCCGATATTGAAACGAGGCAGATGTCAGGATTTTGGTCCTCTTGGCTGATTATGGAAAGCAAGGAGCAGGACAAACCACTTTCTGCACTAAGCCCGTTTGCTATACAGAAGGGCTTTCAAGGCATTGCAGGAGACCCACAGTCCATTAAACGTCTCAGAAATGGTACATTTCTTATCCAATGTAAAAGTAAGAAACAGTCCGAGCAGCTGCTGAAAGCTACAAAGCTAGTAGACCGAGAGATCCGGGTGACTCCCCATAAACAGCTGAATTCCTCTAAGGGAGTGATTCGATGCCCAGATCTTAGAGGTGTCTCAGAGGCAGAGATCAAGGTGGAACTTGCATCCCAGGGTGTGACAGAGGTGCATAGGGTGACAGTCAAAAAAGGTGCAGAAAGAGTGGCCACCAACACCCTCTTTCTGACATTCTGCAACCCTGTGCTGCCTCCTGTCATCAAAGTAGGATACCTGAATGTCCGCGTACAAATGTATGTTCCATCTCCAATGCGCTGTTACAAATGCCAGAAGTTCGGTCATGTCAGAGACCGCTGTTCTGGGCAGGAGGTGTGTGGCGTTTGTTGCAAGGCAACCCATGATGGGCCGTGTAAAGACCCGGCGCACTGTGCGAACTGCGGTGGTGACCACCCCTCCTCTTCACGCAACTGCCCTGTCTGGATTCAGGAGTCCAACATCCAAAAGGTTAAAACAGAAAAGAAGATTTCGTTTTTTGAGGCCCGTAAACAGGTTGTTGGCAGTCAGACGCCAACAACGTCTTCCTATGCTTCTGCTGTAAAGAAAGTGTCGACCCGATCAGTCTGCTGCCAGACTGATGAATTTATTTTCACAAAGTCATTGCAAGGAAGAACGTTGGGCTCTGGTGGAGGCAAGTCCACCACCTCCCAACCCAGAGTGGGTGCCCCTGGTGGAGGCAAGAAATCCGCCGCCCCTCAGACTGCCCAGCAGTCTACTCCATCTGCTGCTGGGCAGATTAAAAAGCCAGCCCTCCCGCCTCGAACTCCTATGTGCAGTGCCCGTGCAGGCAAGGGAGTTCAAGCAAGTGTGGAGATGGTGGAGATGAGAAAGAAACCTCCACCATCCCCAAAATCCAGGCCTTCTTCACCTGTGGGCAAGTCTGCCAGCAGGTCTGAAGACCAACATAGTCCAGTGAAACTAAGCAATAAATTTGCTCTATTGGATGCAGACGTGGATGAGGAGATGACCTGATTTCGCTCCTATTCGTCCTCTGCACCATGGATAGCAAACTAATCCATTGGAATATCCGTGGTCTAAATTCAAATTTTGAGGAGCTGCAGCTTCTGTGTCAAACTATGAAACCTTCCGTCGTGGCTCTTCAGGAAACTAAAATTCAAAGCCAGAAGACCTTCACTCTTTCTGGCTTTAATGTTCTTTCCAAACCTGCACAACCATCCTCATTGGGACTGTCGGGCGGTGTTGCCCTTCTTTTACATAAAACTTTGCTGTTTAGTCCTGTCGCTCTGACTACCCCCCTTCAGGCTGTAGCTGCGAGAGTCACTCTCCATAAAACTATAACAACAATTTGTTCACTTTATCTGCCACCTTCTGTCCCGGTTTGTCGTCAGGACCTTGTCAGTCTGATGGGAGAACTTCCTCGACCTTTTTTGCTGTTGGGTGACTTTAATGGTCACAATCCTCTTTGGGGTAGTGTTAGTTCGTCATCCAGAGGTCTGCTTCTTGAGGATGTCCTTTCTGACTTTGATTTATGTTGTCTTAACGATGGATCTCCAACTTACCTCCACTCTTCCACAGGTTCACTTTCGTGTTTAGATTTGTCGATTTGTGACCCCTCGCTGGTCCTGGACTATGAGTGGTCTGTCCACGACGATCTACACGGAAGTGACCATTTCCCTGTTCTTTTACAACCCGTATTAACTGAAAACGCCTCTGTCTCTCAACACCTTAATTATAAGAAGGCCAACTGGGATCTTTTTGCCACCAGTATTTCAAAAGAATTCCAGGAAATTGATTTTCTTCAGAGTCCAGACCCAGCAGAATCTCTGACTAACACTGTGATAAACTGTGCTAAAACCTGTATTCCAGTGTCTTCCGACAAACTCCAAATGCCCAAAACACCCTGGTTTAATTCTGACTGCCAACATATCTCAAAAGTACGCAAACGGGCTCAGCGTCAGGTATACCAACGACCTTCGGGTCCCAACGCTCGAGCCCATCAGAAACTCCGCGCCAAATCCAGACACACGTTCAAAATCAGTAAACGTCAGTCTTGGAGAAACTTCTGCTCCGGGCTGACATCTAAAACTTCAAAGAAAAAAGTCTGGAACATCATCAGAAAAATCAAAGGGAAGAACACCAACCCCTCCATTCATCACCTGAAACTTGCTGATGCTCTGATCACTGACAAACAAGCTGTTGCCGATCTGTTGGCCTCCACCATCCAACAGAACTCCTCATCTTCAAATAAATCTGCAGCCTTTTTAAGAAACAAACAAATCAGTGAGAAATCTTCAT
>CM065721.1:67310501-67320501 GCA_033310375.1 Conus canariensis
TTTTGTCTGTGTTTAATCCTGTTTTGAAATAATCTGTATAGCGTGGAAGCGAAAATTTCGCCTCTACTCCTGCTTTGAAACAATCTGTTTAGCGTGGAAGCGAAAATTTCGCCTCTATTTACTCCTGTTTTGAAATAATCTGTTTAGCTTGGAAGCAAAAATTTCGCCTGTATTTACTCCTGTTTTGAAATAATCTGTTCAGCTTGGAAACGAAAATTTCGCCTCTGTTTACTCCTGCTTTGAAATAATCTGCTAAGCGTGGAAGCGAAAATTTCGCCTCTATTTACTCCTGCTTTGAAATAATCTGCTAAGCGTGTGAAGCGAAAATTTCGCCTCTGTTTACTCCTGCTTTGAAATAATCTGCTAAGCGTGGAAGCGAAAATTTCGCCTCTATTTACTCCTGTTTTGAAATAATCTGTTTAGCGTGGAAGCGAAAATTTCTCCTCTACTCCTGCTTTGAAATAATCTGTTTAGCGTGGAAGCGAAATTTGCTTCTGTTTACTCCCGTTTTGAAATAATCAGTTTAGCGTAAAGCGAAAATTTCGCCTCTGTTTACTCCTGTTTTGAATTAATCTGTTTAGCGTGGAAGCGAATATTTCGCCTCTGCATACTCCAGTTTTGAAATAATCCGTTTAGCGTGGAAGCAAAAATTTCGCCTGTATTTACTCCTGTTTTGAAATAATCTGTTCAGATTGGAAACGAAACTTTCGCCTCTGTTTACTCCTGCTTTGAAATAATCTGTTTAGCGTGGAAGCGAAAATTTCGCCTCCATTTTACTCCTGTTTTGAAATAATCTGTTTAGCTTGGAAACGAGACTTTTGCCTCTATCTACTCCTGTTTTGAAATAATCTGTTTAGCTTGGAAACGAGACTTTTGCCTCTATCTACTCCTGTTTTGAAATAATCTGTTCAGCGTGGAAGCGAAAAAAAGGAAGCGAAGGGAATGAAATGGGCATGACTGACTTAAGAGAGAGAGAGGGGAGAGAGAGAGAGAGAGAGAGAGAGAGAGAGAGAGAGAGAGAGAGAGAGAGATTGTTGGGAGATAAGAAACTGCCTGTGCATAGTGTGCTTCTGGTTTGATGGGGAAGGGGAGGGGGGAGTTATGGGTGGAGGATGGAGGGGTTCGGGATGGGGGGGGGGGGGGGGGGGGCGATGGAAGGAGGTGCGGGTTGGAGGCATATCACTGAGTGGATAAGGTCTGGCATTGTTATGGCAAGTGTTCAGCGCCTCGCATTGAAAGATAAGGTTCTGTGTGTGTGTGTGTGTGTGTGTGTGTGTGTGTGTGTGTGTGTGTGTGTGTGTGTGGTGTGTGAAGTCAAGTCAAAATTATCTTTATTGAGGGTTAAAGAATAAGCTTTACAGCCTTTTTTCATCATGCCCTCACATGTGTGTGTGTGCGTGTGCGTGCGTGTGTGTGTGTGTGTGCGCGCGCGCGCGCGCGTGGTGTGTGTGTGTGTGTGTGTGTGTGTGTGTGTGTGTGTGTGTGTGTGTGTGTGTGTGCGCGCGTTGTGTTATGTTGTTTTGTGCGTGCGTGCGTGCGTATGTGCGTGCGTACGTATGTGCGTGCGTGTGTGCGTGCGTGCGTGCGTGCGTGCGTGTGTGTGTGTGTGTGTGTGTGTGTGTGTGTGTGAGAGAGAGGAGAGAGAGAGAGAGAGAGAGAGAGAGAGAGCCAAAGGTGATCGTACAATTCCGTTACACTGGTCAGATTTTCACACAAGAGAAGGAGAAAAGGTTCCAAGAGGGAACGAGCGGGTGAGCGAGAAGAAAAAAAAAAGAGGGAGAGACCGGTTGAATGGAAGAGAGAGAGAGAGAGAGAGAGAGAGAGAGAGAGAGAGAGAGAGAGAGAGAGAGAGTATGGAAATTACAAACTGCATGTGCGTGCCGTGCTTGTGGAAGGTGCCGGGGGGAGGGGGGGGGGATGGATGGAGGGGTGGATTGGGGGGGATGAGGAGTGGGGTGGAGATCTGAACACTTGAACTCTCTCTCCTTTCTCTCTCTCTCTCTCTCTCTCTCTCTCTCTCTCTCTCTCTTCTTACATGTGTGTGTGTGTGTGTGTGTGTGTGTGTGTGTGTGTGTGTGTGTGTGTGTGTGTGTGTGTGTGAAACAATTTAAGTGTAGGAAAACAAATGCATGCTAAGAATTTCTCCGTCATTACATTAATGATTTTACAAAGATTCAACGTGATGACAGCCCTGATATGGCCCTTTGCGGTCTGCTAGGCTGTAAGCATTATTGCCTTACCTTACCTCCGCAAAGATTCAAAAGAAACGTGGGGAAAAAGAGGTTGGGGGTGGTGGGGGGGGGGGGGGGGACAAAATGGAATAAAAATCAGGGAAGTAGATTATGAATATAAAATCATTCACTGGCAGCGTAATTATAGAGACCGTTGTAACCCATCTTCAACACAGAACCACATCACCTTTTATATATCTATATCTATGTATGTATGTATGTATGTATGTATGTATGTCTCTATCTATCCATCCATCTATCTATTTGTATGTATATATGTATGTATGTATACATACGAACGTACCTACGTACGTATGTATGCACATAATGTATGTATGGATATCACATATGTATATATATATATATGTATGTATATATATGTGTGTGTGTGTGTGTGAGTGTGTGTTGTGTGTGTGTGTGTGTGTGTGTGTGTGTGTGTGTGTGTGTGTGTATAAACCACAGTACTCAGTTTCCGAGGAGCCGGATATTTAAGCCGGCTGAAACTAGCTAATGACAACCATCTTCAGCTGACCAATGGTCAGACTCCGCGCACTGGCGACAGATTGCTAGGCAACACATAGATCGATCGTCCCACGGAGTTCAAGGGGCATGGCAGAGGAGTGTCAAGCTACCGTGAATGAAAGACATGTCCCTAAAAGCTTTCGCTATGAGGACGTAAATCTCAACTATTTTCGGAGTGTCAAGCATAAGAACTGCGGGCATCTTGACGTATGCTACAGGCGGAGTGCTGTGGGTTTTTCTTTTCCCCCTGACAGTCAAATGACGTGGCTATGACGTGGCTTTAGTAATAAGAGACAACAATGATGACTGAATGTGATTCATAAAGGTTTTTGTTGTTTTAACATTTGGCTTTTGAACACGAAATCTATCTCGTGAAATGCGAGAGCCCAAAGAATGGGATGGAATGCGTTGTTGAAAATATCTATGTATCATCAATTTACGTAGGTCATGCCTATTATATATATGTGTGTGAAAATGTCCGCGCACTGTCCTCTTTCTGCGCATTTCTAGGCTCTTCCTGTTACTTGAATAAGATGTGTCGGGGAGGGAAAAAATCATTCTCGTTTTGTTTTTGTTTGTTCAAGTCGAAGATGAAGTGGATTTTTAAACGGAGCGAAGCTGAATTAGAAACTGAAAAACAATAACGAAAACAGAAACATAAGGTTGGCTGTGTGGAGGAGTTGCACTGTCTTCACCTCAACGAAACGGCAACGAGTGGGGCTGTGGGATGTTCGCAGCAGTCGTCATTGACTTTGATCTCTCTCTCTCTCTCTCTCTCTCTCTCCTGTCTCTCTCTAGATGATAATGTTTGTATCAGGCTACGTGATTGGTCAAATTCTGTAAACTGCCTTGCGATTAGGAGAAAGAGCGTATGGCTGCTCGCGACCATCACAGACGGCACATCACAGTCAGATCGAAGAACTGATGCCAGCAGTGTACATCAAGACGCGTGCAGTTCTTGGCGAGTGCTGCACGTCACATTTTCGTCGTTCATTTGTACGTGTGTTCCTTATTTGGAAAGTATTGTCCAGATCGATAGTATCGAGGATTGTTTTGTGTCCTGTCATAGTACGATACAGGCAAGATGGGAGTTTCCGGCCCTCCCCCCCTCTCAACCCCCCCCCACCCCCGCCCCTCCCACCTCCCCTCCTCTTCGTTCAAGCCCGCCATTTTCTCTTGCTGTTCCGGTTAGTTATGAGAGTAGCAGCACTCCTTGTTTGACTGAGCTGTCATCTGATTGTGGAGTCACGCGTCACTATGAATAGGTGCTGTTGCTAACCCTGAAAAAAGGGAAGGGGGGTGTAAGGTGTGTGTTGTGTGTGTGTGTGTGTGTGTGTGTGTGTGTGTGTGTGTGTGTGTGTTCACGAACTGCAGCAATGACGCGGATCCCTGGGACACATAAGAAATCAGGCTAGGACCTCGTCTTGTCACACTGGGCCAAATGACGTATGTAATTACGTCGGATCTGCGGACACAGAGCGATGTTTTTGATGTGTCGCTCTTTGACTCTAACTCTTTATCTCTGTTTATTGTGGTCTGCTTTCTCTCTCTCTCTCTCTCTCTCTTCTCTCTGTATTGGTGCGCGCGTGTGTGTCTGCGTGCGTGCGTGCGCGCACGCGTGCGTGCGTGTGTGTGTGTGTGTGTGTGTGTGTGTGTGTGTGTGTGTGTGTGTGTGTGTGTGTGTAGGGGGGGTGGGGGGGCGTTCGTGCGGGCGTTCATGCGCGTGTGTGTGCGTGCGTGTGTGTGTGTGTGCGTGGGCGCGTTCGTGCGTGCGTTCGTGTGTGTATCTGTTTGCGTGCGTGTATGTGTGTCCCTCTCACAGGTTTTTTGTTTTAGAAAGTCTTTCTCTGCTCTTACCTTTATCCCTTAATCTCCGCCTCCTGTTCTTCCCTTTTCCTTGCTACAATGTCAGGTTGGAAACTACGGTTGTCCCCTCGTGTCGAAATGAGGAGGTTTCAAATCACGGAACGGATACAAGCGGTGCTGACCATTCTGCAGTTTGAAGAGCCAGTGAAACTTTTGATGTCTCCTGATTAGGCTGCAACTTTTTTATTTTCATATTTTACTTACTCATTGTTCTTTTTCATTGATCGAATCCATTTTTTTTTATGTGAAAACTAGGGGTGAATTGAACGAAACGGCTGGCGCCCAGAGTACATGTCTGTGCATGTCAGATTAAGAGTGAAATGTGGCCCAGTTATTCAGTTTCACAAACTGGTTTCTGTCTTGTGTTGCGTGTGCCTCTGGCATAGTTGTCATCACGTTCACCTATCCAATGTTAAAGGTATAATGCACAAATAGAAGATTCCATTTTTTTTCATGAAATAGAGTGTGTGTGTGTGTGTGTGTGTGTGTGTGTGTGTGGGAGGAGAGAGGAGAGAGAGAGGAGAGAGAGAGAGAGATTTTATTGTCATTACCAAAGAGGTCTTTTGATAAGGGGGGAGGGGTAACAGAACAATAACATTTCCCTCTTTCTTTCCTGCAAACAAATAGTACACATTCATTCTTAGTGTGTATCAAATCAAAGGTGTACACACTCATTCTTAGTGTGTATCAAATCAAAGGTTAACAAAACCAAATAAATTCGTAACATTTCCTTATGTCCTCAAGCACAATAGTAATGCAGTAAGGTTAAAACAAAACGAAACAAAACAAAACAAAAAAATTCTAAAAAAAAAAATCAAGACTGACTCGACCATCCACTCACTCAATCAAGTGTTGACATTGTATTTTACTGATCTCTTCCACATGCGATGAATGATAATATTCATTCAGATATCTCTTATAATGCATTATCTTAAATTTCACTATCCTTCATCTGTCTAATTTTCAATGCTTCCGCGATGATTTTCGCAACTGATTTAATTACAAGTTCATCATCTGATGATGACACGACAGCGACACGAACGAGCGAGCGAGCGAGCGAGCGAGCGAGAGAGAGAGAGAGAGTGAGAGAGTGAGTGAGTGAGGCTACCCGATTTGCCTCCCGGGCTTTAACTTTTGTTGAAGTGTGTAACGTTAGAATGAAAATAAGTTCCAACACAAGAAAGGTAACCCTTGTTCCCTTGATAAGGACCGTTACACGCGCGTAACTCAAAACCAATGCTGCCCACAGTAGCACCACTTGGCGTAACACTTAATCCATAGCTGTTCCAAACTTGCTTATCTTTTCGGTGCCTCCATGCTTGTTCTGTGTCGCATATGTAGGCTAGGCAAACTGGTTCCGTAAACTGCGTATTTTTTTGTGTTAGTAATGGGCGTGTAATCGTCACATCTTGGGAGCAAGAGTTATCCCGTTTTGTTTCTTTCTTGCTGCTCACGGTTCCTTGATCACCCCTCCCCCTCCTCTCCACCCTTCTGTTTGGTTTCGTTTGTTATTTATTGTTTATGGTTCCCTGCCTCGTGCAAGATTTTCTTGAATGAAAATAGTTAAGCGACTGTGGTTTTTTTCTTCGATGTTCCGTGAACACACACACACACACACACACACACACACACGCACGCACGCACGCACGCACGCACGCACGCACGCACGCACGCACGCACGCACGCACGCACGCACGCACGCACGCACGCACACGCACTCACACACACACACCCGCGCGCGCGTGTATATACATACTCTAGCATAAGCATCATGCTTTGCATGGGTAACACAAAACCGAACGAACGAAGCCCAGTTTCCTCCAGTGTGTGATTCTCCTGGCATCTTGTGACGTAAGCATTACCCCGGAAATGGCAGTTTTTAATGCTAGTGTCTGCAGTATTAGCACAATGGTGCGAATGATTAATTAACGCCAATTACCCGACTTTGGAGGGTGTTCACGCTCAGAAAGGTCGATTTTTGACGTAAGGTGGATACCAAATATCGCGTGTACTTGATCGCAGACCAGTACGCGCGACAACTTTGACATACTTCGCACTGAAAAATTCTCCTCACTAAATATTTTGATAAAATTGTGTGTGTGTGTGTGTGTGTGTGTGTGTGTGTGTGTGTGTGTGTGTGTGTGCGTGCGTGCGTGCGTGCGTGCGTGCGTGCGTGAGAGAGAGAGACAGAGAGAGAGAGGTGCTCTTAATTCGCTTCATTTAAAAACACGTAGGTGACAGCTGCAGAATTATTATCGGCCTGTTTAGTTGGGGTGGACTGTTGACATGGACTAGACACATCGATTGAAGGTGTTGGCTTATTGCCTGGCAGATTGTTGTATGGAAATAGTGGGGACTAATGAGAAGATATGTATTTTGTTGGTTCGGTATTATTGTTATCTTTAGGGAAATAGTGGGGACTAATGGGAAGATATGTATTTTGTTGGTTCGGTATTATTGTTATCTTTAGGGAAATAGTGGGGACTAATGGGAAGATATGTATTTTGTTGGTTCGGTATTATTGTTATCTTTAGGGAAATAGTGGGGACTAATGGGAAGATATGTATTTTGTTGGTTCGGTATTATTGTTATCTTTAGGGAAATAGTGGGGACTAATGTGAAAATATTTATTTCGTTTGCTCAGTATTGTTACCTTGGTTTTGAATCAGTATTGCGCCAGGTCTTGGTGTGAACAGTAATTATGACTCGCGAAAACAGTGACTCTTGTATTTGCAATGAAACTCCGCAATGAACACAAGGAGGACGTTCGGTTGATTGCCGGAAGTAACAGATTGACTTCATTACTGTTCTCACGCCGCATGCCTTACTATAGTCATAAGGCTGATAATAATTGCGTTCGCTGTTTTTAACTGCGTCAAAAGCGGTGAAAATTATGAATATTGTTTTACCGTGATCATTTGCGTATTTTAACTAGTAATGTTGTTAAAAGGTCAGGCGACAGCCAGGGGCCGTACCAGGGCTGTCATCACGTCAAAATCAATTTTGTAGATGTGTGTTCACGCATACAGAATTACTCGTTTCGTAAGAACTACGATTATGATTATTTGTGTAGAATTACTTCTTTTTTGTAGAGAAAGTAAGTGTTTTTATGAATATTGCTTTTTTCATTCAGCAAACGTATTCGGTAATGTTTTGAGGCTTACTGTATCCCATACATGAAGACGCAGGCTTACACCCTGATACGTTTGTGCCGAATCTTGGATTCGTCAACGGAGCTGATCCACACGGCGCGGTGCACCATGTTTCGCCTTGCCACGTTTCCTTCAATCGCTTCGCTTTATCAGGTTTCCTTCAATCACGTTTTGCATTATCACATTTCCTCCAGTGCTTTATTCCCACACAATCGTCACGTTTCGCCCAGAATCGGGTGGAATCAAATTGTATAGCGTCATTGGTTGTAAAACACACACACACACACACACACACACACACACACACACACACACACACACACACACAGACACACACACACACACACACACACACACACACACACACACACACACACACACACACACTCACTCCTCCCACGGGAATGCTAACACAGAGACAGGGAATCATGACAAAAGGCAAACAGATCTTCAGTTGACAAGCGCCATTTGGGAGGAGGTTTACACAATGCGGCAAATTACGTAACCCGACATAAACATTAACTCAGAAACAACAGAACCGAACAGCAAAGAAAAAGTGGAATCAGTCCAACCCCTGATTCGGCTTCGATCAGTTTTCAAATCCACTTCAATGTCGACACAAACATGATAAATGTCGGTGGAAGACGGGTTTTTTAATTTTAATTTTTTATTTTTTTGTTTTTGTTTTGTTTTCAACTCCAATTACGTACCGCCATTCTTTCCCCCACGCAACACGAAGAAGGTGTGTTGGTGGCAGCACCAGAGGTTCTGTTTGAATGAATGTTTGGATGAAACATTGCAGTTGAGTTTTAGAAGTGCGGGAAGGGCCGGACCACCCCCAGGCAGGTTAACGGTGTACCCAGCATGGCGAAGTTCCACCAGCGCCCCCAGTTTTATAGACACTAACGAATTTTGACTACCTGCCCAATCCTCGTGACTCAAAACTCACAGTTTAATTCAGTTCTTGGCTCTTTAGGGTCATCAGAACTTTGTGAGAAAGCTTTTTTTTTTTTCTTCGGATGGCTGCGAATAATGATATTGGGAATTCGGCAGGTTTTATTCACTTATGTACTTGCAAAGTGAGCCGACTGCAGGCGGAAATCTAAACAAATTTTAAATGTAATTAATAGCGAACCGCCAAGAAAACGTAGACAAACGAAGCACAAGACAGAACACGACGCGTTTCAACCTTTTAGGTCTTGTTCAGGCAAGATACAAAACATTCAGGACAACGAAATAAAAGTGATTGCTCGTTCATTTTCGTTGTCCTGAGTGTTTTGCATCTTGCCTAAAGAAGACCTAAGAGGTCGAAACGCGTCGTGTTTTGTCTTGTGATTCGTTTGTCTACGTTTTCTTGGCGGTTCGCTATTTTTTACATGTAAAATTTATTTATTTATAGTTTTTTTATCATCTATTTTAAAATATCTGACGGTTTTCAAGATGTTCTTATATTGTCGGGTCCTCTCAATTACAATTTAAAAGTGTGGTGTGTGTGTGCGTGCGTGCGTGCGTGCGTGCGCGCGCACGCGCGCGTCTGTGTGTGTGTGTGTGTGTGTGTGTGTGTGTTGTGTGTGTGTGTGTGTGTGTGTGTGTGATCTGTCTGTCTATCTACCTATCTATCTGTCTACAGATAGGTAGATAGATGGGTAGATAGATAGAAATATACACATCTGTATATCAGTCAGTCAATCAGTCAGTCAGTCAATCAATCTGTCTATCAGTCTTCTGTCTTTCTATCGAGAGAGAGAGAGAGAGAGAGAGAGATGCCATCGGGATTTGACAGAATATACCTTTCATTTTGTTTGTTTCTTTGTTGTTGTTTTGTTTTCCTGTCTTGTCTTCGGTACCACTTCAGTGGCATTGCACCCAGACCACTCATTCCGGCTTCCCAGTCAACAACATCCCCGGCCTGGCTTGTCCCGCCACAGCTCCGCCCCCGGCAATCCGCAGTGAGCAGTCACTGTCAAGTCGTCACGAGGTCACCCACCGGAGGAGACATCGCAGTGTTGCCGGGTCACTTCAGTGGTGCTCAGTGGTGACTGTCCTGAGCCACCATACGCGGTACACCACACACAAGGCCCCCTACTGACCACAGTAACTGACTTGTCGCGGAGCCAGCGTGAGCGAGCTCTCCCTCCGTAGGGTGCCACCACGTCCATCGACAGCCAGCCCCCATGAACTTGTCGATACCGGCGGCCTTGACACGGACTTCGCCAAGGGTAGAGACGT
>CM065721.1:67325501-67328001 GCA_033310375.1 Conus canariensis
GTGTCATGTTCTGATGGGAATCTTTTAGCTTTGATGCTTTGATCAAAGAAGTTATGGACAGACAACAGAGCCTTCGTAACGGGCCGAAATCACCCCATGCCTGAAGTCACCCCCAGGCGGGTTAAAAAAGGCACGTGCCTGGTCGCCCCCCGCTCCAACTACAACTGGGAAAAGGGCGCGCGCGCGCGCGCGCGTGTGTATAAAAGTCTAGATCGACCCTCTCTTTGTTCCCCTTCTTTTAAAATTCTCACACTGCCCAAACGGCAAAACGTGTCACTCAAAGTTTTACATCGCACCTGAGTGTGTGTGTGTGTGTGTGTGTGTGTGTGTGTGTGTGTGCGTGCGTGGTGTGTGCGTGCGATTGTGTGTGTGTGTGTGTGTGTGTGCGATTGTGTGTGTGTGTGTGTGCGTGCGTGCGTGCGTGCGTGTGTGAGCGTGCGCGTGCGTGTGTGTGTGTACATATGCGAGAGAGAGAGAGAGAGAGAGAGAGAGAGAGAGAGATTCTGGACCTGAGCCAGAAGTGCTGCCTACCCTGTTCCAACAGCCCCCCAACCCCCGGTGAGTGATTGAGTGATTTCAGGGTATTCTAGAGACACCCCATGGGGTGATATAGGCACGTGCCCGTTTCCTCCCCTCAGACACATAAGGCGGGTACGGTTGGAAAGCGTCTGTGTTCACTCCGAGAGGTGCTTCCTGACTATGCCCCAAATCACTGGGGAGTGGTTTTGGAGTAGAGGTGTGGAGTACTGGCCCAGCTACAGGATCATTTCCCCCCGCAAATTCAGGTGCAATGTACTTTTTATATTTCGTCGTTTGACCAGCCGTTAGGGCGAAGCGGTTAGCGTCGCGGTCTCCCGGCTGGGAGGTCGCGGTTCGATTTCCATTACAGCCATTCATTTCTGGGATTTTCCTGTCCCGACCCGAGCGGAATTTGCTATGGGTTCAAGTGGGAAGACTGGGACCACACAGTCGAGTTTTATCCCCTTAAATAGATGCGTTTGTAAAAGTTTTGCTGAAATTGCAGGTGCTTGTGTCTCTCAGGTCTAGTCGAAGCAGGACTATATTATGACTGTAAGCATGGAGCACAGCCCCCCCCCCCCCCCCCACCCTGTTAGCAGTCTTGGACCAGAACAGAAATCCGTAGCGTCATCTTCATCATACCCTCATCGATACCACCATAAAAAGAAAGTTTGCAGTTCTGTGGTCTTTAATGCCCTGCTCTCATGGTGACCTCATTTTCGATCACCTTCCTACGACTGTACCCTTTGTTTGGTTCTATGGGGTCAGCGGTATCGGCTGATTCATGATTGTCGTTGGATGTACGTGGCGGTACTCTCCGAAGGGAGAGCTCACTCACGCAGACTCCGCTACTAAGCAGTAATTGTCGTGTACCCTTTCTCATCCGCCGGGGAGTGATTCCGGATGTGGGATGAGCACTCCCGCTTCACCGGGATCCATCATGAGCCGACTGCGTGCTTAATGCCTTGCATCGTTGCATGAACAGAGAGCGAATAAATCCACAGTGTCACTATCTATTCAGGGGACGTTATCAGGCTTTACATCCCTAATCGGCTCCGCATAAATCGCTTTCTCACAAAAAGAAGCTCGAAAAACGTGAATCTTTGGTCAGAAATGCACCATCTGCTGCATCGGAGACAACAATCTGTATACAGAGATCTGGAGTGTGAGAATTCCGATCTTTTTTGGCGCTCTATTCCAGGGACGTTACTGTTGATCTTGCACGAGGAAAATTGATGGCGGACTACCTTTAGAGAAGGCTGCTTTTCGTATCTCAGTTCTTATCTCCAAGGCTTTACAGGCAACAGTTATTTCGGTTGTATCGAAAATTTTGGAGAATTCTCAGTGAAGAGATGCTGATTCAGAGACTAGGCTCTTTAAAACTTTTTGTTTTTCGTCTTGGTTTTTTTTTTTTTTTTTGCTGTATGTGTATAAACGTGTGCTTCAGGTCACTCAGATCGCAGATTCTGTCAGATTTTCTGGCGGTCTGTAGCACAAAGCGGACAGAACTGTTGTCTGTCCCATCACAGGGTACCACCTCCTTGGCTTGGTGGAAGAGAACCGCGTTCTCAGTAGACGATGAGAGTCATTGAATCTAAGCGTGCGTCCCACATAAAACATGGCCGATTCTGACTAGCTTGCTTCCCACATAAATCATAGCATTCTGACTGCATTGCTTCCTGCATCATAGAATCATTGACCATTCTGACTGCTGATGCATTCTGACGCATCCACATAAATCACGACGCATTACTGACTGCTTGCTTCCCACGATAATTGCCATTGCTGCATTCTTGACTTCATACCACATAAAACAGTGCCTATATCTGACTGCTGGCATCCCACATAAAGCATGCCATTCTGACTGCATCACCACATTAAAACATGCCATTCTGACTGCTGGCATCCCACATAAAGCATGCCATTTCTGACTGCATACCCACCCAATAAACATCATGCCATTACATGACTGCTTGGCATC
>CM065721.1:67335501-67338001 GCA_033310375.1 Conus canariensis
TACGCGGCGTTACGCTCGTGACATTCGATTCACTGCTAGCGGACAGTTTGATGGACACCGACGTGCATGGCACTGAAACACTTGTGCCGTTGAATGAAAGCTTATATAGCCCGTGTGAACACGGACATTTGTGACACGAGTCACAAGGAAACTTGTGCCATTGAAGTGTGCCGTTGAATGAAAGCTTATGTAGCCCGTGTGAACACGGATATTTGTGACACGAGTCACAAGGAAACTTGTGCCATTGAAGTGAAAGCTGGTAGCGTTTGTGTACAGACTTTCGAGACTCAACAGGTAAAACGAAACTTGTACCATTGAAGTGAAAGCTTATGGCATACTTTATACACGGATGTTTGTGACATGAGAGACGCAACGAAACAACATGTGTCCATTGAAGTGAAAGCTTTTGTGAATACAGACGTGTGTGACACAAGAAGCTGCGACAGTGTTGTTGTTGTTGTTGTCGTACTCTGGCTAAAAGACTCCAGGGATCACCCGAACAGCCGAAGCACTTGAACGCTGTAGTACAAATGCATCAGCAAGGGATGAGAACATTACGTGTGTGACCGTTTTTGATTACCCTGCCACGTGGGCAGCCACACTCCGACTTCGAGGGGATTTTGGAGACTGATAGTGTTATGCTAAGAGCTTGTCACGACTGAAGACAATCCCCGCATAACTATGCTAAGCATAACAACATTTTGATGTAGCCTTGGTGTTCTAGCCATTGTCACAGCCTTAAGCCAAGGCGTGCTGCGACAATAAAACTTGTGCCATTGTGAAGTGAAAGCTGATTAATAGCCCGTGTGAACACGGACGTTTGTGACACAAGAGGCACAACGAAACGTGTGCCGTTGACGGGAAAGGTGACAGCCTGTCAAAACACGGTCGTGGATGTCACGGTGCAGTGTCTGCAGGCTGCCCGTTGTGATGATGACCTGATGACCATGGCTTTTCACTCTGCGTTCTGCCACTGTAGGGTTGTTTGTCTTCGCGTGTGTATATTTCTACAACCACTCATACTCCTCCTTCTGTCTCTCTGTCTGACTGTCTCTGTCTGTCTGTGTTTGACTCTGTCTCTCTGTCTGTGTCTGTCTTTCTGTCTTTGTCTCTGTTTCTGTCTCGCTCTCTCTCTCTCTCTCTCTCTTTGTGTGTGTGTGTGTGTGTAAGAGAGAGAGAGAGAGAGAGAGAGAGAGAGAGAGAGAGAGAGAGAGCGCATTCGCGCGTTAGTTTATGCGCACGGGCTTGTCTGTGCACATGTGCTTCGTCGTTGGACACTCGATGGAAGTCAGATCACTGTTCTTACTCCATTTCGCTGTCTGTTTGTCCGTCCGTCAGTCCGCCTGTCTGCCTGCCTGTCTGCCTGTGTCTGTCTGTCAGCCTCTCTCTCTCTCTCTCTCTCTCTCTCTCTCTCTCTCTCTCTCTCTCTCTCTCCTCCCTCCCCTTTCCTTTCCATAAAACCATTATAATATACGATATCAAAGAAAGCTCTAAGGCCTTTCAAGGCGGCGGACAGCGCTGTATTGGAGGTAGGTTTTCAACACTGAGAGAAGAGAGAGATGGCGTGCCAGGCTTCTCGCATCTGTCCTCACGGAGCGAAACTTCAAAGAGCGGGCTGGAGTGCAGCGAAACTGGGGAGGGAGGAGATACGTGTGGGAAAGAAGACGTAACGGGGGAAGGTAGCACTTTACGAAACGTGTGGGAAAGAAGACGTAACGGGGGAAGGTGGCACTTTACGAAAGGAGACCACGAAACCACCGCGCTTTTTTTTCTTCTTCTTCTTCTTCTTGACATGATATTAACTATAATTTTACCCGCGCAGTCCGAATGACTGTTTGCAAGCAAAATGACGGGAGTTTCTCGCTCCAAATGACCGTTTTCCAGTTAATGCGATGGCCTGCCGCAACCAATGAAATACCGCTTTGAAGGGAAAAAAAGTGTGAATTATACCTAAAGAAATCAAGCTGCCTGTACTGATCATCCTTTAGATTTGTGAGGGAATTTTGAAGCCGGTTAACCCTAGCACACCCCATCCCCCAACACTTCTCCCTCCCCCCCACCTAACTTCCTTCCCCTGGATGTGACATCGCTGCTGTGAGGCAGCGGGGAGAGAGCCGGTATAGTCGAAACCGGTTGTGCAACCCACGGGTTTTCTCGCTCTTCGGTCTGATTTTGTGCAGTCACGTTGATCACGCTGACGCGCAAGAAGTCATGAGTGACTGAAGTGCGTTGAAACATCATCATACTGTACACAAGGAAGACGTGCAGCTTGGTTGCCGAAACTGCTATAATTCTAAAAAAATAAATAAATAAATAAAATAAAAAGAGAAAAAAAAAAGAAAAAGAAAAAAATTAGAAAGAGAGGGGGGTTATAGTCATCTCCAAGGACACGGACAGACAAAGTACAGGACAAAACACAGTGCATTTTGACCTCTTTGGTCTTCTTCAGGCAGAAACAAACAACATTTTAGGACAGTGAACACGAAAACAGTGAACGAGG
>CM065721.1:67343001-67348001 GCA_033310375.1 Conus canariensis
TGAGCCTTAGGATAATACTTGTTTTCCTTTTTTTTTTTTTTGTTCATTCCTTTCTTCAAGTCTTTTGAATCTAGTATGCTCCCATACTGGAAGGCAAGGCAGAGATAATAGTGGTAGTAAGGAGGAAGAATGGCTTTCTGGCCAGAGCTATCGGACAAAGTGGACAGCAAGTGCGTGCTGCGGTGGAACCAGACAGTGTGTGTGTCGTGGCCCTACTGGTTGGAGCGATTTCTTTTAGCGAGAGTGAACAAACTCGTGGGTTGGTTGGGAGTGGCGGTTGGGGGAGGGAGGATAAAGGGGTGAGGTAGGGTGGGTGGGGGGGGGGGAAGATTTGTGTGTATGTGTGTGTGTGTGTGTGTGTGTGAGTGTGAGAGAGAGAGAGAGAGAGAGAGAGAGAGAGAGAATGGCGTTAAGTAGAGATATGTGTGTGGGTGAGGGGGGGGGTATGATTAATTTATAAGCGTTTGGCTTAAGTTCGTTTTGTAAATATCTATGTATATATTTTTTAAATCCTGTCTTACAATGCAACATGGTCCGTGTACTCCGTGCTATGAATGAAACTGAAAAGAAGAGAGGGATGGAAAGGGGTGGATAGGGGGAGGGGGAGGGAGGGAGTACGCGGGATGGGGAGGGGGGAGGGGTCGACTATTCCAGTATTTCCCCTGCTGTCCAAAGCAAGGTACCCCCCCCCCCCCCCCCCCCCCCCCCCCCCCCACCACACACACACCAATGCACACCGGAGGCAAAATCTGACCGGGGAAGGGACGGTGTTGGGGCAGAGTGCATGACCCCGACCCCCTTGTCGGATAGGTTATTGACCATACGGTTCGCCCATGACGTCACGTAGCCCGTCGGTGAACCCGAGCGAGCGGCCCGCCGAGCGCCATAGTGAGGCGGAGAGGACCGTTACAACAGAGAGAGAACCTGCTAAGCCTGCCTTCCAGTCGAGCCGGCAGGCCGGGCCAAACCTGGGAAGTCACGGGAATAGCAAGCCCTGCAGTTGGTAGCAAGCATAGTAGGTCCCGCCCGCCTCTCCGCCACGCGCGTTGCCGACTGTGCGAGCGAACAGAGAGAGAGAGAGAGAGAGAGAGACTCAGCTGGCAGTGTTCAGGTGTGAATTACAGTCGGGTATGGCCACCCGCATGTGGGAAGGGCGAGGTGACTAATTTCCTTTTCGTGTGAGAAATACAATGCAGTGGGAAATACGCTGTCTGATGACCAGTACGTGTGTGTGTGTGTGTGTGTGTGTGTGTGTGTGTGTGTGAGAGAGAGAGAGAGAGAGAGAGAGAGAGAGAGAAGGAAATGCGTTTGTTAGCTTACAAGATGAAATCATAGATTGGGCGTCTTTTATCCAGATCGCTTTGCTTGACTGGCCATGCACAGTTTGGACGTGCTCGTTTCTTTTGCTGTTGTTATCGCTATTGTTATTGTCGTTATTGTTATCCTCAATATTAATATTATTCTCACTTGCTTCTTTTGCTTCTTTGCCAGGTATCGCAATGGTTGGTGATCAATTTACCAATTTTTGTTTATTATTATTATTTGATGTCTTTACCTGTTTCCACTTCCTCTTAGTGTTTCTGAAATCCTGTGGTTACCCACCCACCCACCGACCCAAAGAGAGAGAGAGAGAGAGAGAGAGAGAGAGAGAGAGAGAGAGAGAGAGAGTAAAGGGGAGGGAGAGAGAGAGACAGAGATAGATAGAGGATTGCCACATATTAAATTGTCCAGAACATTTAATTAGTAAGTAAACTTTCGCACCACTGCGTGATGTTAAAATTGCATATGAAATACCTGCTTTGTCCCTAGCATATTGGGGGAAAAAACCCAGCAAACAAGCACAGACACAACCGAATCAGGAATCCCAACCCTTCCCTCCTCCCCCCAAAAGTACTGTCCCCCCACCTGCGCTCTTCCCAAATGAAAAGTGAACTCCTTCGTAAATTAAACATTTCTTGAATATTTCTTTTTATTTGAAATGAACAGATATCTATCTCTTTACTCTTTCTCTCTTTCTCTGTGCGCGCGCGCGCGCGTGTGTGTATGCGTGTGTACGTACACAACACACAAACACACGCATATTCATGTGTGTACTTTCTGTAGTTTTCCTGCTTCAGAGCAGTTAATACACACACACACACACACACACACACACACACACACACACACACACACACAGAGTTTTCCTGCTTCTGAGCAATTAATCCCACACACACACACACACACACACACACACACACACACACACACACAATGTATACAGAGAGAGAGAGACAGACAGACAGACAGACAGACAGACAGACAGAGGGATGAGGCTCTGCTGCAGTAGAACTACGACATTCGTTGAAGTGTAAAAAAAGAGACACTGTGCTGTGTTGCGTCAGTGGCACGCACGCACACACACACACACACACACACACACACACACACACACACACACACACACACACACACACACACGTGGAATGGCTCCAAGGAACCACTGGCTGAAATTGAACAGCACTTACCTTGGGGACTGTGACATGTTAAGTACAGGTTATGTGTGTTAAGTATACAATAAGCAAAGCCCTGAGAGGATGTCGGGAAAACGTGCGTCCCTGCCTGCCATTGTCGGTACACTATTTCCACTGAAGTTATTTTCACTCCTCTAGTTCAATCAGTATGCTTTTCTTACAAATCCAGATTCATCCTGTACTGTCTGTCTGTCTGTCTGTCTGTCTGTCTGTCTGTCTGTCTCTCTCTCTCTCTCTCTCTCTCTCTCTCTCTCTCTCTCTCTTTACGTCGCTGTCTGTCTGTCTGCCTGTGTCTGTCCCCCCCCCCCCCCCCACTCTCTCTCTCGTGATTATCTCACTACCGCTCTCTTTTCAAAACTCCATCCAAGAAATCCGTGTTTTTGTTCATTTGTTTGTTTCAAAGAGTGTGCGCGAGATCGAAAACAAGGTGCTCGTGACATGACATGATCCGGGTTTTCATTCTACAAATGAGGCCAAGTCACATTCTGACGTCAGAATTCGCGTGGAGGAAAGACGTAAAAGGATGTGAATTCATTTACACACACCACACCACACCACACACACACACACACACACACTTACCAAAGCTATTCAGCTATGTACACATCGAGAGGAGGGGAGTCCCTCCGTCCCCTCTGCCGCTGTCCTTCCCTTCCTCACCCCCATCCTGTACTTCGTCCTCCCATCTCACCATAATTATGTACTTTCCCGCTGGTCTTTCCCGTAGTCATTCAGTAGGAGGAGAGGGGGGCGACCAGCGCCCTATTTCTGTGAAGAAGAAAAAAATCGTCATCAATACATGTTATGAGCAATCATCGTTGACGGCAAAGAATACGGCAGATTATGCTCTGTGTTCCGCTGCCACCCCCACCCCCACCCCCACTCAGGTGTGTGTGTGTGTGTGTGTGTGTGTGTGTGTGTGTGTGTGTGTGTGTGTGTGCGCGCGCGCGCGCGCGCGCTCTCTCTCTGTCTGTCTGTCTCTCTCTCTCTCTCTCTCTCTCTCTCTCTCTCTCTCTCGCTTTGTAAATTTTAGTCGCATGTCAAGCAGCATTGGTGGCAATTTATTTCGTTGGAAAGGTCGCCTGATTAATTGTGGCTGACTCGAAACAAACGTGATCCCCGGGAAACAAACATCCTGAAATTTTGACATCATTCTTTAAATATGTCGCATTCATTTATTAAGTGAGGTGTGTGAATTCCTTCCTACCGTTAATAGATAGTAATAATAGGTAGGGAGGGGGGGGGGGGGGGGGAAGCCAACTAAACAAAGATGGGATTGTATGCAGCATTTCATTTTGTTAGACGTGAAACCCCGATTAGTCGGCTCGTTTCTAGGCTTACTCAGTAAGGATACATCCATTGAAAGCGAATCAGTGCCGACTGGTTTCTGTCTGAATGTTAATGTTAAGAATTACTGCCATTGCAACTGTCATAATGCTGTAATGGGGGATAATCAGATGTGAAGCAGTGGTCAGGTCACTGATGATGTTCATCAATTCATCTTACCTTGAGACCACACAGACTAAGATGAAGTGACATGGTAATTTTCTTGGTGGACTTTCGGTCAGAGGGGTTCGAGCTCGAACTCGGTGCTACTGACTGTGAACTTGGAGCTCAGAGAGAGAGAGAGAGAGAGAGAGAGAGAGAGAGAAAGAAACGGGGATATTACAAACGGGGGAAAAACCTGCGAGCAAACTTGAAGGTAGTCATTTCAGACAGGCATTTTAGTTTTACCCAAACGTTTCGAAAGCTGACTTCGTGTCCGCAGACTAGGGCGATAATTAGCCAGCCCCCTTCTCTGGTGTGTGTGGCGTGTGATGTTTTTTTTTTTTTCTTTTTGTCTTGCCGAGTGAAGCACACTTGTGCGCCTGGGATACATTTAAAAAAAAAAAAATCTTCTGACACTCGGCCGTTAAGACGATTCGACTCGACCCTTTGACGTCAACGAGGGAGTTGCGAATTCGTAAGCCCTAAAGCTCGCTCGACACGGTTCTTGCCTCGGGGTCTTCTCGCTGTCCATGTCTGAGGAGCAGTTTTGTTGTGAGTGGCTTAGCCTGTTCAACCGAGAAGAATTGAAAACTTGTATTAGTGCGTGTTTTCTCACAGACGATGTTTTTCTCGGTGTGTGTGTGTGTGTGTGTGTGTGTGAGTGAGAGCCGTGTTTTGTTTCCGGAAAGCGTTAGGAGTGAGTGGGTGGTGGCGGCGGGGTTTTGTTGCGGCGGGTTCGTTCAAGGAAGGCCTGCGCTGGCGGTGGTTTCTTTTCTGGCTGATGAAAGTGTGTGTGTGTGTGTGTGTGTGTGTATGCGTGCGCGTGTGTTCACACACACACACACACACACACACACACACACACACACACAGAGAAAAAATAATGTCAGTGTTTCGTACACATTTTTTAGTTTTCCTTATTGAACGGTAAAGGCTGCATTCTGCTTGTATTGATAGATTTCGTGTATTGTTCTATTTTATTGATCAGGGGTAGATGTT
>CM065721.1:67353001-67379471 GCA_033310375.1 Conus canariensis
CACTTTATTCCTTGCTGTGCCTTGATGATTGTCTTGATTTAATCGTATGACACCAGGTTGTTGGCCTGCTCCTTCTGTGCACCGTCCTTTGCCAGAATATCCGCTTTTTCGTTGCCTCTGATACCACAGTGTGCTGGTACCCATTGTATCACCACTTTCTCCACTCTGGCACTCAGGGCAACAAGGGCTGAAGTAAGATGGTTCTGTTCTTTGCAGCGGGAGTTCTTGAGGGCTTGGAGCACGGAGAGAGCGTCTGAGAATACCACCACCTGCCCTGTTGTTCTTATGGAGTTCTGCGAGACTGTT
This sequence comes from Conus canariensis, assembly GCA_033310375.1. Taxonomy (NCBI): domain Eukaryota; kingdom Metazoa; phylum Mollusca; class Gastropoda; order Neogastropoda; family Conidae; genus Conus; species Conus canariensis. Next base: position 67,353,308 of record CM065721.1, read on the forward strand.
GTGGCTGCGTCACAGAGAGCTTCTCGCTCAGCTCGGAAGTTGGTGGAGTATTTTCCTGTTGGGATTGCAATTTCTTCATCTCCGTCTTTGTATCGGAGGAAGATTCCAGCTCCACCATCCCTCGTTGCTTCTGTGGCGGAGCCATCTGCAAAGACATGGGTCCAGTCTTCCTGGGGGTACTGGTTGCAGATGTACTCCATGGCCAAGGCTTTCCTTTGGGTGTCTGACTGTGTTCCTCTCTTCTCCACTCCGGGAATGCTGGTGACAACTGTTGGGAACACCTGCCTCTTCCAAGATGGGTGGGTGACATTTGCCGCGATAGGCTTTGCTTCGTGTTCCATCAGGACTGGGATTTGTCTTTCAAGGCGTCTTGACTGGTGGATGAAGCTGCGTCTTTTCAGCCGGCTCTTGGTGGGTCTGCTCATTCTGTCGTTCATTGGATGGTTTTCAAGGCGTTTGAATTTTGCTGCCTGGATGAGGATCTTTTGTGTCCCTTCTGTCCTCCAATGACTGCAGCCCAGTGGTCTCCTCCATCTTCAGAATTGGGGTAGATCTCATGGCGCCAGTTATGACACGCTGAGCTTGGTTCTGTATCTTGTTGAGATGGTCAAGGTTAGACTTTGCAGCTGATGCCCATGCTGACGTCCCGTACTCAACTACAGGTCGGACTCTCCCTGTATAGAGTCTCTTCAGGATACGTTCGTCAGCCCCCCAGTCCGTTCCTGCAAGTTTCTTCATGATCGCCAGTCTCAGCTTGGCCCTGCTACAGCATCTGGTGATCTGCTGTTTCCAAGTGAGCCTGCGGTCAAAGGTCACTCCCAGGTAGGTAGGTGTGGGTTCCTCTGCAAGTTTTTGGTTGTTCAGAGTCAGCTTCGCCTCTTGCTTCTTGCTGGATAGGCTGAAGACTGTGTAGGTTGTTTTGCTTGAGTTGACAGAGACAAGCCATTCCTTGGTCCAGTCGCTGATCTTACTGAGCGCAGTTTGGAGGCGTACCTGTGCTGTAGTGGTGTACTCGTCAGAGCACCATAGCACCAGGTCATCTGCGTAGATCCTCCTCTGACCGCTCTTGGCAGATCTCTGACGATGTCATCTATAAAGATGAACAGCGTTGGCGAAAGGACTCCTCCTTGTGGTACTCCCTGTCTCAGCACCTTCTTCTTGCTCTTTTGGCCCTGAATCTTTACTCGGGCTTGGCGGTTGTGTAGGTACTGGCTGATCCAGGTGTACATCCTCCCAGACACACCACATCGCCGTAGTTTAAGCCTGAGTCCGTCCTTCCAGACTTTGTCTAACGCCTTCTCCATGTCAATCCAGACAGCAAGCGTGTTCTTCTTTTCTTGGAAAGCGTCCTCAATGCTTTGCGTGATGAATGTGATCTGGTCTTCTGTTGATCTGTGTTGGCGGAAGCCCGCCTGTTCAGGGCTCAGCAGCTGATGCTCCTCAAGGTGCCAGACAAACCTTGTGTTGACAAGTCTCTCCATCAGCTTTCCTAAGCAGCTTGTAAGGCTGATGGGTCTGTAGCTGTCAGCCTTCGACTTGTCCTTTCCCTTTTTGTGAATGGGGATCATGTCTGCTTCCCTCCAACACTGTGGTACTGATGCTGTCTTCCAGCTGGAGTTAAAAATTGTTAGAAGGACCGCCTTGCTCTTCATCCCAAGATGCAGAATCATTTCATTGGTGATTCCATCTGGTCCAGGTGACTTCTTCAGGTTGAGGCTCTGCAACGCTTCCTCCAGCTCTTTCTCTGTGAAAGCTGTGGTCATGACTTCCTCATGGGGCTCTTTCTCATGAAGTTCACCTTGGGCCCTGTGCACTGCAGCTCTATGTTCAGGAGGGACTTCCAGATTGCTGATGTTTTCATAGACGTCTATGAAGTGGTCTGCTGCTTTCTTTCCAGAGAGGTAATTTCCATTTTCTTGTATTGTTATTGTGGACTGATTTGTTGTTTCGTTACTGAGGGTTCTAGCCAGTTTCCACAGCTTGGTGCCATCCTTGTCGAGATTCAGGCTTTCAGTTTTCTCTTGCCAGCTTTTCCTTGCAGCTTGTGCGCAGGACAGCTTGTATCTGGCAGTTACTTCCTTCAGCGCTGTGTTATTCTCCAGTGATGGCTGCTTTTCTGCTCGGTCCCTGGCTTCCGTAACAGCGTCTTCCAGATTCTGAAGTTCCTCTGTCCAGTAGGGCTTGTAGTTTTTTCGTGCTTCTCTTGGGATGGATTCTGTAGCAGCTTTCAGGACGGCCTTTGTGAACTCTTGAACCATCTTGTTTGAGTCCTTCTGCCTGATGTTGATTGGCTTTGTGTATGTATCTGTGAGGGTCTCGAAGAGAGTCCAATCCACCTTTTTATAATTCCAGCGGGGGAAACACTTTGCTTGAGGAGCCTGCAAGTTGAGGTTGATAGAGAGTTTTACGGGCTTGTGGTCACTTCCTCCAAGCTGGTTGAGGACTGTTCTTTTGGTTCTGACGAACAAGTCATTGGTGGCGAACGCTAGATCTGGTGTTGATGTGGTCATCCAGCGTCTAGAGTAGAAGGTGGGTTCATCATCTTCTTGGTTGATGAGATGAAGATGTGTGTCAATCTCCCAATCCTCAACTTCTTCGCCTCTCTTGTCCGTCTCGTCATAGCCCCATCTCTCTGAGTGACTGTTAAAATCTCCCACCACTACGCAGTTGTTGTCTGGGATGTTCATGTATGTGAGGGAAATATCACGATCTTGAGGGCAATAGACATTGTAGATCCTGATGTTGTGTTCTTTAAGGACTATATCAACCCATTGGATCTCTGCCTGTTGATTGGTGTTGATCTTGAGTTCTTGTGCGGCGATGGAATTCCGCACCAAGACAAGCACCCCTCCTTTGTTTCTTTCCTCACGGTCCAACCTGATGGTCTCGTAACCCCTCACTTGAAAGCGATGGTTTACGGTCAAATGTGTCTCATGGACACATGCGATATCAGTATTTTCTTGTTGCATCCTTTCTGCCAGGCCAAGTTTCGTCTTATGCACCCCTTCTGCATTCCACTGGAGAATGTTGAGCATTCTGGGTGATATTGTTTGCTTGGCACCAACAGGAGGATGAGGTCTCCTTCTTCCTCGCATAGGCATGCAGAATTTCCTTGTCCGACCACCGACTGCTTGGGATGGGCCCCTTTGAGGCATAGGGCCCGGCTCCCGACCTCCCCGGCGGGTCTCCGAAGGTCGAGCGCCACATCGAATTTCTGTGGACTGCATCATCATGAAAGCGTAGATGCGTGGCATCGTGGTTTTAGTTGCGCCAGTGGCCCGATACCTCCGTCTTCAGCTGGAGTTTTCTTCTGGGGTGCCTTACCCTTAGCTCATGGCCCGTACGTCCTACCCTGTGAGCACACGGGGGATTGTTTCTCCGGGGATCCTACCCCGTGGCTAGAGGTTATAACGCGCCTCTTGACCGCATGATGAGCCCGTTTTAGGACACATGGGGTATTTCAGTGAGGACAACAGTGCCACCTGTTGACCCACCCCGTCCTGGTAGGAACATCGCCAGTTGGTCCGGGACTGCTTATTCGCAGCTACCCCCCATATCTGAGGGCCGTTCCCCTATCCGCCACCCGGGGACCCGCCGGGTTGGGGATGGTCGCCCCACTACTGAATTGGAAGCAGCCTGGTCCCGGGTGTTTTAGAAATGATGCAGTACATGTTTTTTCCTCATAATTTAAATACTTTTTCTTTTCAGATGATACAGTGTGCAGTTGTTGTTTTTTCATAAATTATACGTTTTTTCATGAGTAATACAGTTATGAATGTGTGTGTGTGTGTGTGCGTGTGTGTGTGTGTGTGTGTGTGTGTGTGTGTGTGTGTGTGTGTGTGTGCGTGTGTATGTGTGTGTGTGTGTATGAGGGGGGGGGAGGGAGCTTTGCATTAAGAGGGTGGGGGGGGGGGAATTAGGCTTGAAGGGAGTGTAAAGAGAGAGCTTTGCACTAAAGGGGAAGGGGGTAAGTGGGTATGGGGAGCTAGCTATACATTATTAGGAACGTGAGCGGAGCTTTGCGTTAAAAGGAATGTATGGAGAGCTATGGAGTTTAGGGGGAATACGTGGGTAGCAATTTTCTTCAGGGAGTGTATGGAGAATTGTGCTGGGGGGGGGTGGGGGGGGGCGTGAGAGAAATTTGGGGGTGGGGTGGAGGTCTGTGCATTAGGGAGTGTGAGTGGAGCTGTGCATTGTTGAGTTGTGTGGGAAGCTTAGTATTGGGGAGAGGGAAGGTAGGGGGAAAGGGGGGTGGGGGAAGAAGAGGAGGGAGACGTTTAATCTGAAACCGGGCAACGGATCCGAATCGGAACGAAGGATTCGACCGCAGGCGCCGATCCACCTATCCACCAAGATCTGTTTCAGAATCGGTTCTGTAATGTCTGCGCCATCTGGCTAACAGACGGACAGACCAACCAGACCACCAACCAACCAGCCAACATTAGACATGGGTGAAGACGTAACCCTGGCGGGGGGGGGGGGGGGGGGGGGTGTAATAAATCACATCATATTATATATCGGTGCCGCTGGCTCCGTGTGTTGCGGAGCTCTGGCGCCGTCCTCGCATGACGACGGGAGCGTGGCACACGGTGCATGTGGGTCGATTGCTCTGGGCCGTCGGGCTTCGTATTTGGAGAGATGCAGACAGACATTGCAGACACGTGCATAGTTTCTCTGTCTCAGTCTCTGTCTGTCTGTCTTTCTGTCTGCCTGTGTCTGTCTGTCTGTGTCTCTCCCTCCCTCCCCCCCTCTCTCTCTCTCTTTAACTCACGCACCCAGTCACACTCACACGCACTCAGACATACAGGCACGCACCCAGGCGCACGCACACAGGCGCGCACACACACACACACACGCACACACGCACGCACGCATGTGCATGCACACGCACTCAGGCACTCACTGAACCTGTCCCCCACCCCACCCTCACACACACACATAAAGAGAGAGAGAGAGAGAGAGAGAGAGAGAGAGATGGCAGGGAATGGTTGGTTGGAGCTGTAGGTAGAGAGGATGAGAGAGAGGGACTTGTGCGTGTATGTACATCAAACATGCGCTTGTGCGTGCGCGCGTGCGCGCGCGCTCCCATTGTTTGCCCTAGCGGGGTTCAAAGATCGAGCAGGGAGTCGGTCCCGTTTCCAAGCTTAAGTTATCACAGTCATTATCACGAGACAAAACCACCAGACATCTCTCTCTCTCTCTCTCTCTCTCCTCTCTCTCTCTCTCTCTCTCGCTGTCCCTGTCTCTGTCTCTCTGTTTTTTTCTCTCTCTCTCTCTCTGTCTCTCTCGCTGTTTCTGTCTCTCTCTCTGTCCATGTGAGTTGGCAGACTTGTGGAACCACGTGACAGGGACCGGTCGGGGTGGGGGTGAAGGAAGGGGGAGGGGGGGGGGGGTAAAACTCTTACGTAACCTCATCGCCTCATATCAGTGTGGATGATGAAGTATTATGTCCGCTCGATGTGAAAACTTTGCGACCGAATTCTTGTTACCGAATTCTCACAGCGCGCCTCCCCCCCCCCCTCCCCCCCCCCTCCCGTCACACTCCTCGCCGCGTTAATCCCCTTTTAAACTCCTTCCACTCTCCCATCTCCGCCGTCTTGGGGAAATCCGGAGTGGTGGTGGGGGGGGGGAGGGAGGGGGAGAGAGAGAGAGAGAGAGAGAGAGAGAGAGAGAGAATGAGAATGTCTTGAAGTAGAAATTGTACCCCCACCTTCCGGACATCTGAGTAACTTTCTCATTGTAGTTACTCTTTGATTCAGTCTTTTCAATTTCTTTTTTTTTTTTTCCATGTTCGTTTCCCGTCGCCCAGTGTTGTTTATTTTTCACTTTTTCTGTGTGGCCCATTCACCTGTGTTTGTTTGAGATAGTTTTTCCCTTTCTTTAATTAAACGCCTTTTTTGTAATCTGGATTTTTAAAATTTTTTAAAAAATTTTACATATAGTTTATCGCTTGCCATCCTTTGTTGTTATAATGTGGGGAGATCAGGTAGTGTACTAGTAATGATGCTCAACATGAACAAACACTTGGTGTCCATTCTTTCGTTCTTTAGTATCTGATTGTTCGTATGGGCGTCATGTTCTTTCTTTCTTTCTTTTTCTTTTTTCTTTCTTTTTCGTGCTGAAATATTGCCAACATCACGAATGTTTCTCTCTCTGTTTTGTTTCTGTCTCAGTCTGTCGCGTCTGTCCGTCTCTATCTGTCTCTGTCTCTCTTTCTGTCTGTCCGTCTGTCTGTCCGTCTGTCTGTCTGTCTCTCTCTGTCTCTCATTCTCCCCCTCCCCCATCTCTCTCCCTCTCTCCTTCGGTCTGTGTGTATCTCTGTCTGTCTATCTATCTGACTGTCAGTTTTCGCCCTGTCTGTCTGTCTGTCTGTCTGTGTCTCTCTGCCTGTCTGTCTGTCTGTCTCTGTCTGTCTGTCTGTCTGTCTGTCTCTCTCTCTCTCTCTCTCTCTCTCTCTCTCTCTCTCTCTCTCTGTCAAGTCTCTGGCCTGCAACACGGTGTTATTTGCAACCCACGACATGAATGTGTAACGGATTCACGCCTTGTCCCATGTCCGAGTAACACGTGCTGTGAACTGACCAACACGTTATGCCCTTTCCATTCTGCCGTGTGTGTAGCCTGCCATGGAGACCACCCCTGTTGACACTGAAAGCAAACTAAGGCCCACGTTAGACACTCGGCAGCAAACGTTTTCCTGCTCTGTGAAGGAGCTCACTGCGTGGAGAAATGCCTTGTTCTATCGATACGCAGCAATAACAGACACATCAGTTGTCTTTGAAAGAAATGACTTTGATTACAAGGACGATTACCTTTATCTTTCTTTATGGATTAGCGAACCGATATCACCTTTCTTAGCCAAGTCGGTTTTGCGCGTTTTCTTGGATGAAGTGAAACGAATCACTATATCTTGTTACTTTACCCGGCAAGGCACTGGAACTTTACTATGCCAAGGCATTGACTGTGTCAAGTGGGGTAAAGAAGAGTGTGAGGCACTGAAAGACATTGTGAGTGAATTCTGTGTTCATGGTGATCTGGCTGCCTTTAAGAGTGCGTTGCTGTCTTCTCCCCTGACTTTTATGACAGAGGATGGTAAAGACATACCATTGTCAGCTCCGGATAATGTGTGCGGCAGTGAAAGTAGCCCCTCCAGTGACCACACTCCTGCTGCTCCTCGGTCTCTTCCTCAGGTGCTAGGAAAGCCAGACTTTGAGGATACAGAACTAGAAGTTGGTGTTTCTAATTCTTTTGTTGAGTCTGCTTCTGACTCCAGTGAAATAACTTTAGCAAAAGCCATACATACACATCAGGAAAGTCACACTCATCAAGATGGTCACACAGATACACAACATTCGGCTGTGAATTGGGCTTCTAAAAGAAGCCCATATAAGTCAACTCCCAAACGTTTCCCATTGAAAAAGCGTTATCGTCGACGTACTCTCTGCCCTTTAAAGCATGTTGACAAAACAGTGACAAGTGACCTTGACAATATTAAAATTACTGTAGATACCATTCTTACTGATCTTTCGGATCATGAAAATACCATGCTGTCCAGACTTGAGGATTCAAAAGTGTCTATCAAAAATGAATTGAAATGTCACATAGATCGGAAGATAGAGTCTTTACATTCTGCTGTCGAAGGGATCCAGAGTGTAATGTCAAAGTTTGAATCGACAATGAATATTTTACTTAAAGAAAATCTTTCTTTAAAATCCTCCTTGGGTTCACTTCAGTCCGAACTGAAACAATTAAAGAAAAAATCTCACTCAACTACAAGTGTCTTCACACAGTGTGATTACCCCCTAAGTTGTGTTCCAGGTCATTCTTCATCCAATGAGGACAACTCCCAAAAAGGTGTGTCCCATCAAATTGACACCCACCCCACCCCAACAACTCTTCACACAACTGTGAATACAACCATTCCCGATTCTGTTACACAATCTCCCCTGAAAACTGTGGAGGACACACGTTTCAGTAGTCAGTCTACACTACCAGTTCCTGGCACTCCTGTGGACATTGTGAATGTAACAGTCGGTAATCGTTTTGATGTACTTGCTCGTCTCAGTCAGAATGAAGTACTTCTTGACCCCGATTCCAATAAACCTGACTCCCCCCAAACAAACTCTGTCACATCTGAACCATCTGCCTGTGAACAGTTAACTAAACAGGATCAAGAACCTTCTCAATTGACAGAGGTGAAAGAAAAACTTTCTTCAGAGCAGGTTTTAAAAGAAATATCTATTCCTTTGAAATGTTCTTCCTTGCTAATCGGAGACTCTGTAATAAGGTACATTAATCCAAAGAGACTAGACACACGTCGTGACCCGTTATTCAAAATATGTGTTCCTGGTCTGACTTTAGTGCATCTTGTTCAGTGGTTAAGTACTTTAGAAATCCAGGACCAAGTGAACACTTTAATTGTGCATGTGGGTGTGAATGATTGTCCGGCCGGACCCATTGCAGCCAAAGATTGGCGTGAACTGATTGGTTTGTGTAAATCTCGTTTTCCCTCTGCATATATTGCCTTCAGTTCTATTCTCCCGGCCCGCGGTCGACACCAGCTAAATAACTCCATTGCTCCTTCTAATAGATATTTATATGCTACTTGTACAAATATGAATGTGGACATGATTGACCATTTTGGGTCATTTGTGACTCAGAATGGTGCCCCCCGTCAGGCCCTGTATAAAGATGCTACCCACCCCAGTACAAAAGGGACAGTCTGTCTGGCACTTGGCTTCAAGACTGTTCTCCCTCAGACCGGGCGTTTACAGTTGAACGACCCGGCTAACAATACAAGCCCCTTCAATAAGCCACACCATGTCCCCACCAGTGATCGGTCCATGCCCCGTACTGTACAGAGGAACAGCACTAGAAATTATGGCCCTGCCCTACAAACAGCTTCTCGACAATATGTGAACGCCAGAAATTCAGGTGTTCCCCCCATGTCCTCAACAAGTGACTTCCCTCCATTAATGTCCCAAACCAATCGCAAACCAGTCATGAACCAGCCAGAGTTGACTCCCCAGGTTCCACCGCCAGATCATTTGGATAATCCCTGTGCTGAGGCTTACAGTCAGACACTGAAAGGTGAAAATTCGCGTCCCCCACCAAGTATCCCCACCATCCCGACACATGTCCCGCCTCCATTCCTCTGCCCGAGTTACACGATTCCCGACGCTCCTTACCCCAGATTTCCCGTCCCTTATCCGTTCTCTGTGCAGAGGGTTCAAGGATCTGGCCTTGGCCAAACACAGCCCCATTTTCCCTTGGGTTCAACAACTCTACCTGTCAATCCTCTCACACAGGAGAGTCATGCTGACAACCGAAACTGGCCTTCAATTAACCCTCTGGGTTATTGTGCGCAGCAGTTGATGACGTTGGCATCACAGTTGGTGACGCAGCGTGACCAACAGAGGACTGCTGCCAATTGGTAGAATGAGTGGTGATGTTTTGATATATTGTATGATGCTTTGTCCTTGCTTGGTATTTATTTATGTGCGAAAGATAAGATAATACATTTTTTTTATTCAGTCGGTACATTTCTCCCCATTCATTCTAGTCAAAGTGTTAGCATTTACGTCGTCATATGATTAAATATGTAACTGTTGAATTATTATAATAATCTTCCCTATCTTGGCCGTATAACTACTCGGACTTGGGACATTTGAAATGGACTGTTGTAGAAGGACGTTGATTATTTGAACACTTGCACTTCTCGTGTCTTCTTGAGGCATAGGTGTTTTGTGATTGTGCCCTTACCATTGTTATTGCTCATAAATTTTTTTTTTTTTTTTTTTTTTGGCTAACTTCTTTTCTGCGTCGTTACCCGTTGAAGAGGTGTGCATTTTTGTGTGTGTTTGCTTTTTTTTTTTTCACTTGTAATATTTAATTTTCAAATTGCCTGGTATCCTGCAAATTGATTTTGCGTTACATTGTACACATATTGAAGGTAAGGTGGGTTTTTTTGTTGTTGTTGTTGTTGTTTTTGTTTTGTTTTCCTTGTAAAATAATGGCAAATAATTTCAATACCGAGAGTAGTAATGAATGGTTAACCAACTCAGGATTCAAAATTGGCTATCTAAATGCATGTCATGTGTTAAACAAATTATGTGATTTACCTTCTATTTTATCTAATGCTAACAATTGTTTTCATTGTTTTTGTTTCTCTGAATCTCGGTTATCAAGTTTAGTCTCAGACGATTTAGTAATGATTCCAGGTTACAATTTTATTAGGAGAGACCCTACATCTAAGCTAGAAACAGGTCTTCTAGGATATGTACATCACTCAATGAACTATAAACTGATCCATCATTTTGATAAACATAATATTGAATGCATCTGGATAGAGTTTCGTTTAAAAGGGACTAAACCGATATTAGTAGGCTTTTTATATAGAAACCCTGATGAACGTGTGGAATGGTATGATAGATTCGAAGCAATGATGGAAGATGTCTCAGATTATTCAACAGATGTTGTATTGCTTGGTGACTTTAACATTGATTTACTTAAACCTCATGATAAATGGAAACGAATTTTTGAATCATATAACTTATCACAACTGATAGACACGCCAACAAGAATAACGCTGCAGTCTGAAACACTCATTGATCATATCTATGTAAACAATCCAATAAATATTACAGAAACTTCCGTACCAGTTTATGGTCTCAGTGATCACTTTCCTGTATGCTTAACTTGGTCCAAAAAAGGCGTAAAAATTCCTAGATGTAGCCACAAATGCATTTCTTTCCGTAGTTATAAATCCTTTAGTTCTGACGATTTTCTTCATGATTTATGTATTGCAGATTTTTCCAGTGTTTTTCAGGAGACCGATCCGGACAAAGCTCTCGAAGTTTGGTATAACATATTTGTCCCTGTTTACGACAAACATGTCCCAACTAAGATCAAACGTGTCAAACCCGATGGAAAACCACCGTGGTTAAATGATGAAATTAATGCTGCTATTAAAATTCGTGAAAATTTGTTGCAGTCAACAGGAAAAGATGCAAAGTTTAAGAAACAGCGTAACAAAGTTACAGCTATGAAAAGATCTGCTCGTAAAAAACATTTTAGCGACCTTATTTCATCGAAAAAAGATTCAAAATCGATCTGGAAAGCCATTAATCAATTATCAGGTAAATCGTCAAAACAAACAGCTCCGTCATCTTTAATTCTGTCTGCCGATAATCTCAATAAACACTTTTCTACCATAGTCGAAAAGACTATTAAAACTGATTGTACTAAACATAATGAACTGTTGTTACTAAGAGAATTTTGTGATACTAGACGAATAGGGTCCAGACTTGACTTTCAGTTTATCAGTGTTCACGAGGTATGTAGAGAACTTAATTCATTGAAGGAATCTAAGAGCCGGGGATTAGATAATATAGACAGCAAAATTTTGAAAATTTCCGCACCTATTATCTCTGATAGCCTTACTTATATTTATAACCTTTGTATTCAGAAATGCTATTATCCACAATATTTTAAAGAAGCTAAAGTTTTGCCATTTTTTAAATCTGGTGACCCACAAGATCCTTCGAACTACAGACCGATTTCCATTCTGTCTAATTTGTCTAAACCTTTAGAAAAGCACCTTAAGCAAAACCTACAAAAGCACTTCGTTACACATAAATTATTTCATTCAAATCAAAGCGGTTTTAGAGAAAATCATTCATGTCAGACGGTTCTCACGAATCTAGTAGAACAGTGGCATTTAAATATCAATAATGATCTTCTCACAGGAACGATATTTGTGGACTTTGCTAAAGCCTTCGATGTTATTAACCATGATCTCCTCTTAAAAAAACTTACTTTGTATGGTTTAACTCCAAAGTCTGTCAATCTTCTCTCGTCTTTTCTATCAAATAGAAGGCAGATAGTTGTTCAGGATATGGTATCATCCACTTTTATGCCAGTCAATTTCGGTGTGCCTCAGGGTTCAGTCTTAGGACCGATATTATTTACGATTTACATTAACGATCTCCCTCTTTACATTTCCTCTTCTTGTGAGCTTTTCGCTGATGACACTACCTTACACAATAAAGGAAAAAATGTAGATGTAGTGTGCGCTGACTTACAAAATGATGTTGACAGGCTCATAAAATGGACTGAACTTAATCATATGGCACTTCATCCTCAAAAATCTAAATTCATGTTAATATCAACCAGGCAAAAGCGACAAAATATTAAAGATAATCTAAAGGAATTAAAAATATATGATAACGTATTAGATGAAGTAAGTTCTCATAAACTACTTGGTCTTATAATCGACAATAAGTTATCCTGGTCGAATCAGCTTTCGACTTTATCAAAAAGAATATCGAAAAAAGTCTTTCAGCTTAATAGAATCAAACATTTTTTGGATCAACACACTCGGAAATTATTTTTTCATGCTTATATTCAAAGCGATGTGGATTATGCTTCAACCTGTTGGGATTTAGCTAGTAAAGCCTCCTTAAGGCATCTTGAAAGTCTCTACAGACGCTCTCTCAAACTTATACTTCTTAAATCTTCCTCTCTGGAAATAAGTGACTATAAAGAACTAAACATCTTGCCTTTTGAATTTAAATGTATCTTCAACAAAGCTGTCTTTATGTTTAAGATTATGAATAACCTTGCACCATTCTATCTCCGAGAGAAATTTCCCGTACGAGAGTTTCGTAACAAAAGCACAATATTTATCCCTCGTCCAAGAACTGATCTCTTTATGACATCTTTTATCTATTCAGGAGGAAAATTATGGAATGAAATCCCGGAATACATAAAAAACAAAAATAGTTTATTATCGTTCAAAAAAGCATACCACAGATACTTAATGGAAAAGTTATAAATGGTTGGTTTCTTTCAGTTAAGACCTGAATTTAATGATATAATATTTACCTTCTCTTTTACAACCCTCTCTCTCTCTCTCTCTCTCTCTCTCTCTCTCTCTCTCTTTCCCTTTCTCTCTCTCTCTCTCTCTCTCTCTCTCTCTCTCTCTCTCTCTCTCTCTGTCTCTCTCTGTCTCTTTCTCTCTCTCTCCCTCCTCTAATGCCCCCCACCCCCCGCCCCCCACCCCACCATATCCCACCCCTTCTTCTGTGTTCACTCTTGTACATTAGTTTTGTTGCATTTGGTATTAGTATATTTCAGAATTTGTATCTTTTTCTTTCTTTTCTCTTTTTTTTTTTTTTTTTTTTTTGGCCCCGGAGGGCTGGATGTAAAAAAGCAGTTATGCTTACTCCACTACCCTCTGAAAATAAAATTCGTTCGTTCGTTCGTTCGTTCGTTCGTTCTCTCTCTCCACTGTCTCTCCCATCTGTCTCTCCCCGTCACCCCTCATCCTCCCCCCCCCCCTCCCCTTCCCCCGTTCTTCGGCTAAAATTGCGACGTTCACTGTTGGTGAGATTTTTGAGCGCGCAACGGTTTTTTGTTTGTTTGTTTGTAAATATCGTCATTGAAGTAGCTACCGTTCCGTCTTTAAGGGAATGTCTGGACACGACACAAATGTGCATGTGTTTTGTTCTCGTGCTGTGATCCATCTCACCAGCACACACGACGGGGCCTCCTCCTCTGCCAGAAAGCTGGACTAGGATTTACCGTGCCTGCACCATTCCTTTTCTTTCTTTCTTTCTGCGCACGCAGGCTGATACTCCCGCGGACACTGCCTGTATAGACAGGCATTGGAGTTTTGTGTGTATGACCGTTTTTTTATCCTGCCATTAAGGCAGCCATACTCCATCTTCGGGGAAGGTGCATGCTATGTGTAACGTGTCATCCATACCAACGGCCAAACTGGCCTTCTCTTCCGAAAGTTGGTGATGGGATTTTACGTGTGTGCAAGATGTTGTGATGTTGTGCGTGCGTTCACACACGGAACCTCGGTTTATAGTCTCATTCGAAGGACTGTATGGGGAATGGAGTCAGAACCGATGTTAACTCCGAGGGAAAAATCCCCCTGTACCGAAATTCGACCCCGCAACCCCAGGATCACGAGTCCGGCGCTCTACCAACTGAGCAGTTCCGCCACCCCCCCCCCCCCCCCCTCCGTGCACCATTCCTGATGCGAGCGTACACAAACGGGACCTCGGGTTACTTTCAGTCTGATCCGAAGGATTAGAAAGGGACTGAAGACTGCACAGTCGTTGTTTAACTCCGTCGAGGAAAGAAATCTCGTCTGACCTGAACTTGTCTCAGGTGGCAATCGAACCGCGGATCCTGGAATCAGAGTCTGACAGCTGATCCACGGGGCCTCCGTGCGACTGTTGTTTGGTCGACAGGAGAGCCGGAGCGAGGGAACACAAAAGTAGTGTAACGAGACCCGTCAAACCCAGTGAACGAAACTCGCACAACATCGCGAAAAGGAACGCCGTTTTCCATCCGAGAGATCTCCCCAAGACAGACGTAGGTAAAGACAGAGGATAGGAGGGGGAAGGAGTGAGGGAGGGTGCATTTGAATTTCACGCATTTGCAAATTTTTTTCGTCTCCCCGCATTTGATTTTCCCGCATTTGGTTGTTTGAATTTCACGCATGTGAGCTTTTGAAAGTCACGCATGTGAGCTTTTGAAAATCATGCATGTAGTGTATGCGTTGGGGTGGGTGTACATGAGATAGAGTTGCTCGTGACCGATGATGAGTCTCAATTCACCTTGAAATAAGTTGGAACATTTAAGTTTTCTATTAGATGAGATGGTAATTTGTACACGAAAAAGACACTGTTTCAAATTCTTCAAGAGGTGAATGAAGAATCATTCTGACACATGTCTTCAATTCTTTCACATACTCAAGCAATTTTTACAGTAAAACACATATACACATGTACCTCTTCACACACACACACACACACACACACACACACACACACACATACACACATACACACACACACACATGCACACACATCAAGGAGAGGAAAAAATAATTCAAATAATCACAGTTTAATTGTAAATAAGAATAAAATACATGTAAGAATATAAGAATAAAATACATGTCTTCAATTCATTCACATACAAGAATAAAATACATGCGAGAATAAAATACATGTCTTCAATTCATTCACCAACAAGAATAAAATACATGCGAATGACATTCAGAGTTTTGCTGGGAGATTCTTCCAAGACATTTTTGTCACGAACTGTTTTCTCGAAATGTCATTGGCAGCGTATCGTCTCTTGATTGTTGCCATCGCATCACGCTTCAAACGGGCTTGTCGACGCAAAACCGGAGCCCCACGACCAGTCCTGATTGTATTCAGCTTTGTAGCGCTGTAAGCTTGTATGTCCTTCAGGTTGGCCATCAGCTCGAACACATTGGGGTGTGGGGATCTGAACAGGTCCGAGAAACGCCGGTGGAACGACTCACATCCATTCGTTGTCTTCACCTCATCCAGGTCATGGTTGGCCCATAGAGTTGGAGGGAAAGTAGCGTCCGGTGCAGCATACGTGGACAGGATGTAGTCAGAAAACTGCACACACCTCTCATCATCGGGAGCATCGTCCATGATATCAAAAGCCAGGCAGTCCTCAACTTCCGTTGGGTTCAGGAAGCTGAGACCGAAGAAACGCTTCAACCACAAACCAACGTCTGAATCAGGTTGTTGGTAGTCGACTGACAGTCCAAGACTGTTGATCTTTCGATACCAGGCCTGTGAAAGATGAAAGAAACATCCCCGGATCGAAGCATTCGGCCAGATCTTGAGCACAGCCTTGTGGGTTGCCAGTTCGAAGTCAAGATTGATTGATGTAACATCCAGATGAAGTCCTTGCTGGACACACATGAAGTGGACTGCTTGGAACATTTTGTGGTAAATGTCCTCTGACTTCGAAGGAAGTAGGCAGAACACACATGGCACATAGACACCGTTTTTGAAAGCATGCAGGATGTATAGTTGAGTAAAAAAACCGAGGACATGTTTTGAAGGTGCCGTCCCCCAGGATTGTGACAGCAGGATCACAGAGAAGATGTAGATTTGATGGTGCTGCAAAAATAATGATTCTGTTTTCACTGTCATTGAGCTGCACCATGTCTTCTTTGTGTTCAGATAAAAGTCCATATTGGGTAACATATTCATGTGTTTCGAGTCTATTCTTGGGTTGTTTTGGCATGTGCTTCTTTCTCTCATTCCACATCGCGTATCTCACGTACACAACGTCACGCATGTCAAAGTCATTATCTTCTGGCAACTTCCCTAGCTCTCCCCTCATCAATTTTGCCGGCCTTTGAAATAGATCCTCGGCTGCACGTTTTTTGCATTGTTTTCGAAATTCGGAGACAGAAATGTCTTTCTCTGTCTTTAGTTCATGATTGTGCTCATTTGAATAAATCGGGTCCTTGAAGTCGAGACTTGTTTTCAAGCGCGCTGGACATCCACGTATCGAACAACGCCATGTCTTTGATTTCTCGGTTTCACGGTCCTTGACGTATAAACTCCCACGGCTGAGAATTGCCGGATTTCCCCTGTTGGTTGTTGTAATCGTGATATTCGTCTCTTGCTGTGCCATGGCGAAATGAGCCGTGTAGTTGAACTGAATTGTGATTTGTGAGTTGTGAGCGAAGCGTCGTGACGTATAAACTCCCACGGCCGGATTTCCCATGTTGGTTGTTGGTATTCGTGTCTTGCTGAATTGTGATTTGTATTCACGCGTCTATACACGGGACTCTCACAAACACACCGATGCGGGGGGTGCGTGTGCATGCATGTGCGTGAAATTCAAATGACAAGTAAGGAGAGATTTTAACTGGAAACCTGCGTGAAATTCATGTGTTAATAAATCCGAGAAATTCATAGCGTGAAATTCAGTTGCACCGGTGAGGGAAGGGGAGGGAGAGGGAGGGAATGGTAGCAGGGGGAAAGAAGGGGAAGACGCGACAGAAATGACTTGCTTGGACAGCGTTCGTTTGAGGGTGAACAGGAGTGGGTTATCTCTCTGGGGTTAGCAGGTTTTGCTCTCTGACAATATAGAATAAGGAAAAATTTGTAAAGAGTACATTATTCAGTAAGTGAATAAAAATGGAGATTAGGGTAGGGGTGGAGGGACGCCTGCAGAATGTGTCAGTTATACATAGGTAAACAAAACAAAAATCGGGTGTGACTGCATTGTTAGGAAAAGATAGATAAACTAGTATACAAATGTGTGATTGTCCATATTAATAAATGGACTGATAAATGTAGCTGTTTTCGTGTGCGTGATGGATCTGACTGAACTGGGGTTCCCATGACATGATTCTGTGCTAAGAGGGCGGAGGAAAAGCCTTATGCCGGTATACCGTTGACGTTAGTCAGGTTTAGGTTGTTGCCGTTGCCGGGTTTACTGTCGTGTGTTCACAATATCAGGCTGAGGTGATGTCTGTTGAACGGTCAGTCAGTCGGTCTGCTCTGTCTGTCTGTCTGTCTCTGTCTCTGTCTCTGTCTCTCTCTCTCTCTCTCTCTCTCTCTCTCAAACACAAACGCACCCATGCAGGCACCCCAGTATGCAATCACGCACACACGCGCCCGCGCGCGCGCACACACACACGCACACGCACACGCACACACACGCACACATGCACGCACGCACGCGCGCGCACACATGCATGCACAAACACATACTTTCTCTCTCTCTCTCCCTCTCTCTCTCTCTCTCTCTCTCTCTTAGGCAAACTTCCACCTCCACCCCTACGCCCAGTACCACCCCCTCTCCCAGCCCCATTACTTCCTCTCCGTTCAACTCCCTCGCTAATTCTCTTACCCGGACCGCCAGGGGTTCAGGGAGGAGGTGGTAATAATGCCAAGAGTTGACGGAGTGGCCGAGGCCCGACCAGTGTTAATATTGGCACATGGAACTGTGAAGGCTGGATGAATAAACTAGACATTCCTGATGTTGTTTCGATGTTATTAGATTTTGATATATTTTGTTTAAATGAAACGTTTGTTTATCAAGACAGTATTTCGTACACCTCTTTTAGTGATTACGATGTTTTTGTCTCCAAAGCTGTGAAGTTATCACAACAAGGGCGGTTCTCAAGGGGAGTAATGATGTGTGTAAGGAAAAGCCTGGTCGGGTTTACTGAGAGGATCAATACGTACTTGAATAATGTTATCATTTTGAAAATGGATCGCGAATTATTTGGAACCGAAAAACCAGTGTTTCTTATCAGTATTTATATACACCCTTATGACAGTATTTACTGGAGACTATCACAACATGGTTTTGGTATTGCAATCATTGAACAGTGCTTAATTGATCTCCATGAACGTTTTGATGATTTCTATGTCATAGTGTGTGGAGATATGAATGCGAGGACTGGGTGCGAGAATGTTTTGTTAAAGGATGTGTTGTCGGAAAATAATGTATGGGACTCATTGTATGAAAGTGATGAGGATTATGTGTTCCGTAGGAAGTCTGAAGATACGGTAGTAACAAATTTTGGAAAAGAGTTGATTAATTTCTGTTCAACGTTTGATTGTGTTGTCATGAACGGTCTAATTCAGTTTGGTTTCGATGATTCACTGACTTTTGTTTCCAGTTCAGGGGGCAGCACCATTGACTATTTTATAGCATCTGGTGATCTCTGTCTGCAGGGTTCTATTACGTCGCTGCGTGTTTTGTCCTCTGTGGACTCCGCAAATTTCCCTGTTTGTATTACACTGAACGTGGATGTTGATTTCGATCATTTTAGAAGAAAAGAAAAGAAATGGATTGGAAAACGCATTTGGAATACAAGCTTAGAACCACATTTTGTAGAGGCTTTAAACAGTGAGGAGACTAATAGATTGTGTTCCCGGGCGTTGACGCTAATTGATACAGATGTTAATCAAGATGTAAACTTGTTTTCTAATGCTTTGGTTAGTGGTAGTGATTGTATGAAGAAAACTATATGTGTTAGTAATGAGCCACGAATACCAGATTGGTACGACAGGGATTGCGCACAGTTAAAGAGCAAAGTGAGGCAGTCGTTAACAATCTTTCGTAGTTGTAAAAAGTTTAAATCTGACAAACGTAAAGATTTTGTTCAGCATCGAAAATATTACAAGTCTTTCAAAAGCAAACAGACTGGCTTCTTTCGGTAAAGATAGTGAGGGGTTTTGGAGAGAAGTAAGAAGTATGACAGGCGGAAAAAGTCTCAAATTTGCCCTGATATATCAGATCAACAATGGTACCATCATTTTAAAAGCCTGTTCAATGTGCAGAAGATCAAAGTACATGACAATAGCACCGAAAATGTTAATACTGATTGCAATGAATTGAACTTACCTATAATTGAGAGTGAAGTACTTCAAGCTATTAATTCTTTAAAGAAAGGAAAAACGTGTGGAATTGATGGAATCACTGCAGAAATGTTGAAATTAAGTAGCAACTTTTCGGTCGTTTTTTTAACTAAACTATTCAATGCACTATTCAACAGAGGTTCGTATCCAGAAGAATGGACTAAAGCAATCATAGTTCCAATTTTTAAAAAAGGTGACAAAACAGTAACTGACAATTACAGGGGGGTTTCGCTATTAAGCTTAGTTAGTAAATGCTACTGTACGATTCTGAATAGGAGACTAGTAAAATGGATCGAAGAGAAAAGAAAACTGTCAGAATCTCAGGCTGGGTTTAGAAAGGGTTACTCCACAGTCGACCATATTTTTACTTTAAATGCTGTTATAGAAAAGTGTTTTTCAAAAAGGGGTGGCAAACTCTATGCATGTTTTGTAGACCTAAGAAAAGCATTTGATTCAGTCCAACACGAACCACTATTTGAAATTTTGCGTACAACTGACATACATGGCAAGTTTGAGACAGCAGTTACAGCGATTTATGAGTCAATTGCTTCATGCGTGAGAATTGAAGATCGTCTTACGGAGTTTTTTAGTTGTCCGGTAGGATTGAGACAGGGTTGTATACTTAGTCCAGTACTTTTTTCTATTTTCATTAATGAAATTGCTGCATATGTAGATGGCAGCGGTATGCACGGCATTCAGATGTTACCTGGTTTTGTTGAACTATTCCTTCTGTTGTTTGCCGATGACATTGTTCTTTTATCCGGTACTGCCAGGGGTCTCCAAAATCAAATTAAATTATTAAATGAAGTTTGTAAAAGATTATTTTTAAATATAAATAAAGATAAGACCAAAGTGATGGTTTTTCGAAAAGGAGGGTTCTTGGGTAAAAATGATAAATGGACTTTAAACGGATCTATCTTGGAAGTGGTAAACGAGTATAATTACTTGGGTTTTGTTTTTACAACGAAAATGAGTATTTGTAAAGGTGTTGATGCCTTGGCAGCAAAGGGTAAAAGAGCGTGTATGAATTGTGTAAAACATATTGGCAGTCTTCATGATATATCTAAATCCTGCTTCTTTAAAATTTTTGACACACAAGTTCAACCTGTCATTATGTATGCTGCAGAATGGTGGGGGCTAAACAGATTGAAAAACATTGAAAAAATTCATACATTTGCATGCAAACGTTTTTTGAAAGTACCGTTAAAATTACCAAACAAAATTGTGTTTGGCGAACTGGGTAGATATCCATTATATATTAACAGTTCTGTGAGATGCATAAAATACTGGTTAAAGATTTTGAAGATGAATGAGTCAAGGCTACCAAGATTAGCATATATTATGTTAAAAAACTTGGATGAAAAAGGTAAAGCATGTTGGGTAAGTTCGATTAAAAATACTTTGTTTCGTTTAGGATTTGGATATGCCTGGGTTAACCAAGGTGTTGGATGTGAAATTTCTTTTGTATCATTGTTCAAGCAACGTTTGAAAGATTATTATCTACAGGAATGGGATAGCTCAGTAATGAACAATGACATACATTGCACGTACCGGCTATTTAAAAATGTGTTTGAAAGCGAACCATATTTCCAATACCTTGATATCAGATGCTTTCGTGATGGTTTTGTTAAACTAAGAACCGGGGTACTTCCAATAAACGGTTCCTCTTTTAGGACTACCTTTAGTGAAACGCTAAACTTTCTGTGTCCTTTCTGTAAAGTAATAGAAAATGAAAACCATTTTATTCATGTTTGTCCTTTATATGATGATATTAGAAAGAAGTATTTGTGTGGAATTGATCAGCACTATACTTTTATTCTGATGAACAAATCCATGAAATTGACTCGAAATCTAGCTTTGTTCATCTTTTATGCAACTCGACAAAGAAGGCTGTTGACCGAAGGTCATGAAGGATGATTACACGGTGATAACTATAAAAGTTTAGAAATGAAAGGAAGTAAAGTTGTATTAATAGTACTGTTGCTATTAGTCTTGTCTAGTCATACTAGTTTCCATTGTTATTCTGTTTCTTGACCTTGTATCTAGGGGCTGGTGGCCTAAAGATAATAAACCATTGTTCATTGTTCATTGTTCTCTTAGGCAAACACATGTAAGCACGCGCGCGCACACACACATGCACACGCACAAACGCACGCACTCAAACGAGCTCATACAGACGAACGCACGTTCTCACCCGCTTCCTCTCTCTCATGCTATCCCAGTTTCCCCACCATTCTCTCTCTTTCTCTCTCTCTCTCTCTCTCTCTCTCTCTCTCTCTCTTCTCTCTCTCGTCTGACAGCCCCAGGCGAGCTAGCACGGGCCATGGCACACTCCACACAATGCAGGATCTCACTACCTAGCATTGCCATGCCACTCCATACAGTGCAGGATCTCACCACCTAGCATTGCCATGCCACTCCATACAGTGCAGGATCTCACCACATACCATTGCCATGCCACACTCCATACAATGCAGGATCTCACCACATAGCATTGCCATGCCACACTCCATACAATGCAGGATCTCACCACATAGCATTGCCATGCCACTCCATACAGTGCAGGATCTCACCACATAGCATTGCCGTGCCACTCCATACAATGCAGGATCTCACCACATAGCATTGCCATACCACTCCATACAGTGCAGGATCTCACCACATAGCATTGCCATGCCACTCCATACAGTGCAGGATCTCACCACATAGCATTGCCATGCCACTCCATACAGTGCAGGATCTCACCACATAGCATTGCCATGCCACTCCATACAGTGCAGGATCTGACCACATAGCATTGCCATGCCACTCCATACAATGCCGGATCTCACCACATAGCATTGCCATGCCACTCCATACAATGCAGGATCTCACCACATAGCATTGCCATACCACTCCATACAGTGCAGGATCTCACCACATAGCATTGCCATACCACTCCATACAATGCAGGATTTCTTCACATACCATTGCCATGCCACTCCATACAATGCAGGATCTCACCACATAGCATTGCCATGCCACTCCATACAATGCAGGATCTCTTCACATACCATTGCCATACCACTCCACACAATGCAGGATCTCACCACATACCATTGCCATGCCACTCCATACAGTGCAGGATCTCACCACATAGCATTGCCATGCCACTCCATACAATGCAGGATCTCACCACATAGCATTGCCATGCCACTCCACATAATGCATGATCTCACCACATAGCATTGCCATGCCACTCCATACAGTGCAGGATCTGACCACATAGCATTGCCATGCCACTCCATACAATGCAGGATCTCACCACATAGCATTGGCATGCCACACTCCATACAGTGCAGGATCTCACCACATAGCATTGCCATGCCACTCCATACAATGCAGGATCTCACCACATAGCATTGCCATGCCACACTCCATACAGTGCAGGATCTCACCACATACCATTGCCATGTCACTCCATACAGTGCAGGATCTCACCACATACCATTGCCATACCACTCCATACAGTGCAGGATGTCACCACATACCATTGCCATGCCACTCCATACAGTGCAGGATCTCACCACATACCATTGCCATGCCACTCCATACAATGCAGGATCTCACCACATAGCATTGCCATGCCACTCCATACAGTGCAGGATCTCACCACATAGCATTGCCATGCCACTCCATACAATGCAGGATCTGACCACATAGCATTGCCATGCCACTCCATACAATGCAGGATCTGACCACATAGCATTGCCATGCCACTCCATACAATGCAGGATCTCACCACATAGCATTGCCATGCCACTCCATACAATGCAGGATCTGACCACATAGCATTGCCATGCCACTCCACACAATGCATGATCTGACCACATAGCATTGCCATGCCACTCCATACAATGCAGGATCTCACCACATAGCATTGCCATGCCACTCCATACAATGCAGGATCTCACCACATAGCATTGCCATGCCACTCCATGCAATGCAGGATCTGACCACATAGCATTGCCATGCCACTCCACACAATGCATGATCTGACCACATACCATTGCCATGCCACTCCACACAATGCATGATCTCACCACATACCATTGCCATGCTACTCCACACAATGCCGGATCTCACCACATACTATTGCCATGCCACTCCACACAATGCCGGATCTCACCACATACCATTGCCATGCCACTCCGCACAATGCAGGATCTCACCACATACCATTGCCATGCCACTCCACACAATGCCGGATCTCACCACATACCATTGCCATGCCACTCCATACAATGCAGGATCTCATCACAAACCATTGCCATACTACTCCATACAATGCAGGATCTCACCACAGAGCATTGCCATGCCACTCCATACAGTGCAGGATCTCACCACATAGCATTGCCGTGCCACTCCACACAATGCAGGATCTCACCACATAGCATTGCCATACCACTCCATACAATGCAGGATCTCACCACATAGCATTGCCATGCCACTCCATACAATGCAGGATCTCACCACATAGCATTGCCATGCCACTCCATACAATGCAGGATCTCACCACATAGCATTGCCATACCACTCCATACAGTGCAGGATCTCACCACATAGCATTGCCGTGCCACTCCACACAATGCAGGATCTCACCACAAACCATTGCCATACCACTCCATACAATGCAGGATCTCACCACATAGCATTGCCGTGCCACTCCATACAATGCAGGATCTCACCACATAGCATTGCCATGCCACTCCATACAATGCAGGATCTCACCACATACCATTGCACACCACAACTTCCTCATCACGCAACGTTCTTCCGTGCAAGATGCCAGTACTGTGATGATATCCGTGAGGAGTCCGAACTCAGGTCATAACGCCGCCTACCAATCAAGAGGGTGTTGGTGTACATAGTGCAAGGGGAGGGGGTGGGGAGGCAAGGGATAAGAACGGCGTGACTTGAAACCAAACTGGATGAAAGACGCGGCCTTTTGTTTTTGACCTCTCAGACCTGGTTTACCACTACGATTTCGCCGTATTTTGTACACATATATGACCAACAAATATGACGAACACGACGAACAAAAAGAAATGCGTTAGAAAAAAATTCTAAAGATGGGGTGATGGCAGGTAAAAACGAATTCCTTCTCTCCCCCCCCCCCTCCCCTCCTCCCGCACCCCAACCCATGCTTTTATAAAGATTTGAAATTTAGCATACACTCTATGGAAAATATTCTCTCTTTTTTTTTTTATTGAGAAGTACACCAATAGCAGTTTCAGCGTAAACAGGCTTGATTCGTGTTTAGTGAGTAAGGCGACGCACGATTCGCCGAACTATTTGAGGACTCTCCTCGTATTTGGTACATGCCAAGATCGCGCTGTTCACCTGCAGCCGCTATGAAGCCACGCTAGTATGTTTTGGTGGATATAGAGAATTACAATGTCGACGGCACCAGACGTCATGGGGCGGTGGTTGGTGTCGCGAATTGCGGGCCCGGAAGTCGTGGATTCGATTCCCGTCAGAGCCATTTATTTGCGAGATGTTTGGGCCCCGACTGGGCCGTACCCGGAGTGGAGTTTGTGATGAACTCTGTTGGGAGGACTGAAACAAGACAGTCGAGCTTCATGCACAAAATGGATGTGCGTCTCTGAGAGAGTTCCACATGTTTCCTGACCAGCGCTGCAGGTGTCTTTCTCTTTCGTGACTGGCTGACGTAGGACTATACACTATTAACGTAAATGTAGAGAACAACCCTGTCATATACAGTGCAGCTCCATAACGACATCTTCATCATCCTCATTCTCGTCGATCAGCACTCGTCGATCAGCATAAAAAGTTGTACGATAGAATGGGAAATCCATAACGACATCTTCATCATTCTCATTCTCATCGATCAGCATAAAAAAGTTGTACGATAGAATGGAACTTAGTGGCGACATCTTCCTCATCCTAGTTCTCATCGATCAGCATAAAAAAGTGTTAATCCCCCCCCCCCCCCCCCCCCCCATTTCCATTCATGCCCTGCCCTCAGGGTGACCTCGGATGCTCTCCACATCTGTGCCCCTGAGGAGAAGTGTCGGGGTCGTTGGTATCGGCGAGTTGATGGGGACTTTATTGGACGAACACAAGAGCGGGGCGAGAGGTGGGGGTGAGGTGGGGTGGGATGGTGGTGGTGGTGGAGTACACTCGGCGACTGAGCAATGATTGTAGTTAGTGGAGTTGGTGTCCTGCGTATGTTGAACGTATACGTTGAACAAGGACAGGCGCCATTAACACCAACCGAAGGACCCCAGTGACGACTTTACATAGACTGCTTCTCGTGTAGGACTGCCGGTGGGAGAGAGCCTGGATGTGGCTATCAACAGGGAGCCGAAGTAGGCAGTGTGAGAGCTATATCTCTGAAGTGTGTAAGATGAACCCCCACCTCCCACAAAAAGGAGTCTTCCTATCAAAGGACGTTATATTTTTGGTGCACAGGAGGGAAATGATATAAAGTTAGTGAAAAAAAGATGTTCGTCTTTGACCTCAACTCCTTAGTGGAAAAAAAGATGTTCGTCTTTGACCTCAACTCCTTAGTGAAAAAAAAGATGTTCGTCTTTGACCCCAACTCCTTAGTGGAAAAAAAGATGTTCGTCTTTGACCTCAACTCCTTAGTGGAAAAAAAGATGTTCGTCTTTGACCTCAACTCCTTAGTGGAAAAAAAGATGTTCGTCTTTGACCCCAACTCCTTAGTGGAAAAAAAGATGTTCGTCTTTGACCTCAACCCCGTTAAGACAACATTTATATCGTATGTATGGAAGATAAAACGTTTTTTTTTTTTTTTTTTTTTTTTTAAGGAAATAATCTGAATTAGAAATCAGATTGTTTACGCTACATCTCTGATTTTTCCCACGGCTGAATCCAACGTTTAAAGCATTGATGTAATTACATGTCAGGCT
>CM065721.1:67379571-67394571 GCA_033310375.1 Conus canariensis
TCTCACAAACACATCCGATGCGGGGGGTGCGTGTGCATGCATGTGCGTGAAATTCAAATACAAGTAAGAGAGATTTTAACGGGAAAACCTGCGTAAAATTCATGTGTTAATAAATCCGAGAAATTCATAGCGTGAAATTCAAGTCGTGAAATCATTGCACCGGTGAGGGAAGGGGAGGGAGAGGAGGAATGGTAGCAGGGGAAAGAAGGGGAAGACGCGACAGAAATGACTTGCTTGGACAGCGTTCGTTTTGAGGTGAACAGGAGTGGGTTATCTCTCTGGGTTAGCAGGTTTTGCTCTCTGACAATATAGAATAAGGAAAAATTTGTAAAGAGTACATTATTCAGTAAGTGAATAAAAATGGAGATTAGGGTAGGTGGAGGGACGCCTGCAGAATGTGTCAGTTATACATAGTAAACAAAACAAAAATCGGGTGTGACTGCATTGTTAGGAAAAGATAGATAAACTAGTATACAAATGTGTGATTGTCCATATTAATAAATGGACTGATAAATGTAGCTGTTTTCGTGTGCGTGATGGATCTGACTGAACTGGGTTCCCATGACATGATTCTGTGCTAAGAGGGCGGAGAAAAGCCTTATGCCGGTATAACCGTTGACGTTAGTCAGGTTTAGGTTGTTGCCGTTGCCGGGTTTACTGTCGTGTGTTCACAATATCAGGCTGAGTGATGTCTGTTGAACGGTCAGTCAGTCGGTCTGCTCTGTCTGTCTGCTCTGTCTCTGTCTCTGTCTCTGTCCCTCTCTCTCTCTCTGCTCCATCTTCTCTCTCTCTCCTCTCTCTCATCTCAACACAAACGCACCCATGCAGGCACCCCAGTATGCAATCACGCACACACGCGCCCGCGCGCGCGCCACACACACACACGCACACGCACACACACGCACACATGCACGCACGCACGCGCGCGCACACATGCATGCACAAACACATACTTTCTCTCTCTCTCTCCCCTCTCTCTCTCTCTCTCTCTCTCTTAGGCAAACTTCCACCTCCACCCCTACGGCCCAGTACCACCCCCTCTCCCAGCCCCATTACTTCCTCTCCGTTCAACTCCCTCGCTAATTCTCTTGACCCGGACCGCCAGGGGTTCAGGGAGGAGGTGGTAATAATGCCAAGAGTTGACGGAGTGGCCGAGCCCGACCAGTGTTAATATTGGCACATGGAACTGTGAAGGCTGGATGAATAAACTAGACATTCCTGATGTTTGTTTCGATGTTATTAGATTTTGATATATTTTGTTTAAATGAAACGTTTGTTTATCAAGACAGTATTATCGTACACCTCTTTTAGTGATTACGATGTTTTTGTCTCCAAAGCTGTGAATTATCACAACAAGGGCGGTTCTCAAGGGAGTAATGATGTGTGTAAGGAAAAGCCTGTCGGGTTTACTGAGAGGATCAATACGTACTTGAATAATGTTATCATTTGAAAATGGATCGCGAATTATTTGGAACCGAAAAACCAGTGTTTCTTATCAGTATTTATATACACCCTTATGACAGTATTTACTGGAGACTATCACAACATGGTTTTGGTATTGCAATCATTGAACAGTGCTTAATTGATCTCCATGAACGTTTTGATGATTTCTATGTCATAGTGTTGGAGATATGAATGCGAGGACTGGGTGCGAGAATGTTTTGTTAAAGGATGTGTTGTCGAAAATAATGTATGGACCATTGTATGAAAGTGATGAGGATTATGTGTTCCGTAGGAAGTCTGAAGATACGGTAGTAACAAATTTTGGAAAAGAGTTGATTAATTTCTGTTCAACGTTTGATTGTGTGTCATGAACGTCTAATTCAGTTTGGTTTCGATGATTCACTGACTTTTGTTTCCAGTTCAGGGGGCACACCATTGACTATTTTATAGCATCTGTGATCTCTGTCTGCAGGGTTCTATATACGTCGCTGCGTGTTTTGTCCTCTGTGGACTCCGCAAATTTCCCTGTTTGTATTACACTGAACGTGGATGTTGATTTCGATCATTTTAGAAGAAAAGAAAAGAAATGGATTGGAAAACGCATTTGGAATACAAGCTTAGAACCACATTTTGTAGAGGCTTTAAACAGTGAGGAGACTAATAGATTGTGTTCCCGGGCGTTGACGCTAATTGATACAGATGTTAATCAAGATGTAAACTTGTTTTCTAATGCTTTGGTTAGTGGTAGTGATTGTATGAAGAAAACTATATGTGTTAGTAATGACCACGAATACCAGATTGGTACGACAGGGATTGCGCACAGTTAAAGAGCAAAGTGAGGCAGTCGTTAACAATCTTTCGTAGTTGTAAAAAGTTTAAATCTGACAAACGTAAAGATTTTGTTCAGCATCGAAAATATTACAAGTCTTTCAAAAGCAAACAACGGGCTTCTTTCGGTAAAGATAGTGAGGGTTTTGGAGAGAAGTAAAGAGTATGACAGGCGAAAAAGTCTCAAATTTGCCCTGATATATCAGATCAACAATGGTACCATCATTTTAAAAGCCTGTTCAATGTGCAGAAGATCAAAGTACATGACAATAGCACCGAAAATGTTAATACTGATTGCAATGAATTGAACTTACCTATAATTGAGAGTGAAGTACTTCAAGCTATTAATTCTTTTAAAGAAAGGAAAAACGTGTGGAATTGATGGAATCACTGCAGAAATGTTGAAATTAAGTAGCAACTTTTGCGGTCGTTTTTTTAACTAAACTATTCAATGCACTATTCAACAGAGGTTCGTATCCAGAAGAATGGACTAAAGCAATCATAGTTCCAATTTTTAAAAAAGGTGACAAAACAGTAACTGACAATTACAGGGGGTTTCGCTATTAAGCTTAGTTAGTAAATGCTACTGTACGATTCTGAATAGGAGACTAGTAAAATGGATCGAAGAGAAAAAGAAACTGTCAGAATCTCAGGCTGGGTTTAGAAAGGGTTACTCCACAGTCGACCATATTTTTACTTTAAATGCTGTTATAGAAAAGTGTTTTTCAAAAAGGGGTGGCAAACTCTATGCATGTTTTGTAGACCTAAGAAAAGCATTTGATTCAGTCCAACACGAACCACTATTTGAAATTTTGCGTACAACTGGCATACATGGCAAGTTTGAGACAGCAGTTACAGCGATTTATGAGTCAATTGCTTCATGCGTGAGAATTGAAGATCGTCTTACGGAGTTTTTTAGTTGTCCGGTAGGATTGAGACAGGGTTGTATACTTAGTCCCAGTACTTTTTTTCTATTTTCATTAATGAAATTGCTGCATATGTAGATGGCAGCGGTATGCACGGCATTCAGATGTTACCTGGTTTTGTTGAACTATTCCTTCTGTTGTTTGCCGATGACAATTGTTCTTTTATCCGGTACTGCCAGGGGTCTCCAAAATCAAATTAAATTATTAAATGAAGTTTGTAAAAGATTATTTTTAAATATAAATAAAGATAAGACCAAAAGTGATGGTTTTTCGAAAAGAGGGTTCTTGGGTAAAAATGATAAATGGACTTTAAACGGATCTATCTTGGAAGTGGTAAACGAGTATAATTACTTGGGTTTGTTTTTACAACGAAAATGAGTATTTGTAAAGGTGTTGATGCCTTGGCACAAAGGGTAAAAGAGCGTGTATGAATTGTGTAAAACATATTGGCAGTCTTCATGATATATCAAATCCTGCTTCTTTAAAATTTTTGACACACAAGTTCAACCTGTCATTATGTATGCTGCAGAATGGTGGGGGCTAAACAGATTGAAAAACATTGAAAAAATTCATACATTTGCATGCAAACGTTTTTTGAAAGTACCGTTAAATTACCAAACAAAATTGTGTTTGGCGAACTGGGTAGATATCCATTATATATTAACAGTTCTGTGAGATGCATAAAATACTGGTTAAAGATTTTGAAGATGAATGAGTCAAGGCTACCAAGATTAGCATATATTATGTTAAAAAACTTGGATGAAAAAGGTAAAGCATGTTGGGTAAGTTCGATTAAAAATACTTTGTTTCGTTTAGGATTTGGATATGCCTGGGTTAACCAAGGTGTTGGATGTGAAATTTCTTTTGTATCATTGTTCAAGCAACGTTTTGAAAGATTATTATCTACAGGAATGGGATAGCTCAGTAATGAACAATGACATACATTGCACGTACCGCTATTTAAAAATGTGTTTGAAAGCGAACCATATTTCCAATACCTTGATATCAGATGCTTTCGTGATGGTTTTGTTAAACTAAGAACCGGGTACTTCCAATAAACGGTTCCTCTTTTAGGTACTACCTTTAGTGAAACGCTAAACTTTCTGTGTCCTTTCTGTAAAGTAATAGAAAATGAAAACCATTTTATTCATGTTTGTCCTTTATATGATGATATTAGAAAGAAGTATTTGTGTGGAATTGATCAGCACTATACTTTTATTCTGATGAACAAATCCATGAAATTGACTCGAAATCTAGCTTTGTTCACTTTTATGCAACTCGACAAAGAAGGCTGTTGACCGAAGGTCATGAAGGATGATTACACGGTGATAACTATAAAAGTTTAGAAATGAAAGGAAGTAAAGTTGTATTAATAGTACTGTTCTATTAGTCTTGTCTAGTCATACTAGTTTCCATTGTTATTCTGTTTCTTGACCTGTATCTAGGGGCTGGTGGCCTAAAGATAATAAACCATTGTTCATTGTTCATTGTTCTCTTAGGCAAACACATGTAAGCACGCGCGCGCACACACCACATGCACACGCACAAACGCACGCACTCAAACGAGCTCATCAGACAAGCACGTCTCACCCGCTTCCCCGCTCATCTATCCCATTTCCCCACCTCTCTCTCTCTCTTCTCCTGCCTCTCCCTTTCCTCTCTCCTCTTCTCTCTCTCTCTCTCTCTCTCTCTACCCCCTCTACCCCATGCCACTCCACACATCTCTCACTCCTCATTCCATCCACTCCTCTCTCTCACCTCCTACATGCCATGCACCCCAGGCGATCTACCCCACCCTGGGCCCTGGCACACTCCATACAATGCAGGATCTCACCTACCTAGCATTGCCATGCCACTCCATACAATGCAGGATCTCACCACATAGCATTGCCATGCCACTCCATACAGTGCAGGATCTCACCACATACCATTGCCATGCCACTCCATACAATGCAGGATCTCACCACATAGCATTGCCATCCCACTCCATACAATGCAGATCTCACCACATAGCATTGCCATGCCACTCCATACAGTGCAGGATCTCACCACATAGCATTGCCGTGCCACTCCATACATGCAGGATCTCACCACATAGCATTGCCATACCACTCCATACAGTGCAGGATCTCACCACATAGCATTGCCATGCCACTCCATACAGTGCAGGATCTCACCACATAGCATTGCCATGCCACTCCATACAGTGCAGGATCTCACCACATAGCATTGCCATGCCACTCCATACAGTGCAGGATCTGACCACATAGCATTGCCATGCCACTCCATACAATGCCGGATCTCACCACATAGCATTGCCATGCCACTCCATACAATGCAGGATCTCACCACATAGCATTGCCATACCACTCCATACAGTGCAGGATCTCACCACATAGCATTGCCATACCACTCCATACAATGCAGGATTTCTTCACATACCATTGCCATGCCACTCCATACAATGCAGGATCTCACCACATAGCATTGCCATGCCACTCCATACAATGCAGGATCTCTTCACATACCATTGCCATACCACTCCACACAATGCAGATCTCACCACATACCATTGCCATGCCACTCCATACAGTGCAGGATCTCACCACATAGCATTGCCATGCCACTCCATACAATGCAGGATCTCACCACATAGCATTGCCATGCCACTCCACATAATGCATGATCTCACCACATAGCATTGCCATGCCACTCCATACAGTGCAGGATCTGACCACATAGTATTGCCATGCCACTCCATACAATGCAGGATCTCACCACATAGCATTGGCATGCCACACTCCATACAGTGCAGGATCTCACCACATAGCATTGCCATGCCACTCCATACAATGCAGGATCTCACCACATAGCATTGCCATGCCACACTCCATACAGTGCAGGATCTCACCACATACCATTGCCATGTCACTCCATACAATGCAGGATCTCACCACATACCATTGCCATACCACTCCATACAGTGCAGGATGTCACCACATACCATTGCCATGCCACTCCATACAGTGCAGGATCTCACCACATACCATTGCCATGCCACTCCATACAATGCAGGATCTCACCACATAGCATTGCCATGCCACTCCATACAGTGCAGGATCTCACCACATAGCATTGCCATGCCACTCCATACAATGCAGGATCTGACCACATAGCATTGCCATGCCACTCCATACAATGCAGGATCTGACCACATAGCATTGCCATGCCACTCCATACAATGCAGGATCTCACCACATAGCATTGCCATGCCACTCCATACAATGCAGGATCTGACCACATAGCATTGCCATGCCACTCCACACAATGCATGATCTGACCACATAGCATTGCCATGCCACTCCATACAATGCAGGATCTCACCACATAGCATTGCCATGCCACTCCATACAATGCAGGATCTCACCACATAGCATTGCCATGCCACTCCATGCAATGCAGGATCTGACCACATAGCATTGCCATGCCACTCCACACAATGCATGATCTGACCACATACCATTGCCATGCCACTCCACACAATGCATGATCTCACCACATACCATTGCCATGCTACTCCACACAATGCCGGATCTCACCACATACTATTGCCATGCCACTCCACACAATGCCGGATCTCACCACATACCATTGCCATGCCACTCCGCACAATGCAGGATCTCACCACATACCATTGCCATGCCACTCCACACAATGCCGGATCTCACCACATACCATTGCCATGCCACTCCATACAATGCAGGATCTCATCACAAACCATTGCCATACTACTCCATACAATGCAGGATCTCACCACAGAGCATTGCCATGCCACTCCATACAGTGCAGGATCTCACCACATAGCATTGCCGTGCCACTCCACACAATGCAGGATCTCACCACATAGCATTGCCATACCACTCCATACAATGCAGGATCTCACCACATAGCATTGCCATGCCACTCCATACAATGCAGGATCTCACCACATAGCATTGCCATGCCACTCCATACAATGCAGGATCTCACCACATAGCATTGCCATACCACTCCATACAGTGCAGGATCTCACCACATAGCATTGCCGTGCCACTCCACACAATGCAGGATCTCACCACAAACCATTGCCATAACCACTCCATACAATGCAGGATCTCACCACATAGCATTGCCGTGCCACTCCATACAATGCAGGATCTCACCACATAGCATTGCCATGCCACTCCATACAATGCAGGATCTCACCACATACCATTGCACACCACAACTTCCTCATCACGCAACGTTCTTCCGTGCAAGATGCCAGTACTGTGATGATATCCGTGAGGAGTCCGAACTCAGGTCATAACGCCGCCTACCAATCAAGAGGGTGTTGGTGTACATAGTGCAAGGGGAGGGGGTGGGGAGGCAAGGGATAAGAACGGCGTGACTTGAAACCAAACTGGATGAAAGACGCGGCCTTTTGTTTTTGACCTCTCAGACCTGGTTTACCACTACGATTTCGCCGTATTTTGTACACATATATGACCAACAAATATGACGAACACGACGAACAAAAAGAAATGCGTTAGAAAAAAATTCTAAAGATGGGGTGATGGCAGGTAAAAACGAATTCCTTCTCTCCCCCCCCCCCCTCCCCTCCTCCCGCACCCCAACCCATGCTTTTATAAAGATTTGAAATTTAGCATACACTCTATGGAAAATATTCTCTCTTTTTTTTTTATTGAGAAGTACACCAATAGCAGTTTCAGCGTAAACAGGCTTGATTCGTGTTTAGTGAGTAAGGCGACGCACGATTCGCCGAACTATTTGAGGACTCTCCTCGTATTTGGTACATGCCAAGATCGCGCTGTTCACCTGCAGCCGCTATGAAGCCACGCTAGTATGTTTTGGTGGATATAGAGAATTACAATGTCGACGGCACCAGACGTCATGGGGCGGTGGTTGGTGTCGCGAATTGCGGGCCCGGAAGTCGTGGATTCGATTCCCGTCAGAGCCATTTATTTGCGAGATGTTTGGGCCCCGACTGGGCCGTACCCGGAGTGGAGTTTGTGATGAACTCTGTTGGGAGGACTGAAACAAGACAGTCGAGCTTCATGCACAAAATGGATGTGCGTCTCTGAGAGAGTTCCACATGTTTCCTGACCAGCGCTGCAGGTGTCTTTCTCTTTCGTGACTGGCTGACGTAGGACTATACACTATTAACGTAAATGTAGAGAACAACCCTGTCATATACAGTGCAGCTCCATAACGACATCTTCATCATCCTCATTCTCGTCGATCAGCACTCGTCGATCAGCATAAAAAGTTGTACGATAGAATGGGAAATCCATAACGACATCTTCATCATTCTCATTCTCATCGATCAGCATAAAAAAGTTGTACGATAGAATGGAACTTAGTGGCGACATCTTCCTCATCCTAGTTCTCATCGATCAGCATAAAAAAGTGTTAATCCCCCCCCCCCCCCCCCCCCCCCCCCATTTCCATTCATGCCCTGCCCTCAGGGTGACCTCGGATGCTCTCCACATCTGTGCCCCTGAGGAGAAGTGTCGGGGTCGTTGGTATCGGCGAGTTGATGGGGACTTTATTGGACGAACACAAGAGCGGGGCGAGAGGTGGGGGTGAGGTGGGGTGGGATGGTGGTGGTGGTGGAGTACACTCGGCGACTGAGCAATGATTGTAGTTAGTGGAGTTGGTGTCCTGCGTATGTTGAACGTATACGTTGAACAAGGACAGGCGCCATTAACACCAACCGAAGGACCCCAGTGACGACTTTACATAGACTGCTTCTCGTGTAGGACTGCCGGTGGGAGAGAGCCTGGATGTGGCTATCAACAGGGAGCCGAAGTAGGCAGTGTGAGAGCTATATCTCTGAAGTGTGTAAGATGAACCCCCACCTCCCACAAAAAGGAGTCTTCCTATCAAAGGACGTTATATTTTTGGTGCACAGGAGGGAAATGATATAAAGTTAGTGAAAAAAAGATGTTCGTCTTTGACCTCAACTCCTTAGTGGAAAAAAAGATGTTCGTCTTTGACCTCAACTCCTTAGTGAAAAAAAAGATGTTCGTCTTTGACCCCAACTCCTTAGTGGAAAAAAAGATGTTCGTCTTTGACCTCAACTCCTTAGTGGAAAAAAAGATGTTCGTCTTTGACCTCAACTCCTTAGTGGAAAAAAAGATGTTCGTCTTTGACTTGGACCGCCCAACTCCTTAGTGGAAAAAAAGATGTTCGTCTTTGACCTCAACCCCGTTAAGACAACATTTATATCGTATGTATGGAAGATAAAACGTTTTTTTTTTTTTTTTTTTTTTTTTTAAGGAAATAATCTGAATTAGAAATCAGATTGTTTACGCTACATCTCTGATTTTTCCCACGGCTGAATCCAACGTTTAAAGCATTGATGTAATTACATGTCAGGCTGCGTGATTCGCCGAGTTTTTTTGTCTATATACTACCATGCGATTGGTTGAGACAGCCGTGGGTATTCACTTACGGGCAGGCAGGCCTCTGCACGCATCAGTCCGGCGAGCAGGCACGCGCGCGCATCTTTCCAAACGGAAACAGCTGTAGGCCTCACGTTGCAGGCTGCACACCAAAACTTAATGCGCCAAGGCCTCGCTTAAGGAGTCGAGTACTGGCGCAATTAGAATGTTTCGAGAATTCTTATTGTGCCTGAAAGTTGGTTCTCCTCGTGTTCTTTCATATGGCCATCAATGCACAAGCCAGGTGGTTCCATGCAGACAGATTGAAATCAAAGGAATCAGACTTTCAGGGGGCTACGACCTGGCGCAGAGGTAGGTCACGGGTGAGTGCTAAGGCCTGAAATGTGACGTCAACTAAAGGGAGGAGGTCATGTATTTGAAGATTGCATGTGATGTCATCGGTGGAAATCCACCTAAAAGAAGTGAACTAATCGCTGGAGAGCTGTTGTTTTGATCAGTTGTCAGTTTAACATTAAATGCTGGCTCAGACTTTCTGCTAGGCCTCAAAACGCTGACATGGATTATATATAATACGCTGATACGATTTAGCGCTAAATCCCAATTGTGGCGTTTGGCCTGCAGACTAAGGTGGAGACGGGGAGTTGTGTGTGAGTGAGTGACTGAGTGAGTCGGCGGGCGACTCGGTCACATTACATGTTTCATTCCTGTGTCTACATGTGCGCGTTCGTTCCGCACAACAACCCCGACGAGCCTCTGGTTGGAGCGTTTCTCGGTCAGCCAGCCTGTTTTGTGACCTTGAGTCGGGTCGGCATGGGAATGTTTTCGTTCGCTCATGGCCGCGTGGCGGCGGCTTTCCTGAACGCAAACACGTGAGAATGATCATCACGCATCATTCGCGAGTCGCTTGTTGTGCTCTGAGTGCGTGCGTTCGTTCGTCATACTACATGCCTGCGAGGATGTCAAGCAAGAACCGAAAGCGCGTGATCTTTTATGTGGATGTTCTGCTGATTGTTGGGGAGAAGGGGGGCGGGGGGAGCGGGAAGGCGGGTGAGAGTGGGCGTTTGGGGTGGGGTAGGGGAGGTGTGGGAGAAATGAGACTAGGGGTGGGGGAAAGTCGCGAATTCCCCCAGAATTTTGTGTGTGTGTGTGTGTGTGTGTGTGAGACAGAAGAGAGAGAGAGAGAGAGAGAGAGAGGAGAGAGAGAGAGTGAGTGTTTTTGTGCGCGCGCGAGTATGCGTGTGGAGGGGGTGTGTGTGTGTGTGTGTGTGTGTGTGCGCGCGCGCGCGCGCGCGCCTGCGTGTGTGTCTGTATATATGTATGCGTCAGTAAATACAAATACATGCACGTAAGATTGCACACATTTATTTGATGTGTGCTTGCGCGCACGCATGTACCCACACACATAAATAAATCGTGGCATGCGCATGTGTGTGCGCGCCAGTTCTTATTGAAATCTTCCAGCCAAACCTCGTGGCGGTGGTATGCTATCTTGGAACAGCAAGGAAAAGCTGCTGAGCAGGCTTCTTGGAATGCACTCAAAGCAGTCACCGTGGTATGAGCAGTTCAGTGAATCATTTTTGACCGTGTTCGGTTACAGGCATCGTCACATATGCCTGGACATACATGTCCACATTCACAAATACTTCCTCACGCACGCGTGCGCATTCACACACGTACACACACACACACACACACACACACACACACACACACACGCACGCACGCACGCACGCACGCACGCACGCACGCACGCGCGCACGCACGCACACACACACACACTCACAAGCGTGCGTGCGCTCCTATGCACGCACGCGCGCACGCATACGCGCACATTGCACAAACGTACACACTCTGTCTCTCTGTCTCTGTCTCTCTCTCTCTCTCTGGTTTGTTCTCATTGGGGTTATGGCGACGTTCGCTGCTTTGTATATGTGTTTGCTAGGCTGTGCTGTATATATATATATATATATATATATATATATATATATATATATATATATCCGACAGAGCTTAACGCAAAGTAAAGAAATAGAAGTATCATGAACAGAAGAGAAATTTAAAAACAGGATGGGGGGGGGGGGGGGGGGGGGGGGGGGGGGGGGGGGGGGGGGGGGGGGGGGGGGGGGGGGGAAAAAAAGAGACAGGAGAAGAAGAAAAATAAACCAAGAGACCAAGAAAGAGAAATAGGAAAAGGAGAGTAAGAGGAGACGAAGGAGAAGAGGGAGGGGGTTGATGAGAACAGGAGAGGGAGAAGAAATGAAAAGAATGTAAGAAAAAATGAAGGACGGAGGGATGGAAGAAGAACGAGAAGAGGAGGACAAGGAGGGCAAGAAGAAACGAAGAGAGAGAGAGAGAGAGAGAGGGGGGGGGGACAGAGAGAGAGGGAGGAAGGGAGAGGGGATGAAGAGAGAGAGAGAGAGGGCAGAGAGAGAGGGAGGGAGGAAGGGAGAGGGATGGAGAGAGAGAGAGATAGAGGGTTAGGGGGATAAAGACTTGCTTTTGGGAGGTGGCAAGCTGTATTGATAACAACAGCCGCCACCTGTCACCATGCTGTCCGACATGTTTAACTGTGAAATCCTATCGATCGTTGTGGAACCAAGTTCGTCCTGGCACTAGCGCAAATCTGCCTGTCAATCAGTCTGTCTGCCTGTATGTCTGTCTGTCTGTCCGTCCCTTTTCTGTCTCTTGTGTTTTAGGTTTCCTCCCAGGTTACTTCCTCCGCCCCCCGCCCCCCCCCCCACATCCCCCTGTTCTCTCTCTCTTCTCTCTCTCTCTCTCTCTCTCTCTCTCTCTCTCTCTCTCCCCCTGTCTCTGTCTCTGTCTGTCTCTCCCCCCCTCCCCCTCTCTCTCTGTCTCTGTCTCTTTGTCTGTCCGTCTGTGTGTCAGACCAAAGACTGTCCGTAGGGCGAACTATCTTTGGTCAGACTGTCTGTTTCTGTCTCGGTCTGTCTGTCTAGGTCTGTCTGTCTTGTCTGTCTGTCTGTCTTTCTCGCTCTCTCTGTCACCCTGTCTCTCTGTCTCTGTCATCCTGTCTCTCTGTCTCTGTCTGTCTGTCTTTCTCTTTCTCTCTTTTTTGGCGCGCGCGCGGCCGTGTTCTTATATTATGTAGTGTATAATTGAAAACTGACTAGTTCAGATGGTCAGGTTTGTTGTGCACCCCTACTTTTGGCGTATTTTGTGTACCTCTTTCTTAAAAAAAAAAAAGAAAAGAAGAAAAGAAAGAAAAAAGGAAGAGAACAAAGAACGAATAAAAGACAAAGAAAAAGAAAAAAGGGAGGGGTGGGGGGATCACTCATGTACAGCATTGCCAGCAAAAAAAAAAAAAAAAAGTACACTCAATAGAAATGTGGCGTTGTTGTGCGTTCACAGATGATATGTCAGCCAGTATCCCTTCGTTGCGTTGTTCAGATTTTCTCCATGAATGAGATGCTGCCAGAATTTACCAACTGCCACCATGGTCTAGCATTTTGTTCTGATGATGCTGAACCGCGCCCCCCGCCCCCTCCCCCCCCCCCCCCCCACCCCCTCTTTTTTTTCCGAAAGAGCCCCGGTGTGACCGGCTGGTAATATTAATATTGATATAATCAGCTGAGAATGAAACCGAGTCATGCTTGAAGTGTAATACATTCTTCAGCTGAGAAACACTCAACTTTACAAGGTAGAAAGTTGTCGAGGAGGAGGAAATTGTTGAGACCCATTGAGAGACTTTACGAAAATACACCACGTGTTAAAAGGAAAACACTCTTTGCTTTGGTGAGAGTTTTCTCCCAACAGCGAGCCAATTCCCGGTGGACAGGTCCGGGTATGAAGGGAGGCGTAAACGGGGATGAATGACCCCAGTGGTCCCTCCCCTCCCCTCCCTCTGCCCTCCCCCCAATCCCCTACTCCTTTTGTTTCTGTTTGGGGTTATCTTCTGACAATGGAAAAATGATAGCAATCGCTGTTCCTCTCTATCATCAGCGAAGCCTGTTTGATAGCGGGAGAGGGGGGGGGGGGGGGGGGGGGGGGGTCCAAGGTCTTCTTGAAGTGTTCCTTTTTGCACAAACATCTCTGCCCATCCGTCTGTCCGTCCATCTGTCTGTAGATCTGATGGTGTGTGTGTGTGGTGTTGTGTTGTGTTGTGTTGTGTTGTGTTGTGTTGTGTGTGTGTGTGTGTGTGTGTGTGTGTGTGTGTGTGTGTGTGTGTGTGTGTGTGTGTGTGTGCGTGCGCGCGCGCGGTTATTCATGTTTAAATCACTTCCCGCATGAAATAGTGTTTCTTTGTCTCACGCTGTGTCTCTGTCTCTGTCTGCCTGTTTGCCTGCCTGCCTGTCTGTCTGTCGATATATCTGTCTGTCTGTCTTTGTCTCTGTTTCTGTCTGTCTGTCTCTTTCTCTCTATCTCTCTCACTCTTTCTCTCTCTCTTCTTTCTCCGTGTGTGTGTGTGTGTGTGTGTGTGTGTGTGAAAGAGAGAGAGAGAGAGAGGAGAGAGGAGGAGAAGAGAGAGAAGAGAGAGAGAGAGAGAATTACGCTTTTCCATGATCCTCATGAAATAATAAATCTGTGTCTATCTTTGTATCTGTCTGTCTGTGTATGTGTCTCTGTCTGTCTGTCTGTCTGTTTCCCCCTTTTTCTCCCTCTATCTCTCTCTGTCTCTCTCTCTCTCTCTCTCACACACAGACAGAGAGAGAGACACACACACGCACACAGAGTCACGCATGCATGTATGTGCATGTATGCGGACGTACACACACACACACACACACACACAACACACACACACACACACACACACACCACGCACGCACGCACGCACGCACGCGCGCGCGCATGCGAACTGACGTACCCCCTCCCCCCCCCCCCCCCCCACCCAAACACACACACACACGCACACTCACACGCGCGCGCGCGCCAGTTCGCATGCACCCACCTAAAGCACCCAAAACATAGACATGTACCCCCCTTTCCATCTCTATCTTTCCCCCACTTGCCACTCCTACCTACCTAGGTCCAAGTTTGCTCTTGAATAAAACAAACAAACAAACAAACAGACAAGGCAAACAAACTAAAAAAAAAAAAAAAAAAAAATGACTGCAGCGCGCGCGCGCAACGAGGAATGCGACTAGGCAGTCATCCAAAACTACTTTCTCCCACGGAGCGGTGTGTCTGTATAACTTGATAGCCACGTTTACCTGCATCCATACGTACCACAGCCTGTCAGCCAGGAGTACCAGGGACTGTGGCATTCAACCATACATGTGGACTGTGTTAACTAACCCTAAGCTCACCAGATGGCGAAAGCACCGTTACTGTTTACTCGCCGTCAATGCTGCTGCAGTTGGCGCCGTCTCCAGGTATGCTACTGTAAGATCGATCGC
>CM065721.1:67399571-67402071 GCA_033310375.1 Conus canariensis
CCGGATTTGCGATATCATTTCTGGGAAACGTACGCTAATTGTCTTCCCTCTCTTTCTCTCTCTGTCTCCTTCTGTCTGTCTGTCTTTTTGTCTGTCCGTCAGTGTGTGTGTGTGTGTGTGTGTGTGTGTGTGTGTGTGTGTGTGTGTGTGTGTGTGTGAGCGCGGGTGGACAGGTGTGTGGGCGTGTGTGTAAAGGAGTGACACAAAAAGTCGAACAGTTTGACAGTTCTTACTTGACCCTTTATTCACCTCAAGCGTACACGCACGCACGCACACACCACACACACAGACACACAGAGGCGAGAACGCGCGTTGACAACAAACCCAAAACGCTCACAGACAACCAAACGTATACGCACCCACCCACCCCCCTCTGTCTCTTCTCTCCCCCCCCCCTCCCCCCAACATACGCGTGCATGTGCCCGCGCGTTAACCTTTGACATTTTCAGAATCCTAATGATGCCGACAGAGGCAGACTGACCGTGGATATCTGGATCATTCACCGGTACCGCAGTGGATGCCGGCGTCGCGCACATGTATCGACCTTGATGGAATGATCTGACCTTTTTGTGGCCTCTCTTTCATGGACAGCCACTTACATATCAGGGGGGGGGGGGGGGGGGGGGGGGGGGGGGGGGGATAGTTCAGTTACGGTAGAGCGCCGGACTCGTAATCTTAGTGATCCTGGGGTTGCGGGTTCGAATCTCCGCCGGGCCGTTTCGGTCCAGGGGGACTTTTTTTTTTCTCAGAGTTAACATTGGTTCTGACTCCATTTCCCATACAGTCCCTCGAATGAAACTATGAACCGAGGTTCCGTATGTGAACGCACACATAACATCTTGCACACACGTAAAATCCCATCACCAACTTTCGGAAGAGAAGGCCAGTTTGGCCGTTGTATGGATGACACGTTACACATAGCATGCACCCTGCGTGAGAAATGGAAAGAATGAAGGCAGGAAGGAAATTGAATGAACGATATTGACTGGATGACACGGGAAACGACTGAATGAAGCGCCAGCTGGCAGCTCTTCTGTCGGCACTACCCAGGAAGGCAGCCCGTTGTGTAAAACGAGTGTGGATTATAGAGCGCTTAGAGCTTGGTCTATAGCCGAGGATAGGCGTTATAGAAGTATTCATAATAACAATAATAATAATAACGTATGTCTGGCTCTCTCGGTGCCACCGTCCGCATGTCCGTCGTGACTGACAACGCTTGCCTTCCGCACTGTGAGGGTGACAAACGATATTCGAAACTGACAAAGCTGGTTTTGCCGGAATGTAGAAGAGCGTGCGCTGCTTGCTCCCACACACCGAATTTTTGGGTGTCTGTCTTTTTAATGTGTGTGTGTGTG
Organism: Conus canariensis; assembly: GCA_033310375.1. Classification (NCBI taxonomy): domain Eukaryota; kingdom Metazoa; phylum Mollusca; class Gastropoda; order Neogastropoda; family Conidae; genus Conus; species Conus canariensis. The sequence goes on from CM065721.1 coordinate 67,400,927, forward strand.
TGTGTGTGTGTGTGTGTGTGTGGTGTGTGTGTGTGTATGCGTGTATGTGTGTGTGTGAGCGCGCGCGCGCGCGTGCTTGCGTGCGTGTGTGTGTGTGAGCGCGGTCTATCTGTCAGTCTGTGTATTTGTGTGTGTGTGTGTGTGTGTGTGTGTGTGTGTGTGTGTGTGTGTGTTGGTGGTTGTTATAGTTTTTCTCTATCAAAAAGCCTGCACACGCAAGGAAAGGTCTGTTTTCATGGGTAGAGCGTCTGCCTCCAAAATGACCGGTATGAATACTAACCATCCGTCGGGTTGGGTTTTAACGGGTTGAAAGTTACCCTTTCTGTCCTCACAGCAGTGAATGGTACGTGATACAAGTCAGAGAAGGTTAAAGGCGGCTGAAAGAACCGATGGACTCCTCTTCCCATCTTGATGAACTCTAGCTAGACAGGGTGACTCTCACACAGTTCTCTGCCTCTACGGCATTTAGGCTGTGAGACCTGAAGCCTAAACTTAAACAAACTCTGGTTTGGATGGCTCAGGAAGGGATATACTGTAGGCATCCGTTTGAATAGTTGCTGACAGTGTACAGCTTGGAAGGACAGTAACAGACGTTTTTAAGGTGTTTCATCCAAATTAACTTTCCTTGGTCCGTGAGAAAGAGGAGAAGAAAGACAGTGGTTCGTATTCATCTGGTTGCCCTTTCTAACACATGAAGCGCAATCGGTCTGTTTGTGTGTGTGCTATGCGCTCTCTCTCTCTCTCTCTCTCTCTCTCTCTCTCTCTCTCTCTCTCTCTCTCTCCCTCCCTCCCTCCTTCTGTGTGTGTGTGTTTTGTGGTGTGCGCGCGCGCGCGCGCACGTGTGTGTGTGGGGCTCGGGATGTGTGTGTGGGAGGAGAGAGAGAGAGAGAGAGAGAGAGAGAGAGAGAGAGAGAAATATAAATCCATAGTTTTCATCTGATTTGAAAATTTTGCATCCTGGGCAGACCAAGAGTGAATCACTTTCCGTGCTAAATAGTCGTTTATTCAGCAGTGTGGTGAAGTGAAGCAAAGGGAGAATTCGAAGCGGGGCAAACACGCCTTGCTGTTGATTTTCATAATTGTAGTTGGTTTTTTTTTCTTTCGTTTTTTTTTTTTTTTAATACAATCGATCATTGTTTTTCTTT
>CM065721.1:67407071-67417071 GCA_033310375.1 Conus canariensis
TGCTGACTGTCTCGGGGCGGGAAATTCAATTAAAATTGGGGGGGGGGGGGGGGGACCCGAAAGAGCACATGGGGGGGGGGGGGGGGGGGACCCGAAAGAGCACACAAGTAAAAATATCAAGATCAACAAGACGAACACGCAGGCCATTTCAGGGCCGCAGTCCAGTTGGAAAACCCAAACAAAACAAGCCAGTATTCAATACAAGTAAAGCTATCAAGATTGTCACCCCAACACACAGGTCTTCACAGCTGTGATCCACGGTAAAAGGAAGCAAACCAGACAGTGTATGAGCAAAAAGCATGAAGGTTATCGGCAAACCACTTGGGCCAGACAGATGAGGAGGCCCCATGGTGTGTACCATGCGATTAGCCGGCCACTCCTCATCAATCATATGCTTAAAGAGTAATGGGATCTACATGCCCTTCAAATAGACGTTACTCAGCAGACCCCTAGAAGACCTTGTTCAGGGATGTTCTGCCGGACGTGATTTTTTGTTCTTTTTATTAATTTTTTTTTTTTTTAAAGATAAACGTGTGTGTGTGTGTGCGTGTGCGTGTGCGTGCGTGCATTCGTGCGTGCGTGCGTGCTCTTTTGACCAAACATTACAGTGGAGGACAGACCCATTTTTAAGGCGTTTTGGGTATATTTCAGGGAAGTTGGGTCTATTGATGGTTTTCTTCCCACGTTTTGCCCATTTAAACAAACATACTCGGAACTGATTCTGTGGATGACACAGCCTTAAGATGGCCTCCTGCGGTCGAACTGGCGGTGATCGTGGAACGAATAAACATGCATCCCGCATCAGGGTTCTTATCCAGGTGGAAAAAAAAAACAAGTAAGGGGTGAAAAAGATCAACAGGGGACCACGCAGACCATGCTTGGGCTATCATCCAGTGGACAGGAAATTCAAGATGATGTTGCGTACCAATAAAACGATAAAAAAAAAGAACTTTAACACCCAACCAAGAAAAAAACTTGAACAGCCCACGCACATATTAGGGCTGTTATTAATCCAGTCAGGAAGGGAGGGGGGGGGGGGGGGTTAAAAAATACCGCGGTTGAACAAAAAAGAAAGAAAAAAACCGAATCCACGGTTACTTGCGGTGCAGGAAGCTACAAAGATACGCATGTTTTAACAAGGATGTCCTTAGGAAAACTCATCGGTGAGTGGGTGAACAATTATGCGCGCGAATATCTTTTTCTGTATTCTGTCTGTGTGTCTGTCTCTCTGTCTCTGTCTCTGTATCTCATAAACGCGCGCACATATCTCTCTCTGCCTGCCTGCCTGTCTGGCCATCTGTGTGACTGTCTGTCTGTGTTCTTTCTCTCTCTCTCTCTCCCCCTCTCTCTCCCCTCCTCTCCCTCCCCCCCTCTCTCTCTCTCTCTCCATCTCTCTCCCCCCCCCCCCCGACATGTGAGTTGACTTCAACGCGGTGACAGGCTGGGCTATAATAAACAATATTACCTTACCTTACCTTACCCTCCCCCACCTCCCACCCCTCCCAGTTGTGATGAGAAGGTGATGATGGTGGTACGGGAGCAGGGTGTTGTCGTGTGCGGTTTGTGTTGGCGTTTTTGCCAAGCGCGGGTAAAATGCGCGCGTTGGTGTGTGCTTCTAATCGATGTAGACTTTATACGTACCAGCTGACGTTTATTTAACGTGGAAGAAAGGTATTTCCACCTGGAAAGGTGATCGATAACCCCCCCCCCCCCCCCTGTCCACGATGTGATGACGCAGGGAACGTGATAGAGTCATTACACACCTGTGGCCAAGTGACGGAGAGGACGCAGGGAGGGAGAGGGGAGGGGAGGGGAGAGGGGGGGGGGGGGGGGCGGAGGAGTGAGTCTCGGAAAGCTGTGGTGTCTCGGTGGGCAGTGGATTGAAGTGGAATGGTTGGTAGGTAGTCACTGGATCAATGTTGTCCCTGTTGATTGGATTCTAGGTGGATCCAACCCATACTCCCCCCCCCCTCCTCGTGTGTGTGTGTGTGTGTGTGTGTGTGTGTGTGTGTGTGTGTGTGTGTGTGTGTGTGTGTGTCTTCGTTTTGCGCACTCATGGGCATGTAATGATATTTTTTTGTCATCTCATCGTTCCTGCAGTCTCGTGCTGAGGTGGTAGAAACACCTGTGATGAGTTTCTGACATCTCCATGTGTTGAGTATGGCAACATAGTAGCTCCTTAAGCCGATAATAATGGCACTTTTACCGGGAAAGCGGTCTTTGTCTTTCAGAAAAAACGAGGTTAAGCTATAATCTCTGTGGATCACAACTGTTTTCCTTGGGATTATGGCTGTTTTTTCCCGTTTGCTTAAGGGACTGCAAGGGTTTTCCCTATTTTCTCAAGGGAAACTATTATTATTGACACTGTCCTTATGGATGACATCTGTGTTGTCTGTTTTCGCGGGGAGAACAGTGACACACACACACACACACACACACACACACACACACACACACACACACACATGTGTGTGTGTGTGTGTATATATATTTGTGTGTGTGTGTGTCTCTATTTGACACCAAGAGCACAGACACAATCAGCCGTGTCTCCCTGATGAGTCCGATCCAGCGGACGAAAGGCCTAGGAGCAGGCAATATATACAAATCTGCCTTCAGGAGGAATTGTGATGGTTCCCTCATGCAGCTAGCGAAGGGTTTTGATATTTATAACATATATTTCCCCATTTTCTTCATCTTCGACATTTTTTTTTTTAATTTCAAATCTTTGCCAAATCATTATTATAATGATGGAAGAATTGTTAACCTGCACTTGTTTTCGGCCACTACTTAATTGTTCAGCATTATATATATAACGCTGAACACACACACACACTATTGGTATTGCCGCTGGATCGGACTCATCAGGGAGACACGGCTGATTGTGTCTATGCTCTTGGCGTCAAATAGATACACACCACAATTATTTAGTCCATAACTCTGTGGTGTTCTCACCACCAAGGGTTCAAAAAAGAATCCAACAGCACCCCCAAAGCAGCCAGCGAAGGGTAGTAAAATGAAACAAAACGAAAGTGTGGAGAGGAAAAAAGTTGCTGAAAAACTATATATATATATATATATATATTATAATGGAAACAATGAAAATAAGATGACAGTAGTGATCCCTTGGAAAATACATAAGACCTTCAGGATGATAACTGTTTTCACTCCTTACGCTAGATACCAATGATACCAGCGAGCAGTCACTTGTGGTAAGCAGCAGTCATTACTTATTTTCCCTGCTAATCCCTGTGTTCATCAGGACATCAAGGATAACAGTTATTATTCCGAGGAAAAAAAAGGGAAATTAATTGTGATCCCGAGGGAAAATGGTTATTATCCTCAATAAAACAGTTGTGATATTGTGCAAAATAGTTGTGTATCTCAGGATAATAATGTTTTTTTGTTGTTGTTTGTTTTTCTTTTAATTTCCTCTTCGCTAGTTTCCTCGAGTATTTTACCCGTTTTCTAACTTTAGGAAAACAGCAGTTATTGTCTTTAGACTCTCCTGTGCTCCCATAGTTCTGTGTGACGCAGTGAGAGCTGGTGAAGGACGGGCCACCACTCCCATGATTGTTTCCCCTCCCACCTCTTCTTCTGTCCGCCTCTTCTTATCTCCTCCCCCCCCCCCCCCCCCCCCCCCCCTCGTCTCCGGCACTTTGGCCTGCAGGATGTGTGTGTGTGTGTGCGTGTGTGTGTGTGTGTGTGTGTTACTGTGTGTGTGTGCGTGTGTGTGTGTGTGTGTGTGTGTGTGTGTGTGTGTGTTCTCTCTCTCTGGTCTAAAATTACTTGATGTGAAATAGCGTGAAAGTAAAGAATGAACACGCACATGCGCACACACACTCACACACACAGAGCGTGCGCGCAAACACGCACGCTCCCCCCCCCCTCCTCCTTCTCTCTCTCTCTCTCTCAATTCAATTCAATTCAATTCAATTCAAATTTAATCCTTTGACCCCTGTTGGGGCATGGAGGATACAAATGTAACAAAGAGAAATACGAAACTCACTCAGAACAATGTGTGAACATAGTTGCGAAATGCTGAATTCTGGTGAACTGTAATGATCTCATTAAACAATCTTCCCATTTTTTAGAAACTTACTAATATTCAAACAAATGCGTCTTCCTTTTTGAAATAAATTACAAAAGTTGAAAACAGACTTTGGTTTTAGATATTTTTTAGGGATGAATTTTTCACGAAGTTCATTATATTTTGGACATTCCATGATGCAATGAAATTCATCTCCAATTGCACCCATTTCACAGTTACGACAAATACGCAATTCTCTTGGAACATTATGGTGTCTTCCAATTTCAATTTGCAATTTATGGTTACTACATCTAAATTTAAATAAAGATATAACATAAATATCTGGTAAGGTAGAAATATAATGTTCTTTTCCAAAGACAGTCTTTACACTTTTATAGAATACACACTTGTTGCTGTTTTCAAGAGAACTGCGCCAATCACGAGCATAATTATTTTGCAACTCCTTTTTAACACACTTACATAAGTTACTTCTGTTTGTGAATGAATGAGATTCCCAAACACAATCAAAACCAGTTTCAAATAAAATGCTTTTAACATAACTAAGCCATGGTGAAACGAAAATTCCTTTTGTATATAGTTCATGTAAGATATTATATACTTTGTTTGAATACTTCTTAGAATCAGGAACAACTAAGTTAGCCCAGAACCTTATCATTCTCACTTTAATCAGTACAGATAAAGGATAGATTCCGGTTTCACCATAAATCATTGAAGTCATTGTAGTTTTATTTAATCTAAATAGATACTTTAAAAAACGTAACTGTAACTTTTCTAATATATCAACATTTTCATAACCCCAAATTTCACAACCATACAACAACACAGGTACAACTATGGAATAAAATAATTGTATGCAAACATCAATTGGCAATTTCTGTTTTCTTGCAGTTTGTAATAATGAAAACATTGCCTTGAGAGCCTGATTATAAGCACATTTTTTTGCTTTGTAAAAAGAACCTGTTCTGCTGAACTCGATGCCTAAGTATTTCATTGAATTAAGAACCTCTATTTTTTCATTCCCAAAGAAAAAAATTTCACGCATACTATTTCGACCATGAAAGACAACTATTTTTGTTTTCTTTGGATTTACTTCTAACTGCCATTGCGTGCAATATATATGTAAGGCATTAAGTTCTTTTTGCAAAGCTGATTTAGAATTTGCCAATAAAATTGTATCATCAGCATATAACAATACAAGCAATTTAATAAACTGTTCAAGTTTCAACTCTTGCGTTAAATCATATTCTAAAGTAGAACAGTTATTGTCAGTAAGGAACTGTTGCAGATCATACACACACACACACACACACACACACACTCTCTTTCTCTCTCTCTCTCTCTCTCTCTCTCTCTCTCTCTCTCTCTCTCTCTCTCTCCCTCTCTGTACGTCTGTGTGTGTCCCCCCCTACACACACACACACACACACACACACACACACACACACACACACACACACACACACACACACACTTTGACTTGAAGAAACGGAGCACTGGTGTTTGCCTAGAGTCGAGATAAAAGTTTGTTCAAACTGAAATGACAGTAATGGGATAAAAGTTTGTTCAAACTGAAATGACAGTAATGGACCCATGCCGACAAGGCGGATAACAGGCGAAAGACCGTTTGGTCTTTGAGTTGATCAACTTTGGCGTGGCGGGAGGTATGAGGCGCCATCATCTAAAATTTGTCAAAGAGAGAAAAGGTTTTATTCGTTTATGTGTTCATTTTTCTTTTTTACACGTGAATGTTTGATTTGTGTTGTTTGTTTTGTTATTGCTTCTTCCAAGAAAGAATTTATAGCCAGACGGTCTGATAGAAAATCAGTATTTTTTGGTTGATTGCTGCATTTTGTAGCTGTGTTGCATTTCACTATCTGTATTGACAGAATCGCACTTAAATGCCCTTGGACCAGATACGTTATGCCAGAGCAGGTGATTTTAAGAAAGAGAAATTCGAACTTGTGAGCAAGATGGAAATCGGAAATCACCTTTATCGACATACACAAAGCTATGCTCAGTACAAAAGTAGATTAAGTATTGGTCAGATTTGTGCTAACGATGGATTTAAGCAGAAACGTTTTCATTGTTGTTTATTGATACTCTGTTTAGAGTGGTCCGGTTGTGTCCGGTTGCTGACGCCGAGTTCTTTTAATGTGCACAAACTGGCAGTAGCAGGGTACAAGCGTGAAGAAGGAACTGATTCAGTGTCAGCAACAAAATACTCTGATTATGGATGGCATGCTCACCAGATGAAATAATCTCATGATATTTCGTGTGCGCTAAAAATCTGACCATCTGTCGGAAACGCGAAAAAAAAAAAAAGACGAAAAAAAAAAACCTCACGTGCATCATCAGCGTGAAAATGTAATCGGTATGTTACACCAACGCTACCTGTGTGTATGATTGTGTATAATTATGTCCGTTGGCAGACGGAAACCGTGCGGATGTCTTTTCTTCCTGTCGTTTTGTCCCTTTGCCGCAGTTGCATGCAGGTCATGGAGCGCCATTTTTACCCCGTTTTTCATCTTCATGGTCACCCCCCCCCTCCCCCTACCACCACCTCCGCTCCGTCTGTGAACGAACGTATTGAGGGGAAAGTGCGTCAGCTTGCACTGAACTTGCGCACGTACGTGCGTCACTTTGTATACCGTCAGGCGTGCTGTTCAAGGATTTTTTCTTTTTTCCTTTCTTTCTTTTTTTTTGGGGGGGTGGGGGTGGGGGTGGGGGGAGGGGGTTGTTTGTTGGTGGTGAGGGTCAACCATGTGCACCTGTTAGGATAAGCTTTATAATAGAAGACCTTCACCTCAGGTGAGAACAGCTGGAGGGAACGGGTCACATGTCTGGAAACAGTGGCAGGTTTTAACGTTCGCACCCCCCCCCCCCCCCCCCTCCTTCCTTTCATCATTCTTTCGCTGCTCACTCTGTCCTCGGACGTGTATCTCCACAATTGGACAGTCCACCCTTATCGGGGCGCGCTGGCGAAGCGTGGACTCCATACCAGACACTATCAGAGTGAAGGTCAACACCATACCAGACACTATCAGACTGAAGGTCAACCGACCACAGCAACGCATAACACAGCAACAGACACTAACGGATTCAAGGTCAACCGACCACAGCAACGAATAACACAGCAACAGACACTAACGGATTCAAGGTCAACCGACCACAGCATCGAACGAAGTTGTTTGTTACCTGGCGTCTGGCGAAGCAGATGGTGTTTATGGTTGGTGTCGATGATCGTCAGACTGTGTTGGTGGTGGTGTTACATCTGCTGCTGCTGCTCCTACCGCTGCTGCTGCTGCCGATGCTGATGATAATAATGACAGCCGCCATTTACATGTGACACCATCAACGTTGGCCCAGGCCTGTCACACCGTCTCGGTTGGTCAGTTTGATTATGTTAAGCATGGAGACGACAAATAAGCAATGATGATGATGATGACGACGACGACGACGACGACGATGATGATGATGATTTTTTTTTAGAAACGTTGATGGTAACATTGTGACTGTGAGTATGACATTGATGGTGATAATAGTACCAACGAAGGACAAACCTGAAAGCGATAGCAGCGGCGAGACAGACGACTGCGCTGCTGACCAAAGAGGTGACAACGGTGTGCTGTGGGCTGTGTTTCAGAAGGCAGCCGTGGTAGCGGTGGCCCATGAAGTCGCCCCAGATGAGCAGCAAGTCCGGAGGAGGCAAAGCGCACTGTGTGGTGTGCGGGGATGAGTCGTCTGGCTTCCACTATGGCGTCGACTCCTGCGAAGGATGCAAGGTGGGTGATCGGGCGCTGTCGGGGATGGGTGGTAGCCTGGCTGTAGAACCGTGTCCAGTGTCCTTGGTGTCTGTAGTTCTTCATGTTCGCTGTGTGTTCCGTTTCCACAGTGTTGGAGCTTTGCTGCCTGTATCCCTGGTCCACCGTGTGTGTTAGTCCGACATGTCTGTATTCCAGGATGTATGTGGCAGCGTGTGGCACCATGTCCGCTGTGTGTTCCGTGTCCACAGTGTTGGAGCTTTGCTGTCTGTATCCCTGGTCCACCGTATGTGTTAGTCCGACATGTCTGTATTCCAGGATGTATGTGGCAGCGTGTGGCACCATGTCCGCTGTGTGTTCCGTGTCCACAGTGTTGGAGCTTTGCTGTCTGTATCCCTGGTCCACCGTGTGTGTTAGTCCGACATGTCTGTATTCCAGGATGTATGTGGCAGCGTGTGGCACCATGTCCGCTGTGTGTTCCGTGTCCACAGTGTTGGAGCTTTGCTGCCTGTATCCCTGGTCCACCGTGTGTGTTAGTCCGACATGTCTGTATTCCAGGATGTATGTGGCAGCGTGTGGCACCATGTCCGCTGTGTGTTCCGTGTCCACAGTGTTGGAGCTTTGCTGTCTGTATCCCTGGTCCACCGTGTGTGTTAGTCCGACATGTCTGTATTCCAGGATGTATGTGGCAGCGTGTGGCACCATGTCCGCTGTGTGTTCCGTGTCCACAGTGTTGGAGCTTTGCTGTCTGTATCCCTGGTCCACCGTGTGTGTTAGTCCGACATGTCTGTATTCCAGGATGTATGTGGCAGCGTGTGGCACCATGTCCGCTGTGTGTTCCGTGTCCACAGTGTTGGAGCTTTGCTGTCTGTATCCCTGGTCCACCGTGTGTGTTAGTCCGACATGTCTGTATTCCAGGATGTATGTGGCAGCGTGTGGCACCATGTCCGCTGTGTGTTCCGTGTCCACAGTGTTGGAGCTTTGCTGTCTGTATCCCTGGTCCACCGTGTGTGTTAGTCCGACATGTCTGTATTCCAGGATGTATGTGGCAGCGTGTGGCACCATGTCCGCTGTGTGTTCCGTGTCCACAGTGTTGGAGCTTTGCTGTCTGTATCCCTGGTCCACCGTGTGTGTTAGTCCGACATGTCTGTATTCCAGGATGTATGTGGCAGCGTGTGGCACCATGTCCGCTGTGTGTTCCGTGTCCACAGTGTTGGAGCTTTGCTGTCTGTATCCCTGGTCCACCGTGTGTGTTAGTCCGACATGTCTGTATTCCAGGATGTATGTGGCAGCGTGTGGCACCATGTCCGCTGTGTGTTCCGTGTCCACAGTGTTGGAGCTTTGCTGTCTGTATCCCTGGTCCACCGTGTGTGTTAGTCCGACATGTCTGTATTCCAGGATGTATGTGGCAGCGTGTGGCACCATGTCCGCTGTGTGTTCCGTGTCCACAGTGTTGGAGCTTTGCTGTCTGTGTCCCTGGTCCACCGTGTGTGTTAGTCCGACATGTCTGTATTCCAGGATGTATGTGGCAGCGTGTGGCACCATGTCTGTGATCCACCTTGTCTGCGTGTCTAACTTTGCCGTGTCTGACTGGGATTCAGGTTCGGACTCGGATTCAGATTCAGACTTTAGGTTATCACGATAACCCTTAAGGGTATCTAACCTCAACACAGAAGTAACATAAAGATAGAGCATGGTAGTGCTTGGGGCCATGATTTGTATTATAAGCCCTGACATGCCGCCAGATGAAGATCGAACATGTTCATGATTGGGCCGTTATTGTATTATAAGCCCCGATAAGCTGCCAGATGTTGTCTTTCAGTATCTCTGCAGTCATAAATATTGTCACAATGTGTCCTTTAGTGTGCATGTTGCATCGTGTCAACGTTGTACCGCGCATCTTTTTTTTTCTTACGGTGTGCCCATGCTCCAACGCATTTACCGTGTTTTACATGTGTGTGTGTGTGTGTGTGTGTGTGTGTGTGTGTGTGTGTGTGTGTGTGTGTGTGTGTAACAAATGTCAGTTTTACATTGTTTGTGATCCTTCGTGTCTGTATTCCAGCGTATTTTATGTTCTACTGTTTTAAAGTTCCACTGTGTTTTTTTTTCACCATGTCTTTCCATCGTGTTTGTGGTTTAACGTATGTTTAATCACGTCTCTCATAATGTTCTGTTGTAGTTGTGCCCCTCT
>CM065721.1:67432071-67447071 GCA_033310375.1 Conus canariensis
GAATACCTTATAGAACCACAGATCAGAAATGTGAGTGAGAGAAAGAACAGAGCTTAGATTTAGGGAAGAAGGAGGTTAGGGAAGGGGGGGGGGGGAGAGAGAGGAGAGAGAGAGATAATGAATTAATGTAACACAGAATATAATACATTAAGGAAAAAAGAAAGAAAAATAAATGCAGGAGTAGAATTCAGTCACAACCGGCATGTAAACAGAATTGTGCACGAAAGTAGATTGAAAGTAAGAACGCTATACATAACAGGCACAACAGCAAATATGTGGGTGAGAGGAAACTGATGGTTGAGAGATGGGAAGAAAAGATATGAGGAGGAGGGAGAAAGACAGAGATAAAGGGAGAGAAAGAGTGAGGATGGGGAGGCGGGAGAAACAGGGGGAGGTGGGCAGGGTGAGCGGAGTACAACCCCTTCATATTGGAAGGAATTGAAAATGACATAATAATTTATTCACTACAAAGTGTATTAGGGTGAATTAAAATTGGCTATGCGCACAAAGTAACCTGAAACAAAAAAAGTATAAAGGAGAAGAAAAGGATGGGGAAAGGGGGGGGGGGAGGGAGGGAGAGAGAGAGAGAGTGGGTGGACGAACGTGATTCAGTAAAAACGTCTGATCTAATTCTCACTTGTCAATATTTCTTCATTACATCTTCAGAACTGGCCACGCGCTAAATTTCCAAAACCTGATTGACACCATGCCTTCATCGTCTGGAAAGAAATCCTGATCATTGAATCATTCACTGTGAACACTGTGTGGAATTTACGTTAGATGTACTTGAGGCGTGAGGGTACATGCATATGGTACCAATGTGTACCTTATCGGTTCATAATGAAAATAATGTTTTCGACATTTATTCGCTTGAGTTATCTTATCCCCGTGCCGATGACCGGAATCGTAATAGTGAAGGGTAATGCCTGTGGCAGTGAGTAGCGTTTTGTAATGCTACACAGCCTGATATGGTCTAATTGGTCGGCTGGATCACAAACAGTATGAAGAGAAAACAACAGTGCGCTGAATATATGCCTTGTACAGTGTACTCTCCTGTGGTGTGCTTGCTTGTCACACTGTCGGTAAGTTGGGATTGTTGGTTCTTCCCATTGCATCAGCGGTGAAATTAGGACCTTTTGTGACATTTTGTGTGTTTGTTTCTTGCCAACCCTTGCATTCTGTAGGATTTAGCCGGGACAGAAGAATCACGTCAAGAGTTTTATTTTCTCTTGGTGAATTTTGTTGTTGTTTTGTTGTTCTTCTTCTTCTTTCTCTTCTTCTTCTTCTTCTTCTACTTCTACTTCTTTTTCTTCTTCTTCTACTTCTACTTCTTCTCTTTCTTCTTCTACTTCTTCTACTTCTACTTCTTCTTCTATTTCTCTGCCTTTATTTTTTTGTGTGCGTTTTCTGTGGGGTCTTCCTGTTTATGCCTCCCACTCTGGGTCACCCCAACACAGCCACACCCATGCTGTCCTGCAGGCAGCATCCGCACCGGCAGTCCACAAAGAGCAGTCAGTGTGAGGTTAACATTAGACAACTCACACGGAAGAGTCACGTCCTGCGCTGCTGCGGGGTCACTTCGGCGGCGATCGATAGTAGTTCCCCCTACTGGCGACATTAATTGCTTACTCTCAAGGCCAGCATGCCCGAGCGAACTCCCAAGTTGGAGTGCGCGCATACTGGACCTCGCTTTATTATCCGCCGTGAAAGACAGGTGTACGGGCTTACACACCCGGTTAAGTGGGAGAGAAGAGACGAGTCAGTGTGGTGACATTTCAAACCTGGTATTAGTGTCTGATGAGACAGTGATCTGAGGTGCGGTCCATAATGATTATGCACTTGGTGCCGCAAAAAGAGCTCACAGGAAGAAGGGAGATAATCATTCGTGGCAGATCTCCGGAGAAACATTCATTCTGATAAACGAAACACACACACACACACACACACACACACACACACACACACACACCACACACACACACACACAGAGGGGGGAGAAAAAAACACACTAAAAGGTACTCTGGAGACTGCAGACGTCAACCAAGGTCAAAGGGATTCTGGATTTGCCCTTTGACCCGGAACCACGTCATGAATCTGCACCAACATTTGATTGGTTGTCCTTGGGTCCACCTTCCATCTTTCTGCCACAGTTCGTTAAAATCAGTTGTGCAGTTTTTGAGTAATCGTGATGATAAAGAAACCAACCAACAAGCGTGAATGAAAACAGAGCATTTCATAGCAGTTTGAAAAAGAGTAGATGAATTTTTTTTTTGTAGCCTATTGTCATATTGTTCCAGAGGAGAGCTGCACAAATTTCCGAGAAATCTTTGCAACAAGTGGAATGCAGTGTGTAGCTTGATGTAGTCTGTTATGCCACAGCGAGTTGGTGAGCTTGAAGATCGGGATGAATTTTGGTCAGGGACTATGGAGAGAATATACCAGTCTCAGCTGCGTGTTAGCTTTGGTCAGGGCCTTAATTATTTTAAAAGTATAGCAGTCAGGCTTTCGGTGTTTCAGATCGGCCTTCTAGCAGGGTGTATTCATACCCTTGTCTAGAAAAGGAGGAGGTAATCATTGCTCCATCAAGAATATTAAGCTGCAATGAGATTTTTTTTTCTTTTCATACCGAAAGTTTTGTTGGTTTTCGCCGTCGTGGACTCTCATAAGAGTAGTAAGGTGAAAGCTTTTCAAGGGAGGGCACTCTCATGGCATTGGGCACAGGTCATTCCACGCAGGGGAGTCTTTAAGAGGATATTTGTATTCGTTCACACTGATGGATACATTTTGAGGGTTGATGGAATTTTGTTCACACTGCAAACCTCCACAGCAAATGTCAGAGCGAGTCGAGTCGTGCGAGAAACAATATAGTGTACGCGTTCTCGCCCATTTCGTTACTTTTCTCGGCGTGACTTTTTTTTGTTTGCTCGAAAGGGTCCTATAGCCCTATTTTTCTGTGATTTATCATTCTACTGGGCTTAGTTTTCTTCAAGGATTTAACATTTGAAACGATTCTATTCTAAGAGAATGAACGGTTTTGAAAAGATTTCAGTGCTAGAGCTGTCTCGGTTTGTGTCAGGGGGGTCAGCGGTTTGGGGAAGATTTCAGTCTCAGATCAGGCGCAGTTGAGGTCAGAGATTTCAACCGTTTTCAGAAAACTCCGGTATTGGTTCGGGTCAGGTTCTGTCGGGGACTTGCAGGCTTTCAAAATAGTTTAGTCTCAGGTTTGGTCAGGGAGTGAACGGTTTTGAAACTGATTTAGTCTCAGATTTGGCCAGGGAACCCACTGTTTTGAAAAGGTTCCAGTATTATGTCTGCCTGACGTTTGGCCAGGAACTCAACAATAGTGAACAGATTTCACCCTCAGGTCAGGCTTACGCAGAATTTTGGTCAAGGAGTTACCGATTGGAAAGAGAGAGAGAGAGAGAGAGAGAGAGAGAGAGAGAGAGAGAGATGTTGTCACAGCTGGGCTCACGTTTGGTCACGGGAGTTAACGATTTCGAAAACTTTCCTGTCTTGGTGGGGTCAAGCTCAGTTCTGGTCCGGGACGTAACGGTTTTGAAAAGAGTTCAGTTTCAGGTCAGGTTAATATTTAGTCAGGGACTTAGCAGTTTTGAAACGATTCCAGGGGGATAGGAGTGACGGGAGGAAGTGTGTGTGTGTGTGTGTGTGTGTGTGTGTGTGTGTGTGTGAACCATATAGATTCTAGTCTCGAATGTGGCCCTGTTTGGGTCAGACAGTTTACGTTTTTTTTTTGTGGTTATTGTTTTTAAATTTAAAGAAAAGGTTCTTCATGAGGCTCGGCTTCGTTTAAGCAGCTCTTCGGTTTGGGATAGATCCGTCTTCCCTCCTGCTTTCCCTCCTGACTTCATGGGCCAGTTTGGATGTCTGCTGCATGGACTGTCCGGGACTGGTATTGCTTGTGGAGGGGGGATCGAAAGTGGAAAAGCTGCACCCTCCGTAGACATCTGCCTCCTGGCTTGTTTGTGGTGTTTGATACATAACAGTCTTGGAAGACGAAACTTAGACTAAATAATTGTGTGTGTGCGTGCGCGCGCGCGCGCGCGCGCGCGCGCGCGCGTATGTGTGTATGTTGCTTATAGCCGAGCCGACCGCAAAGGATCATACCAGGGCTGTGTGTGTGTGTGTGTGTGTGTGTGTGTGTGTGTGTGTGTGGTTTTGTTTTTTTCTCCCCGTTTCTTACACCCCATTCCCACACCCGCTCTTCCTTCACTGCTTGCTTTCCCTCATACCCTCTCCCCCGCCCCACCACAACGCTTCCCCCTCTCTTCCCCCTCTCTTCCCACACACAACACACACACACACACACACACACACACACACACACACACACACACCTCATACCCGCCCCTTGGCGACGAGGTCGAAGGTTCACCTTTAATTGCCTCATACTAGTCACAGAAAGACGCCTCCGTGTTGTGGGGACAACTAAGTTAGGCGGCGAAGACGACACATTTGGGTTGTTGGGCTTCTGCGACGTCATAGAAGAGGAGTAGCACGAAACTTGCGACAACGAGATGGGAGAATATTATCCTCTCTCTCTCTCTCTCTCTCTCTCTCTCTCTCTCTCTCTCTTGTTTGTTTTCATTGTGCGATCTTTCACCTGACAATCAAGGAGGGCGAAGCTACAACGATCCTCGGTCCGCGGAAGGGGGGAAAAAAAGGATCAGTCGTTCTGGGTTTTTTTTGGAACGGGTAGGGCTTGCGCAGAGGGGAGTAACAATGTACAAGCTCTCCTGTAATAGAAGCCAATTTCTTTGACAAACTCTCCTATAGCGGAAATCAAATCATAGTTGATCATGATGGGTCGGTTGACCATAATTTGTTCTCTTGATTCGTGAGCCAACATTTCTTAAAGTTCGGAAAGGATTGTTAAGTTCACAATGCTTTGAAATTAAATTTGTGAAATTTTGGATCCTGACATAGCTAAACTCGATACTCATAGCCAGTTCAAACCAGTTCCATACACAGGAGTACCAACGACCTGTCTCAGTCAAGCACCAGTGAGCAGTATTTCACGGGATGTGTTCTCTCCCCTCGGATGAAAGAATGCTCAAAGTCGAATTAAAAATTAATCTGTATTTTTTTAACTGTCCGAGATCCCTGCCTACCATCGGTTCGTTTAAATATAGAGTTTACATGGAGTATTAATAGTTATTGGCGTGTAATTATTTCATCATGGGAACAAGAGTTACTGTACATGTTCGTTATTTACTGTTGACTGCTCCCCTGCCTCATATAAGATTTCCTTTCATACAATTCAAACCGAGATTGCAGGTTACCTGTATTTGTTACTGTTCGTCCTATTGTTTTTCGACTATAGTCAAGATCGAAAAGTCTGTGCCAGTCTTGAAGAAATGCTAATTTGAGTTCAATTCTCCAATTGTTGCTGTGTATGTGTGTCAGATACCGGGCTTATGAGCAAACTTGGAGTTGTGTGTGTGTGTGTGTGGAGGGGGGGGGGGTGTCTCCTAGTTTATTCTGTGTGCTCTGTGTTGGCATTTCCGTTAGGCGATCAGGTGTCGCAGGCAGCATTCGTTTGGAGTTTTATGATAGTTAACATCTCTGAAGTCTTGTAATATGGCTAACGATCCCACTGAAGTCGTAATACTAGTTAAGGACACCTGGGAAGTGTTGTAAGGTTGTTGTGATACCTTTGAAGCGTTCTAAGATTGTTCATGCTCCCTGCAAAGTCTAGTAAGATGGCGAACTGCACGTGCACAGCCAAACCAGGTCGTTGAGGACATTCTGAAGGTGTTTGAATGTAGTTCATGACACACGTAATGTGTGAAGTAGTTAACGGCACCCCCCCCCCCCCCCCCCCTTTTTTTTTTTAATTTTTTTTTTAAAAATGTCTAACAGACTGTTAACGACACTTCAAAATTGATGAATTATTTTATAGTACTGAAATAGTTTTATTAATCAGTTCTCTGATGACATTCCTCGGAGAAGAAGGATTTGTATAGCTGGGGGTCGGGGCAGGGGGGGGGGGGATTCTTCGCTTGTTTCAAAACGACCGATTGATAGCCGTACAAAAAAGCTCAAGTTATTTGTACCTGAAAGTAAAGTTATATGGGTCAGACGAATACAAAGTGTGTGTGTGTGTTTTTTTTTTTTTTTGGTCTGTAGGAAACAAACCAGAAGTGATATATTTTACACTCTTTCTTTCTTTGTCTAATGTGCATGTTCTTTTCTTCTACTTCATTGGTTTGGATCTTGTCAGGAGTGCTGTGTCGTAACGCGGCTTCGGATTGTCAGAACATTTCTCGAGTTAGAAGTGTTCTTCGATCCCCCAAAACTGACAGATCAGCACTATCAACTGTTTTGTTTGGCAAACCAGCTTCATAATCCACCCCCCCCCCCCCCCACACACACACACACACCCACCGAACTATTCCAACTTGCACTAAGTGCCCGGGGGCAATATTGAATGTCCCCTGACGAATTTAGAACGGACATCAAAACCAGTTCCTTCGAACTTTGCAGACGGTTTTATTAGTTGTCCGTCGTTGGGTGTTAGTTAATACAGACCAGCTTTTTTTGTTCTTCGTTCGGGGTGGTTTTAGGAGTTGATGACTCCTTTCTAAGATTACGTTTTCTTCCGTGTTCTTTATGGTGGAGTATTCGTTCTATTTCCCCGTTGTGTGCGTGCGTGCGTATGTGTGTGTGTGTGTGTGTGTGTGTGTGTGTGTGTGTGTGTGTTGTGTGTTGGCAAGCAGCTTTTTTTTTTTTTTTTTTTTTTTTTTTTAGTAATTATTACATTCGCCAAGGGGGCTGTGGCTTCCTTCGCGTCTGTTAGTTTGTCTGTTGTTGTTGTTTTTTTCAGTGAGTAGGATTACAAACAAACAAAACAACAGAACCTAATGGGAAAAATGACCATTGTTGTCAGGCATATATATATATATATATATGTGTGTGTGTGTGTGTATGTGTGTGTGTGTGTGTGTGTGTGTGTGTGTGTGTGTGTGTGTGTGTGTGTGTGTACAAGGTTGGTTTGTGGTGCTAACTTTTATGGGCCATTTTTGCCGAAGACTATTTCCCCATGTCTCTTGTGTTTTTGTCGGTATTTATTCGCTTCCCTCTTTCGTTTTTGCAGTCTGGCTATTCTCTGTCTGTCTGTCCGTCTCTCTCTCTTTGTATGCCCGTTTCTCTCTCTCTCTCTCTCTCTCTCTCTCTCTCTCTCTCTCTCTCTCTCTCTCTCTGTCTCTCTCCCCTCCACTCTTCTCCTCTCTTTGTATATCACTCTGTGTGTGTGTGTGTGTGTGTGTGTGTGTGTGTGTGTGTGTGTGTGTGTGCGCGCGTGCGTGTGTGGGCGTGCGTGCGTGCGTGCGTGGTGTGTGTGTGTGTGTGTGTGTGTGTGTGTGTGTGTGTGTGCGCGCGCGCGCGCGTGCGCGCACGTGTGTCTATCTGTTTGTCTGTCTCTTATCCCTTATCTCCAACGTACCCTCACCCCTCTCTTCCACCCCCGCTCCCATCCCCCCACCCCTCCATTCCCACACCCTGTCTCACTCACTCCTCTCTCTTTCTCTCTCCCTTCTTCCCTCTTCTCTCCTCTACTTGTTATATATCACTTTGTGTGTGTGTGTGTGTGCGCGCGCGCGCGCGCGCCTGCCTGCCAATCTACCTGCCTGCCTGTGTCTTACCCCATATTTCCAACGCACCCTCACACCTCTCTTTTCTCCCTGCTTCCATCCCCCACTGTTTCTCTCTGTCTCTGTCTCTCTCTCTCTCTCTCTCTCTCTCTCTCTCTCTCTCTCTCTTCTCTGTCTCTCTCTCTCTCTCTCTCTCTCTCTCTCTCTCTCTCTCACTCGTCTCCCTCTCACTCTCAGTCTCTCTGTCTCTGGCTCTGTCTCTCTATCTCTGTCTCTGTCTGATCACTCTCTCTCTCTCTCTCTCTCTCTCTCTCTCTCTCTCTCTCTCTCTCTCTCTCTGCCTGTGTGTCTTCCTCCACAGTCGCTCAATTTATCAAAATGATTTTCACCATGCCACGTTGTGCGGTAAAGTTCTCCCAATCAGTCCATCTCTCTCTCTCTCTCTCTCTCTCTCTCTCTCTCTCTCTCTCTCTCTCTCTCTCTCTCTCTCTCGCATCCATCCACCCAGCGAAGCCAAACCACCAGACAGCTAACCAAACAAGCAGCCATACAGCCCTGCCATCAGTCTGTGCCAAACACTGCAGACTAACGAACACTACTCTTCTCAACCTGCATGTACAGTAGTCGTTTGTTGCTGTTTGGAACATGGGTTCCTTACAATAAGCTCTCGTTTCTTCTGCAGTTCCCTGGCTGCAGGGAGGTGCATCACATCGATCGTGACATTTGATTTTGTCATGCTTCGCGGATAATTACAGCAGCAGACACTGGTTAGGGAAGCAAAGCGGGTAGGTTTGGGTAGGAAAATATCAGGCTTGGGTACGGGTAGTGTGTACCGGCAAACTTCTGTGTGTGGCGGGGGGGAGAGAGAGAGAGAGAGAGAGAGAGGAGAGAGAGAGAGAGAGAGAGAGAGAGAGGGGAGAGAGAGAGAGAAGGTGGGGGATACGAATACGAATTATTTAATAAGATTAGGCCATAGACCCCATCTGAAGGAAGGTCGGTTACCTCATGTGATAAACATACTAACAAAAAATTTGACTCGTCAAATGATTAGAACAGATATACAATGAATTAGACTTGCATACAACGAATTTAAGAAGTGATAGGTTCAAATTATTTCGTACAGGTATACAGTCGTTTCGCGGCTTTGTGAACGTATAACTCCACATCAGGCAAGACATTCTTATTTCTTGATGCTGTTAAGTAAATTATATCTAAAACAACATAGGTTATTATTGATATTTTGATCCGATTAATTGTCTCATCAAATCATTTAGAGCAAGACAGTAGAACAGGAAATTTTTTTTTTTTTTCAGACGATAACATTAACGGCAGGCTGTACCCTGTACAATATATGTAAACGGATGACAGACAATGTCAGACTCGCCATATGTAAGTTTTGTATATCTACTTCTAACGTGTCTCTTGAACCTTCCGTGTGGACTATTGATCTTAAACAGTCTAAGCTCTAAAAAATCTGTCGTTACGCCGAATGTGCTTATGAAAAGAGTTTTGCCACCTGCTGTCATCAACAAGTCTTTCTCTGAGGCATTTCGGTTCAGGAACCCTGTAACACACACACACACACACACACAACACACACACACACACACACACACACACACACACACACACACACACACATCTGTGTGGTGTGTGTGTGTGTGTGTGTGTGTGTGTGTGTGTGGTGTGTGTGTGTAAACCGATGGCTGTATAAACATTTTCGCTCAGTAGTCTCCGCAATCTTCTTGCCATTTGTTTTAGGTTTCATATGAGCTTTTCATGGTAATCTGTTACCATCCTTCCTCGTGCATTGTAACCAGTAATAGATATGAATTTTAATGTTTTGGGTTAACCAATGTTTCCGTTAGTAAAGTCGTTTGTTATGTACGTCTATCCCTGTTGAAAAACCGTTTCAGAGTAAAGAGATACGCCTTTTCCGTATCATTTTCATTCTGAAAAGCCCAAATTTCAGCATCCAACGGGAGGTCAGGTTGTATTTGAGAGTCAGATAGCTTGGTGAATATATTAGAACAATTAGATGTAAATTTATACATTTTATACAAAATAATCAGGATTGCTTGTTTGTGTGCTGTATGCACTAGATACTTACAAGCAAAACGAAAACTGAGCCTAGTTGTGTAGAAAATATCACGATGTTCGTATGCCTTTACGACAGTAATTCTTTCCTTTCCCGTTAATTCATGTTTCTTGTTAAAAGAGAATCCCTGCCGTAGAAAACACAACAGTTGCAGTTTTATTCATGATAACTTTCAGCTCAAGTCTTATTGCTGCATATATGAATTGTGTTGGTATTCCTGACCGGCCCTGGGATAGATAGAATGGTACCAGCAGAAGTCAAGAACAACTCTTATCAGATCGGAAGATAGATCGTGACGTCCATTTTCGGTGATGTCTTAAGTGATCTCTTAACAAAGACAACAAGCTAGGATAACATACGTTCCTTTGTGGTGATGTCTTAAGTGATCTCTTAACAAAGACAACAAGCTAGGATAACATACGTTCCTTTGTTTTACTCTTCTTGTACAGTTAATGAAATCCAAAAACGTTGCTTCTCTTCTAAACCAAGCATTTATTTCACTGTACATTCTTTTGAAACATCCAGAACTTTCCTTCAATTCCATTCTTTAACAACATAGGCCCAAACAGTTTTCTTGAGATTGAATTAAAAGCTTTTTGAAAATCTAATGGACGGTATAGCTTTTGGTTATTTACAGAGAGATATATATACAGAGAGAGAGAGAGAGAGAGAGAGAGAGAGAGAGAGAGAGAGAGAGAGAGAGAGAGAGAGAAGTAAGGAGGAGGTGGAAAATAAGAAGAACGAGACCGTTTTTTATTGCCTTAAAAATCACAAAAGACGTAATTGACACCTGATAAGAAATGCATTGGAAAATATACATCTAGAAACGAGTTGTATTTCTGATTCATTCGTACTCTTCTGTCAAAACAGGAACGCGTTAGTCTTCGAGCTGCGTGAGGACACAGTTGAGGGATTTTGCTATTCGGGCCAATGGACAAAGCTAGATTGGAGGGGATTTAGGCGTGTGTGTGTATGGGGGGAGTGGGGGGGGGGGGGCTTTAGGCTGACAGTACTGACGTTCAAGACCTTCGATCGGCTTCATAGATGGTCAAGTAGTGAAAAAAAATCCCTTTGGCCGCGTATAGTATATACAGCAAGCAGTCTACCGTGAACCCTGAACACTGAATTCATTCTTCTCTCGCCCCTTTCCGTCTGCTTTCCCGTCCCCCGTCTGCTTTCTCAATCATTAGCCTGTAGCCTTTGACCTCTAATTATTGCAACTGTCGTCGCGCGAGGGCACAAATGTGTTCCTGTCCAGGCATCCCTGACCTCTGCGCGAGGTTAGAAGCTCTTCATTCTTGAGCCGCGCGTTAACAGCTAGAATCAAACGGTTGATATTTAGTTCTGTATGTACCATGGTCATTGCGCCAAGCCAGAAATGAGTGGAAGAGGGGTTCACTCTTTGACACCAGATGGAGAAGGACACAGTCGGAGGACGAGCGGTTGTGGTTCCTGGACCTGGAGCCTGTGTACGAAGCTGTAATTAAAGGCTTTCCGATCCTGGGCCTAGCGTTAGATGCGATAATTGACAAATGAGTAGTCGTGATAGGTCCATGATTTCATATTGATAGACTGCACGGTTTATAATAGGCCGACCTACATATAATGGGCTGTGGTCTGTATGATTAACACCTGCGTCTGCGACCACCTTACCACGCGCACGCACTCACGCATGCAAGCACGCACGGACACTCACATACTCATGCACATACTCTCTCTGTATCTGTCTCTCTGTCTCTGTCTCTGTCTCTCCTCTCTCTCTCTCTCTCTCTCTCTCTTCTGTCTGTGTTCATTCTTTCTTTCCTTCTTTATCTCTGTTGTCTCTCTTTCTATTAAGCTATTTCTCTGTCTGTCTGTCTCTCTCTCTTTCTCTCTCTCTCCCTCCCTCCCTCCCCCTCCCACCTCCTCTTTCTCTCTTTCCCAGCCTCTGTCTCTCTCTTTGTGCATGCATGCGTGCGTGCATGCCTGCATGTGCGTGCGTGCGCGCGCGCGCGTGTGTGTATATGCGTGTGGGTGTGTTTCTGTCCATGTGTGTGCGTGCGTGCGCGTTTGAGAATGTGTTGTATGTTCCATTTTGGAATTGCAGCATTATCAGTGAAAACAAAAACAAGGTAGGAGGGGAGGGGGGGGGGAGGTCAGGGAGAGTGCTGTCAAGGGGTTATGGACCGGGCAAAGCCGGGTTAAAAACTAATGACCATTATAGCCGGTCGTTGAGAAATAGAGCGGCAAGTTTGGGCAACAAGCATTCGCAAACAAGCGGATGGCACATTATGAGGCTTTTGCATTCGTCCTGTTTATGTGCTTGGTTTGTTGTGCCCACAGGGGGGCTGGATGTGAAAAAAAAGCATTTCTTATGTTTATCTCACAACTTTCCTCAAGTAAAAGTCATCCGTCCGTTTGTTCTTTCCCTGTCTGTATGTCTCTTTTTCTCTGTCTCTCTCTCCTACCCCCCCCCCCCCCCCCTTCGTTCTCTTTCTCTCCCCTCCTTCCCTCCCTCCCTCTCTCTAAATCTGTCTCTCCGTCCCCAGCTCTCCCTCCCTTCCTCACCACTCTCTCTCCTTACCTCCCTCCCTCCATCCCCCTCTCTCTCCCTCACTCATCCCTCTCTCTCCTCTCTCTCTCTCTCTCTCTCTCTCTCTCTCTCTCTCTCTCTCTCTCTCCTCTCTCTCATTCCGCTACGCTTCTGCGTCAAAGAACCCGCTACGCATCTACTTCCACCGACTCCCCCATCCCCACCCCATCCTCCCATCCCACTGCCACCCTCGTGTAAACACCCCCTCAGAGTGGGAACGCACTGTTTATAGAAGAGACAGATGATGATTACGTACTGTGGTGATAACGCGGCACCCGCAGACATGGCTTCCGCGGTCAGCTGGGCGGTAAACAGCCTTATTTTCTTGCTCTGACGTGGTCCTACAGTGCCATCCAACTGGAATTTGTGTATTCTAAACAAAAGAAAACAAAAAAACAACAACAAGAAAAAGAAATCCTGGGCACCCCAAGGTAAACGAACTTGACGTTTGTCGTCTTACGTGGGTCGGCGGTAGTTATTTCGAAAAAACAAAGAACACCTCCCCTCCCCCCCCCCCCCTCCCTTCCTTCTCCTTCTCCCCTCTTCCTCCCCTCGTCTCCCTTCTGTCTGTCACCACGTAAGCCTACACCCCCAACCCCCAATCCCCAGCCCACACCCTCACCTCCCCCCCCCAAGCTACCCCCACCTCCACCCCAAATCCACATCCCCCATTCTTCTCTTGACGACTTGAAAAGGAAGTTTTCGCGGAAAAATTCTCGGATTGCCCAGGGACAGGCTAATAATAATAATGATAATGTTGGCGTAGTGCGCAGTGTTGCCCAAGTTGTGTTTCCCCTGCAGCCGCTGTGTTTATAACAGGAGTTGCACCAGGAAATGGATGTGGGAGAAGATATCAGCTAATACAAGGGGTGCAGGGCCGCTCAGGAGTCTTGTGGACCCGTTCGTCGTCTGGCGGGGGCTGATTTCTGGCTCGCGCGCACGCCATTGACGGAAGTTGCGGACCCACACACCCGTCGTCCAGTTACTCGTTCATTCATTCACGCGCTCACGCTTGGAAGCGCGCGCGCGCGCGCGTCATCCGCACGCCACTCCTTACCACATGGCGCATATCTTCTTGTGCGCCAGCGCGCGCGCAGACACACACGCACGCGCGTGCGCCCACACACACAATCACACACACACACACACATAACACACACACACACACACACACACACACACACACGCATACATAATCCTACCACACTGCATACACATGTGCAGGCACGTGCATATGCGCGCATACACACACAATATACATACGCAAACACACGCGTGCGCGCACACGCACGCACGCACGCACGCACGCAGATGGACACAGATTTTTGAAAACTTTCAGTGAAGGATTATCTTGACCGGGGCACAGAGAGAGAGAGAGAGAGAGAGAGAGAGAGAGAGAGGGGGAGGGGGGGATGAGTTAGGAGTCAGAATATTTAGTCAGGCTGTTTGCTCCTGTCAGGCTATGTTTCCTCATGCAGTGGAGCGGGCCTAACATGGCACATTATAAACAACATAAAATAGTGTACACAGCAGAAATAACAGAGAAAGAAATAAGAATAACGACAATTAAAAAAAAAGAAAAAGAAAGAAAGAGTAGAAACAATAGAGAATGAAATCAGAATAACGACAGTTTAAAAAGAGAAGGAAAGAAAGACAGAAAAAAAAGGGGTGGGGGGGGGGGGGGGGGGGGGGAGGGGGGAAGAGACGGTGAGGGGAGACAACTTTGAGGAGAAAACTTTAGCGTTTACGTTTACAGGAAAATGGGCGAGATGCGAGAGAATAGAGGAGAGGAGAGGAGTGGAGTAGAGATGAAAGGCGTGATCCTATAGGGGTGCTGAGTTTTCTCAAATAGTAAAGATTAGGGAAAAAAAAGGAAAATAGAGAGCAGTTTTTACATTAAAATTCACCTTCACTCCTCTTTCTTGCTAATGGTGAAAAAAAAGCAACTTTCCGGTATTAGTCATCGAAAGAACTGTTATGTTTTTCTCGGGACTGTTGAAAATGCTCAAGAATGGCTCAGGTTTCATTTACCTTAGGCTTGCGCACAGAAAAGGGCTTGTGCTCTAGAGTGGCAAAACGGAATGAGAAATGGGTACAAAGAGGAACTGATGCATGAACAACAAATGGACTGACATAAGTTAGGTGTAATTTCACACACAAACTTTTGCGTTTGTGAACAAGGTTATAGTCTAGAGAATAGTGATAATTCAACAGGAATCTGTCTAGCCATGGTTGGGCTGGTTTCTTCTCAATTTATCTCATCATAAAGAGAGGGAATGTCTTATTGATCTGAATAGGAGTCTGGTGGGTACATGAGATTTAGTTGATGTAAAATTAGAGAGGTGCACAGGTCTCTCCAGCTTGATGTCACCACCAGGGGCAGGCCTGATGGATAGCTGATTGTCCACTTGGCCACGTGGTAGCATGGATTCTTTCTTTCTTTTGCGTTCTCGGCCATGCTACATCCTCAATCCGGTCAGCAAGGCGAAGTCAGCAGTCCGCCGCAGCGACCCCGCCGGTCCCCGCAGCTTCTCCTGGACCCCAACCAGACTGGGCCACGTGTGGCGTCTGAAGGGCATGGATTCTTGTTCCCGTATTGGGCCAGTTGGAGTAGATGCTGGGGTCCCAGGGTTTGCCGGAGGTTACCGAACCTGGTTTGTAGATTAGTGGCTAGGATTCCGGCTTGGCGAGTTCTCACACTTGCCCTCTTTCAGGAAAGT
>CM065721.1:67455970-67458470 GCA_033310375.1 Conus canariensis
TAGGTCAAAGCCTGACAGTTCCTGTTCTTGCACTTGCCACGCTGTCCGAACTCAGGGAAATGGCCGACATTGTCAAGGCGGACATCTGGAACTGGTGCACGTCGGGGTCTACCCAAGCGTTTGGCCTCGATCAGGCCGGCTGCGACTCTGCCTTGAAATACAGACAGCTTCAGAGGCCGTTCTTGGAGCAGCATGCGGTGCCTTTTGTACCAGAGCCAGGTTGATACAACAGTGATGCACATAGAGTGGTTAAATATGTACATGTACCACCTCCTTGATTTGAGATGATACTTGTAGAGGGCAGTGAGGGAATCCAGAAGATCGATCCCTCCTGTTTTGGAGGCAGAAAGGGAACATGGACCCAAACTGGAGTGTCCATACCTTCCTCTTGCACTACATCAGTGGCGTCGTGTGTTAGCTGGGCCAGGGGAATGTTGTCCTCATCGTCACAATTCTGCCGTGACAGTGGAAGGTCGTCAACAGCTGGCACAACTCTTCTGCTAGAGTGGGACAGAGGAACATTGTCATCCTCATCCTCACTATCACTTCCATGATGCCTCGACGTGTCCCCGACAGTCTTGTTCTTTTTCTTCTGTTTAGTTCTCTTACGGCACGTCTCCTCTTCATCATCTGCTGATCCGTTGTTGTCAGGCAGCCATTCATCACCACAACTTCCAGACAGTTCAGAGTCACTGGTATCACGATCTATAAATCGACAGTCATTCGTCACAGGAAGCCTGGTTGTCATGCTATAAACAGAAAAAACAACAACAAATTTTTGAGTAAACTGCAGTGACGATAGATTATACATGTCATTGTTTTCTCAAACTTAGACTTAAATCCCACAAAAAAACAAAAAACAAAACAAAACAAAAAAAAACAGTTCATGAACAAAATATCGAGGGCTGACTGCCAGAACCCAGTATCTCTCTATATGCAGTTGTACATAACGCTGCTCACAAAACACAGATTACTGAATTTCTGTCTTTTCTTCTCAGTAAGGCCTGAGGTATCTCCAGTGATACCTTGAGTAAGAGTTTCCTCGCTTGAAATTTTGGTCTGAAGCCGAAAGTATCCCCAAAGATACCTACTTTGTTTCCCCTTACTAACAACAACAACAACAACAACAACACAAGGCACTAAGCATTTGACCCCTTCCCCAGTTAGAGCAACATCTTATCGCAAGGGTTATCATAACCAGATGGCCTAACACACTCACCTGCTTAGTGGCGAGAGTTGTAAGCAAGACAGCAGTGAGGGGCAGTGCATCAAGTTGTGGGATGCCAGGAAAGAGGAAGCAGTGTGCTGGCAGCAAGGTCAGTCTGGAACTTGGCGGGAGTTGAATGAATCATGTCTGGGTTCCGCTGTAGCTCAGTGGAAAGTCTGCCCCAAACCAGGGTAACTGTGAGAGCCCATGCCTTTCAAAGTCTGTATCTCGTGAGATATCTACGGCCCTAGAGGGTTTTAAGCTGTTCAATGCACAAGTGCAACCCATAATACAGTACGGCTCTGAAATATGGGCGTTGGATAAGGCAGCTTTAGAAATAGAAAAGGTACACACATATCATAGTCGTAAGAAGTTCTTATAAGTGTAGATATACTACGCACAAAAAGTTAAGGATCGGTATGTGAAAACAGGTGCGTAATAAACTCAGTTCGTTACTGTTATTTATTTCTTAGTCCAGCCAAATTGTCATGAATTCTTGTTCAGCTGTAAGTGGGCGATGTTGTGTTAGTGCGAAAATTGCACGGGATTCTCTACTACTGAGCTGGGCCGCAAACGGAAAAGCGGAAACTTGCGAAAAATGACCTTGTTTTGGACCGTTCTGCCTGAACACATTGCACTTGCCAGATGGAAAAACCATTTTGCACGTGCAAGCACTGCTGTTTATGCGTGAGATGCTGTCGCTCGCTTGGCTATATAAGAAGACATTCCACCAGTAGTAGGCCTGATCTGACAATGCCTCCACGACGAAAATTAAGCGAGTTGGATAGGGGACGAGCTGTTGCATGGTTCCAAGATGGTGTTCCCAAGCGAGAAGTGGCCAGGCGACTTCATGTGTCCATCTCGGTCATTGTCCGACTGATTCAATGCTTCACAGCCACTGGGATTGTCCATGAAAGACGCAGATCTGGTCGACCGAAGAAGACAACCCCACGTGACGATCGTCTCATTGAACGACAAGCCCTGCAGACAAGAACAGCCTCTTCCAGCATAATTCAAAGGCAGTTCAGGGTGGCTACTAACATCAACATCAGCCAGCAGACCATACGGAACCGCCTACATGGGTTTAATCTCCGTTCTCATCGCCCAGCAGTACGGCCACGCTTAACTCCAGCCCATAGGGCAGCACGCCGCGCCTTCTGCGCACGTCACGTGAGGTGGACACGTCAGCAATGGTCCCAGGTCTGTTCAGTGATGAATCACGCTTCACCCTTCACGACAACGACGGCCGACTGAGGGTCTGGAGGCGCCCAGGGCAACGCTTTACTGACGCCA
>CM065721.1:67463470-67468470 GCA_033310375.1 Conus canariensis
CGCGCGCGCGTTTGTGTGTGTGTGTGCATACAAGATACGGGCATGCGTTACTGAGGACGTATGTGCGGGTTGTATGTAATAATTGTAGTAGTAGTAATAATAATAATTATTATTATTATTTATGGCGCTTAATCTTAAATCATAAGCCCTAAGCGTTTAATACAGAAAAGGTTGTAAGAAAACAACTGAAACCAGTAAGAAAAGGAATATTACAATAAGTACCATGCACCATGTATGTGTGTGCGGGTATGGGCATGCGTGTGGTGTGTGTGCGTGTGCGCGTGCGTGCACCGTGTGTGCATGTGCGTACGTGTGTGTGTGTGTGCGCGTGTGTGTGCGCGTGCGTGTGTGCGTGAGTGTGTGCGTGCGTCGAAATACCAGACAGCGACTTGACGTGTTTGTTGTTTGTGTCATCTGTTTGTTTCTTTGTTTGTTTTTTATGCTCGCAAGCGCGTGTGCAGAGACCGACATTGCCGCTCTACAGCAACGAGCAGGGAAAAAGGGAGCGTTTTTTTTTTTCTTTTTCTTTTCTTTTTTTTTTCGTGTTAGTGTATCGTGGAGCAAGCTCTCCGGAGAGGAAACAGCCAGACAGAGAGCATTAAATCATCTTGCGCCTGCAGTCACCTCCGTGTTACTCCCCACCCACCCCCATCACCCACCTCCCCAGTAGATACTCTCTCCATTCTCCAAACTCCCTATCTGCCGGGAGAGCGCCACTCTCCCCCATCCCCTCCTCACCTCCCCCCTCCCCTCCTCACCTCACTGCCCCGTCCCATCCCATCTTTCACCCGGTGCTGTAGTGGTGGTGGTGGTGGTGTAGGGGAGATAAGCTCAACAGTGTCGCAAGCTGTGGGGGGGTGGGGGGTGAAGCCAGGGTCACGACCCAGACTTGCAACTCTCTCCTTCCCGAGCTATTGTCTTGGCCTGTCTCAATCCCCCCCCTTTCACTCTCCACCCCCCTCCCCCTGTCTCTCTATAGCCCCAGCCTCATCCCCCCCTTCCTTATGCCATACGTACATCCTCTCCTCATTCGTCCGCCGTTTGTTGTTGCTGGGTTTTTTGTTTGTTTGTTTGTTCGTCCACTTCCATGGTGTGTGATTTCTACATGTGAAGTGGAAGTGTTATGAAAGGGAGCGGAAAAACCATCCATTTAGGCCATGGCTTTTGATATCGTTTGTTGTTGTCTTGATTCTTATGACCCATCCTCCACCTCTTCTTGCTCCGTAATGAGGATGCTGCTGCGGATGATGATGACGACGACGACTATGACAATGATGATGATGAGGAGGAGGAGGAGGAGGAGATGCCATTTTTGCATGCCACTGCTGGTCTTCCTGCTGTTAGTGATTATAGTGCTGCAAACTCCCTGCGCCCCCCCCCCCCCCCCCCCCCCCACCACCACACACACACCACCCTGTCTCTCTGCCTCTTTGCCTCTTTCTCTCCCTCTCTCTCTCCCTCTCTCTGTCTCTGTCTGTCTCTCTGTCTCTCTCTCTTTCTCTCTCTCTCAACACAATTGGATGCACCCCAGGGCATATATTTAGGAGGCACCGTTGTGGGTTACGAGCAGCAACTGAATGAGAAGTGACGTATCGCAGGCATCATGAGAGATGAGGAGGCGAGAATCAATGGAAAGAACCCCAGTGGAGGGAAAAGGCAGCGCCGCGCTGGCTCAGTGGTAGTGCATGGAGTTGGTAGGCACTCGCATAGACTTCGAACCCTACAACCAACCAACACTGACGTTTGCTATTTCTGCTGCCCAGCTTAACATGATGTCGTTCGTGTGGTGTCAGCGAGTGGTGTTTTGACTGGCCTCTTTTAAGTGAAGAAAATGACGACATTGATCATCAGAGATGGCAATTGCCCTTAGGTATGAAGATACCCAGTGTGAATGGTGGGCGAGATGGGTTGATATAGGCCATAGCGAGCACTTGTCGAGAATGACAACTCTGCAAAGAGCATCAGTGAGAGGACATCAGGATGGTTCTGTTGAAAGCATTCGGGGCATGTGGGGGGAGGGCGGGGGGAGGAGGAGGAATGATAAAGGCAGTGCCTTAGTAGGAAAGGTTTTCTTTCTGACCTTGTTAACGTCAGTTATGAAGCGGATTCTAAGGGGCAAGAAGTGGAATCAGAGAGAGGTTTTTGTGCTTTAGAATGTGTGTGTGTGTGTGTGTGTGTGTGTGTGTGTGTGTGTGTGTGTGTGTGTGAGAGAGAGAGAGAGAGAGAGAGAGAGAGAGAGAGAGAGAGAACGAAATGTTGTTTAATGAGGGAAATGAATAAGCACAAGTCAGTGCCTTTTTTTTCATCCAGCCCTCAAACAATAAATACATGGAAGAAATCATTGCATAGAAGCATATAAACTCATAAACAACAATGGATGCATAGCAATTTAGAATAACAGAATGCAGAGAGAGAGAGAGAACGCGCTCGCGCGCTTTTTTTTTTTTTTTTTTTTTTTTTTTTTACCTGTTTCTGGTTTGTTTTATGTACTTGTGTATGTGCCAGGCCTCACAGATCGCCGATTACTGTAAACTGTCTTGCTCTATTGGTCAGTGTTTGTGACCGTGCTTACAAGTGGCATGGAAATGAATTGGAATCCAGGTGATAAGACTGACATCCATACCAGTGTTTGGTACTGAAGCAGACTGTGTTCCCAGGCCGGAGTCACTCTGAGAGTCAGGCAGTTAGATTATATATATACTGTTCAAAAAAGAAACGCAACGGCAGCAATTGGTCACCTGCCTTTACTATTTTCAAAACATTCTACATTGTCAGGTGACTGCAAAACACCGTTAAAGTGGAGATGATTGAAACGTAATGGCTTATCTGATTTTGCGTTGAAAAAAAAAACAGTGCCAAAAAGTCATTACAGAAGAGCTCACACCTTTCGAACGTCAGTAGCGTGTGTGTCCTCTCTGTGCAGCAATCACACCTTGAAGTCGCCTGGGCAGGGATCGCAGCAGACTGCGGATGACGCGCAGTGGAATGGTGTCCCACTCCTCCTGAAGAGCCTGGAACAACTCTTGTTCATTTGTAGGGGCATTAACTCGGGCACGGGCTCGGCGATCCAACTCATCCCAAATGTGCTCTATTGGGTTTAAATCCGGTGACACAGAGGGCCAGGAAAGGAGATTGACGTTGTTGGCAGCCAGGAAATGTCGTGTTAAGCGGGCTGAGTGTGGCTGAGCATTGTCATGCATGAATATGGAACCAGGAGCAACCAGGAGTTGAAGAACGTGAGGCTGGAGGATTTCTGCAATGTAGCGCTGAGCATCAAGTCGTCCCTGGACCAGTACTAAGGGGCTTCTGCCACTGAAATTGATGGCTCCCCATACCATTACCCCTCCACCACCATGGGGAGGTGCCTGATCAACACAGTTCTGTGCATAGCGTTCATTCGTTCTGCGATAGACCCTCCTCCTCCGGTCATGGCGTTGCAGCAGGAAATGTGATTCGTCGCTAAATGAAACCTGTCTCCATTCACGATGAACAGCCCAGGGAAGATGTTGCATGCACCATTGAAGTCGTGCCTGGCGATGACGCTGAGTCATAACGGGTCCTCGGACAGGTCTTCGAGCCCTCATTCCAACAGCATGTAGACGACTGCATACGGTTTGCCCGCTTACACGTCTGTGGCCAGGGATGGCCTGGGCTGTAGAGGAGGCAGACAGGGAACGATCCCGAACATGGCGGAGCGTAATGTAGCGATCTTGGGCTCGGGTTGTGCACCTTGGCCGTCCTGAACGAGGTCGATCTGCTGTTGACCCCGTCATTCCAAACCGGTTCCAAAGCCTACTGATGGTGCTTCTGGCCACATTGAAATGTCTGGCAACAGCTGCTTGACTCTGTCCGGCCTGCAACCGGCCTATCGCATTTTTTCGTTGTTGGCTATTCAGATTTGGCATTCTTTCCTTTCGTTTCTGGTTTCATTTTTCAATGAAGCCAAACCCCTTTTATACCCTGCTATTGAGGTGTTGTCAGTATTGTATTCTGTGCTTTGCACGTGAATTTCCCGTCTGCAAATCCGTCGACAGTCGAAAGTTTACAGCGCTAGATTTTAGCCCACCAGCACGTGTTTATCGCATGGCATGCGCTGAACTTGTACACTGACATGGCAGAGGAACGGGTGAATCAATTCTGCTATTTGTCAACATCATTCATGTTGGGAATATGTAAATATTGCATCGTATTCCAAAATATCATTTGTTGCGTTTCTTTTTTTGAACAGTATATATGAAAAGAATCATTACCGTTTGTTTCTTCTCCGATTTCACTTGCATTAATAGACTCACACGTGTGCAAAACAGCTTATGTAAAAAGGGAATGCTTTATTTTGAAAAGTGCGGTTGAAGGGAGTCATTGTTGACTCGATAGTTGCTGTTTTTTCATGAATGAAAAAAAAATGTTGCGCAACCTCAGAGTGTTTTTTGTTTGTTTGCTTGTTTGTTTTTTAAGTATAATGATTCATGACGGGAAAAGCAGAGAGCATGTTTTCATATCTGTCTGCTCCTCTCCCTCTTCAGAGGGGGTAATACAGCGTGCTGGTCAGTTTGGACAGGAGACGGATTAAGGAACGGGAGAGGGGAGGGGGTCTTGTCCAAGGCTGAACTCTTGAAAGTATTGAGACATCAGCTCTGAATATGTGGGGGACAACTTTCAAACAAGTTCATGAAACTGACAGGGTCCTAAGTTTTGAAAAGAACACGCACACACAACACACACACACACACACACTCTCTCCTCTCTCTCTCTCTCTCACTCACACACACACACACACACACACACACACACACACACACACACACACACACACACACACACGAACTCCACAAATACCTTCTGGTGGTTGTGGTGGTGGTGCTTTATGTGGGTGGCCATTTGTCTTTAGGGGGTGGAGGATTCGAGGGTGAAGGGGTGGGTGTGCGGGGAGCTGGAAGGATTTTAAGTTGTAACCTCTGGCTCCCTCCTTTACCGCGGTCTGTGGTTCGGTGATCCTTAGT
>CM065721.1:67473470-67533470 GCA_033310375.1 Conus canariensis
CAGTCACCAGCTTTAACGTACGAATTCTTTGTACACTTAGAGCGCACCCCTATTGGAAAATACTTATAATATTTTTATTAACTTTATTTGCGGGGGATAAGAAAGGAAGGGGGGTGGGGTGGATAAAATGGGGGGGGGGGGGGGGGGGGAAGCAAAGGATTTTGTTTGTTTATTCTTTTTTTCCTTTTTTTTCCCTTTTTTCTTTAGTACTGTCATCCGTTTTGACTTATTGATAAGTTAGTTGTTGGTTATAAGTATTTTGTTTCATGTTAATTTCACTATGACTTGTGTAAAGATATTCACACACTTACACATCCACAACTCTCTCACTCACACACACAGGCACACATACTCACACACACGCACACACACACACACACACACACACACACGCACACGCGCGCGCGCACACACTCACACGCACACACACATTCGCGTGCACGTGCACCCATACATATACACATACACACATTATGTGCACGCTCGCAATTACTTCCGTACACATTCACTTTTTTTTTTTCTTTTTTTTTTTTTTTTTTCGTCTAATATCACGAATAGTGGATAGACGTTAAATGAAGGACACACACACACCTAGCAGGAAAAGCGTCATTTGTGTCACCTTCCCCATCACCGAAAGAAGACGTAGAAACTCCTGTGTCGACCCAGAAATCAACTGATACGTCTCAGTCAGTTTATTTGCACAAAAAAGACCTCCCAAAATACCAGAAAAACAAAAAAATGCCACATCTCAGCATTCACAAGGTAGTGCCTCTCTCAAAACGACACCAAATCCTAGACCTACCTTAGAATCAACTGTGTCGCAAAACGAAACTGATCTGAAAGAAAAAGAAAAACCTGCCCGTACCTTATTTTTTGATACAGACATTGACAAAAACACAGACACAAGCAACAGTGACACAGACATGGATTATGATGAATTGCCCAGTCTGCTCATTTTACATGATTCTGTGTTAAAAGGGGTTGATGCTGAACGGCTTGGAAATTCATATGGCTTAAAGGTAACCATGAAAAAACGACCAAAAATCACAGACTGTGCTACAGAGATAGAAACTTTACACGGCAAACAGCCAGATGCTGTTCTTCTTCACGCTGGAATTAATGAATTGAAAACATTATCACCAAAGGAAGTGAGTGAAAAGATCATTACCTGTGTGAAGACATGTCAGTCCATGTGCAGTAAAGAGACCAAACTAATTGTAAGCCATATTGCACCAACAGATGAAGAAGAACTGAATGCAAAGGGGAAAATCGTCAACGCCACTGTGTTTGCCGCTCTCTACCAGGAGAAAAGTGTATCTTTCATCGAACACAACAATCTACAAAAATCTCCATACCATCTAGCAGATATCATTCATCCCTCAAAAAAGGGTGCCAGTATTCTGGCAACAAATATCGGGAGGCACGTGCACAGTCTTTTTTTGGAAGAAACAAAGACCCCGACCATACAAACGCTTCCCTAGAGACAGAAACTGTCCACAAAAAACGAGCACAACAGGCAACGGAAGAAACGAAAAGGGGACAAGACGTCAAAATGACTTCTCCTGGAGACAAAACCCTAACAGAAATAACACCAGAAATAAGCAACACCAGGACAGAAGTCGGCAACAGTTCTTTACACAAAGACCGGACAAATTCTACACGTCACGTCGACAAGCGGAACCCCACCAGCGCTTCCAGCCAGATGCAGACAGGCAGGGACGTTACAACGACTACAACAGGCCTTACCACAACCGATACATGGCGAGACAATACAACGAACGGGACAACGACACGGATCTCCAGGCAGACCACAGCAACTACTACCACACCTGGACTGACCGGAATGACTATCAAAACAAGCACTTAAACAAACAACGTGACAACTACAAGGACTTCCGGGCAAACCGCAACAGCTACCAATACGACTGGAACGAGTACAAAGACAACCATTATTGGGACTATGGATTCTGGTAACCAGAGCAGCTGAGAACTAAAACTTCTTGAGACAAATTTTCATCCACAAAAAAAAAAAAAAAAAAAAAAATTGCGAATACTTTATTTGACATTATGATATGACAGTGTGAGTCTACATACATAGCACCACATGAGATGCGCTTCTTTGAACTAAGTGTTTAGAAATGTTCACTTTATTCCTTTTCACTTGAGTTTAAATCACAGTATGAAATTGTGTTTGGATAATATGATTTTAATAACATTGGTTGTTCAATATTAACACATATGGTACAGAAAAAAGTTAAGATATTTTCGTGGAACATTAAAGGATTTAGGGAGACAATCGATGGTAGTATGATTAACAAATTCTTTGAAGAAGAAATACACAGAATATGTTCTGATTATGACATAGTAATATTACAAGAAACTCATCTTGAACGAGAAGATATTAACGATATCTTTATACCAGGCTTTGCCCCTGGTGTTCATTACTGCAGGAAAAAACGGAACAAGGCTCCCAGTGCATCAGGGGGAATATCAGTTTTTATCAAGAAGGAACTACGAACGCTAATCAAGTTTCACCCAACGAGTAATTCTGACATTGTTTGGTTAATTCTTTCTTCCACAAATGACGAGCTTGATACTTTCATCGGTTGTATATATATACCACCTGAATCGTCGTCTTATGGACGTGATAATACGGTGCGCATTTGGGAAGAGTTGGAAAGACAAACAGAACATTTCTCTACCAAAGGGAATGTTATATTGTGTGGGGATTTTAACGCAAGAACTGGACAATTAATAGATTATACTGACACGGACGGTGAAAACAACTTGTATGCATATCCTAATGACAATCTTTATAACGTTATTCACAAACGATGCTCTCAAGACAACGTTATACAAAAAAATAGAAGAAAATTAGTAGATATTTGTTTGGAAAATAATATGTATATTCTTAATGGTCGCTCACTTGGCGATCTTCAAGGAAATTTTACTTGTTTCAACACAAAAGGAAGTAGCGTTGTAGATTATTTCATTATATCACAAGAGCTAATGAAAGATGTTATTGCATGCAAAGTTCATAAACTCACTGTATATTCTGATCATTGTCCTATTGAACTGTCAATTTTACTTCCTACTGTTAGCAATGATAGACCTAATATGAAAACAAATGCGCATGCTGACAGTGCTCCCTTACGTAATAACACGTCAAACAGAAATGACACAAAAGTTAACACAACCATTACGTCATTTATTTGGGATGACGAATCTGCAGTAAAGCTGAACATTGCTTTAAATAACCCTATCATGAAGAGTCGTGTAGAAGAAATAGAAAAACGTATGGAGAAGACACAAGATCATGATACGGAGACCTCGGTCTTCATTAACAACATGATTAATGATCTGACCCAAGCAATAAAAGACGCAGCATCCTAATCACTCAAACAAAGACAAATGCGCAAAAGAAAAAAAAATCCGAAACACAAAAAATGGTTTGATGAAAAATGTTTTCTTCTAAGGAAAGAAGTAAGATCACTTTTAAATGCACTGAACAGACACCCTTTCAATCGATACCTACAGGCAAAATACTTCTCAACAGTGAAGGCATACAAAAGTACTTTAAGAAAGACAAAAAATATATACAGAGACAAACTTGTTAGAGAACTAAATGAAGCATTTGAAAAGGATCCAAATCAAGTATGGAGAACACTAAACGAATTAACAAACATGCAAAATACGAATCAAAATAAAAGGAAGGAAATCCATGAAGACAAATGGATATCTCACTTAGAAAAATTAGTTAGCAGGAATATTGAAATAACAGAACAGAGAAAAAAACTGATTGAGCACAAATTGTCTGAAGCAAGAAATGTTATATATAATCCAAACGTTGATGAACCAATTAGTATATCAGAAATCCATAAGACATTTCGAAATTTAAAAAATAAAAAAGCCACGGGAAAGGACGGAATCTCAAATGAAATAATCAAAGCCAGTTTGCCTAATATAATTATACCTCTTAAGAACATATTTAACTGGGTACTAAGATATGGCCAGTATCCCACTCTGTGGAAACATGGCATTTGTGTGCCCATTTATAAAAGCGGCGATCCTACAAATCCTAACAATTATCGTGGAATTACTTTAAACTGCTGCCTGAGTAATGCTTTCTGTCAAATATTAAACAACAGGATAACAAATTACATAGAAAGCAGAGATTTATTTATAAAAGAACAGGCAGGATTTCGAAAATCCTACAGAACAACAGACCAGATATTCATTTTAAAAAAGATCATTGATAGTGAAATAAGAAAAAAGAATGGCAGACTATACTGTTGTTTTGTAGACTTTAGAAAAGCATTTGACAGCATATGGCATGACGCTTTACTTCTGAAACTATACAATATAGGAATCAATGGCTATTGTTATCGGGTTATAAAAGATATGTACACAAACGCGATGGTTTGTGGAAAATCAAATAATGGATTTACAAGATCAGTCCCGGTCAAACAAGGACTTCTTCAAGGCAGTTCGCTTAGCCCGACGCTGTTTAATATCTTCATAAATGATATCTCAAACTATATTGATAACAATGATTCTCCTGTTATAAACAAGCTGAAAGAAACACGAATATCGCATTTATTATATGCTGACGACATAGTTATGTTGTCAAACACAAAATCAGGATTACAAACAAAACTTAATCGACTTCATAATTATTGTACAGAATGGGGCATGAAACTAAATAAAGATAAAACAAAAGTTGTCATATTCACTAAAACTGACTCAAAATTTTCAACCGCATTTACATGTGGAAACGATTCTCTTGAGACAGTAAATGAATTCAAATATTTAGGAATAATTCTTCATAAAAGTGGAGAGTTACATAAAGCACAAGATCATCTAGCAAAACAAGGTAACAAAGCTGTACACTCCTTACTACGTAAAGTAAAGGGAGAACATGTCAATGTATCATCAATAGCAAAACTCTTTGATGCTTTGATTTCACCAGTTATGCTTTATGGCGCAGAAGTTTGGTTTCCATTTACAGAAAAGATAGGACATGTTGAAAAGCAGACTACAATGTTCGACATTTATCACAAATACTTATTATCCAATAATCCGATCGAGAACGTACATGTAAAATTTTGCAGACATATATTAGGCGTACACAGAAAAGCAATGAAATTGCCAGTACTAGCTGAACTTGGAAGATTTCCCTTGTGTCAAGAAATAATGAGTCAAGTAGTCATGTTTTGGATCCATATAATGGAATCAAAGGAAGACTCATATCTAAGAGAAGCGTACGAAGATCTTGACCCATCATCTTCATGGAAATCTTCTGTAAAGAAGATCTTAAGTAATATTGGAATGACACATGTATGGAATAACCAAAGTACACTTAACCCTAAAAAATTGCGTTATGCAATAGAGAGAAAGTTACAAAGTGAATATATACACTTTTGGGAAAAAGAAAAGGAAAGAGCACCAAGGTTAAAATTTTATAATGACATCAGTAATAAATATAGGCTTGAACCGTACCTCATCAAATGCACAAATAAACATTACAGGAAAGAACTTTGTAAATTAAGAATTAGCGCACATGACCTCGCAATAGAAAGAGGTAGATATTCCCATATTAAGCGTGAAGACAGGAAATGTACAACTTGCAATATAATAGAAGACGAGGTACATTTTTTAGACTCTTGTAAACGTTACGATAAAATCAGGAATACGTTTAAAAAACGTATCATAAACAAAATGGATATATACGACGCTACCTCATTGAAAATAAGTACTTTGATGTCTAATGATGACCTTCAGGTTGAAATTGCGAAATATGTATATGACTGCTTTACATAATGACTTTTTGTGTAAAATGAACAAATCATTATTTCTTTGGACGATGAGTTGTTTAATCATCGCCATCTTGTGTCCATAAATCCTTTGATGGTGTTTAGTGACATAAAAAAAGTTCAAGTTTCAAGTTTCACACACACACACACACACACACACACACACACACACACACACACACACACACACGCACAGTGATGTGGTGAATAGTCTATAAACACATTGTTCACTAGATGAAATGAACAATCAGAGGAAATTCAGAATGTTAACTGCTAATAACTGGTTTAAATTGCAAGAGAGCTCCAAAGTATTGATTTTGAACCTTTGCCTCATGGTTTTGCTTTTTGTCCCCCCTTAGTTTAAGTGCTACAAGACACGTGTCCCATGGTGACTAAAACAAATTTGAAGCTCATTGTATCAGTTAAATTGTAAAAAAATAATCATTATTGTGAGATCAAACACGCAACAATTCAGTCAGCCTGATAGCGTGTGGACACCACTTCATGACCATGTGATTAGAATGTGACCGTTCTTTGTGGACGACCAATCAGCACACATCCCTAGTTCCATCATGTCGAGGTCATGCACGGTGCATGCCTAGGCTGATGACAGGAGGGCTGGTACTTAAAGATGACCCGTTGAAAGCGCTATCTTCAACAGGTGCAGCTGACGACCTTGGAAGTTGATAATCTTAGCTATAGCTCATGGCTTTCATGAAAGTTGGCAGCCTTGACCTTTGGGACTTCTGAGCTAGGCATGACTTTGAAGTGACAGTGTGACTGTGTCGTGGTTTATTTCGACTGGAGGGCTAGTGAGAGAAAGGAACTGATCCTTTCTAGTTGCATGCGTGTGTTGAGTCTCAGTGACGTCCACACAGAATATTTACCCAGTAATCTTTCCTCTTTTGGATCTGTGATTGAAATTGAATTGCTGCCTCTCAAGAACATTATTTCTGGCTTCTGGACTGTGTGGAGTGTTAGGAGGGTTGACTGAGATCAGACATGCCGGTCCCCATCAATAAAGTTTGTGACGTGCCAGGTTCAGGTAACTTACTGTGTCCCAGTCGCATTGATGGTGTTGGTACTTCACCTGCTTCTTCTTTCACTTCAGAGTACCGTTTGTGTGGTGGAATCCTGGTAGATCAGGTTTGAATATCTGTCTCTGAAGATGCTAACAACAAAGCCTAGATGGTTAGAATAGTGGAACTTCTCAAAAACGACCTGCAGAAATCCTTATGAACAAGTTCAGCTCTTTTGAGGGGAGAGAGTTCTTTCCAATAGTTAAGCAGAGTACAGACAAAGACAAAAACAGTGCAGAGCAGGGAAAAAGTCTTAAGCAGAAGTGAGTCTGAATTCAGAGGGTCTTAACTGGGACCTTTCAATGTGCATTGGTACATCTCTGTGAAGATCTTTCCAGTTCCAACTTACTTCCTTTTAGAGACTCAAGTGTGCTTGAACATTTTTTTTTCTTTGTATGTACCAAATTTACCTACCTGTAAAGAATTATTACTCAGGAGCCTCATTCACTGTGTTATAGATTTACCACCCAGTTGAAAATCCCTACATGGAAGAGTTAGTTTGTGAGGATTTCTGTAGATGTTTGGAGAGGTCATCCCGGGGTGTAAAATTAGCTTGCAATGATTTTCAGGTCAGTGCCAAACTGATGAAAATTATCGCCAGTATGTGACACAGGGGAAAATTTGTATAGGAAGGAGGAAAAAAAAGTAATGAGTAATGAAAGACAAGTAAAGAAAGAAATAAAAAAGCAAAGGAAAAAGAAACAGTGACAGGTTCTGCTGTATCCATTGTTTATTTGGCATTATTTTATGTTTGCTCTTTGTTTTTATTTTGAATAGCGTGGACCTGTTTTTGTTTGTTGGTTTTAAGTGGGTTGAACAGTCTGTCATGTTACCATCATCAAAACTGAATCGTTTCAGTATTACCATGACCGGTCATGTTGCTTTCTTTCTGTTTACAGCATCACGGCTGGGGCGGCGTCCGAAACGCTTAAAAGAGGTGGGAGGGGAAGGGAGCGGCGGGTCACGTGTTGGGAACCTGCCCATCGCCCCTTACCCAGCCCCTCAGGACATGAACAGAATGCGCATGGAGCAGCTTCAGAAGATCCTGCAGTCCGGCAGGTCCTTGAAGGAAGACCTCATGCAGGCCTTCGTCAGCGTGGCCAAGGCCAGCTTCCAGGAACATTCCAAAACGGGCGAGAAAGGGAAAGGGTGTGAAAACCAGCCGGAACAGAAACCAGTGGTGACTGAGTGCACTCCCATGGACGTCCTCGCCTCGGTGAGCAGTGTGGTAGCCTCCTCCTCCTCAGCCAGTGCGGAGAGCAGGAGTGCTTCGGTGGACAGTGTGGTGCAGGGTGGAATGGATGCGGACTCCCCGTCCAGTCTCAACAGCCCGGGAGGGTCGTCCTGCATAAGGGACCTGAACCTGACGGCGTTTGAGAATTTCCTGTTCGAGCAGGGCATGCCCAGCACTCCGGGAAGTGCTCAGCAGATCCTCCTGGACAGCATCGGGGACCTGCAGGCCCTCAACAGCCCTTACAACCCTGGCAGTGTGGGGGGGCTGGACTATGTGTCCGCCGCCACTAGTCCCGTGTCCGATCTGGGTCTGGGGTCGCCTCTCATCCTCCCCTCATCCTCTTCAGTCGCTAATGATGGAGTTGTCCTGGTAAACGATATACCAAACACTGCCGGTGCGCTCACTTTGAATACTTTGACATTGAACCCTCAGAACATGTGTGCCCCAGCCCCCCAGGTCTGTAGCCAGACCCAGCAGCAGCAGCAGCAACAGCAGCACTTTCTGCAGACACCCATGTCTACTCCCCAGAATAATAACACTGCTCCCACTGCTGCTGGTGCCACGGGCATTAGGGGGGAAGCAAAAACAGAGATAAAGACAGAAATTAAAACGGAACCGAATGGTAACTTCTCCTCTTCCTGTATGGTCAAAAAGGAACTGGTGTCACCGAAAACCAGGCCATCGAGGTTGGCTTCGTTTGCCATTAACGATGAGAGTAAGTATGTCATCGATGTGAAGAGTATCATGGATGAGGTGCGGCAGACGCCAACGG
Source organism: Conus canariensis (assembly GCA_033310375.1). Taxonomy (NCBI): domain Eukaryota; kingdom Metazoa; phylum Mollusca; class Gastropoda; order Neogastropoda; family Conidae; genus Conus; species Conus canariensis. The sequence continues at coordinate 67,482,369 of CM065721.1, forward strand.
AAACAAGGCGGCAGTTAATTGAGCAGGTAAATTTTTTTTCTTTTCAGGAAGAAATTTGTGTGATTGGGTATAGACCTTTCGTCCATGTGGCTCTTGCGACTCAAGTGACATGCCCTTGTTTATCATGATTCATATGAATGCTTAAAGTCAGCCAGTTTATCATACTCATCAACAGAACTACTTATGCAAATGTAACGTTTTGTAGTCATGCAAATTTGATGTTGTGCAGGACAGTGGTGGTATTTACTTGATTATGCAGATGTAAACTTTGTAATTGGACAAACGAGTTACAGGGTAAGAAGGTAGGTAGTTTGTTTCCAGTTAGAAATCTGTTTAGTTGCTTTAGTTTTCAGTATGTATGTTGCTTTTTATTTTATATAAATATGTTTTTCATTGTATTTGTATCACTTGTTAATTATTGTTGCACTACAAGGGTTATGAAACACACACACACACACACACACACACACACACACACACACACACACACACACACACACACACCAGGGAGGGAGAGAGAGAGAGAGAGAGAGAAAAGAGAGAGAGTTTGATTTGTTGAGTTGGGATTCATGCATGGATAACTGTAGGATAATAAATCTGTGGATTGCCTTCTTGTGGTTTATAACCTTTTTATTTAGAGCCAGTCACATGCGTGCACACAAGTATTCACACATATAAGTCAGAGCACACATGTACTTGCATGTCTGCACACACATGCATGAGGAAGATAAGATATTGCGTTAAAAGAATCAGTAACTGGTTAAGTCTTTTTTCAAAAGGGATTTTGATCGTATTGTAGTGTCACTGAAGAAAAGATAGATCATAGATGGAGGAGAGAATAAAGAAAAAGAGAAGACCGAAGCAGAGAGAAAAGAAGAAGACAGATAGCAGGAAAGGCAGACAGAAAGATAGATTGCAGGAAAGGCAGACAGACAGACAGAAAGGTATTATGCACATTGATCATAACGATTATGGAACTATCGAACATTTTGTATTCTTGTGAGAAGACATGTGTTGAATGTTCTATTTTGGTTATAAACAGGCCTACCATAAATGTGTTCTTGTCATAATTACTTGTGGTTTGTGCGTTCACACAAATAGCATCCACCCGGACACACACACACACAAAGCTTTTTTCATCTTTTCACCCATCCTTGTCAGCCAACACACACAACTGTATTACCCATTCCCCTGTAGGTCATGAGCTTACCAATATATCCATTCATCGTAGTTGATTGACAAGCACTGTCTTTTTCCTTTATTACTGATGACTGTATTATCCACTCCCTTCAGAGTATGATGGAATTTTGATCCACTCCTGACAGTTACTACCATCAGTTCCCTGTGGTTTCATTGTTGTCCATTCTCTGTAGGTCACAGAGTACACTGGCCCTGTCTTGTCGATGAATAACTTGGACCAAAATGTCACTGAAGTGGAAGCAGGGTCACCCACACAGCACGGTGGAATGGGGGTGGGTTTGGGGGTGGGGGGGGGGGGGGGGGTCTGTTCAGGTGAGAGCATGACTCTGGTCATCTCCTGTGGCCCAGTCATTCTTCTCCTCAGACTGCTTGGGAGGAGGGGGGGGGGGGGGGGGGGGGCAGGTGCTCTCATCACCAAGTCACTGAGCCGCCCCTTCCTCCTTATTCTGATAAAGATTTTCTCCCCTTTCTTCAGCTTTATTTCTTGTTTTGGGTTAGTGTCAGGTTTGTTTGAATTGGACAATTTGGTGCTTTTCTGCTGGGACCCTAAGATGGAAGTACTGCACTTGCAGTATTATTATTTATCTGTCATGTATAACCAACCCGTGCTGTGCACAGGTAACTAAAAATGTGAACGAGCAAAGTCATTTCCTCCACTAGGGTAGTATATACTCCCATCAGACAACTTGGAATAAACCCCCTCCTTTTTGCATCTCACATCTCCCTCCTCCTCCCCCACTCCTCTCCCTCCTGTAGAAATGCATTTATCACACATTGGGTTTTTGAACAACTCTTCTGTATGCTTTTTTTGTGTGCCAGAAACATGTAGCATGACACAAAGTGAGCAGGGGAGTTGTCAACCCACACTAATGAAAGATAGCACAGCATAGGAGTATGTCATTTGCGGTTTCCAGTGGTTTTCGACTAATTTATAAATGCTAATTACTCAACTTTGGAGAATTTTCTCACTTTTGAAGTCCAATTTTGACCGTAGTTGGGTATTGAATATCACGCATGTTTGATCACAGACCAGTGTGAGTAGCAGTTTTGAAGTGATGTTGGTCTCCACCCCCTCCCCCCCCCCCCCCCCCTTTTTTTTAATGCTGCTAAAGATGATTGCATTTATGCATAAAATTGTGGATCAACAGAACGGGTGTGAGGAGTTGGAAGAAAGGGGGGGAGGAAGGTGGGGAGGAAAGAAGAAATGACGAAGCCTGTACTGTCATCCTGCAGGTGACAGATGCTGTGGTGGACGCTCACGTGCACACAACCATCAACACTCACAAGTCCATCGAGGAAGCCAACCAGAGAATCGAGAGGGACTTGCAAAAGCAGTCAGGGGTATGGACACCCATTTTGTACATCTGGGACACACTGACATTTGGACTGATAAAGTTGGGTGCCAACTGCTGCATTTTAGCTGTATTTGGTTGTTAACTGTTGTGCTGCTCTCATGGATGAGGAATAGTGGGGTGTGTGTGTGAATGTGTGTGTGTGTGTGTGTGTGTGTGTGTGTGTGTGTGTGTGTTAGTTAGTGCGTGTGTTTGAGTGTGTGTATATGTAACAGAGTACCAGCCAGTCTCATAGATTATTAGCCATTGTCACAGTGTACCAATGGATATCGTAGTTTATCAGCCAGTATCATAGTTAAAAGCTTATGAAAACAATTGGTTTATGACTTGACAATCAGCCTTTAAAGCTTATGAAAGCAGTTGGTTTATGACTTGACAATCAGCCTTTAAAGCTTATGAAAGCAACTGGTTTATGACTTGACAATCAGCCTTCAAAGCTTATGAAAGCAGTTGGTTTATGACTTGACAATCAGCCTTTAAAGCTTATGAAAACAGTTGGTTAGAATTGACAATCAGCCTTTGAAGCTTATGAAAGCAGTTGGTTTATGACTTGACAGTCAGCCTTCAAAGCTTATGAAAGCAATTGGTTTATGACTTGACAATCAGCCTTCAAAGCTTATGAAAGCAATTGGTTTATGACTTGACAATCAGCCTTTAAAGCTTATGAAAGCAGTTGGTTAGAATTGACAATCAGCCTTTAAAGCTTATGAAAGCAGTTGGTTTATGACTTGACAATCAGCCTTCAAAGCTTATGAAAGCAATTGGTTTATGACTTGACAATCAGCCTTTAAAGCTTATGAAAGCAGTTGGTTAGAATTGACAATCAGCCTTTAAAGCTTATGAAAGCCGTTGGTTAGAATTGACAATCAGCCTATCTCTTGAATGGGAGAAGATACGAATGCGGTTGGTTTATGACTTGACAGTGAGCCAATCTAGTGAATGGAAGAATGTATCTTTATTTAAGTAATAAGTAAGCTTTGGATGTTCCATTAGGATAATAATTTAAGAGATGAGAAGTTTCAAGAAATGCACCATGGCTACCTTCGTTCAGAACACATCATAATTAAAGTTTTGCTTGTTTGTTGGTTTGTGTTTGACGGACCTTTTTCTTTCTCTGTAACTGACTCTATGAAGATGTTGCTTTGCTTTTGTTCTGCAATCACTAAAGCGACTAAAGTAAGTATCAGGAGAACATATCGGGTACTTATGTTTTCTGAAAGACTGACTCTGTGAAGACTTTGCTTTGCTTATGTTCCGCAATATTTAAAGTGACTAAAGCAAGTATCAGGAGAACATATCGGGTATGTTTTCCAAAAAGGTACATTGGGTTGCATACACCCATCCGCATTATTTTTTTTGGTATGTTTTTGTGTATTTTAGAGGGGTGATATTTTACAGTAATCGTGTCTAGTTTCATTGATGCAGGATGTGGTGGGGCTTAGTGCGTGCCAGGTTTGTTTTTCTTTATTGTGGACATGCAGCAGCTATTTAACTGAAGTTTGAAATTTCTACTGTGATAGAAGGACTAAGGGGAGGTAAGGACAAAGAGGTATGGTAAGGAGTAGGAAGGGTAAAGAAGAAGGTAGTAAAGTAGAGTGAAGGTAGTAGTGGATCTTGCTCAGACTGAGGACACATGAAAAAAAGGCCCAGTCAAGAAGCTGGCAAAATGACTCATTTTGATACTGCAGAAGACAGTGTGTGAGAGTCTTAAACCAGTCATCATAAGTAACTTGTTTAAAAGAAAAAAAGAAATGATGAAAATGGCACTCCGCAGTGAAAGGTTTGGTGATACAAGTAATGAAAATAGCACTCCACAGTGAAAGGTTTGGTGATACAAATGATGAAAATAGCACTCCGCAGTGAAAGGTTTGGTGATACAAATGATGAAAATAGCACTCTGCAGTGAAAGGTTTGGTGATACAAGTGATGAAAATAGCACTCCGCAGTGAAAGGTTTGGTGATACAAATGATGAAAATAGCACTCATGATGAAAATAGCACTCCGCAGTGAAAGGTTTGGTGATACAAATGATGAAAATAGCACTCCGCAGTGAAAGGTTTGGTGATACAAATGATGAAAATAGCACTCCGCAGTGAAAGGTTTGGTGATACAAATGATGAAAATAGCACTCCGCAGTGAAAGGTTTGGTGATACAAATGATGAAAATAGCACTCCGCAGTGAAAGGTTTGGTGATACAAGTGATGAAAATAGCACTCCGCAGTGAAAGGTTTGGTGATACAAGTAATGAAAATAGCACTCCACAGTGAAAGGTTTGGTGATACAAATGATGAAAATGGCACTCCGCAGTGAAAGGTTTGGTGATACAAATGATGAAAATGGCACTCCGCAGTGAAAGGTTTGGTGATACAAGTGATGAAAATAGCACTCCGCAGTGAAAGGTTTGGTGATACAAATGATGAAAATAGCACTCCGCAGTGAAAGGTTTGGTGATACAAATGATGAAAATAGCACTCCGCAGTGAAAGATTTGGTGATACAAATGATGAAAATAGCACTCCGCAGTGAAAGGTTTGGTGATACAAATGATGAAAATAGCACTCCGCAGTGAAAGGTTTGGTGATACAAATGATGAAAATAGCACTCCGCAGTGAAAGGTTTGGTGATACAAGTGATGAAAATAGCACTCCGCAGTGAAAGGTTTGGTGATACAAGTGATGAAAATAGCACTCTGCAGTGAAAGGTTTGGTGATACAAGTGATGAAAATAGCACTCCGCAGTGAAAGGTTTGGTGATACAAGTAATGAAAATAGCACTCCACAGTGAAAGGTTTGGTGATACAGACAAACAGAACTAAAACAAGTTTTCACGCCACACTGTGACTTTTACAGCACTCTCCCAATGCATTGCACACACCCAACCTCTGTCAGTCAACACAAGAAGTAAGAAAGGGGAACAACACTCTTTGCAACACTTGGTGGTGCTCTGTCTGTGTGCATGCGCCTGTGGGAAGAAAGGGTCAAAAAGGAGAAAGAATATAACACACAGGAGCGATGCACCAAACCCTGGCTTTCCGTCTAAAGACACAATGTACGAAATGACCTGGGCATAGTCAGTGTTGATCAGCGGCAGTGATACAGACCTAATGACACATCAACACTTAGCACAGTCAGGATGAGACCTGAGCTTATGCTATGTTGGCTTAGGAGGTCAAAACAGATTAACACACTGGTTCACATTGGCCCTTTGAAAAATAGGAATGTAACAGTGGCATTACATGCAGAGTAGCCTACAACCCACGACTAAGTAATATGGATAACAGTGAGTCTGGGGGGAACAACGAACAAAGTTTTACCAGGCACTGAACACTAACACATCCTAACAACCTGACATGTCATGGCACTTGTCAGCACTGAAAGGTGTGAATCTGCCTGTGAGTGGCCAGTTAACACCCAGCCTTTAAAGAGCATGCTGCTGGACCACAAAGACAGTGGCTTGAGGACACACGCAAATTTGCCCGTAAATTAATTTGTGCTATCTGCCCTTTAATCAACGCTTGCTTTCTCTCTGATTCCTTTTGGGACCAGACTTCAGAATGTCATGAACTAGAGAGCTCAAAACCAGATTCAGTGTTACTGAAGTAAACTCATGGATCTACATACCAATTTAGTGTTTTAAATCTAAAGCCCCCTTTTTTTTTCCTGAGGCAAACAGATTTTTACCCGAAAAATGCAATTGTCATGGTAATGAATGAACCAGACTAATTGTAAAACTACCATTTGAAAATTGGTTTTAGGACAAATCTATTGATATGCAACATGTATGGTTCCCTGATCTAGACCAGTAAAAAATGAATGGAATTGATTATTAGAAAACACAGCTATAGCTGTTGAGGCAAACCGGTCAAGTAGGCCACTGCCAAATGAGTGTGCAAGCTGCTGCCTGACACTGGAAAAGGGTTTAAAATCAAAATCAATAATTACCAGTGATCAGTGTAACCGATCCTTGAAGTCAGTGTTTTACAAGTGCATTGCAGCGACTGTTGCACTACGGCTGAAAGAAGTTTGACTAAGGGATGGGATGGGGAGTGGAAGGAAATGACGCTGTCACAGAGAATAATGCAGGCAGAGTTTAGATCAAACTTGGGACGCTGTCACTGTGATGTAGAGGCAATAGAGCCTAATCATATTCATTCATGTGATCAATACCTTGGTGCTGTCATCAGCCAAGTAGGATCCAAGCCAGAAGTACATGCAAAAATTGCGCTGACAACAGCTGTGATGGCAAAGTTAAAACCAGTTTGGAGAGATAAAAAAAAAAGGTCACCCACCAAGCTGTTGCACGTTCTCGTCATGTCAGTTTTCCTGCATGCATACGAGTCATGGACTACAACCTCGGAACTCCAAAGGAAGATCCAAACTGCAGAAATAAAACAGCCTCAGATGACTCCTTGGCATTCCATACACTGACCCCATCACTAATTAAGAGGTGAGTAGAAGAGTGGGCCATCAGAGGGGTCACAATGAAGACTTGCTGTTAATCATAAAGAAGAAATTGAAGTGGTATGGCCACATCTCCAAGACCATTCTACTTGGAATGGTACAAGGAAAGAGGAGAAGGCAGGCCAGAGAAAGCATAAGTCATGGAATGGACCGGCAAAAGCTTTGCCGAAAACCCAGGCGCTAGTCAGCGACCAGGTTAAGAGGAGGCTACTTGTTAGGCAAGCCACTCTGCAGTGCCCCTACAACCTGAGCGTGTTAAATGGGACAGGTGACAGGTGATGATCAATACACATACCAGCATAGATTAGTCTTCAGCAAGGGCAATGCACTCTTGGGCATTGGTGGGGGCATTTCGATGTTGACTTTGAGCTAGGGGCTCTGTCACCATGATGTAGAGATAATACCACTAATCATATTTATTCATGTGATCAATACACAAATGCACATAGAGTAACCCACAGAAAGGACATTGCACTCCTGGGGATTTGGGGTGGCAGTTTGACGTTGACTTTGAATACAGTCAGTTTCAAAGTGAGGCGACTGCAGGCTGAAATCTAAACAAATCTTAAAAGTTTAAGTACTGTATCTGCCAAACATGAACAAACGAATCACAAGATGAAACATGATGCGTTTCGACATCTTAGGTCTAAACTTAGAGGTCGAAACGCATCGTGTTTTGTCTTTAAGGTCTAAACTAAGAGGTCAAAACGCATCGTGTTTTGTCTTGTGATTCATCTGTTCATGTTTGGCAGATATGGTACTTAAAACTTTAAAGGTTTGAATACCGGCCATTGCACTGTCCATGGTTTTCCAGTAATAAGTCACTGTGTGACAGATCACTCAGTCCTGGGGAAGAAGACAGTGTAAAGGGGATGTCCTCCGGGAGAGGTTGTAATGGGCAAGGAGTATCGGTTAGCACAACATGAACGTTGTGTTTCAGAATGAGGAATCCAACTTGCTCAAGGTCAGAGCTGATTACCTGTGGCATCAGTTTGTGTCAGCCATGGTGCCAGAGATTACCAAAGTAGTCAAGTTCTCCAAGAAGCTCCCAGGTGAGTGGAATTTTTTGTTGTTGTTGTTGTAAGCGAGTGTGTGTGTGTGATATCCTGTTGGCGTTACAGATCCCAAAAATAATCGCCCAGTAAATGAGGAGAGTTCAAGTGTTATGTTTGCAAACTGTGGACCACCCTTCAGTGTTTCAGCATAGAAATCAATTCATTTTTCACTGTGGAGAGGAAAGGGATGAAGGAAGATAGAAGGTGATGGGAAGAGAGGAGAAGAGGGTTTGGTGTACATGTAACCTTTGAAGGAAGGGAAGTAAGCATTGTGGAGGGAAAAAAAGGGAATGCATGTCCAGTGCTAGAATTATTTCCCTTTGTTTCTGTAGACTGGCTTCCAGGCCATTTTTATTTTCCTTTGTTTCTGTGGACTGGCTTCCAGGCCATTTTTAGCCTGTTGACAGGGCAGAAATGAGACTGTGCAGTGAACTTCACTGGTCAGAAAGAGCTGGAAGGAAAGGAGGGGGGGGGGGGGGGAGGCATGGAGGTGAGGGGTGAGGGGAGCAGGCACTTTTTATATTCTAAACATTGAACTGTACATGCCTTGTTGGTGGCAAAATGAATATGCTGACATTTATCTGTACTGTGGACCGTCACACACATAGTACACATCACACACACACACACACACACACACACACACACACACACACACCACTCTCTCTCTCTCTCTCTCTCTCTCTCTCTCTCTCTCTCACACACACACACACACACACTCACACACACACTCTCACACACACAGGAAATTATATTTGATACAAGTGTGATATGCAGGCACAGTTTTTCCTGTGTGTATATATTACTCTACATTAGTATCATGCAGCATAGATTACCCTTGCAGTGTGTAGGTTTCATTTGTCTGTCTGTAATGCACTCTTACTCATACATACACACATTTACACACACACACACACACACACACACACACGCCTGGTATTTCACTGTAGTAGTATGTCGCTATTGTGGGATGCTGTTTAACAAGACATCTCTTTACTTAACGTCACTTTACTAGGTGTCGCTTAGTTAAATGTGGTTGTTTTAAATTTTCAACATTTCAAAAAGTATCCACCATTTGTGGTTTTGTTTTCATAAATTTCATCAAATATTGATCATTTTTTCTAAGTATTCCAACATTTGATGAAGTCTGTTATTTTTTTGAAAAATATTTTTACCATTCCATGAAGAATCTGCCATTGTTTTATTTCCAATGTTTCATGAAGTGTTTCCCTTTTTTTCTATTTCTGAATTTTTTTGTTTAAGTCAAGGCCATAAGATATTTACCACTTGAAGATTGACAGCATTTGTGAGGGCATTTCATTTCAAACATTTGGTCAAGTGTTCGCCTTTTCGATCAACATCATTTTGTGAGGTATCTTCCAATTTTTTTCAGCATGTTACAGTATCAATGCTGATTTTTTTTTTCTTAAAATTCATGAATGCATCTAGCTTTGATTTCCAGCATGTCATGAAACATCTTCCTTGAGATTTCCAATATTTCACAGAGAATCTGCTTTTCTTACTTACAACATGTTATGGAGTATTTACTTTAGTGTGTGTGTGTCCAGCTTGTCATGAAGATCTGTGGTCACTAAGTTTTGTTTGTCTGATGCATTCTGTATAACGTCTGTGATGATGGATGATGTGACAGGCTTCCAGGAGATAGAGCAGGATGACCAGATCCGACTCATCAAGCAGGGAGCCTTTGAGGTGATGATGTGCCGATTTGCCATGCTGGTGGATGCTGTGAACCAGACGGTGCTGGACCCCAAGCTGACCACCAGATGCCCACGGTCAGTCCTCTACCTGCCCTCCTCCTATACCCTGTCTTCCTCTTCAAGAATGCCAACTGCAGACCCGTTTACCCATGCGATTTCGCTGTATATTGTACACATGTTTGGCAAAAATATTATCAATACGATGAATTACAAAGAAATATGTCAACAGAATTCTGGAGACAAAGTTCTTAAGTGGTAATTGACCTTGTGGAAAATAACTGCTGTGGTGGAGACTTTGACCAAAGAGTGACACTCGTGCTGTTCATGTGAAATCGTGTTTTGCAGTGTCCGTTTCTTCAACAACGTGCCCTGTATTGTTGAAAAAACATTGAGAGATCATGAGCGTGTTCTAAAGTATGCTGGTGAATCAGGTTTGAAAGTAATTTGTATCAGACAGAACCTGTTTTACGGTAGTCAGTGCAAGAGTAGATAGTGACAAGAAGCGTCTGCAATGTGTTGGCAAGTGAAAACAAAATGAAGGACACCCCCCTCCCCCCTCTTCTCCCTCCTACTTTTACAGAAATTTGGACTTTTGTACACACTATTTGTAGAAAATATGCCCATTTTTGTTGAAAAATACACCCAAAGCAGTTTTAGGGTGAACAGGTCTGCAACTGTTTGCTTTCCTATGATGCTACGACCCATCAGATCCCTACCCCATTTTCCTTGCATGGTTGCCCCTGTCTGCTCTATCACCGATGATGGGTTTTGGACTTTAAAACTTTAGTGTAAATGATGTGTCGCAGAGAAGAGTGACTGTAGGAGTTTATCTGTAACACCGAGCAAGATATTTAGATTACATGTAGATAAAGTACTGTCTTGTCTTGTCTCATGAGTATTGTCATTGATTTTCCAACAATGAAATTTATGTGACTGTTCATTTGATTTTCTTTGAAGCTTATGGTGATGACTGTTTGCTGATGTTAATCTCCTTACCCCTAGTATGGGCTGAAAGGAAATATACTAAAATCAACTCACCTAAATGTAGACAGATGTCAACATTTCCATGGATGTTCTGGGGGCTCTTTCTCTACAGAGGGTATCCCCGCCTTCATGAAGTGTTGTGCTTGTAATGTCCTTTCCTGTCCTTCTCTGCGACTATGCCTTGTTGTCCTACTTGATCTTTTTCCCTCTGTTTTTCTTTGTGACTGTTTGGTGGTCTTTTCTCTTGTCTTTGTTCTAGGGGGTATGAGTACCTTCTCTTGTAGGACGGCTTTTTTGTTGTTATTTGTTGGTTAGATAGTGGACTGTGCTACATGCTGTCCAGAGTGGGCAGTAGCTATCTGTTCTGCTGTGTGCATTTGTCCGCGGGGGGTTCTTATGCATTTCAGTAGCTGCGTTGAAATGTATTTCACTTGTTTTTTTCACTCGTGTTTGTCAACTGGAGTTAAAAAATCAGGGAAATGTCTGTCCCCCTCAGCATAGCCTGGGTTTATCAGCTTTAAGGATTTCGACAAATTAATTATGCTATGAATTTAATCCATATTGTTGGTCAACAGATGGACAGTGTTATTGGTTTTGTTATGTAGGACTTCTTTTTTCTATGTGATGACCGCACTGAAAAGGGCCTTAATGTATGGCTGGAGCTACAGTAACAGACCAGACAATAAAGTCTGGCTGGGCAGTAGCAGAAGTGTAAACGAGAAAAATATTTAAAAAATTTTCTTTTCATTTGGTGATTTATGTTATCTGATGCCATACCATTTGTTCAGGAATAGAAAAACCTATTGTAACTCCCAACGTTAGACTTGTGAACATTGCCATTTGTGCTGTCAGCATCCCTGCTGATCATTGTGTATGCCTTCTGGCCACGTGATTCTAGTGAAAATCCTGACCATGTCATTTGCTTTCTAGTCACATGATTCTGGTGAAAACCCTCACCATGTCATTTGCTTTCTAGTCACATGATTCTGGTAAAAACCCTGACCATGTCATTTGCTTTCTAGTCACATGATTCTGGTGATAACCCTGACCATGTCATTTGCTTTCTAGTCACATGATTCCGCTGAAAAACCTGACTTTTTTGTTTTGTCTGTCATCACATGATTCTGGTGAAAACACTGACCATGTCATTTGCTTTCTAGTCACATGATTCCAGTGAAAAACCTGACTATTTTGTTTGGTCTGTCATCGTATGATTCTGGTGAAAACTCATGTCATTTGCTTTCTAGTCACATGATTCTGGTGAAACCCCAACCATGTCACTTGCTTTTTAGTCACATGATTCCAGTGAAAACCTGACCACGTTTGCTTTGTGATCACATGATTCCGAGGAAACCCTGACCATGTCATTTGCTTTTTAGTCACATGATTCTGGTGAAAAACTTGTCCCATTTAGTTTGCTTTGTGATAACATGATTTCATTGAAAACCCTGACCATGTCGTTTGCTTTCCGGTCACATGACACTGGTGAAAACCCTGACCATGTCATTTGCTTTCTGATCACCTGATTCTGGTGAAAACCCTGACCATGTCATTTGCTTTCTGGTCGCACAATTCCAGTGTAAAACCCTGACCGTGTTCTTTGCTCTGTAATCGCATTATTCTGTTGAAAATCCATGGCACCATGTTGTTATTTCAGTTATGTTATTATGGTGAAAGTCCTGACAATGTTGATTGTTTTCTAGTCACATGATTCTATGGTGAAAACCCACTACACTATGTTGTTCATCTTTTAGTTGCACAACTCTGATGATAACACTATGTTGTTTGCTTTTTAAGCATGTGAATATGTTGAAAACCCAGACCATGTTGTTTGCTTTTTAGTCACGTGATTCTTATGTCAAGGCAGTATTGTTTGCCTTTCCAGTCAGGTGATTCTGATGACAGCACTGCATTGTTTACCAAACATGTTACATGATTTTGATGATGACACTATGTTGTTTAACAGTCACATGATCCTGATGACAACATTATATTGTTTACCAAACTTGTCACATGATTCTGATGACAACCGTATGTTGTTTATCTGTCACATAATCTTGATGACAACATACCAAACTTGTCACATGATTCTGATGACATTATGTTGTTTACCATTATTGTCACTTGATTCTGATGACAACATAGTGTTGTTTGACTTTCTAGTTACATGATTCTGATGATAACACTTTTGTTTGTTTTTACATAGTCACCATGATTCTGATGACGACACTTTCTTGTTTGCCTTTCTACTCACACAATTTTAATCACAACTTTCTTGTTTGCCTTTCTACTTGTTTGCCTTTCTACTCACACAATTCTAATCACAACTTTCTTGTTTGCCTTTCTACTTGTTTGCCTTTCTACTTGTTTGCCTTTCTACTCAACAATTTAATCGCAACTTTCTTGTTTGCCTTTCTACTCGCACAATTTTAATCGCAACTTTCTTGTTTGCCTTTCTACTCACACAATTTTAATCGCAACTTTCTTGTTTGCCTTTCTGCTTGTTTGCCTTTCTACTCACAGAATTCTAATCACAACTTTCTTGTTTGCCTTTCTACTGTTTGCCTTTCTACTCGCACAATTCTGATCACAACTTTCTTGTTTGCCTTTCTACTGTTTGCCTTTCTACTCGCACAATTCTGATCACAATTTTCTTGTTTGCCTTTCTACTCGCACAATTCTGATCACAACTTTCTTGTTTGCCTTTTACTGTTTGCCTTTCTACTCGCACAATTCTGATCACAACTTTCTTGTTTGCCTTTCTACTGTTTGCCTTTCTACTCGCACAATTCTGATCACAATTTTCTTGTTTGCCTTTCTACTTGTTTGCCTTTCTACTCACACAATTCTGATCACAACTTTCTTGTTTGCCTTTCTACTCACAGAATTCTGATCACAACTTTCTTGTTTGCCTTTCTACTTGTTTGCCTTTCTACTCACACAATTCTGATCACAACTTTCTTGTTTGCCTTTCTACTTGTTTGCCTTTCTACTCACACAATTCTGATCACAATTTTCTTGTTTGCCTTTCTACTTGTTTGCCTTTCTACTCACACAATTCTGATCACAACTTTCTTGTTTGCCTTTTTACTCACAGGATTCTGATGAAACACTGTTCGTTGTTTGCCTTCTAGTCAAAGGATTCTGATGAAACACTATGTTGTCTTTCTAGTCACAGGATTCTGATGCAACATTGTTATGTTGTTTGTCTTTCTAGTCACAGGATTCTGATGAAACGCTGTTATGTTGTTTGTCTTTCTAGTCACAGGATTCTGATGAAACACTATGTTGTCTTTCTAGTCACAGGATTCTGATGAAACACTGTTATGTTGTTTGTCTTTCTAGTCACAGGATTCTGATGAAACACTGTTATGTTGTTTGTCTTTCTAGTCACAGGATTCTGATGAAACACTGTTATGTTGTTTGTCTTTCTAGTCACAGGATTCTGATGAAACACTGTTATGTTGTTTATCTTTCTAGTCACAGGATTCTGATGAAACACTGTTATGTTGTTTGTCTTTCTAGTCACAGGATTCTGATGAAACACTGTTATGTTGTTTGTCTTTCTAGTCACAGGATTCTGATGAAACACTGTTATGTTGTTTGTCTTTCTAGTCACAGGATTCTGATGAAACACTGTTATGTTGTTTGCCTTTCTTGTCACAGGATTCTAATGAAACACTGTGTTGTTTGTCTTTCTAGTCACAGGATTCTGATGAAACACTGTGTTGTTTGCCGTTCTAGTCACAGGATTCTGATGAAACGCTGTGTTGTTTGCCTTTCCAGTGAGGTGATTCAGGCGACGCCAATGGGAGAGTTCCTGGATGAATTCTTCTATGTGGCGACCAGGTTCAACCCGCTCAGGCTGACCGATGGTGAAGTGGGCCTCTTCACCTCTGTCCTGATTGTTTGCCCTTGTGAGTTTTCTCCCTTCCACTGCATTGATACATGGTTGACGTGGATGGAGCTTGGATGTGTCACAAGATACCATATATTTGTCAGATCTGTTCTTAAGTCTCCCAGACCCCACCAACCCCTGTCTCCTTCCATGCCTCCTTCCCCCCCCCCCCCCCCCCTTCCCTTACCCCCTTCACTTCTCTTTCCACCTTTTTAAAAAGAATAAAGATATTAATAGGAAAAAGAAAAATGACATGAAGGTCAACTTCATGAGGGAAGTTTTCATTTTGAACTGGACTGAAAGATAGTAAGAGGTGGTAATACATTGAAATCTCTCAGTATGAATTCTCCATACAAAGATACTCTTCTAATAGTTTTTTTCCGCTGACTATTTGGCCTTTGCCCCATCTTAACTCTCTCTGTTCAAAGATGATGTTTCAGGACTTATGGTGGCCATCATTGAGAGATTCCACTGTATATCTCTTTCTCATTTATTTTCTGGCAGTGTGAGTCCAGAAAAAATCTGCACATCGAGAACAAAATGGAGGAGGGAAAGAGAGGGAGGATAGAAAACGTTAAAGTTTGGGGCATTGTTGTGTAGTGGATGTAGGTTCATAGTTTGTACAGATCTCTTGATATACATATTTTGTGAAAGATTATGATAGAAATGTATGTAATATAGGTAATTACAGTGGTACAATTATGTTTCAAAAACAGCTGGTTTGGCAAAAACTATTTAGACAAAGCACTATTCTAGAGAGAGGAAGAAATAAAGAAATGGGAGGACATCAAGAGAAGAACGGGTCAGTTCTTCACATCTTAGAAGGCCACAGAAAACTGCATCAGATTGAGAGTTAGGTCTGGAAATTGATAATTAGTGGTTCTTTTGCATCGTGTCCTTATTGAGGATTATTAGCTAGCAGTGAGATGCACATTGCACATGGACGCAGCAACGAGCTGTGAATGGTTGGAAAAGTAATAGCTGTGTGTGATGTCATACCTGACATTTTGTGCTTTCCTTCAGCAGAAGAAGAGGAGAATGATGACAATATTTTACATAATTGTCAAACAACATTATGGGAGAGATTTTTTTTTTCGTTCTCGGTCATGTTGGCATTTGAAGCAATAAAGTAGTTGATCAACTTGCGGAGAATGCCACAAATAAGGAGTTGAAGAGATTCTCTGTCCCTCACACCAGTCTGAAACCTAAAGTTCAGGCTCAAGTCAAAGACCTCTGGCAAGAGGAATGGAACACGCATAACAAACTCTTCCAAATCCACCCAAACCTTCTAAGAGTTTTTGTCATGGGTTTGTGCCATTTGATCACAGACCACTCCATAAACACCCACATGTGTTTTTTAAGAGGTGCAGAAGCTCTGTAATGCATTTCAAGTGATGAAACTCACACTATAAAACATTTCCTTACAGAATGTTTGAGTGAATGTGTTTTCAAATTTAAATACTGTACTACAGATTCATGAAAACCTTGTTCAGAGATGTCCCACCTGATGTAATGTTTGAGTTTCTTAAAGAGATAAGTATTTTTTCATCTGATCTAAGATACAGAGAAATATTTTAACGAAATTCCGGTGTGTTTCTGAAAAATTTGTGTTTAGTGAGTTGTGTTTCTATTGGTGGTTGAGTGGTTGTTTTTTGTTTTGTTATGTTTTTAGTTTTTGTTTTTGTCTAAACGATGTTGAGAATTGACTCTGACGGGGTGACAGCCCTGATGTGTCCCTTTGCTGTTGGCTGGGCTATTAACAACATGAATCAAACTGAAATGAGGTTTGAAGCAAGTGCACATGCACAATTTTCATAGCTGTCCATACTGTCAGCAATCATGTTTAATTGCAAGTCATCTATCACTGTCACATTTAGTCAAACTCAACATGAATTGAAACGTATATTTAAAAATTCTCCAGAGGAGAATTGAAGCTGTTTTCATATAATGGCCACGTTCGCAACATCGCCATCCACAAACTGTCTTATTGCTCAAAACTTTCCAAAATACCTTATTAGGAATAGAATGGGTTACCTGTAATGGGTTGAATAAGGTGTATGGATAGTTTAAGTGGAGTGTGTTGAATTGAGAAAGGCAGATTATTTTGTGTTCCAACTTTGGTTGATCAGCGGAAGTTGCAGTCACTGAAGAGGTTATTTTGAAAGACAAGAAGGAAACGTATGAAGCTTGTGCATTTTGTGTTTTTTTTCTGTTTGGCAGCACGGAAGGGGCTGAAGAACAAGATTGCCATTGGCAAAATACAAACCCTTTTCCAACAGGCTTTGTACATTCTGATGAAACACAACCATCCAGGTACGTACCGGACATTTAAAATGCTGTTGAAAGATCAAGAGGGTGGGTTGGAGAGAAGGGCCGGGGGGACAGGTTGGGGATTAGGGGTTATCTGCTCATAAACTTGCAAGACATTTGATTACACACAAAGAAAAGACAGTTACCTGAGATTTCTTTTTTGCCCTTGTTGCGCTTGATTTCAGTGGTGTGCTTGTTTTGTTTTAGTGACTACCTTGGACACATTCTGTGAACATATCCGAGACTAACCATTTGAAATGGTGCAGTCAGTCACCATGCAAACTGGCTAGCTACATGCAAAAGGAAGGTGTCAGTTTTGTGTTTATACCTCTCCACACTGCCCAGTGGGCTTGTGTTTGCTTTTTTGGCTGTGCACCGCAGGCCAGTCTGAAAGTGAGCGGCTGCTCATGAATTATTCATGAGGTCCTCCCACATAAGGTATCATGACGTAATGTAAAGCTGTTCCCGTGTGCCAGATGGTGGGAAGCCAACACGGTTATTTTAAGTAAGCAAGCATGCCTGCATCTCAGCTGCCCAAGAAAGGCCAAAAGAGACACAGTTGGTCCTTGTCATTTAAACAGAGCCTAGGTTTTTCACTTCTGTGAGTTTCTGCAGAGTTTCTTGTGGATTGAAATGTTGGGTGGTACCTTTCCTTTGCCCAAAAAGTTTGAAGCACTGAGATGCCGGATGAATGGAGTGCGACAGCCATTGTTAACTCGACCTGCTGCCACCTATCATCACTTGCTGTAACCTTTGTTTCGGGGCAAAATTGACCCTTAAGTACATTTCAGTGTATTGCTTAGGGGCAAAATTTGATTACCTAAACAAATCATAACTTTCTTCTCAGATGTCCTGTTGAGGTACTTTTTTCACCATTTTTTTTTTTTTCTGATGGTAGCTTTTGTTTCTAGCTTTCTGGTGGTAGCTTTTGTTTCTAGATCAAGTGAAAATTTGTTGTTTTTTTTTTAACACCTTCCTGCATATATACAGATGGCTACATATATGCAGATGGCTACATATATGCAGATGGAAGTGGTATAAGGTAGAACACTCGTGTTTGCTTTAGTTTAGATTTTCAGTATCCAGTCTTCTGTTGATAGTACAGTAAATTTCCTAGCAACTATTATTCAAGTTTGCCTAAGTTTATTTTTTAATTGCAAATGTTAGCAAAATTTTAGTTTAAAAAAAAAGTAAGAAAAAAGGTGTGAGTGTACATGCTTCTTGCTTTGTGTTATTTCTCTGGTTTTCTGCACAGTTGTGGCAGGAAAGTTATTCAACTGAGAAACATAGAAGATGCAACAGTAGCACACAAAAAAAGAAGAAAAAAATTCATGTAAAAAGAGTACAGTTTCAGTCTCTTTGTGCCATCACCTCATGTGGGAGAGAGAAGTCAGGTTCCAGTCACAGTCAATACTGTGAACTGAATGGGTGATGGTTGCGTGGTGTGCAGATGCAGAGGAAAGGTTTGAGCGGCTGATGGGGCTGATCGGCATCTTTCGGCGCATCAATGATGAGCACTTCAAGGCTATCAACGAAATCCGTCTGTCGCTACCCCCTGAGACCTCATTTCCAGCGCTACACGAAGAAATCTTTGACAATTCTTATTGAAAGTCACTTCAGTTGTGCCAGTTTCCTTTACCCCTCTTGAGCCTGGTAAATGGTGGTGATTTCACTGCTGAATGTGCATGTTGATGCTGTACATAAACTATGACAGGCAAGGTATGTGTGTGTTTGAGTGATTGTGATGCCCAGTGTCTGTTATCTTCAGATGTGAAATAGAAGAAGAAAATGCATGAAGGTGTCATCTTTATTTTTTGACTATTTCAATGATTTAAAACACAGAAAGGAAAAAGATGAAAGGGAAAAAAGAGGTTATGATTGGCAAGCAGTGTCATGAATATGTGCATGTGCATGCATGCAGTTTGTATGACTCATAAGTATGGCTTACTCTTTACTAAACTAGATTCCATTTCAGAGGAAAACAAAACAAATGATTACAAAAGCAGTCTTCATCATTTTCTTCAGAGAGGTGGACCCAGTGAACACAACACAGAAGGGTTTTGCTCATTTGGATATTGATTTATGGGTACTGTCGAAAATCAAGTCACTGCCAAGGATTTGGAAAAGAGGATGGGGTTTATATTGTATTTCTAACATTTACCATGTATACACTGATCATCTGAAAATCCTTTTGCATAGTAGCACTGTTCTGTGCAGGTACCAAGATTTCCTTGCTAAACTTTGTTGTTTTTTTTTGTGCCAGGTATGCAAGTTGTAAGGCCTTGAAATGCCCTAGGGCCATACTTTCGCATCATCACTGTGTAGGATAGTTTAATTTTGGATGCTCATTACAAACTGAAAAGAAAAAGTTTTATTTTATTGATTTACAGTCATCCACACTCATTCCTGCATGGACACGCTCACACACAAAACATGCACACAGTTGTTTGCATACTGGGTGATCTCTTACGTAGAAAACTTCAGTTCAGATAATGCGAAAGTGTAGTTATATTAGAGTGTGTGTGTGTGTGTAAAGGAAGAGCACAAAACTGAAATACATTTTTGTATACAAACCTTTGGTGTGTACTCTTACCACACATGCACACTAACATTCACGCATGATGCACAGGCACACACACACACACACACACACACGCACACACACACACACACACACACACACACACACACACACACACACACACAGGTTTATGAGCTGTTATGAAGGTCTGTGGAAATTTGAAAAAAAGAAAAAGTTTGAACTGAAAGAAATACCTTTAGACCAAAAATTAAGCACAGCTGCTGAGTATGTAACCGCAGAGACCAACTGACACAGAACATTGTGAAGCATTTCCTTTCAACACCCTTCTTCTTTTTCCATTGAGCCAAAAATATCTTTTGGGCTGTCTGTATAATTTAAGGTTTGTGACATGTTGTCTTGTGAAACTTTGTCACTGTGTGAAATTTGGGTTGCTGTCCCTAAATTTCATTTATTTTGACAAACGACTCCAGTGGCTCCACTTTTGGGTGCGTGCATACATTTTTGCCTGCTTGTAAAAATGGATTTTTTTGTTGTTATTGATCATCATGAGCATGTGACAAATTCACTGCTTTTTTTTTCTTTCTTAATGTATAAGAAAAATAGTGCTCTGACTGTAACTTAAAAATCATAAAGAAGACCCACTCTGTGGAGATTTAAACAGTAAGCCTAAGATTAAGTTGCATTCTAGGCGAATGGATTATACGCTTGGCCATATTTCCACAGTACTCATTGTTAAATTAGTTCTTATTTCAGTGGAAAATGAAAATACAAATGCTGATAAACATCCTGGAAATAAAGGACAGAATTAAGACAGAAATCTACATGTGTCATCCTTTTTCAGTGGTTCTCTAACGTAAATAATCTTTGTCTCTATAATAATCAAACAAGCTAGCTTGCATGTTCACAGAGGACGAAGTATACCAGTTCATGCCATAATATAGACCTTCCAAGAGGGTTAGACTGAGAGGAAGCCATTCAGCTTCCATGCAAAGTAGCAAAGGCGGTCTTTGAAGATCACAGTTTGGAAAATGGTGGCTAAGTATTTCATTTGAAAAAGAGAACATTAGTATGGCTTGTTGTTTTCTTGTGTTCAGTGCAGAGATGGCCTTTGTGAGCGCTTTAGCCTAAAATTGTGTTCTTTGTGTTATATAATATGCTCTTTAGACTTGAACTGTCTGTCTTAAGGACGTAAGGTATATCAATTGTCATTGACCTGTTCTGTACACCGGGTTATGTACACTTGTCTTCAGTTTTCTTATGTGTATGCTTCGGCTGTTTCATGAGGTACGCTGGTGTACTGAGTTTACGTGAATGGTGTAGTGTTAAAGTATTGTGTTATTGAATTTATGTGAATGATGTGGCATTCAAGTATTGTGTTCATGTCGATATAAAGACATGCATTGAAATTATGTGAATGATGTGGCGTTCAAGTATTGTGTTCATGTCGATATTTAGGCATGCAAGGCTGTATTATGCCTGCTTTTTTTTTCTTTCTTTTTTCATGATGCTGTCATGCTGGGAGGCCAACATCTTGCTACAGATTGCATATCAGATGTTTTTTTTTCCCCATCAGTAAAAGTCTGTCTGCATTATTGTGTCAGGATTGGTGTTCTACAGCACTGCAGTCACAGAAGGAGAGGTTTGATGCAAAACCGAAGTTACCTCATGGCCATTCACCTCTTCAGTTTTAAGCGTACCTTCATTAGCCTGGTGTGTGTGTGTACATTACACACATGCATTTGTGTGCATACATAGGGATGCGTTGACACATGCTCATGCACGCCTGTACAAACACGCACTTATGCATGTGTACACAAACACACACACACACACAACATTTGGGCATGCACACACCTGTTGACCAGGGCTTCAGTATTGAAGTCTGTATTACTTTTGAACGGCTCGCAGTCAAAGGTCTAGAGCAGTCAGTCGAGTCCAGCCGCTCATGGAATCAGATTTTTACAGCTTGAAAATCTTCTGTCCTCCCAAAGAGTGAGTGGGTACCCAATTCAGTTCAGGGACAGGCTAAGGAGGTGGAAGGAGAGTGACAGGGCTTAGCCTTCTGTCATTCTGCGCCCTGGTGTCTGTGAATATCTTACAGTTAATTGCCCACATGACCATGGCACTTGAACCTGTAACTCGGTTTGCTCAAGGGAATGTCGCACCTGGCATAATAGCTCCAAAGGCACAATAAACGTTTTGCTGGACTTGAAATGAAAGGCTAGAACCAGAATGGTAGTACACGCCTCATCGTTGTACCTGATTTGTTGACAGAAAGAAATGAAAATCATAGCTCTGCTGTGAAAAGAAAATAAAAGCCCACTCGCGCTTTTTCTTTAACATTTTTGCTTGTATGTTCTACACCAGGTGAAGAATGTAAATGTTGTACAAAAATGTAATCAATATACAATGTATTTGTTGAGCGAGAGAGACGGAATATTTTCTTTGAAATGTAAATCAAGGTATGTAGTTGAAAGAATAAATTGATGATGGCTATGAATGAATATGTGTTGTGTACATTCAAACAATAGTGTTCAGTCCTGTTTAGTTCATTGTCTCTTCATTGCATAATTGTCACTCATTCCTAAATTTTTCTTTCTTTCAAATCGAAATGAGTTGGCCCATATAATTATGTGCTGAACATAGTGGTTGTTTATCCGTTTATGTGATCTGTGCTCTGAAGGGAATTGTCCATATTAAATTGTTCTTTCATACTATAAGTGTTGTAAATAAACTTCCGTGTAACCTCTCCACCAGAAACTATTTTTCTGTGTCTTCATGGTCAGAGGGAAAAAATGTAAGGTTCTCTTTGTGGATAAATATCCACGGAGACAAAGGGAACATCAGCAAATCACATGAGTACAGAGTACACTAAACGGAACATCAGGTCAGAAGATGACAGGACTAAGAGTGAGTGTGTTAAAGGGGAAATGAAATGGCAATGGACAGAGGGGGGAACTGGACAGTGAGCGAAAGAGAAGATAATTCAGGCAGCGACAGCGGTAGAGAGGAAACGGAACATCAAGCCAAAAGATACGCAGACAAGAAAGTGAATAAGGGAACATCGGGTCAGAAGGCAATATGACTAGAGAGTACTTTTGAGATTTATAAAGAATTTCTCTTGTCATTTTAAAGAAAATTAAGCTTTTCGCATAGATCAAGACGGTATAAGGCCATCCCTACTTGTGTTTGAAATCAAGAGTTCAGTGCGTCATTTACCATGTTGGTGTTTTTCTGCCTCACGTGTTCTGGTGCCAGCTACGTGAGTTTGAGGCAAAAATTTGAAAGTGACAAAACCAGGCATGTAATCGACCTGTCTTTCTCTGCTTGTGAAAAGGATGCAACTTAGAAAAGAAAAAGACTAATTGATGATGTTTGCTCACCAAAAGAATTTATTAGGAGCAACTTTATTGATGACTTGGTAGCCCTTGTAATTGCTCAGATTAAATCTGTTTGGCTAAAATTCTTGCCTGAAGAGGGTTTCTTCTCCAAAGACCTTCTGCTGTCAAGCTCTGCCTACAGTTTCTTTCTGCTGTTGTGGCATTTGTCAAATAGACTCAGATTTATCTTTGTCTCCAGAAGACCACTCATACAGAAATGATGAATCCTGAACATTCAAAATCAAAAGAGACCTAAAAGAATTGTTTTGAATGTGTTGGTTTATTGTATGTTGTGTATCAATCAGTTTAAGGTGGGGGGGAGGGTTTGGGGGGGGAAGGGAGGGGGGGGGGGGCCAGAGACTTGCTGTCAAATGGTAAGATCCTTCGGTTGTTGGGCTGACGTTCCCAAGTTCATACAACCTGAAGGGTGGGATTTTTATGGCTTGATAACTCTGTCGGTGCAGCTGGTGGTAAACAGATAGATACCTGATACAGTTTAGGGAAGGTTAAGGTGGCGGCATAAGTGGAGAGGGATGGTTGTCGCCTCGCATAGAATAGTGTACCAGACTTGGTGAACCTCTTGCAGTTTACTGCCCCCGAAACTGTGAGGCTGTGGAACTTTAATCTGTATTCTTTCATGCATGTCCATGTAGCCTGGTTGTGGCATAGTAAGGATACACAACCTTCAGTGTATTCTGAAACCATTGCTTACTGAAGAAGCATGACTTGGTTGATTGCACATATTGTAACGATAAGATGGATGAGTGACTTTGTTTCCCTGTTTGCATTTAAGCTCTACCATTTGGTGGTAAGAAGGTACAGTCCAGTCCTGCGTGTTTTTATTGAATCCATATATTGCTTGTCTTTCAAAATTGTTGTGTGATATACGGGTACAATTTGCTTTTTTTTTTTTTTTTTTTTTTTCAAACTGTGTGGGGTTGTTTTATTGCTATTTCTTTCTTTGAAGATGAAGGGCAATGCTTGTATTTTCCAGCATATCTTCAAATTTCAGATGCT
The DNA here is from genome assembly GCA_033310375.1 of Conus canariensis. Classification (NCBI taxonomy): domain Eukaryota; kingdom Metazoa; phylum Mollusca; class Gastropoda; order Neogastropoda; family Conidae; genus Conus; species Conus canariensis. The sequence continues at coordinate 67,506,285 of CM065721.1, forward strand.
TCATAATTCCACTTGACAGAATCTTGCCATTTCTGTACATATATTATATCACTTTTAAGATTACTTGTTGACTGGCGCACAGTTGTTTGCTCACCTGTCTTCTTTTTTTTTTTCCTTCTTTTTTCCTCTTGTGCTTTCATGCATCTCAGTGTTATTTTCTCAGGTCCATTGGGAATGAATGAGAAGGTCAAGTCATTGTATGTTGAACAGCTAGCAGACTGAAAAAGACAGAAAAAAAGAGTGGAAGAAAAGCAAGAGGTGTGTACTGTGTGTTGTGTCATCAACCTGTTGACCAAGTCAAGGTGATGACTGTATGGTGTCTCCCATTGTCTGGCACTGTGTTGAATAATGGTGAACTGTCCTACCTAGCTAGTTATTTGGCCGTCATTTGCTCCTTCAGTTTATTGGATATAAAAGTGTGTTTCCTTTTTGTTTTCTTCTTCTTCTTAATACTTTTGTGAAGGGCGCGGCAGACCAACGTCACTTCCCTGCAGACGTGTGCACCGCACATGCTTACAACTGTTGCAGACGTGCGATTTTTGCACTTTTTGATTTTATTTTACGTCCCCTAATATAAACCTAACAAGCAATTGTTATGTATCAATGGAAAGAGTAAAATTCGAGCTTTGCAATGAGCATAGAATTAAATACATTTTGGGTAAAATAGCAACGCTACAGTTACAGAAACAACATGAGTAAAACGTAGGAGAACACAATGTTGTTTACGTTTGTTTGGTTAGTATGACAACAGCAAATGAGGAAGAATAGGGGCATAAAAGTTTGCTCTTACTTTCAAAACATGCAGAGAAAGCCTGAGGTATTCAATATGTGTAATCCAAGTGAACTCTTTTTTTTTTTTTAAAAAAAAGGAAAATAAATCATTGTACACTCTACACACTTTTCACTGTTTTGGCTTCTGACGATACAACATATAAAACTATTAAATACACAGAGCAAATAAATCAAGCTCAGATTCTTTTCGATAAACTTGTACACCTTTACCCCCCTCATTCTCTGAACCACTTTGCTGAACCAGTTCTAACACCCCATGTCTTCCTTCTTCTGCCCAATATGTTGGCGAGGCAGGAAATTCCACACATGCCTTTTGCAAAAATTCCCAATGCCAGACGGGTCTCTTTGTTCGGACTACTCTGGGGTCACAAAGGTCATCGCTAGTGCATGTAAACTTACCCTTCCAGTGGCTAGAACCCTGTTCTAAATATTTAGGGCAGCTGCAGCCCTTAGACTGTAGACGAAAGATCAGGGGATTTTTTATAGTTGTGCCGTCATGGAGGCACGGCACGTCCAGGGAGTACAGCAGTGTTGCTGTCACCACGGAACGGCTCGTCGTGAACGGGTCGACTGAGTTGCCGTCACTATCGCATGGCGCGTCGTGAAAAGGTTAAAGGAAGATAAGGATTTCATTTTTGCTTTCACTCATTTTGTTTTTAATAGAAAGGTACAGGCATTTTATATCTGGCATGAAATGAATAGAATCCAAATGTTTAGGTTATGCCTCCTCACTGTGAAGAATAATGCCAAAAATTTTATTTCTCAAGTGCTAAACAATTTTCAGGGTATCTTTCTTATCGATGAAAAAAAGAGAAAAAGGGAAAAAGTGTATGCATGAGAGAGAGGGAAGTCTTTATATTTTAAAACACAAATATTTTTTTTGATTTGTTGCTTTCTTTCTTTCTTTGTTTTCAGTATGCAGAAACCCATACTTCTGGAAAATGTAACAGTTTGTTGAATTAAGTATGTGTCACCCCTGCGTAAGTGTCCACGTGAAAATGACTCTTCCTCACAAGACACAAGATTTGTCTGACCTCTTCATAGCATCATGCGCTGACTGTCTGCTCAGCTGGTAAAATCCTTTGTGTTTTGGTATTATTTCCTCTGACGCTTCATCAGTATTCTCCCATCCCACTGGCTGGCCTAACAGTCTTACTGTCCATCCAGATTTTGTTTTACACTACCAATATTATCAAGGACACAATTACAGTGAACAGCACAGTATGATGAACAGTATTATACTTTTTCCTCTTGCGGCTTTACCCGTCGTCAGATTCCTGTTCTCTTTACGAAGGGTTGTCAGGTGGAATATTGTTTTGTGACAAAGAGTCTTTTTGTGTCCAGTCTGTTTGATGTTGTCTGGGACATCGTCAGAGAGATGAGGCAGGTGAGCATGGAATCCTTGTACGCTGCTGGTTCAGGGTTGACAGTTTGTCAGAGTGGATGGACCAGTTTGGAACCGCTTGTTTACACTGTAGCCATGTCTTCCGGGATGCACCATTAAGTAGCACTGGTACTTAACATTGGAACTACTACCATCTGATTTTGCAGTTGAAATGCCTTATCTAGCTTGCTGTCATTTCTGTAGAGTCCCCCTGTTTCCCCACTCCCCTCCCCTCCTAGGTCAACCTGGGACTGTTTCAGGTTAACTCGTATCACTGTCTGTTTTATTCACTGCAAGTCACTTCCTCTTTCCTGTGACTCTCTTTAACTTGGCCTTTGTTGAAGTTTTGGTATTGTTATTCACTGCAAGTCACTTCCTCTTTCCTGTGACTCTCTTTAACTTGGCCTTTGTTGAAGTTTTGGTATTGTCCTAACTTGGTCCTCCTGGGCAGCGCATCCACCTATTCTAGGAAGTCCATACACTGCTTTTATTTTTCTCACAACAATTTATATAGCTTGCCAGGTTTTGTTTGGTTGCTTGCTCTTTTTCTTTTTCTTTTTTTAATTTTGTGTGTGTGTGTGTGTGTGTTTCTTTTTGTTTTGTTTTGCTGTGTGTTAATAATCTGGCAACTGGGTAATGAAAATCTAAGCACTGTTCAGAGTGGATACTTAGCTATTCGCTCTGCTGTGACTGTTAGGCCTTGCGACTGAGATTTTTTTTTTGCTCCCTCCGTTACAGTTATGTTTTGAACCATTTTTCAAAACTTGTTCTTTTGAACCTGGAGATGAAAAATGAAGCAGGTAGTCTGACACCCTCAGCACAGTTTGGTGTTCCCAGCTTTGAAGATGTCGATAGTTCAGCTAGCACATTGTGAAATTGCTGCACATGTTTTTTAGATGATCAAAGTGTATTTGTTGCTTTTACTCAGGACATGACCTTTTTGCCTCTTCTTGATGACGGCACTGAACGGGTCCTGAGTGGTAGATAGGCTGGGCTGGAATCACTCCAGCGCTGCAACTCATCCACACTGGAACTCCTTCTCAGGAGCTACTAGCCCTTATATGACATATCTGTGTCAAAAACTGTATTTTATTTTCAGGTATTGTTGAAGAATTTGTTGGTCTTGTTTAACCCTTTAGTGCCAGGTGTACCAAGGTACAGTATCTCCCAGTACCTGCTGCTTTTAGTCACTGTCTTCAGAGGCCTCTAAACTTTGGTTCCATGGGGATGCCAGGGGCTCTGTTAGTAAAAATTCAGGTGTGAAAGTCATACAACCCTGGTCGTATTCGTGACCCAGTGGGTATTATGCTACGACTGAGTATGACCAAGATTATGAAAAAATAGATAAATGAATGGATAATTTTTTTTCTTAATGGAAAGAAAAAAAAACCAACCTACTTCGCTGAAACTGCAACTGACACTGATTCTTAAAATGCAGATCTGCAAATGGTTTGTTTGATGAGTCTTCCAGTTTTTCCACTTCACTTAGGATTGTTATTCTCAATCGCAATGGCACTGATTCTGTGGTCAGACACTGTCGGCTTTGGCGCAGTTTTAGACGACACCCTGTGTCCTTCCAAATGGAACTGGGTATGGGTTAATCTCGAGTCTCCTTATGAAAGAGAATTGAGTGAGAAAAATATTTGAGACAAGTGATGAGATACAAAGTTTGCCACAGCCTGGTCTTGCGTACTCTGCATTCTTGAAAGTTTAAATTCCTTGCATTCATGATGTTCAGTTGCAATGTTTGAATTGCATATTTGTGCAGATCAACAAACAGCTGACATTGGACAGTCATCATGTGAGACTTATAGAACACTTCCAAAAGAGTACTTTGCAAAATAAGGAATTTATCAGAATTATGCCTTCAGAAACTGTTAAATTGAAAAAAGGGAAGGGAAAGGAAAAGTTGATTGTCAATTCGCTCTTCGTCTTTTTGAGCATACCAGCCACTTCTGTTTTGAAGTTTGGAGCTGTCTGCTTCTCTCTGCATCAGATTGCTCTCTTGCTATTCTCAAAAAAAAAAAAAAAAAAAGAGAGAGAGAGAAGAAGAAAAGGCCATGTTTCTCTTAAAATAGTAAAAAAAAAATGCTTGAAAAGGTGGATAATTCACAGAGTTGTGTGAAAAAGTGCATCAGATCACATCATTGTTCTTAAGCAGACAGATGAAATTATACAGACAGCTGACGTGGTCATTTTTCATTTCAGTATGCTGCTGCATTACCGTTGCATTTAGTTTCACTTCAGATGTTATTTCCCCGCCCATGGCAGATGTCTTTTTTTATAACAAATAATAGAATTTCTTCCTGGATTTTGATTTTCCATGCTAAATGTTGGTGGTGCTTCTACTCTCAGTTATAGTTCTGCTACTGTCAAAGAGTGAAAATGTAATCAAGATTAGTGGGGTTGGCACTGTGTGTGTGTGTGTGTGTGTGTGTGTGTGCGCACATGCATGTGTGCATGACACAGAGTTATTGTACTTTCATCAGTTGTCAAAATTACATGGTAAGTGCCAGGAAAGGCCAATTTAGAGCTAATAAATTGCCAAAAGACTGCAGCATCAGGGGGTGTTGTCCTCTGACCCCCTTACAGGAGTGCTGCCCTTGCCAAGGGAGCTTATGCTAGTTAGACCTTAAGACTGTTCTTCACTTTCAGGCCTGTAAGTTATATCCCCTGTTCCATGCTCCATGGGAACTCATGCTGGTGACTTTTTTCTCTCTAGCACTCTTTTTGACTCTGCATGATTTTTTGTTTTGTTTTTTTTGGGGGGGGAGTTTTTTTGTTTGTTTTTTTTTGAGGGGGGGGTTGTTTTGTTGTTGTTATTGTTGTTTTTTTATTTCCTGTTGTCCACTGTCTTTGTGCCTTCTAGGCCCATTCATCTGTCTTCTGTTCAAGAAAGTATGTATACTTTTTCCTCACCCTTTTATTACAACGTAAAGAAAGCAGCTTTTCTGTTGTAATCTGGTGACTTGGTAGTGAAGCCCTTGGTACTGCTCGGAGTGGACACTACGGCTGACCATTCTGCAGTGTTTTATTTGCCCTGGAGGCCTTTTTTTCAAAATGCATTTTTATGGCATTGTTTATCATTACTTTTTAAAAAGTAATCTTTAACATTTTTGGATGCTAAGGGGAACGGCTGGTGCCCTCAGCATATCCTGCTTTCATCAGTCCTATGGATTTTGGTAGATCAGCGATCAGGTTATGAATTGAATGTGTGTATTATGTAAACAGTCGTTCATTGTTGTGTCCCTTTTTGCAGGACAGGATTTCTTTCTTGCTCCTGAGTGACGACAGCTCTTGAAAATGCCTTGTGTGATTGGCTGGGCTACCATGATTTAAAAAAACAAAAAAAACCAACCTTTTTGAAACGCCATGCACACACACATACCTCGTTCCTAGAGTGGGTGGCGACGCCATCTTGTGAGCAAGTAAGATGGCAACAGAGCTGGATGACTGTACTTGTACACATAGTTCTCAGAGGCGCTGACAGTCACCCTGAAAGTAGCGTTGCACAGGATTACTGTTGAACATAGATGTACTGCTTTGTTTCGCACAAGACTTTAACTTATGAACTATAAATTTTCAAACTGAGACACACTACATCATACCTTAGAAGCAAAGCATTGTGTGAGGTATGTTACTCTGTATACTTTAGCACAGAAAGAGTGAAGACACAAAAGAAATATGTGTTGAAATGACTGGATACAATGGTAGAAATGGGGAGTTTTTCAGCATCCTTTCAACTGAAGTCTGTGAGACCACTCAAAAAAGAAATGGGAAAAATCTGTCTTGTGGCGTCTTTTAAAATCAGCATCTGACTTGAGAGCGCTTCACAGGTTGTAGAGATATAAGTATTATACATTATTATTATTATTATTAGAGAATGTCAGCTGCTGCCATGAGCACTAAGGACAGGGGGAGGAGTATACCCTGTATTGATTTGTCCGAGGCATGGTTACATGGCAACAGGTTCTATTGAAAGCTCTGTGTGTGTGTGCAGGAGGCAGAGACAGAGAATGCGTGTGTGTATGTTTGTGTATGTGTGCATGTGTGTGTGTGTGTGTGTGTGTTAGACAGAGAATGTGTGAGTGTATGTGTTTGTGTGAGTGTGTGTGTGTGTGTGGAGAGAGAGAGAGCAATTGACAATGAGAAATGTGCTAAACACCTAACATGATATAAAGTCTGTCTCTTCACAAGAAATATACTAATTTTGCCAGTTTTGTAGAACTTCCGTTGTTGGCGTAGAATGTTGATGGCTAGGCTTTGGTTTGTGGGCGTCATTTTACTTCATTTCTTGTATCATCGCTTCTTCAGACTCATTATATCATAGTTCGTCATTTGGCTTGCTGGTTGTTGGCAGATTTATGTTTGAATAGTACCATCCCAAAGCATCAGGCTGCACCAAGGGTGTATTTGAATAGATTGTAATTTGTTTCCCAAACAGTTTGAATTGAAAGTCTGGTCAGATTGAAGATGCACACCAATAAGTGCTTTTTCATCTTTTTTTTTTCCATAATTTTTAATGATCAATATATGCTTGCTTTGTGCAATGTTTTTGATGTTGATGGACATGCGCGTGTGTGTGTGTGTGTGTGTGTGTGTGTGTGTGTGTGTGTGTGCATGTGCACATTTATATGCATGTGTATATTCGTACCTATGTGTACTTGTGGGTCTGCATGTGTGTGTTTTACAATTGCTGGTTGTAGTATTAAGATGATCTTTGAAATATAAGCTGATGTATGCCATTGTGCCTGCCTACCTAATAAATCATTACCTCCTTTCTGTTCATTTCTGTGGACTGTAGAGCGCATGCATTCTCTCTCTTTTTTTTTTTTTGGAAACAAGTATAGCTGCCTTAGTTCTATTCTTTGTTTTTGAACCAAGGCTTTTTGTCAATGTGTTTTGAGCATATATGTGTATATACCAATGGTGAGGTTTCGATGAAACTATGGTACATAAAAATCTGTAAATAATTGACTCATCATTTTTATGTGTGTACACAATGTGTTCATGTGTGTGTGTGTGTGTGTGTGTGTTTGACAGAGAGGAAGAGAGAGAAACAAATCTGTATAAATGACTCGAGTGGGGTTCTTTTTTCTCTCTTTCAACCCTAAGCCTTTTAAACTGGAAGTGGTGGTGGTGGTGGTGGTGGTGTGTGTGTGTGTGTGTGTGTGTGTGTGTGTGTGTGTGTGTGTTTGTGTGTGTGTGTGTGACAGAGAGAAAGAGAGAGAGTACATGCACGCATCCTTCTTATGTGAGTTTACATGCATGTACCACTGGTGGGCCGATTTCTTAATTGTTTGAATGGACCAGTTGTGAATGATGTTCAAATCTATTGAATTTGAATGAACAGTTTATCCCTGACTTAAGTGAAGGTCACAGACTGAAAGAAAAAAATGTAATCAGTTTCTTTTGTGTTGCTTTTCATTTTCTTTCATTTTTCTTTTCTTTTTTTTTTTCTTCCGTTTAAAGACACCTGATGCATCGATGCCAAAAATCCTCGAAACAAAAAAACAAGAAAAAAACAAACCCTGATTTAATGAGAATGATAAAGTCAAAAGTCAAATTTACATTGGAACAGTGTCCTTAAGCATCAAGCGATTTCTCACCATTGTTTTGTTTTGTTCTGTCTCATCGTTCCCGCTGCTTAGTAGCATCATATCCTGGCAGCTCATTTCAGCTCCCTGTGTAGAGCCACATCCAGTCCCATCTGGGCACAGCTCCTGTACTGCAGCCCTCAGAGAGCTCTCAGCTCCAGGATTTATTTTGCTTTTGAGGCAACCCAACAGAGGAGGCAGTGCACTGTTCACCATGCCTGCTGTGATTCAGCGTTCATAAGGAACCATCTGCTAAGCTCCTACTAATGATGATAATTGCTTGATTTTGGAGCTGCCATGATAGAGTGTTTCTTCTATTTCTTACAAAATTTGTTGAGCTTTGAAAAAAAGAAAAAAGTCAGTGTAGCCGATAGAGACAGAACTGGTATCAAATTTTTAAAAAAAAATGCTTTTCTTTCCTTGATTCAGATGTGGTTTTGATGTTTTGACTTGTGTTTGGTTCTCAAAAGTGAATAGTTTTCAGAGTGATTGAGTTCAAAGGTTCAATTGACAGGTATTCAGAGTGACTGAGAGATTTAGATCAAAGGTTCTATTTAAAGTTATCCGGACTGATTCTGAGTGATTCAGATCGATGGTGAGCAAAAGTAATAGTTGTTTTTTCCTTTCTTTCTTTTTCTCATTCTTTCTTTCTTTCCGTTTTTATGATTAGGACGTTTCTCACATGCGTAGATCTGGCAGATGACCTGATAGTTTGGACAAGTTGTTGTTGCGGTTGTTAGTGGCTCCCCAGGCCCCAGCTGAATGCTGTGAGAGTCTTGCTGTCTCGTCTCCAGCAGAAGGGAGATCACTCAGGTCATTTCATGGAGTGAGAGAATGGAGAGGACCACAACAGACAACAGGTAGCACATGCTCCGTCTTTGGTACATTTGATCTCCCCCTTTTCGTGACAATGCAGATGGCCACGCAGAGAGTGTCTGAACGTGGTTGAAAGATGGTCTTCATGTAATGGTGCATTGATGTAGGCTTCAAAATCAGATTGCCAGCAAAACTGACAAAGCTTTAAACCAAAGTCAGGTAAGGGCAAGCCAACACATAGTGATGAAATCTATGGCAATCATTTTAATATTTGTCCAGTTGCTCCAGTTCGAGATCTCAAGAAAAGGTTTTTAACACCAGCACTTATTTCTCAGTCTGTTCAATGAAATTTAAAGTCAGGGTGCCTAGGAGAATCAAATTTCGTCAAGTTCAGACGGGATAACTTTGGATTCATATCTCTGAAGTCTTTGGGGAAAACTTGATGCATTGGCAAACACCGAAAGCATATTTATTAATGTAAACAACAATCTTTTAACTTGATACCGAACAAAAGTGTAGAAACTGATTGAAATCTATGAGTGTTGATGATTCCACTTGGATAAAATGTTCATGTGAACTGACTGGTTTTCTCTCTCAGTTTGTCAGTGTATGTGAGGTGTTTTTTTTTTTTAACTTTTTTTGTGTTGAATTGGTTGGTTGATTTTGTTAGCTACATTTCCTAGTTTGAAGTGTTACGTTCATCATACAAATGTTGTCTAAACGTGTGAGCAACACCGGCTTTATGGGCAGCTATGGCATCGTTTTACTACATAGCATTATGTACAGAATCAGGTCAGCTCCGGGTCTTGGCATGGCCTTTTGCCAGTTGCTGGTTTATCCCTGACAAAATATATATACATATAACAAACAAATAAACAAATTGTTTCATTTCACGCGCGACTGTTTCAGCCTACAAAGCTTAGCAGTAGGACTGGATCCATGTATTTTGTACAAGGAGTTTGTGGTTTCAAGCTCTGCTTTTTGAAAGAAGACGTCCCAGTGGGTGGTGGCAGAGTGGACCTTGTGCGAACAGGGCAGCGTTTTGGACATGTGAAAACTCGGTGACAAGACAGAGAACTGTCAATGGATTTTTCAACAGGCTCAAGTTTTCCCATCCTGGGTGGTCTCACGACTATGAAATGTATACAGATGTATGTGTACACATGTATTTGTGGAAATTTTGGAATTGGGTGTCTGGTGTTACTGCAGCATAAGAAAATAAATGCTGACTCCTCCCCCCCCCCCCCCCCCCCCCCCTTTTTTTTTTTTCTTTGTTTTTTGTTAAGTTACAAGGGCTTTTACTACTTCATATAGAAATATATATGTGTATATTGTGTCATTCTTAATGGAAAGAAAACTGTATTAGTGTACAATTATGTGACTTCGTTATCAGATTATTATTTAAAACTGAATAATTATTGAAACTGCAGATGATATTTTACAGCCTAGTATTTGTTGCATGCATGCTTGAATATGGTCTGTTTGCATATATGTTTAATGTGACTGTGCCTCTTTTTTTTTTTTTTTTTTTTTTTTTGTGATATGTTATCTTTTGATTTGGTGAAATCGTGTATATAGAGAGGTATTGTGTTGTCTTTTTTGTTTTTCTTGAAGTTCTCAAATTTTAGTGTTTGTTGACATTTGTATGCAGAGATTGTGTGATATGAACTTCCAGTAGTGTGTAAGTATTGTCTGCTTATGATTATGTACATGGCCAAGTTTTATTTTCCTTTTAGTGTGATTGTAAAGCTGAACTGAATGCTATAATAAACTTTTACCAACACAGGCTTGGACAGCATAAAGTGTGTGTGTGTGTGTGTGTGTGTGTGTGTGTGTGCGTGCGTTTTGTGTGTGTGTGTGTGTGTGTGTGTGTGTGTGTGTGTGTGTGTGTGTGTGTGTGTGTGTGCTCATTCACTCGATGCTGAGGGCTCTTTCAATGTTTGTTGTATCCCCACCCTCTAGGAATTCTGTATTTCAAATTTCCTCTTTTCCTTCACCCATTGATTCTACACTATAAACAGATAATATCTGATATCAGATAATATATTATGTCTTCTTTACTCTGTCCTCTGCTTTCTCTTACTCAATGCCTTTGTGGCCCATTCATTTGTTTGTGTTCTGGAAAGGGTTTTACACTGTTGCTGTTACCAAATTTATAACATGCTCCCTTTTCTGTTGTAATATGCCAATAAAGTTGTAAAACTCACCGTCTACAGTTGAACGCCAGCTGTCTATAATGCTCTATTTGCCAATACAGCATTTTCATGTTGTTGTTGTTTTTTTTTTGTTTGTTTTTTTTTTTTTTTTTTTGGGGGGGGGGGGAGTCCTGTCTGTCGTTTTTCTTCCAGAAGAATCTGGGATGATAAATGAAGCAGAATGACTGGTGCCCTCGGTATAGCCTCTACTGACCACATTAAGAGTTTTAATATACCTGCTTATCATTTTATACATTTGCAGGATTTTGGAAGTTCTATTGTGTCCGTTGTTGTGACATTTGATCCTGTGTGGTGACAACTGGGGTGAAATAAAACTGAACCTACAAGTGAGACTGACACCACAAAGCATTTCAAAGTCAGGAAATGTCATACTACCAAAAAGAAAAATGTTTGAATTCAGTGCTATATCAAATCTTCAAATGTCAAAATGGACATCGCTAGAAAAAAGGCTAAAAATGAGGCAGTTCTACAGAGAACTGGACAGGACTTGATCATAACGTACCCTTGAAGATAGCAGATTTATTTATGAATTTTGATCTCTTACAGCAGGCATGCTGGCTGCTATCAGATGCCAAAATCAAGAACATGTGTTATCTGTCCCATTACTATGAGATTATGAATTCTGGTGCCACAAAGGTCAAAGCAATGAAAAATAATGACCATTGAAAGCCATAACCAATGTCACATTTAACAAGTCAGGCTGATTCACTTAGGTTCAAGGTCATTCCAAGTCACTAAACACACTGCTACATGTGTCCTCCAAGGGAAGTCGAGATATTTGAAATGAACATAAAATTTAAGAAAAAAAGACAGAAAAGAAAATGATAAGAAAGAGAGTTTGTTACAGCCTTGTTGTTAATTTGTACATTGAAATCTGGCTTTATCAATAGCAATGAAGTTGTACTGTGCGGAATATTCAAAGACGATTTAGGTATAGTCGTCGGATATCTTGATCAGTTTACATGCACTTGTTCCCCACCGTTCCCTCCTTATCTCCATCAATTACACACAAACACGCACACACACAAACGCTCGCGAGCGTGCACACACACGCACACGCTCTCTCTCTCTCTCTCTCTCTCTCTCTCTCTGTCTCTCTCTCTTTCTCTCATTATATGTATCTCAACACTGGTTTTAAAGGTGCAGCCTATATATCACTTTGTGTAAGAGGTGTGACGAGAGATGTGGATGATTGGTAGGTGGGTCCTCTAGGAGAAGGATTTGGAATAATTTCTCGACGAGAATTTTCTTAACATTTCACCTACACCCTCTCTCTTACTAGTGGTGGAAGGAGCAACTTTGTGGTACTAGTCATCGAAAGAAATTTATATTTGTTCCGGATCTTGTTAAAATACTAAAGGGTGGCTCTGAGATAATTTTCCTTTGGCCTGTACTCTTAGAAGTACTTGTAGCTCCGAGAGACAGAATTGAAGAGAGAAGTTCAAACATTCAACATTTGATTGAACAACAGAGAACTGACGCAAGTTGTGTTATTTCACACATCAACTTTACTTGCTTACACATAGGTAAGTATTTACATGTCAATTCAATAGGCACGGTTTTAGTTCTCATTGAACAACAACAATGAGGGGCCCTTCCTCACTCCTACTTTACATGCTTACACTCGGTGCAGCCGCTGAAGTTGGAATACAGTGGGCCTGTCTAAGTTACACCGAATGCATAGTTTGATTATACATCCACTTCGCTTGCATATGTTACGCGATATACGTGTACCTGCGCAGTACGTGTACTACGCAATATTTGGCGTGTTTCATGAACTGCGCAACCTCGTTGCAGAATGCATGAACTCTGCAACGAGGTTGCGCAGTTCATGAAACACGCAAAATAGCATTGCCCAGTGCATGAACTACGCACAGGGAGCAAACTCGGTTGTAACCTCAATTCGCAGATTGCGTATTTCATGAACTACGCAAACAAGCTCAGTCTGATGTCCACACAAGAATGATGAATAGTAAAGGCAGAGCAGAGACGGAAAAAATAGACCAATACGTCATGAAGTCATCTGAACAGTTATCAGTACTCACATAACTGTTTTTGATGCTGACTGACAGCAAAAAAAGTCTAAACGTCTTCAGTTGATTATCTGTATCCGAAGAAGCATGGATGCTACTGCTAGTGATTCCGCTCGAGGCCTGTGGTCTGATGACTGAAAAAAAAGTTCTCGAGATTTTACGAAGGCCTCTCACTGGCAAGAAAGACGACCGGGAAGTTTACTGTATCAAGAATACCTTTACTATTGTGTCCATTGCTGGATTGGACCGTGTTCAGCGCAAGTCATCGGGCAAGTGCATGATCACACAGAGCCGAGTATATGAAGTGCTTGAAGCAACACACCAAGCAACAGGTAAATGTTTTCAAATACTTCAGTCATTTGCCAGAGGTGTAATATTTTGGTCACTGTCTCTTTGCTGACAGTATGTCAGTGAGTGAGTTCACTCGAAGGATGTCACGCTCTCTCTCTCTCTCTCTCTCTCTGTCTCTCGCTCTCTCTGTCTCTCGCTCTCTCTGTCTGTCTGTCTGTCTCTCTCTTTCTCTCTCTCTCATCCCCTCTCTCTGTCTCTCTTTCTCTCTCTGTGTGTCTCTCATGGAGCTGGAATCTGGGGTCTTTATGATTCTGCTGTTTATTGTGAAAATGTCCATTTATTTGCATTGAAAAAGTTTCTAGGAGTGAGCATGCGAACACCTAATGATTTAGTCTATGGCGAAGTAAACAGATATCCAATATATTTGAATTCTGCGACAGCTTGCATACGTTATTGGTTGAAAATAACTCAAATGGATATTTCAAGGTTACCCAGGAAAGCATATAATATGTTGTACGATTTTGATAGTAAAGGGAAAAGAAACTGGGCTTCTAACGTGAGGACTAAATTACATAAACTTGGATTTGGCTATGTTTGGCTACAACAGAGCGTTGGGGACATAAATGGATTTCTACGTGCATTTCGGAATAGATTGATAGATTGCAGATGGCAAGAATGGTCATGTCACGTTCATGAAAGTGACCGATTTGCTTTTTATAGACAGTTCAGATCTATACATTGTGTGCCGGTATATTTATCTATTGAAATGGATAATCATTTAAAATATATCATGACAAAGTTCAGATTAGGTATTTCTGATCTTTCTGTCCATCATTATCGTTATAAGAAGCATAATAAACTTGAACTGACATGTCCGCTTTGTAAATGTGCCGAGGAAAATGAAGTTCATTTTGTGTTGTGCTGCCCCGCTCTAAGTGACCTGAGGAATCAGCTCATTCATCAAAAATATTGTAGACATCCTTCTTCATTTCGACTTTCGTTACTAATGGCATCTACAAATGAAACTACTGTAAAACGTTTTGCTATTTTCTTGTACAAGGCATTTAAAATTCGAAGTATAGCATGTAGTTAGGCATTGATCGTTGTATGTTGTTTAATATCGAGTATGCTTTTACTTGTGCATGCCTAGATGTTTGATGATTTGCTTATTTCTGTTTGAAACGATTTGATCTCAACACCCCCTTCGTTAGGGGCCATGGCCTGTATGAATAAAACATCCGTATCCGTATCCGTATCTCTGTGTCTCTCTTTCTGTCTCTGTCTCTCTCTCTTTCTCTGTGTGTCTCTCTCTGTCGCTGTCTGTCTGTCTGTCTGTCTCTCTCTCTCTCTCTCTCTCTCTCTCTCTCTCTCTCTGTATGTGTGTGTGTCTCTCTCTCTGTCTCCGTCTCTGTCTGTCTGTCTGTCTCTCTATGTCTCTCTCTCTCTCTCTCTCTCTCTTTCGCTCTCTCTCTCTCACCCCCCCTCTCTCTCTTTTACTGTTTCTTTTTTTTTTTCTAATTGCAGGGCATGTTGGCGAAAAGAAGACGTACGCGAAGTTGAAGGACAGCTACGAGGGCCACCCCATAAGTTCTCGGATGCGCAGAAACCACTGAGTCATAATTTCAATTTTTATATCATCATCACAAGCGATGTCATAATAGCTATGACACAAAAAATGATAAAAATCGTCAGAGCCAAATTTGTTCTAGACAGCAAAATGGATGGCAAGGGGGACGGTTTTCAAAGTGTTGCAGAGAGCCTGTCTTGGAGAGATTTTCGTGCCATGATTTATTATGACTATCTTCAAAGGAAGTCTTTCAAGGAAAGTTTTATAAGTTCGACAAACTGTTTTGGCGACAAGGCTTCATCATTATCCACAGTCCATAGGTGGTTCAAAGAATTTCAGTTTGGTACAATGTCGTTGGAAGATCGTGACCGTTGTGGACGTCCAGTTTCAGGTACTACCGATGGGAACGTGAGCACAGTGAAGGCCATGATTACAGAAAATCCTCGAATCACGGAGGATGAACTCAAGGATACTCTAAACCTTTCATCAGGAAGCTTAGACCGCATTCTTCGGCACAATCCCTCTGTACGGAAGCGTTGCGCCCGTTGGGTGCCCCACCAGCTGACTGGGGAGCAGATGAGGGCTAGGGTTGAATGGTGCCAGTTTATGCTGCAAAATTTTGACGGAGGAAGATCAGATAGGGTCTCCAATATCGTCACAGGTGACGAAACCTATGTTTACCAGCATGACCCCGAAACAAAGCAGCAGTCGTCAGTTTGGCTGTTTCCAGGGGAAACCCCTCCTGTGAAATTTAAGAGATCAAGAAGCTGCACAAAGCAAATGATTGCAGTTTTCTTCGCAAGATCCGCCCATGTGACTACTGTACCGCTTCTGGAAAGAAAGACAGTGAACGCTGAATGGTACATCAACACCTGCCTGCCAAAAGTGTTCGAGGCTTGGAGTGCACGGCGACCACGGACCGGTATCCGCCACCTACTCCTCCACCACGACAACACCAGCGCCCACACGGCAGCTGCAACTTTAGACTTCTTGCAAGAGAACAGCGTGCAGCTCGTCACTCATCCTCCATATTCTCCTGACCTAGCCCCTTGTGACTTCTTTTTGTTCCCTCGTTTGAAAAAAACAACTGAAAGGAAAGCCGTTTGAGAGCCCTGAAGATGCCCGAGCGTTTGCCGAGGGCTTGATTTCTGGTATACTTAAGTCGGAGTGGGCTGGGGTGATGGATTCGTGGTTTAGAAGGATGGAAAAGTGCATACACGCTGATGGAGGATACTTTGAAAAGATGGGCTAGGTAAGAAATGCCAGTGTACTTCCATCTTTTCCCATCCGAGAACTTATGGGGTGGCCCTCGTAGGACAACATTCCCCCCATGGCTGTGCGCGCCTTCATCGCCGAGTGTGAACGCTGCCAGGAGAAGAGAAAGAGGAAAGAGGCTGTCTCTGGAACAGTAGTCAGACCGATACTCGTTTCGAACCTGAATCAAAGAGGGCAAGTAGACCTTGTCGATATGCAGCGCATGAAGGATGGGTCATTCTCGTTCATCCTGCATTACCAGGAGCACCTGAGCAAGTTCCTCTTGCTGCGTCCACTCGAGACCAAGAGTGCCATAGACGTTGCAAGAAAACTTTCGCTTCTTTTCATGGATTTCGGTGCTCCTAGAGTTCTGCAAAGTGATAATGGTAGAGAATTCACCGCCAACATAATTGAAGAACTTGCGAAGATGTGGCCTGAGCTGGTTTTGGTCAACGGACGCCCACGCCGTCCCCAAACCCAGGGTTCCGTCGAGAGGTCCAATGGAGTGATGAAAGACAAACTTACGGCCTGGATGAGAGACCATCTTTGTCCAAATTGGTCTTTAGGCATACGATTTGTCCAGTGGCAGATGAACTCAGTTGTTAGTGAGGCAACTGCTAAAGAACCATATACTGTGATGTTCGGCAAAAAACCGTGTATTGGTTTGGCATCATCTGTACCCACTGAGTTTCTTCAGAAAATAGGAAGTGGGGTGTATGAAGAGCAGCTCCTAGATATGATAAACGGACATGGTGCAGGGCAGACTGACGTCACAGGACATGTTGGACAGACTGGCGCAGGGCAGACTGGCGTCACAGGACATGTTGGACAGACTGGAGCAGGGCAGACTGGCGTCACAGGACATGGACAGACTGGCGCAGGGCAGACTGACGTCACAGGACATGTTGGACAGACTGGCGCAGGGCAGACTGGCGTCACAGGACATGTTGGACAGACTGGCGCAGGGCAGACTGACGTCACAGGACATGTTTGACAGACTGGCACGGGGCAGACTGGCGTCACAGGACATGATAGCCAGACTGGCGTTATGGTTATGGAACACGATGGTCAAAATGACCTCACGGGACAAGGTACTCATAATACAGAACAGGATGGATACAATGCAGCCACAGGACAGGGGAGACAGACAGACATAACAGAGATCACAGAGCATGTTGGACAGACTGACGTTATGAAGGTCATTGTAGAAGGTGGGCAAAACATCACAGAACGGGGCGTAGTTGATGTTGTTCTACAGGACGGACAGACTGACGTTTTGAGGTCATGCTACAGAAACATCAGATTGAGGTTTCAGACCTCATGGAACATGATGGACAAAATGACGTCACAGGACATGACGGACAAAATGACTTTACAGGGCAGGGTGGACAGAGAGAACAGGGTGCTGCTGGTGCAGAGAGGGGAGTGATAGAAGAAGAAAACATGGACGCAACAGACAATGATGAGAGTCAGGGTGACACAACAGGAAATGATGAGAGTCAGGGTGACCATTTTCAGAGTATCAGAGCGGCTGCAGCACGGGGTTTAGAAAGACAAGCGAAAAAAATGCTAGACCGATCAGAAGCGAAAATGAAGGCGCTCGATGTTGGCGATAATGTTCTCATACCAGTTTCTGAATTTGATCGTGGGCGGGGGGATCCACCCAACTTGATTGGTGTTGTCATGGAAAAGAGTGATAGAGGCTTCAAGGTAGGAACAAACGCTGGAGTCTTACCTGGATTATTTGTCAGAAATCAAATTGAAATGACAAAATTGTAAAAACTTGCAATCGACATGGTTCCAAAACATGAAGAAATGTCCATCAGAACAGCTGTGCGCCTACTCTCGGTGGGTAAGGGTCAGGGAAAAGTCAGATGCTCTTGCAAGACAGGATGCCTTAAAATAAGGTGCAAATGTTTCAAGAACAAGAGCGATTGCATCAGTGCATGCCACCCACGAATTACTTGCAAAAACATTCTGCAGTAGAGTTTCCTTTCCACAGTGAAATATAATTATGTTTTCTTCGTCTTCCTTTCTTCGCATTATTGTTGTCAATGTCTTCCCGCTTGAGGATTAAAAAAAAAATTCGACTATTTGAATATCGATTGACTGGCATCTGAACGTGGAACCGGGAGTTCTCAAAGCTTTTCTGTGGACACACATATGACTGTATGCTTCGTCGCAAATTATGAATATGTTTTGTATGGCATTTGTGGGTTCTTTTGTGTGTGTGTGTGTGTGTGTGTGTGTGTGTGTGTGTGTGTGTGTGTGTGTGTTCGTTCGTTCATTCGTTCTTTGTTTTTACGTCTTTTCACCATAAGTGATATTAGACCAAAGTGTGCGTGAGTGAGTGCATTCTGTCTGTGAGTGTCTGTGAGTGTGTGAGAGTGTAAATGTGTGAGGTAATGAAAACTGTGAACACTGCATTAACAGTAAAGAGGAATGTTAAAGATACATATAACAAACAAAATGCAAAATACAGAAACGTGGGTGGGTGGATGTGTCCCTCACCACTAACTTACATTGGAAGAAGAAAAAAAAATGTACAGGAATAACCTGATGGGGGTGTGAATTAGGGATTCAGCAATTTGTAGTAAAACCTTTGTGTCATATAATAATTCTTGTATGTTTTCTTCCGAAATATTCCTTGCTGTGACTGAATCAGGTAGAAAACCTCGGAGACTTTTACAATGAAATAAAATGTGATTAACTGTGATTTGTGCACCACACAGGCAATATACATTTTTGGAGAATTTTGTTTTTAAAGCGTTAATTTTTAGGCGGAAAAAAAGGGAAGTGACAAGTCTAGAATAATATAACGGTGCATTTGACAACTTTCTTGATACAATTTCCAACGGAACTGCAGCTGTATTTTGTGTTTGAGTCTTTTCATCAGAACGTCTGCTAATTTTTTTCCATGCTGTTGTTTCTAGCAGCCTGCAATTTTCATGTAGTGACAAAGGAAGTGTCATGTCTACAGTCTTCTCTAAACCTTTTGCGCCTCTTTTAGCAGCTCTGTCGGCCATTTCGTTTCCATTTATGTTACAGTGCGAAGGCACCCAACAAAACTCAATGACTGTGCCTTTAGTCGACAAGCAATGTAATAAATAATGAATTTCGTACACAAGGTCAGGCCGTGTATCGGTACTGAAGGAGTTCAGTGAACATAAAACCGATTTAGAATCCACCAATATCACAGTTTTAAATACTGTCATTGGAAAGTTCGCCAAGAATTCTAAAGCTAGCATGATGGCTGTCAATTCGGCTGTAAAAATTGACAATTTTTTGCCGATGTTGAAACATTTTTCAATTTTCAGTGCCGGTATGGCAAAGGCCGCACCAACATTATCATTGTCAAGTACGGAGCCGTCTGTAAAAACCTGAAGATGATTTTGATATTTTTCATAGATACGTGTTTTTGCAATTGAATTCATAACATTTATATTTTCTTCTTTTCTCAATTTAGAATAGCTGATATCATATGACGGTTTGAATGTTTCCCATGGTGGTATAGGCGCGAATGATGGTCTTACTGACATGTCTTTGATGCTTATTCCTGAACTTTCAATTAAATTAGAGGTATATGTTGCTATTGTCATTAGCGACGATATATTGTTTGCCCTTTTAGGAAAATCACACTCAGTTCTTAGTTTCAATTCTTCCCCAATGAAATTGTCACTTGTACTTGCTCTCAACACAAATTTTGAAGTAGCAAGTTCACGATAATGATCAAGCGGTAAGATTCCAGCTGCTCTGTATGTTTCTTTGTTTGACGCATGACTCGGAAGGCCAAGAGCTAGTTTATAGGCTTTACAGTCAATACTTTGTAAGTGTGTGTGTGTGTGTGTGTGTGTGTGTGTGTGTGTGTGTGTGTGTTGTGTGTGTGTGTGTGTGTGTGTGTGTGTGTGTGTTATTTTTGGGTATGCTGCATTAATTTGCAATTAATTTCGTGATCATGATAATTTTTTTCCTTCTCTGCGCTGTTTTGTACTTTACTGTTCATCATTCTTGTGAATTGTGAATTCATGTCAATGAAGTATTTTATACAGTCAGTTAGGAATCTGTTCGTCATGCGCACCCACATACACAGACTGAGCTTGAGGTTATAACCGAGTTTGCACCTTGTGCGTAGTTCATGTACTGGGCAATGCTATTTTGCGTGTTTCGTGAACTGCGCGACCTCGTCGCAGAGTTCATGAATTCTGCAACGAGGTTGCGCAGTTCATGAAACATGCCAAAAATTGCGTAGTACACGTACTGCGCAGGTACACGTATATCGCGTAACACATACACCCAGTGCAGTAGCCGAAGTGGTACTCATAGACAGTTTCTCACTGTTTCATCATAAAGTGAGGGTAAGGGTCTGATGGGTTTGAGTCCAGGGGAGTTAATTTTCTTAACTTATATCTTAACTTATATCAGAGAGGGTAGTTGATCTCTCCTGTGGCTGATGACTGCCCCGCCTTTGTAGATTGGTTGTCTGGTGTCGCCCTGGTTTAGAGAGCAGCCATGGTGTCTGGCGTTCCCCTGGTCCCTGGCGTAGCCCCAGAGTCTGGTTCAGCCACGATGTGTAACGTGACCAGGATCTCAGTTCTGCGATAAAGAGAACTTGCTCTGTAGGTGAGAATCTGATGGCTGGTTTGTCAAGTGCACACATTTACCCTTGTTTACTTTCAGAAGAGGTGTGAGCCTCAGCCAGCAAAGTTTTCTCTATGGTAGAGTTTCTACTATAACTATTAATCTCCACTTTTGTTTAAAGGCTGTGTTAAGCTTACAAAAGGGTAGGAGACAGTTACACAATGCTACACAGTTTCAGTCAGACAACTCTTCCATGTTTCTTATGAATTAAATCACATTAACTTGGGCTACACTACACATGTGGTGTAGACTTAAAGTCCTACACTACAAATCATTCCAACAATCACCAGTATTTATAAATCGGCTTAGCAGTTTTGAACCTAGCACAGGCATACTGTTTTCCTGATCACACTGTGACATCATTCACCAAAGGTACGCGGTACACATGAAAGAAAGGGTGGTGGTGGTGGTGGTGGTGGTGGCAGTGGTGGAGTGAGCAGCAACATGCCGTTGTGTCACGGGATAGAAGGGGGGGGGGGGGGGTGTTTGAGAGGGGCCATTGTTAAATGCAATGTAAACTGTTCCTGCTGCGTAGTAAGCCCCATGTGGGGAAGGAGAGTTGAGAGGGGAAGGGAGGTGGGCCAATAAGAATGACCCCGAGGGCGGCATGACGTAATTTTCTCTTGTAACAGATGGAGTGAGACAGGCGGCTCATACCGTTCTAAGAGAGAGAAAGGGAGGAGGGAGGGGGGGGGGGGGTTGAGAGGAGAGAGTGGGCATAGATTTGAAATCTATTCTTTGGTTTGGGGGTTAAGTGGGACCGATTGGATGGGTTACAAGAGGGACTAATAATACTGACCTCTGTCACAGAGAAGAAACCCATTGGCGACTTTGCGTCAGAAGTGCATGACTACAAGCTCCATCCGTCACCCCAGCAAGTGATGCCTGAGCTTTCTACAACAGATTAAAGTAACCCATGCAGATGAAAAACAGGCAAGAGGCAGAGAAAACAGATCTTCAACAGTTGAACAGACTTTCAACACCTCACAGATGATGGAGAAGCACCTTCAACAACTTACGTCTGAAAACATTTCACTGTTTCCGCGCACTGATTGTGTGCATCATAGCCTACTGTGGTGTGTCAGTTTGTCTCCGCCTTTTTTTTTCGGATTTTTTCTTCTATCAGAACTACGTCTAATTAAATATTTGACCACTACGTTTACGATGAGCCAGTTCTTTCTCATCACATATTTTCAAGGTTCAATTGGTTGATTTGTCGCATGTGAGGCAGGCCAGGATTAGTTTCTTAAAGGGTTCTTGGTTTACTCTGTGTGTGTGTGTGTGTGTGTGTGTGTGTGTGTGTGTGTGTATTCATTCGTTTCTTTTTCCTTTTCATTTGCCATTCTTTTTTATCATCTTTTTCGCTTTTTTTTCAGCATGCGCTTTGAATACATCTCCCGAATCCGCATTGTGCTAATTGTGTGTGTGGTGTGTGTGTGTGTGGGGTGTGTGTCCTTACACGAACTGAAAAAAATACAAATATGGCATGATTGTCATGTTCTTAGTTGCTTATCAAATTAGATTAAAGAGAAAACAAACATTTCAACTTGGAAAAGATTGGCTTTGTAGGTTCCATAAGACAAGATCATTAAAACAATGGGTTTTTTTATCATCATAAGTTCCACCCTATTCGATCAAATGATTCTAAAGAAAACTTAGTTTTGTTCGTTTGTTTGTTTCTGTGACTAAACTGAATTTTTATTTTTTTTATTTTATTCAACTGTCGAGTTTGAATTTTTGTCCGGTGGGCCTGATCACAGTACACGCACTGATAACCATGTATTCTTGTTTTTGTTCAAAATAACACATTCTGAGTCATTTTCATATCACAAATTCATCATACAGTCTTCTGTGAACCTAGGTCACATCTGTACATGAATTAAGTTTGTGGTGAAGTCATACTTAGATGTAGAGTCTTAATGAAGTTCATAGGTGTAAAGTCTAATGAATCAATAGGTGTAAAGTGTTGATAAATTAATAGGTCTTTAGGTATCAATAGGTGTAAAGTCTTTATGTATCAATAGGTGTAAAGTCTTTATGTATCATAGGTGTAAAGTCTTTATGCATCAATAGGTGTAAAGTCCTGATAAATCAATAGGTGTAAAGTCTTTATGTATCAATAGGTGTAAAGTCTTGATAAATCAACAGGTGTAAAGTCTTGATATATCAATGTGTAAAGTCTTGATGAATCAATAGGTGAAAAGCCTTGATGTATCAATAGGTGTAAAGTGTTGATGAATCAACAGGTGTAAACTCTTGATAAATCAATAGGTGTAAAGTCTTGGTGAAGTCAACAGGTGTAAACTCTTGATGAATCAATGGGTGTAAAGTCTTGATAGATCAATAGATGTAAAGTCTTGATAAATCAATAGGTGTAAAGTCTTGAAAAATCAATGGGTGTAAACACTTGATAAATCACTAGGTGTAAAATCTTGATAAATCAGCAGGTGTAAAAGTCTTGATGAAGCTATGTACAGATGTAAATCCTCAGCCGAAAGCTGACTGCATTCCATAGTTCAAAGCAGGATTGAGCCGAAGCAGCACAACTGTTCATTATCGGTCAACACCCCAGAGACATGCCCCTACCATCACCCAACTGTGGTCACACTCCAAGCCAGCACCTGTAAGACCTTCACAGGCCCATCGATCATCCATCCACCACATTCCTCTGCCCACCTTCCTCCCCCCCCCCTCTCTCTCTCTCTCTCTCTCTCTCTCTCTCTCTCCAGCCTATTCCCCACGGTTTCAGTTCCAGGTTCATCAAGGGGGGGGAGAGGGTTTCGTGGACAAGACTTGAGCAGATGTTTGACCTGCACATCTGCCCAACATGCCGCCCTGACCCCCCCCCCCCCCCTTTCCGCACCTCCTCCTGCGTCCCCATGCTCTTCTCATCACCCAACTATCCCCCTCCCCTCCACCCCCACCCCACCCCCGACATACCAATGAAACCGAGGTTACCTGTGTTTGTTTTTTGTTTGTGTGTGTCTTTCTTTAAACTATTTTCGAGATTGGAAAGGTCGCACCAGTGTTGAAGGAATGGTAATTTGTGTTTGTTCATTTCTCCAGTTGTCGTTGCTGTGTGGATGTGTCAGGTGCAGGGCAAGCATGGAACATCCTTTATTTGGGGGAAGTCTCCATGTTTGTTGTGTGTGCGGTGTGTTGGCATTTCTGCCAGGCGATGGGTGTGCGTATTGATTTCATCACGGGAGCAAGAGTTACCTTTCTTGTTCATTATAGCCCCTTTAAACTTCCTCCGACTTTCTTCGTTCTTCTCTCCTACTCTCTCTATCATCGCCTTATACTCCCCTCCTCTCGTCTCTCCCCCCCCCCCCTCCCCCCACGGCTTCCCTCCCCTCTCGACCTCCCTTTCTCCCTATCACACACACTCAGGTCACGGGCCTGTTGCGTGATTTTCGCCTGACCGAACAGGGGAATTAACTACCTCTGCTGCCACGCGTTCCCCTGTCCCCCCCCCCTACCCCCCCCTACCCCCCCTCACGCCACGCCCACCTTTCATCCCCACCCCACCTCCCCCCTAAACAACCCCCATGTCCGCAACCCTACCCCACCCACCCCTTCCCACTCCTCCACCTCCTTAGCCATTCTCTTCTTCACATACTTCACATATAACCCCCCCCCCCCCCCTTTACTTACCCCCCTCCCCCTCCTTTCTAACCACTCACCACCCTCGTTCTCCTCCAGTTCCCTTCTCTGTTCTCTCCCTCCCCACCCCCCCTCCCCACCCCCACTCTCCGCCCCGTTCTAAATCAGGAAGCGAGTTCCTTTCCCGGGGGAGGGGGGGGAGGGGGGGGGAGAAACCCACACCAAAAGAAAGACTGTCGGCATGCCAGCCTCGTGGCATTATACTATGACCATCACGTGCCACCACTCTCTATTAGGCCGACAACCAACCAGCTCGTGGCCCAGCTGACTGACTGACCACTCAGTGAGGAGGTCCTGACGGACACGGCTCGTGAGCTGATGAGGGATTTGGGCTTTCTCCATCTTCATCGCCATCAGTAGAAGAAAGGGTGAGGGTGGGGGTGGGGTGTAGGGGGGAGGGGGGTGGAGCTGGGGAGGGGGGAGGGAAGGTGATGATAGTTGAGGCACGTGTGGAGGATGAGGGAAGGAGGGAGAAAGGAGGAGATGGGTGGTGGTAGAGGTATGTGTAGAGGGTGAGGTGAGGGAGCGGAGAGGAAGGGGGGGGGGGAGGGGAGAGAGGGTTAGCAGTGTGGTGGTGGTGGTGGTAATGGTCGAGGTATGTAGTGTGGATGGTGATGGGGGTGGGGGAGGGGATGGTAGTGGTGGTGGTGGTGTTAAGAGTTATGTGTGGAGGGTGAGAGGGATGGGGAAGGGGAGAGCGGGTCGGTGATGATGGTGGTAGAGGTATGTGCGTGGAGAATGAGGGAGGAGGGGGAGGAGGGTGGTGGTGGTGAGGTATGCGTGGAGGAAGAGGGCCGGAGGAGAAAGAGGTGAGAGTAAAGGGGAGATGGGGAGGAGGAGGAGAAGAGGGGGGTGCATGACCGTGCGGTCAGCTGCAATCAGGTTTTACGTCGACACCATCCATACCTCGGCTGATATCACCCACGACGACTGATGGTGGGAGGATTGACACGACTCTCGCGTCCATCACAGCAACCGACAACACTCGTTTCTTCTCTTTTCTTTCTTTCTTTATTCATTCATTTATTTATTCCTAATGGTGGGCGTTTGGTGATAGAGACTAACACACAATCTTCAGAACGCTGGTTGGGTGCTCGACACAAGATGAACTGACTCACACTTTCCTCGCTCCAAACCATTGTACATGCCCAGTGTCTTTTTTTCTCTCTCTCTCTCTCCCCACATTTTATTCAGTTAATAAGAGAGCTTACATGTGCGCAAAAAGAAGACAGTGCGCGGAGATGTTCACACATTCATAATAGGCATATTCATGCATGGCAAACATAAATCGTAATATAAAGCCTAATATCTATTCAGCTCCTCTTTGTAGCCTAGCTGGCTATGAGGGGTCAAATCGGAGGTTTCATATTGTCATAATCAAATTCTTAGTGTCATCTTTTTCCACACCATCGACTCTCTCTCTCTCTCTCTCTCTCTCCTCTCTCTCTCTCTCTCTCTCTCTCTCTCCTCTCTCCTAACAACAGAAGGATCGCTTATTCCTGTCTGTGTTTGATGAGTTTTTTTGTTGTTGTTTTTTTTTTCTTCTTTGTAACCGATTTCTTTATTCTTGCTTGTTGTTTCAATCATTTTGTTATTCGTTTCTTTTTACTTTAAATTCATCTACGCTTCAGTGTTAATTGAGGAAAAACTCATCAACTTTTTTGATGCATTTGCGAAGTTATGTGTGTCTGTTAAAAGTTTTGTAAGTTTTAGTCGCTAGTCATGCTTAGTTAGTCCCTCAGCGGGGCAAGGGCCGGATGAAAAAAAGCATGTGTTTGCTTATCTGTTACCCTTGGAAATAAAGTTTATCGTCATCATCATCTCGCTCTCTCTCTCTGTAACGCACCCTTACTATATCTTATTGTAGTGGTCCTTCGGAGCATGTGGGAGCGAACGGGGGAAGGGAGGGAGGGAGCAGGCTGATGATGGGGTC
Source organism: Conus canariensis (assembly GCA_033310375.1). Taxonomy (NCBI): domain Eukaryota; kingdom Metazoa; phylum Mollusca; class Gastropoda; order Neogastropoda; family Conidae; genus Conus; species Conus canariensis. Next base: position 67,532,469 of record CM065721.1, read on the forward strand.
TGGTATCAGAACCCACACCAATCGAAGTACGCCCGTTGTTCTGGAAACAGAAAACATGTTAATGACAGTGGCAGGCACGGCCAATCTAGATATCCTTGAAGGTTACATTTCAAATGTGTGCCCTGCAAATGAATGTGCTTTGTCGGTTCCCTAAGTCCGTTAATTGCAAGCATGAAAAAATTACACGTGACTTCTACTTCTTCGTTGCATCTGGTTACTGTCGCAGGTGATCGTGTGTGCATGTTAAGTGTAAAGAACTTGTCCTGTTTTTCGTTGTCAATTTCAGCTAGTGGTCTTCCTGAAGACGTTCACGCGTTCGCTCTATTCGTTGGGAATGACATGCACTTTGTTCACGCGTTCGCTCTATTCGTTGGGAATTGCATGCACTTTGTTCACGCGTTCGCTCTATTCGTTGGGAATGACATGCACTTTGTTCACGCGTTCGCTCTATTCGTTGGGAATTGCATGCACTTTGTTCACGCGTTCGCTCTATTCGTTGGGAATTGCATGCACTTTGTTCACGCGTTCGCTCTATTCGTTGGGAATTGCATGCACTTTGTTCACGCGTTCGCTCTGTTCGTTGGGAATTGCATGCACTTGGTTCTCTCTGTTTCAACATTTGGCCGGATGTCGTTTCCTGAAAATTGTAGTCAGTCTCCTGCATGTGGTTACTGTAAGTGTGGCAGTTTGAACTGCGTCCACTCAACACCAATAGCTGATGATCAGGACAGAGAAATCTCTGATGATCGCGAGTCACAGAAATATACCAATACCAGTCCTGCTCAAAAATAAGTAACTGAATAAATAAACAGATTACAAACATCCCTAAACACTTCAGCACATAAATTTCTACGTGTAGTTCGTTTTGTTTTCGTTTTTTTGTTTGTTTGTTTGTTTGTTTGTTTGTTTGTTTTTGGGGGTGGGGGGTGGGGGGGGGTTGTTTTCGTTTTTTTTTGTTTTTGTTTGTTTGTTGTTGTTGTTGTTGTTGTTTTCGTTTGTTGT
>CM065721.1:67538470-67560970 GCA_033310375.1 Conus canariensis
TCATTCTGGGAGCAAGAGTTATTGTACATGTTCGTTATTTACTATTTACGATTAACTGCATTACTTAAACTCCGCCTGGTTGTAACCTTTGGGGAATATCCAGCCGGTCCCAAGCCCGGATAAAGGAGGAGGGTTGGGCATGGGGTTAACACCCCCATCCCGTAAAAACCAACTTGTTACAGAAACGCCAACAGCAGACCAAGGATCTTCTACCCTGGGAGAGGAAGGGTCCTCCTCAGGAGGACGTATGACGCCATGTAGTGAAAGCCGTGAATCAACGGAAGCTACAAGGCCGACCCCCCTTCTATCGACTAGGACCATCAACGTCGGAACATGGAATGTGAGGACCATGTATGAGACGGGAAAAACATCACAAGTAGCGGCAGAAATGAAAAGCTACCACCTCACTCTGCTTGGAATCAGTGAGACCCGTTGGACACAGTCATCGGTGGCAGCATTTTCCCGCACAGAAGAGTACACAAGGCCACCTGGGTATCACCAGATCTAGCGACAGAAAATCAAATTGACCACATCTGTATGGCCAAGAAATTCAGGAGGTCCCTACAGGATGTAAGGGTGAGAAAAGGAGCAGACGTTGCATCTGACCACCACCTACTGGTCGCCAGGCTGAAGCTGAAACTGAAGAAGAACTGGATGAAACCAACTATAAAGAGGCAGAAGTACAACCTCAGCCTACTGAAAGATCCAACGACTAGAAAAGATTTCAAGCTGTCCCTCACCAACAAATACCAAGTGCTACAAGAACTACTTGAGGATGAGGCTGATCTGGAGACCCACTGGCAAAAAGTGAAGGAAACACTCACATCAACCTGTCAGGAAGTAGTGGGCCCCAAGAGACACCAACAGAAGGAATGGATATCTGCAGACACACTGCGCAGAATACAGGAGAGAAAGCAGAAGAAGGCAGCAGTAAACAACAGCCGAACAAGGGCAGCAAAGGCCAAAGCACAAGAAGACTACACAAAAGCCAGCAGAGAAGTGAAGAATAGCGCAAGAGCAGATAAGCGGAAGTATGTTGACAGCCTGGCGGAAGAAGCAGAGGAAGCAGCAGCCAGTAACAACATGAAGCAGCTGTACGACACCACCAAGAAACTGTCAGGGAAGTACAGCAGACCCGAGCGACCAATCAAGGACAAGGTAGGAAACACTGTCCAGGGAATGGAGCAACAACTGAGCAGATGGGCAGAGCACTTTGAAGAGCTTCTGAACAGACCCGTCCCACCAAACCCCCCTGACATCGATCCAGCCGACAGAGACCTTGACATCAACTGCGAGCAACCAACGCGAGAGATCAGGAAAGCCATCAAGCTACTGAGGAACGGCAAGGCGGCAGGACCAGACAACATCCCGGCAGAAGCACTCAAGGTAGACCTGGAAACAACCGTAGAGATGCTCTACCCTCTTTTCGTGAAGATTTGGGAAGAAGAAGAGGTACCAGCAGACTGGAAGGAGGGCTACCTCATCAAACTACCAAAGAAAGGAGACCTCAGCAACTGCGCAAACTACAGAGGAATAACGCTTCTGTCAGTGCCAGGAAAAGTCTTCAACAGGATCCTTCTCGAGAGAATGAAATGTGCAGCTGACCGCCTCCTCCGAGACCAGCAGGCCGGCTTCCGCCAGAACAGATCATGCATCGACCAGATTGCCACCTTGCGCATCATCGTTGAGCAGTCTTTAGAGTGGAACTAACCACTGTACATTAACTTCGTCGACTACGAGAAGGCGTTTGACAGCGTTGACCGCGAAACCCTCTGGAAGCTGCTACGCCATTATGGAGTGGCAACTAAACTGGTCACCTTGATCAAGAACTCCTACAATGGAATGACTTGCCGGGTGGTCCATGGTGGACAGCTCACAGATAGCTTTAGGGTGAGGACTGGAGTCTGACAAGGCTGCCTCCTGTCGCCTTTTCTTTTCCTCCTGGTGATCGACTGGACCATGAAGAGGTCAACAGCACACAGAAGAAATGGAATCCAGTGGACACTATGGGACCAACTTGATGACTTGGACTTCGCTGACGACCTAGCCTTGCTTTCCCACAGCCACCAACAGATGCAAGACAAGACAACAGAGCTAGAAGCCACCTCCTCACAAGTTGGTCTCAAGATCCATGAGGGCAAGACCAAGATCCTCAAGATCAACACGGAAAGTGAAGACCCAGTCACACTGCATGGAAGCGAGCTGGAAGAAGTGGAGGCCTTTACATATCTGGGCAGCATCACTGACAAGCAGGGTGGCACAGACGCAGACGTCAGAGCAAGAATCGGCAAGGCGAGGGCAGCATACTTGCAGCTGAAGAACATATGGAGCTCCAAGGTGGTATCGACTCGCACGAAGATCAGACTGTTCAACTCCAACGTCAAGTCAGTGCTACTGTATGGAGCCGAGACATGGAGGACAATACATGGAGGACAACAAAGACCACCACCAGGAAAGTGCAGACTTTCATCAACAGATGCCTGAGAAGAATCCTCCAGATCCACTGGCCCAACACCATCAGCAACTCAGACCTGTGGCAGCGTACCAACCAACTGCCAACCGAAGATGAGATCCGGCGCAGAAGATGGGGATGGATTGGGCACACCCTGAGGAAGCCAGCCAGTAACATTACCAGACAGGCGTTATCATGGAACCCCCAGGGAAAACGGAAAAGAGGACGGCCAAGAAACACCTGGCGACGGGACGGGACCTTGAGGCAGACAGCAAGAAGATGGGACACACCTGGAAACAACTAGAGAGGGCAGCCCAGGACCGAGGACTCTGGCGGACTGTTGTCGGCGGCCTATGCTTCGGGAGGAGCGACGGGCAAAACTGACTGACTGAACTGCATTACTTAAGATTTCCTTATGTGCGTTCGTGGTCTCTCTCTCTCTCTCTCTCTCTCTTGTGTGTGTGTTGTGTTGTGTTGTGTGTGTGTGTGTGTGTGTGTGTGTGTGTGTGTGTGTATTTACTGAACAGTAGAATTTGTCTTCGTATTTGTTGACAGACCGAAAAAACGAAAAACTTCTTTTTTTTCAATCTGTTTTCCTATCAGACGACAGATGTTGCAATAATCATCAGCGCATTCTTGGCCCTTACAATGACATTGTTCCTCTCTGCTCCATCATCTGTGCCCTGTGGACACCTGTCTCTCATACAGCTTGCCCCCACACCCATCTCCTCACCATCTCCCACACCCATCTCCTCGTCATCTCCCACACCCTTCTCCTCATCATCTCCCACACCCATCTCCTCATCATCTCCCACACCCATCTCCTCATCATCTCCCACACCCATCTCCTCATCATCTCCCACACCCATCTCCTCATCATCTCCCACACCCATCTCCTCACCATCTCCCACACCCATCTCCTCACCATCTCCCACACCCATCTCCTCACCATCTCCCACACCCATCTCCTCATCATCTCCCACAACCATCTCCTCATCATCTCCCACACCCATCTCCTCACCATATCCCACACCCATCTCATCATCTCCCACACCCATCTCCTCACCATATCCCACACCCATCTCCTCACCATCTCCCACGCCCATCTCCTCATCATCTCCCACACCCATCTCCTCATCATCTCCCACACCCATCTCCTCATCATCTCCCACACCCATCTCCTCATCATCTCCCACACCCATCTCCTCGTCATCTCCCACACCCATCTCCTTGTCATCTCCCACACCCATCTCCTCATCATCTCCCACACCCATCTCCTCATCAACCGACAGTGGTCTTTCCCCACCTTTATTTAAATTTACATGGTTTCCTCCTTACCCTATTTTTCTGCTATTTCTTGCTGCGTTTTTTTTTCCTTTTTTTTTCTTTTTTTTTTTCTTTTTTAAATACTATTCCTACATTCGCCTGGTTTTTGGACGTTTTTCTACTTGTCCTATAATGTCCCAGTTCTCTAGCTCCTTTTTAAAAAAAACTTTTCTTAGCTCTTCCTATTTTTCTTTGTAATTTTTGGCGCCTTTCATCTTCATTCTTTTTACGCCTGGGACAAGTGTTGCCTGTGTGAACAACGTATAACGCGGTAAAAGCCCGTAACAATTGTTGGTGTGTGAACCACACAATCATAATGTAGTAAAAAGTTGGAAGGACAAGTATACTGTATGGATGACATTATAATGCAGTATAGTTATTACAAGTGTTGCTGTAAATGACATATAATGCAGTAACAAGTTACAAGTGTTGCTATAAATGACATATAATGCAGTAAAAAGTTATCACAAGTGTTGCTATAAATGACATATGATGCAGTAAAAAGTTATCACAAGTGCTGCTATAAATGACATACAATGCAGTAAAAAGCTATTTAAAATGTTGCTATAAATGACATATAATGCAGTTAAAAGTTATTACAAGTGTTGCTATAAATGACATATAATGCAGTAAAAAGTTAATTACTACAAGTATTGCTACAAATGAGATATAATGCAGTAAAACGTTCTTACAAACACTGCTTTATGAACGACATGTAACGCAGTAAAAGATGTAAATCGTGTTGCTGTGTGAACGACAAACATGTAATGCAGTAAAAAGTGTAACATGTGTTGCTGTATGAACAGCATACAAAGTAATAAAATGCCTTTTAAATTTTGTTTCAATTTCTGCCGGCAGTCGTCTCACTTTGCAATCGACATACAATGTGCTAACAAGTTGTGACTCGTGTTGCTGTGGGAACGACCTATAATGTGGTAAAACGTTGTGACAACTGTTGCCGTAAGAACGACATACAATGTAGTAAAAATCTGTTTAAAAAATGATGCTGGGTAAACGATATATAATGCTGTAAAAAGTTGTCACAAGTGTTGTTATGTGAATGCAATAAAAAAAAAAAAAAATGGTGATAGCGCAAGAAGAAGTTGTAAAAACAAATTGTCTTAACACGAAATGACGCAGTAAAAAGTCATTTCAAAACAAATGCAGTGCTGCTGGTTGACCGAAACATACACCACAAAGCAGAACTGTCGGAACAACGCCGGCATCGTCCGTTTTTAAAACAAAACAAAGCAAAGCAAAACAAAACGAAACAAAACAAAACAAAACAAAAAGCTGCAGAACATAGCCTTGGTGGAAATACACGTGCAGCGAAGAACCGTACAAAAAGCACTACTCCCTGAACAATCTTGGAGAGAGAGAGAGAGAGAGAGAGAGAGAGAGAGAGAGAGAGAGAGAGAGAGAGAGAAGGTGAGGAGGGGGCTGAGAGTGGGGGAAGGAAGGGGCGTGGGGGCGGGGTGGTAGATGTGGGTATATTCTACTGCTCGTCGTTGAACTTACAACTCCCCAACACATTGCAAGGTCTGTTCGCTGAATAAAGCCAGGAGTTGTGTCGGCGCACGTGGGCGGGAATTTAAAAAAAAAAAAAAAGAAAAAAAAAAGGAAAAAGGAAAAGAAAAAGGGGGGGAAAAAAGCGATCTGACGTCACCCGTCACGCTTTTAGCACGTGCAACCCAAAATGCGTGCAATGGGCAAAACATGCTTCTGTTTCTGGCAGGGATAGGACCACGGTCATGTCTGCCGACTTCACCTTGAGCATATCAGTACAGGGTCGGTGCTACTGAATGGAGTCCTTCTATCCCTTCCTCACCCCCCCCCCCCCCCCCCCGCCCCTCCTCACACACCTTCCCTGTTCATCTTGACCCTCTTTTCTTCCCTCCCCATTCCCCACCCCTCCCCCTCCTCTCCCAGTTTTTCTTTCAGTTTTCACAAAAATGAATACATGAATAGCTGTAGAACAAAGAAAATGTAAAACTTTAAAAGAAAAAAAAAAGGAAGAAAAAGAAGAAGAGAAAAAGTTGTCTGGTGAATACTCTCTCTCTCTCTCTCTCTCTCTCTCTCTCTCTCTCTCTCTCTCTCTCTCTCTCCGTGATATAAGATTAGCCATATCTCGTAGTTGCTATTGTTCGTATTCACAACAACAGTAACAACAAACGCCTTTTGTGGATCTTCACCGCTCTTTAAGAAAGCACTCCTTCTTCTGCATACGCAGGCTGATACTCCTGCGGACACTTCCTGTATAGACAGGCAAGGATTAATCCCATCTGCCCAACAAAGGGAGTGGAGTTTTGTGTGTATGACCGTTGTTTTTTTAATCCCGCCATTTAGGCAGCCATACTCCATCTTCGGGGAAAGAAAGCGCTCTCCAAGAAAGCGCACAAGAGATACATTCAGACAGATAGACAGACAGCATACACACAGACAGACAGACAGACAGACAGAGATCTGAACATGGACTTCAATACAGTCGAAATGTTAGATCCAACTGTTTCACCTTCGGTCGATCGAGTCAACGTCCACGCACAGTTTGGGCGATGATGCCAAGAGAAAGATCGAGGTGTTCGGTGTGGAGGGCTCTGAGACTTCACTCAATGTCGAAGGATGGGATTTACGTCCTATTGGCCGAAGCTCCTAAGGGCAGGGTGTCCATGCAGACGGAAGCCTGCATTCTGGGTGGCAAATCTGGTCGTTGGCAGCAGTCTTGGGTTTGGTTCCGGATGGGGGCTGTCGTCTCTTCTTCTTTCGGTTCTGGTTCCGTGTGAACTACAGTTCACTTCGTAGCGCTGGTCGGCCGACTGTCAGCGTCAGTTTTCTTCTTCTCTTCCCCCAAAAGGCCTGTCTCCAGGGCCACCAAGCCGCATTCTTCATAATTGGATGGCTATGGTCCTGTGCCCTACGAAGCCGCCTCAAAGAGGGAGCAGGACGAAAGTCTCTAGAGCGCTGCACGAAATCCCTTCTATGGTCCAACGCTTACAATGGCCACCAGGCGGCATTCTTCATAATTGGATGGATAGACATAACCCATTCCACCTGCTAACAAGATCAGAGCAGGTGGCCATCTTCAGGCTGCGGACCGGCCACAACCGCCTGAACTGTCACCTCTTTACCAAGTTCAGGATCGGTCAGTCAGACCAGTGCCCATGCCAGACCGGCAGTATGACAACAGCACATCTACTGCAGGATTGCCCGTTGCACGAAGCTCTGAGACAACAGATATGGACGGAGCAGACATCAGTGGAGAGGAAGCTCTACGGTGCCCTTGGGGACCTACAGCGCACGGCAGCATTCGTCAGGGGAGAATCCCGTCTCTCTACTCTTAACCCACTGTTGAAGAGCTGCTGGGGTTTAAACCACCGGACGCCTCTAACCTCGGGCATCGAAAACTGTCGCTCTAAACCTGAAGTGTTCCCATCATAGCCTTATCAGAGAGAGAGAGAGAGAGAGAGAGAGAGAGAGAGAGAGAGAGAGAGAGAGGGAGAGAGAGAGAGAGAGAGGGTGTGGGTGGGTGGGTGAGTGCGCACGCGCGTTCTCGCTATGTGTGTGTGTGCGAGCGCGCGCGCGCGCGCGCGCGCGCGCGCGCGCGCTGTGTGTGTGTGTGTGTGTGTGTGTGTGTGTGTGTGTGTGTGTGTGTGTGTGTGTGTGTGTGTTTTCAGACACAGGCCTTTTTGGTGGACACTGACTTCATTCAACCATTAAAGCCAGAAGTGATCTTTCAGCCCGTGATGTATTAGCACAGCCATAAAATCCAGACCCTGTGTATACTGTGCGCATTCTATGGTGTACCATTAGCGCCATCATGCCAACCAATTTCTGTTTTCTTTGTGGTAAAACCGCCTCTCTCGTACCTGACACCAGATTTTTTCTTAAATCACTTTCACTGGTGATATCTGTGAGAATTTCAAAACAGCCCACACTCAGCTTTGATGCTGTCGATACCCACACATACTCCTCTCTCTGTCTCTGTCTCTGTCTCTGTCTCTCTCTCTTTCTCTCTCTCTCTCTCTCTCTCTCTCTCTCTCTCGTTTTCCTTTGGTCTAGCTTTATGTTAAACATAACTTTTAAGTGTTTATATTTCCCATACTCACATTTGGAGATGGCTAGTTTTGTTACCAATACGATCTCATTCACATTTTCCCGTAACATGGTGTTTTTAAATTTCTTTTTTGGAGACTCTGAACAATGCCACCTTGACGTGTATCTCCGATTGAATGTTCTACTTTGTAAGAAAGAATTGTTTGATGTGTTTTCAAGACTTCTGCAAGTGTTCCTAGCTGTAAAACGTATGTTCTGTAAACTCCATCTTGACTACAGAGACATTCCTTTTTGGCGCTGTGTCCGTTCTATTCATCAAAAAGCTTATCTGGTAGAGTTTGTGAGATCATCAGCAAGAGTGGCATGAGACCAGACATAGTAGTCCACTCTAAGTCAACCAAGCAGCTGATCATGATCGAGCTCACGGTGCCATATGAGAACAGAATGGAGGCAGCTCAAATCTACAAGACTGAAAAGTATGCTGATCTGGCAAACAGCCTGAGGAGAGAACGCTATCAGGTCAAAGTCCTCACTGCAGAAATTGGAGCTAGGGGGTTTGTAGGAACGTCTGCATACAGCCTCATGAAACAGCTCTCAGTTGCTGGGAGGGAAAAAACCAGAGCCCTGAAAGCAATGGCAGAAGCGGCAGAGAGGTGTTCAAGCTGGATCTGGTCAAGGAGGAACAAAAGTGAACTTCATAAGGCTTAATTTCCCTACAAATATCAGGTGTCCCTGTGGCTCAGTGGTTAAAGCGCGAGTCATTAAGTGGAAAATGAGCATGTCCAGAGGGTCATGGGTTCGAATCCCAGCCATGGCTCGTCCCAAGATGGGAAAAAAAAGGGGCAGCAGAGGGACATCCGGAGTCATGAACCGGGTGTGGCCCAACCCCCCTAGAGTGTCAGGAGATAAGGGCCGAAACACTTGCTTGAAGGGGGCTTCTCTTCTGAGGACTCTCTGCTGCCACGCTCTCCACGAGTTTCTTTCTACTGATGCATGGGTAAACCATTGACTTCCGGGAATAGGCCGGAGGACGTCCGGGAAAGACCGGAGGACACTGGGAAAGACCAGAACCAAGGGCTCTGTGGGCTGGCTCCCCACTTTGCCTTTAACATGTGGCTACTAAGAATAAAAGGAAAAGATGCTCCCAGGATTCACCGAAAGGGGGAGAGAATGATGAATCCATCGGTGCTCAACCAATCATGACTGCAAATCCCAAACGGACTATGAACATGGACCAAATGGAATATCCATGTGTCTGTGGAAAGCGTTTCGCTACCACCCGTGGCATGAAGATCCACAGAACAAAGATGGGATGTGTGAAGACTCATCTGAATGAGCAGCAGCGCACTGCATCAGCAGATAAGACGTCGGAAGACCAAGGCCAGGATTTAAACCACAGTGCCAAGGACATCCACGCTGTTGGTTCGGATGAGGAATTTGCACAGGCCCTCGATGCCAGGCGCCTGAAACTCAACCTGCCACGAGCAAACGAAACTGAAGATTGGGAGAAACTGGATGCAAAAATCGTCCAAAGACTCGATGCACTGATAGGGAAAAGCACCCTGGAACACAAACTAGCCACATATGGGGACATTGTGTATGCCACATGTAGAGACGCCTATGGAGCAAAACTACCCAAAGAGAAAACACCTCCAAAGAAATCCAGACGCCAAGAAAAGATGGACAAGATCAGGGTCCAAAAGAAAAACCTCAAGATGCAAATGAAGACCGCACTGCCAGCTGAAAAACAAGGCTTGGAAAAACTGTGGAAAGACCTGAAAGAAAAACACAGCGCCCTCAGCAAAGCGGAATCTGCGAGGAAGAGGAAGAGCAAAAAGAAGAAGACACAAGAGCGCTTCTTCAGAGACCCCTTCCAGTTTGCCAGAACACTGTTTGAGCAGCCAAAATCTGGGACCCTAAGTGTGGACAAAGGAGTTCTTGAGCAGCATCTGAGGAAAACATACTCTGACCCACAGAGCAAAGCACCACTCGACATTCAAGGTCTGGTGTGGCCAACCAACCCTGAGGAACAGTTCAATGGCAAGCCTCCAACGTTGGCGGAAATCAAGAAGGTGGTCGACAAAGCCAGAGCCAAATCATCACCAGGGCCAAACGGAATACCTTACCAGCTTTACAAGAAATGTCCCAAGGTGCTGGAGTGGCTCCACAGGCTGCTGCGATCGGCTTGGAGAAACCAGAAGATCAGCGGCCAGTGGATGACGGCAGATGGTGTGTACATCCCCAAAGAGCAAAACTCAAGTGACATCAGCCAGTTCAGGCCAATATCACTACTGAACGTCGAAGGGAAAATCTTCTTCTCTGTCATGGCAGCAAGGCTGACCAAGTACCTGATGGAAAACAATTACTTGGATGTGTCAGTCCAGAAAGGTGGCATCCCAGGCGTGGCTGGCTGTGTAGAACACGCCACAATGATCTGGGACGCAATCCAAAAAGCAAAAACAGAAAAGAGAGACCTGGACGTAGTGTGGCTTGATCTGGCAAACGCATATGGATCTGTGCCCCATGAGATGATACAGTTGGCTCTTGAAATGTACCATGTACCAAAGAACATCCGCGACATGCTCAAGAAGTACTTCAATGGCTTCTCAATGCGGTTCTCTACCAAGGAGTACACAACAGACTGGATCAACTTGGAAGTGGGTATTGCAATGGGCTGTGCAATTTCCCCAATACTGTTCGTGCTGGCAATGGAACTCATCTTGAAAGCAGCAACAAACAACGCGAGACAAACAGACCTTGGCGATGGATACAAAATGCCTCCTCTCAAGGCCTTCATGGATGACACTACAGTGATTTCATCCAGAGAAGACGAGACACGTCATGTGCTGGAGAGGCTGGACGACATAGGTGCCTCATCCAGAATGAAGTTCAAGCCAAAGAAATCACGGAGTCTCTCACTGAGGAAAGGAAAAGTGGCCGGATCTGTGGTCTTCAGTGTTGCCAACCAGGCCATTCCAACAGTCACAGAAGAACCAGTCAAGAGCCTTGGAAGATGGTATGATGATACGCTGAAAGACACACAAAGAGCAAAAGAAACCAAGCAGATGGCGGAGGAAGGCTTGGAGACCATTGACCAGTGTGGGCTCCCTGGCAAATACAAGGTCTGGTGTCTGCAGTTCATGCTGATACCAAAGCTCCTATGGCCTCTGATGATATACGACATCTGCACCAGCATAGTGGAGGCAATGGAAGCCAAAATCAACAAGTTCACAAGGAAATGGCTTGGTGTCCCACCCTGTCTGACTGACATAGCGCTGTACTGTCGCCAAGCAAAGCTGAAACTACCACTGAAATCCATCCTGGAGGAATACAAAGCAGGGAAGATCAGACTTCAAAGCATGCTGGAGGACTCAGGAGACAAGGTGGTAGAAGCAATCAAGCCCCAGCTGAAGACAGGCAGAAAATGGAAAGTTCAAGAGGCGATGGATTCTGCAAAAGAAAGTCTCAAGATCAGAGAAATAACAGGACACACACAGACCAACAGACAAGGACTGGGGGTGACCAAAACTGAATGGTGGTCAAAGGCCAAAGGAAAAGCCAAAAGAGACATGATGATTCAGGAGATGAGAAAAGAAGAAGACCAAAAAAGACTCCAAAAAGCAGTCCAGCAGAGCCAGCAAGGGCAATGGACAACGTGGGAGAATGCACTCCAAAGAAGTCTCACTTGGAATGACATTTGGCACATGGCCCCTCTCAGGATCAGCTTCATTCTCAGATCTGCATATGACCTTCTGCCCTCAAATGCAAACCTGGTGAAGTGGGGGAAAGCAGACGATCCTGCATGCCCCCTCTGCCATGAAAAACAAACAGTGGAGCATGTCCTAAGCTCATGTAAAGTAGCCCTGGCTCAAGGAAGGTACACATGGAGGCACAACTAAGTGCTCAAAGAGATTGTACAAGTAGTCTGGGCTAGTACCAACACCACAAAAGGGAAAATCAGGACTCCAAAAGCACCCGCAACATTCTTCACAGCAGGAGGCAGCAAATCATGGCCAAGAACAACAGTGCCACCCGAAACATGCAGGCAGAGTCTGCTGGACGGGGCAGATGACTGGGAGTGCACTGCAGACCTCCCAGAATGGAAGAGTCACCCAGAGATCATCAGCAAGAGTGGCATGAGACCAGACATAGTAGTCCACTCTAAGTCAACCAAGCAGCTGATCATGATCGAGCTCACGGTGCCATATGAGAACAGAATGGAGGCAGCTCAAATCTACAAGACTGAAAAGTATGCTGATCTGGCAAACAGCCTGAGGAGAGAACGCTATCAGGTCAAAGTCCTCACTGCAGAAATTGGAGCTAGGGGGTTTGTAGGAACGTCTGCATACAGCCTCATGAAACAGCTCTCAGTTGCAGGGAGGGAAAAAACCAGAGCCCTGAAAGCAATGGCAGAAGCGGCAGAGAGGTGTTCAAGCTGGATCTGGTCAAGGAGGAACAAAAGTGAACTTCATAAGGCTTAATTTCCCTACAAATATCAGGTGTCCCTGTGGCTCAGTGGTTAAAGCGCGAGTCATTAAGTGGAAAATGAGCATGTCCAGAGGGTCATGGGTTCGAATCCCAGCCATGGCTCGTCCCAAGATGGGAAAAAAAGGGGCAGCAGAGGGACATCCGGAGTCATGAACCGGGTGTGGCCCAACCCCCCCTAGAGTGTCAGGAGATAAGGGCCGAAACACTTGCTTGAAGGGGGCTTCTCTTCTGAGGACTCTCTGCTGCCACGCTCTCCACGAGTTTCTTTCTACTGTGAATGAACTTCAAATGTAATCATCTTATCTGGTAGAGTTTGTGGATGAACTTCAAATGTAATCATCTTATCTGGTAGAGTTTGTGAAGGAACTTCAAATGTAATCATCTTATCTGGTAGAGTTTGTGGATGAACTTCAAATGTAATCATCTTATCTGGTAGAGTTTGTGAAGGAACTTCAAATGTAATCATCTTTTCTGGTAGAGTCTGTGAAGGAACTTCAAATGTAATCATCTATCTGGTAGAGTTTGTGAATGAACTTCAAATGTAATACTCTTAATGGGGACTCTGTACACTCGTGGACTCCCATGAAGTGATCGTTTATATCAATGTTGAATTTGTGTCTCCAGAAGTGAAAAGCGCGGATGTTGTGATTTCTCTGCTGATCAAGTTTTTTTCTTGTATTTTTATTTGTCAGTGAGTTCAAACGACCTATGCTAGTGTCAGCTTCGCCCCAGATCAATATTCCTCTATGTCGTTTTCTAGTTTAATTTTCTAGTCTGGGGTAATGGCGTTAAGAATTGCAATATGTTTGAATTGGAGATGGCTGTTTTCTTCTATCCCCTACCCCCGTTCTCTTCATGGCTCATAAATTTTACAATGGATATCTTAAAGTGGAGCCAAAAGGTCGTTGTTGCTGTTGTCGTCGTTTTCGGCCAGTTTTGTGCTAAAGTATCAAGGCTTGTAATAAAGTTTCCTTTTCCATATTACTATTATGAAACTTTTTCTGGGTAGAATCAATTAGATCATTTCCTGAGGAATTGTTGATTGCCAAATTGAATGTACACGTGAAATATCAACGTTTGTTCCCCCCCCCCCCCTCTCTCTCTCTCTCTCTCTGTATGTGTCTGTACCTGTCTGTCTGTCTGTCTGTTTCTCTCTGTCTCTTTCTCTCTGAACTGCTGATTACATGCTAGTATGCCTACGTCTCTGTCTGCCTGCCCGTTTGTCTGGCTGGCTGGCTCTCCCCCCCCCCTCCCCCCGCCGCTCTTCTCTCTCTCTCTCTCTCTCTCTCTCTCTCTCTCTCTCTCTCTCTTTCTCTCTCTCTTTCTCCCATAGAATAATATAATGCTGATTATCTGTAGATGTACATCGTTTGCAATGGTGAAAATGCTTTCTTGTTGTTGTTGTTTGTTTATATGGAAGGGAATTGCCAGCGAGATAATTGAAGCTGTGTTGTGATGGGAGCTTCGGGGGGGGGGGGGGGGGGGGGGGGGGGGGGGGGGGGGGGGGGGGGGGGGGGGGGGGGGAGAGAGGCTGCACGTACCAGCGTCATGAAAGATGTTATTTGTAAAATGGACACCGTCATCTTCCGAAGGAATTCTGGATTTTTCAATTGTGATATGTGATGCCTGTCACAATAGTGTCCCCCACCCCGTGCCTGCCCCCCCCCCTCTCTCTCTCTCTCTCTCTCTCTCTGTCGCTCTCTCTCTCTCCTGCCTTTTTTGTTTTTTGTTTTTGTTTTGTCCCAATTAAAAATAGCATGGGGGGGGGGGGGGGGGAGAGTGAGGGAGGGAAAGGAAAAACGATTATTCGTTTGCTCGTGCACCCTGTGACACGCGCACAGAGTAAAATTAAAATGACACAATTTTGAAAAACTCACAGTGGTCGGTTTTCCGCTGCCCCAGACCGCCAGGCACTCTCCACACAGTTTTAGCTGTGAAGTGTGTTCAGAGCCATTAGTAATGACGGTGTAAATCACGGTGACCATGCTAACTCCCCCCTCTCCCCGCGCCACCCTTTTTTTTTTTTTTTTTTTTTTTTCGTGCCCCCTCGCCTCTTGGATACCTGCGTGAGCGCTTGACGCGCACGCATGTTTCAATTCATTTATAATGCAACACGAGGTCTTACATTTTATCTTTGTGCATGCCCCCTTTGCTCGTTTGCGGTGGTCAAGCAAATATCATCTTATTTGTTTTTTGTTTGTTTGTTTTTGTATTATGATTGTAGTGATAATGGATTTTTGCTTTTTCATTTTGATATTGTTTTCCGTGTGTTCATGGTGTATGTGTTTTTTTGTTCAAAACCATTATAAATTCTTTAGTTTGACCGGGTTGGATGGATTCATTTTATGCTGTCAGTTGTATATGAGTTTGTTGACCTCTTTTGGGTTTGATGTATTTACACATGTATGTTATTGTCTTCTCCAAAGCTATCTCGTAAACAGAAATGGACAGTAGTGTGTCTATTCTCTCAATTAACTGTCAGGGCCTCAATAGTTTGAAGAAGAGACGTGATGTCTTCCATTATCTAAGGTGTAAAAAATATTCTGTGTACTTCTTGCAAGACACTCATTTTGAAAAAAAGATGGAACAGTATATCCAGTCTGAGTGGGGCTATAAGGCGTATTTCTCAAGTTACTCTTCCAACGCAAGAGGAGTCGCAATTCTGTTTAATAACAACTTTGAATTTAAGGTTAAGCAAATTGTTAAGGATGATTCTGGAAACTTTCTCATGATACGTGCAGAGATACATAGGAATGATTACCTTTTAGTTAATATATATGGGCCAAATAGGGATGACGCAGAATTTTACAATTGTCTCAAACAAAAAATTGTTGGGCTTAGTATAGAAAATGTTATAATAGGTGGGGATTTTAATCTGGTCCTTGACCCTTCTAGAGATTATCATAATTACAAACATATAAATAATC
Source organism: Conus canariensis (assembly GCA_033310375.1). Lineage (NCBI taxonomy): Eukaryota > Metazoa > Mollusca > Gastropoda > Neogastropoda > Conidae > Conus > Conus canariensis. The sequence continues at coordinate 67,553,714 of CM065721.1, forward strand.
CTCACGCAAAACAGGCTGTTGAAAACATGGTCGAAAATCTAGACCTGAATGATATTTGGCGGGAACTAAACCCAGAGTGTCGCCGTTTTACGTGGAGGAGAACTAATCCTTTTCAACAGGCCAGGCTAGATTTCTTTTTGATATCAGACACAGTTGTTTCTTATACTGATGAAGTAGACATTGAATCCGGTTATAGAACAGATCACTCTGCTGTGTTATTAAAGCTAAAATTTAATGAAGGCATAAAGCGCAATACTTTTTGGAAACTTAACTCGTCTCTGTTGAAAGATAAGTCATATGTAGATGAAATCAATACTTTGATTGAAAACGTTAAAGAAGAATACGCTATAAATACAGAAAATATTAATGAAACAGACGACAAATTACAATTCTCAATTTCTGATGATTTATTTCTCGATTTTCTGTTAATGAAAATAAGGTCAAAAACAATTGCTTATGCTACTGCGAACAAAAGAAAGAGTAATGAAGAGGAAAAACAATTAGAACAAGACATTATTAAGTTAGAAAAAAAAGAAATGAAAACTGAAGATGATATCAGAGTCATTAACGAGAAAAAAGAACGACTGTCGGATATCAGAGGAAAACGAATAGAAGGAGTTTTGTTAAGATCACGCGCTAGATGGATAGCAGATGGAGAGAAAGTTAGTAGTTATTTTTGTAATCTCGAAAAACGGCATTACATTAGTAAAAACATGGCTAGACTAATTGATAAACAAGATAATGTTATAACAAATCAAGAAGACAAACTGAAAGAAGTATATAGTTTCTATAAAACATTATACACAGAAAATGCTGTAGAAAATTGTGATATAAAAGATTTGGTGAACGATATCCCCCATTTAAATGAAACAGAAGCAGCGGACTTAGAAGGTCTTATTACATTGGAGGAAGCGACATATGTCTTAAAGACAATGAAAAATAATAAAAGCCCCGGTTCCGATGGTTTCACTACTGAATTCTTTAAAGTCTTTTGGAAACAGATTGGTGTATTTGTCGTTAGAGCTTTAAATGCAAGTTTCAAGAAAGGAGAACTGTCATGTGTACAAAGAGAGGGAATCATTACATGTATACCAAAAGGTGATAAATCCAGACAGTACATAAAAAACTGGAGACCTATTTCTCTGTTAAATGTCGTTTATAAGATAGGATCCTCTTGCATTGCCAACAGAATAAAATCTGTGTTGCCTAAAATCATAAATGAAGATCAGACCGGATTTATTAGAAATAGATACATCGGCGACAATATAAGATTGATATTTGACACTATATCTTATTTAGATGAAAATGGTCTGCCTGGTTTGTTGTTAAACGTAGACTTTGAAAAAGCCTTTGATTCGATAAATTGGGAATTTATGACGAAAGTCCTAAAAGCATTTGGTTTCCAAAAAGATATTTGTAGATGGATAAGCGTATTCTACAAAAATATCAAGTCTTGTGTTATTGTGAACGGACAGGTTTCACATTGGTTCGATATTAAAAAAGGATGTCGACAAGGAGACCCAATTTCACCATATCTCTTCGTAATCTGTGTCGAAATATTAGCCATTATGATAAGGGAAAATCGAGATATTCGGGGAATAAGAATGAATGAAACTGAATTTAAAATATCTCAATATGCTGATGACACCGAGTTTTTACTCGCAGGGGATAAGAAATCCTTTGAAACTTGTATTGAAGTTCTTTTAAGATTCGATGGTGTCTCAGGTCTTCACATGAATTTGAGTAAAACGAGCGCAGTTTGGCTTGGAAGTGTAAAAAACAGTCAAAACCACTACATGGACCACTTAGAAATTGTATGGAATCCACAAAAATTTAGAATACTTGGTATATGGTTCACAAACGACTTGAAAGATTGCATAGAAATAAACTACACAGAAAGACTAGCAGACGTAAATCATTTGTTCAAAATATGGGTAAAACGCCAAATTACGCCCCTAGGTAGAATAGCAATTTTGAAATCCATCATCCTTTCAAAGCTGACTCATCTTTGGCTGTTTCTGCCAAACCCACCAGATGTTTTCTTTCAAACATGCCAGAAAATATGTTACAAGTTTGTGTGGAATAAAAAAACAGAAAAAATCAGTCGAAAAACAGTGCATAAAAGCATACGGAATGGAGGTATTGGTCTTCCTGATGTAAAAACCTTCGTCACATCCTTAAAACTATCCTGGATCCGTAGGACTGAGAGATCAAACCACAAATGGAAACGTATTCTTCTCAGTAATTTTCCTCATTGGCCTCATATGAGTAAACACGGTCCAGAGATTGTCTCAAAATTTACCAAATATAATCCGTTCTGGGCAGACGTCCTTGAAGCTTACAAACTTTTTTATTACAAATGTCTGCCAAAAAATTCCGCTGAACTACTTGCTGAACCAGTTTGCTTCAACAAACGTATTCAAGTTGGGAAAAGACACATTGTGTCTAAAATGCTTCAAAACAAACGTATCTATTATCTCGCACATTTTTTTGATGATAATGGTCAGTTTCTTTCCCACGGACAATTTAAGGAAAAATATGATGTCAACATTGATTTTCTAACTTATACAGGGTATAAGTTAGCAATAATTGAATTCATAAAAGGATTTGACATTACCATCGAAAACAACAAATGTATTACTTCTCCATTATGTTATAAGATATTGTTTGCCATTTATAAAGGTTCAAAGACTTATTATGATATACTGATTGATAATCAGTTGAGAGCTCCGTGCTGCGATAAGTGGGACATCAAACTTTCACAAGCTCATGACTGGAATTCATGCTTTTTTAATGCACATAAGATTACAGATGTAAAACTCAAGTGGTTTCAGTTGAGAATAATTCACAGGTGCTTAGGTACAAATGTTATTTTGAAAGAAATCGGAGTTACTGATAATGATAAATGCAGTTTTTGCGGACTATTTAAAGATTCTATTGACCATATGTTTTGGAAATGCACTCATGTCAAATGTTTTTGGAGTAGGTTAATTGATTTAGTAAAAGAGAAATGCACTCACGCACAAAATATACGCCTAACAGAGTCTCTCGTACTTTTAGGTTTCGACATAACAATCGCAATTGATTACTGTTTTTACTTCATTATTCTTCTAGCAAAACATTACCTATATAAGTGTAAGTTAGAAGGCAGTCTTCCACATGTAGCAGTTTTCTTGAAAATGTTGACGTATAGATATAGAATTGAAAAATATAACTCATACTTAACCATGAACCACATGGATTTTCATGCCAGATGGCTTGCTTATGAAGCTTTGATTTCTAATACCTAGCTGCTTTAGTTACCGTCTCTGGAACATGTATTTTCAGCATTAATATATAAATAAGTATGATGCATAATATAACAACAGTTACTAGACTAATCGTATTATCTTTTTCCTTTTTTTTTTAATCTTTTGCTGAGGATATCATGTGTGGCCCTTGTAAGCTGCTGAAATATTTCTGTATAGTGGTACTCAAGAAATAATGTACCTTATGATAATAACATATATCATCTTCACTTGCTGTGACCCAACCCATTCTGTCTTCCTGTTTCTTTGCTTGTCTGTTCGTCTGTCTGTCTGTCCGTCTATTTGTCTGCCTTTCCTTTATTATCTGTGTATGCATGCTGATTTATCTTGCTATGTATATACATTTTTTTTCTTTTTTCATCAAACGCATGTATACGTCTATTATGGGTAGTAATATTAGAACAATATGATTAATACAGGTTTATGTATACTTCTTATAGCATTGTCAATAAGTAACCATGTTTTTTTTTATTTATTTTTTTTTTTATTTTTTTTTACATAGACAATGCTATACTGAAACACCCCCCCCCCCTCTCTCTCTCTCTCTCTCTCTCTCTCTCTCTCTCTCTCTACTGTCTATCTCTCTTTTTTTTTTTTTTTTTTTTTTCATGTGTGTGTGGTTTGGCTCTTTGTGTATGTTAGTTTGTTTGTTTGTTTTTCTTGCTGTATACCTAACTCTTAGTTATGAATGTTGCTGTTTATTTCTTTCTGCTGTTCTCTTCATATATGTGTGTAGTTTTTTTTCTTTCTCTTTGTATGTGGAATAACAATAAAAACAAATTAAAAAAAAAAAAAAAAAAAAAAACTGAAAAAAAAAAAAAAAAAAAAAAAAGTTTCCTTTTCCATTAAACAAGTAACATTTGTGTTTCTCTTTTCAATTTGTTTCTTTTTGTGTCCTCCAGAAATGTGTGTTTCTATGTCGCAAAGTTTTTCACCAGAAGTGGAGCACAACATGCTAATACATCTAAAAGATTTTTCAAAAAACTTTTTTTAATGGACGAAGAGAAGAAGAGGCAGACAGTATTGCTATTGATTCACCCCATAGCCCCGGTACAGCTGGACACTAGGTGTCTGAAATGGGGAAAACTGACCAAACAAACTGACCACAGGCCGCCATGCCGTAAAACTAATCTCCGTTGGCGTAACAGTGAATTTGTTTACTTCCTTCCCCCCGTGGCCAGAGAGAGAGAGAGAGGAGAGAGAGAGAGAGAGGATGAACACAACACAGACCGACTTTTCCGTTGGTGGGGTCGCCCTCCCTCCCATTCATAACCGGGACATTTATGTTCGGGACATCCTACCTGGGGCGGGGAGCGGACGGAGGGGTGGAGTGTGGGGGTGGGGGAAGGAGGAGGAGGAGGAGGAGGGAGGGGGGAGGGGATGAGAAAAGGTGGGGGAAGGGGAGTGGTGGTGACGTGGGGGATAATGAGGTGGAGGGGGGAGGGGGAGGGAATCGTCGAAAGGAACAGCAACAGTTGGGGGAAGAGATCAGTCGGTTCCTTTGGCAGACTGTTGTTGGTGTTGATGACTGGAGTGGCAAGCGCTGTGGTTAGTCGGAAGTAAGTCGTCCCTCGTGAGATTCCTGACCATCTTTAACCTCCCCCCCCCCTCCCCCTCCTCCTCCGTCACCCCAACTCCTCTCTTTCTTCGGCTTCTCAGACTGAGCTGTTCCATCAGACGCGATTTCCGAGTTTCTAGAAAGAAGAGAGAAATATTTTTCATTTGACCTAACCTTTGGCGATAGACGGGTACCATTTTAAGGCATTTGTATTATGTATAAAATAGACCGGTGTGACTTTTTATCTGTTAAAAAAAAGAAGATGAATGGTGTCGATTTGGACAATGGGACAGCCATGCTATGGCCCCCTGAACTGTCAACAACATGAACGTCAAATCCTTTGTCCTTTTTCCCTTCTCATCCTCTTCCCCTTCCCCGTCAATGCCCCGACTCTCCTCTCTCTCTCTCTCTCTCTCTCTCTCTCTCTCTCTCTCTCTCTCTCTCTCTCTCTCTCTCTCTCTCTTGTATGTGTGTGTGTGTGTGTGCGTGCGTGCGTGCGTACGTGTGTGTGTGTGTGTGTGTGTGAGAGAGAGAGAGAGAGAGAGAGAGAGAGAGAGAGAGGAGGAGGAGGAGGAGGAGGAGGATTTTTATTTCCAAGGGTAACAGATAAGCAAACACATGTTTTGTTTTGTTTTTATCCGATCCTTGCCCTGCTAAGGGACTAACTAAGCATGACTAGCGACTAAAACTTACAAAACTTGTAACAAACACACATGTCTTTACAAATGCATTAAAAAGTTGATGAGTTGTTCATCCATTAACATTTAAGGCGTAGATGACTTTAAAGGGAAAAAAAGCGATTGGAACAACAAACAAGAATAAAGAAACTGATTTCAAAGAAGAAAAAAGCAGCACACACAGACATAGAATAAGCGATCCTCCTATAAAGAGAGGAGAGAGAGAGAGAGAGAGAGAGAGAGAGAGAGAGAGAGAGAGAGAGAGAGAGAGAGAGAGAGTTACATTCCTTTTGTAAAATATTAACATACAACAAGCTGCTAAAGATGATAATTAGACAACTACAATGCATCAGTAATATCAACACTTTTTTTTCTTTTACATTCACATGATGTGGTTACAAGGCAAGACAAGAACGAACAGTACTACAATCAGTTATCAGTTAGCGACAATAAATTCCTAGCATCAATAATCATAACACTTATTTATCATGATGTGTGTATGTGTGCGTGTGCGTCGCGCGCGCGCGTGTGTGTGTATGTGTGTGTGTAGGGTATGTGTGTGTGTGTGTGTGTGAGAGAGGGAGAGGGAGAGAGATGCCATCATAATCTTCCTTCCCCGCCCCCCCCCCCCCCCCTCCGCTCCCCCATCTTTTTTTTTCCTCTTGAACTGTTCATACACTACCCAAGACTAAAATTATTAAGTTAAGTGACAATACATCGATACGCAGCCGTAAATACGACGAGAGAGAGAGAGAGAGAGAGAGAGAGAGAGAGAGAGAGGAGAGAGACTCGAGCAACAGAGAATGGCTGGGCTGGTGGTTTGCCTGGGGGAGGGCGGAGGGGGGAGGGGAGGGAGGCAGGGGAGGGGTGTGCAAAGAAGTGGAGGGGGGGGGGGGGGAGAGGTTGTCTGAATGTTGTAAACTTCCCCGCGATTGGCAAACGCTTTCTGTGTCACTTACCTGACAGAAACTTCGAGCGGCGCCAATACGTCGGACTTATGTGCCCTTGATTTGTTTGTGAGTCTGTGAAAGTTGTCCTTATTCGCCACTCGCGTATGTAGAGTGGAAAGTGGTGTAGGCCTACAACCTGCATTCAAGTCCACACCTGCATGCCGACTCCCTTTCCAGCGTGGAGAAGATGTTAGGCATTGTTGGAAGCAGATTCGTTGCTCTTTCTTCTTGCTCATGCCGAAATAAAAATTCTTCATTACGTTCTGAATAGAAGTAATTAACCCTTAAGAAAAGCAAAATCTTGGTGAAAACAGTTCCAGGGAACCTCCGGCAGTCACACACACACACACACACACACACACACACACACACACACACACACACACACACCCATATATATATATATATATATATATATATATATATATATACACGCGCGCGCGCTCCCGCACACACACACACACACACACACACACACACACATACACACACACGCACACTCACACACACATACACACACGCACGCACGCATGCACGTACACATGCATGCACACACACAGACACATACACATGCGCGTACGTGAGCGCACTTACAGACACAGACAGACAGACAGATAAACACAACACACACCACACACACACACACACACACACACACATGCGCGCGTGCGCGCGCTCGAACGCATGCACGCACGCACACACACACCACACCACACACACACACACACCCACACACACACACACACAAGGCGCGCGCAATGACA
>CM065721.1:67568470-67573470 GCA_033310375.1 Conus canariensis
CGGGTTTCCTATCAGAACTCACAACGTCTGAGAACGGGTTTCCTATCACAACTCACACTGTCTGAGAACGGGTTTCCTATCGGAACTCAAAATGTCTGAGAACGGGTTTCCTATCGGAACTCACAATGTCTGAGAACGGGTTTCCTATCAGAACTCACAATGTCTGAGAATGGGTTTCCTATCACAACTCACACTGTCTGAGAACGGGTTAACTATCGGAACTCACAACGTCTGAGAACGGGTTTCCTATCGGAACTCACAATGTCTGAGAACGGGTTTCCTATCGGAACTCACAATGTCTGAGAACGGGTTTCCTATCGGAACTCACAACGTCTGAGAACGGGTTTCCTATCGGAACTCAATGTCTGAGAACGGGTTTCCTATCAGAACTCACAACGTCTGAGAACGGGTTTCCTATCACAACTCAAAATGTCCGAGAACGGGTTTCCTATCGGAACTCAAAATATCTGAGAACGGGTTTCCTATCGGAACTCACAATGTCTGAGAACGGGTTTCCTATCAGAACTCACAATGTCTGAGAACGGGTTTCCTATCACAACTCACACTGTCTGAGAACGGGTTAACTATCGGAACTCACAACGTCTGAGAACGGGTTTCCTATCGGAACTCACAATGTCTGAGAACGGGTTTCCTATCGGAACTCACAATGTCTGAGAACGGGTTTCCTATCGGAACTCACAACGTCTGAGAACGGGTTTCCTATCGGAACTCAATGTCTGAGAACGGGTTTCCTATCGGAACTCAATGTCTGAGAACGGGTTTCCTATCAGAACTCACAATGTCTGAGAACGGGTGTCCTATCGGAACTCACAACGTCTGAGAACGGGTTTCCTATCGGAACTCACAATGTCTGAGAACGGGTTTCCTATCGGAACTCATTAAAATTTTGTCTGAGAACGGGTTTCCTATCGGAACTCACAATGTCTGAGAACGGGTCTCCTATCGGAACTCACAACGTCTGAGAACGGGTTTCCTATCGGAACTCACAATGTCTGAGAACGGGTTTCCTATCGGAACTCATTAAAATTTTGTCTGAGAACGGGATTCCTATCGGAACTCACAACGTCTGAGAACCGGTTTCCTATCACAACTCACACTGTCTGAGAACGGGTTTCCTATCGGAACTCACAATGTCTGAGAACGGGTTTCCTATCGGAACTCACAATGTCTGAGAACGGGTTTCCTATCGGAACTCAATGTCTGAGAACGGGTTTCCTATCGGAACTCAATGTCTGAGAACGGGTTTCCTATCGGAACTCACAATGTCTGAGAACGGGTTTCCTATCGGAACTCACGTTGTCTGAGAACGGGTTTCCTATCGGAACTCACATTGTCTGAGAACGGGTTTCCTATCGGAACTAAAAATGTCTGAGAACAGGTTTCCTATCGGAACTCAAAATGTCTGAGAACGGGTTTCCTATCGCAATTCACAATGTCTGAGAACGGGTTTCCTATCGGAACTCAAAATGTCTGAGAACAGGTTTCCTATCGGAACTCAAAATGTCTGAGAACGGGTTTCCTATCGGAACTCAAAATGTATGAGAACGGTATTCTTATCGCGAGTCACAATGCCCGAGATTAAAAGAAAAAAAAAAAGATCAATCACAGCTCACACTGTCTTAGGACGGGTTTCCACGGGTTTCCTATCGCAACTCAAAGCGTATGATAACGGTCTTCCAATCGCAATTCACATGAGAACGGATTCCCTGTCGCAGCTCTCAGTGTCTGAGAGCGAATTTCCTGTTGCAACAATCAGTGTCTGAGAACGGTTTTCTTATTCAAACTCACAACGTCTAGAGAGCGGATTTCCTGTTGCATCTCACGACCAATCTATCGCCCCTGCCCAATTTGTCGCCCGGCGACAGATTGGGCCTCAACACCAGGACCAATCTGTCGCCCAGGCGCCAGATTGGTTCTCAACACCAGGACCAATCTGTCGCCCATTCTAAGTTTTTGAGGGCGATAGATTGGGTCGCACTTCACTGTCCAATCTGTCGCCCCTTGGCCAATTTGTCGCCAACTTACCTTGCTCTCAATAAGTTGATGTTGGGCCACAGTTTCTCACTTTAGGAGAAAGTGTGGGGGCTCACTTTCTCTCACTTAAGAAGAAAGTGTGGGATTGAGAGAAAGTGTGGTCCTTCCCCTTTCGCACTTTCTCCCATGTGAGAGAAAGTATGAGGGCGCCCCCACACTTTCTCCGATTGTGAGAGAAAGTGTGGGAAGTGCCCCATATTTTTATTTATTTATTTATTTTAAATTTCGTTATTAGTTTCTTGTCTTTCCTTAACATCAAACTAAGAGCCAAATGATAATAAAATCTAATAAAAAGTAGTTAAATCAACTAGTTATCACATCCACATAATATAATTCACGCTGGAAAGTAGGCAAACACACAAAAAATGTTGCTTATGTTATTTTGGTGAGTTTATATGGACATGGTATTAAACATTGCCATAAACGTTACCTGTCCAATACTCTCCCTATCGAATGGGGTGACCAAGTAGTTCAGTTTATTGTAAAATCCAAATGTTCACTACTTAGGCTGCGTATGCTCTAGTGGTAATTTTATAATATTCACAACCTAGATAACTACTGGTCAGTGCCAACACTAGTGGTCAGCTTCATGAAAATTTCACGTTTTCACTATTTCACTGCATATTGATGTGTTATAAACGCTTCTTACAGTTTACAATATAGATGTCTGGTGGTCAGCAAGATTGACCAGTGGTCAGTTTCATGTGAATTTAATATTTTCCTGAGTTCACTCCATATTGATATGTTTAATGCTTTCTTTTTAATGTAGCAGACCAGTGGTCTGCAAGAAAGACTAGTGGTCAGTTTTATGTCACTTTCATATTTTCATTATCTCATTCTGTATTGATGTGTTATAGGGTTTATACGCTTCTTAAAACGTAGTATGACTAGTGGTTAGCAACAATTACCAGTGACCAGTTTGGAAAACGTAATTGCTTACTGTTTCTTATACGAATATTTCTGTGCTTCTCGCAATTTAGATGACCAGTGGTCAGTGACAATGACCAGTGATCAGTTTTATGCCAATTCCATATTTCAAAAAATATGTTTGACTGACAGAGTGTTGTTGCAGTGGTCAGTGACAATGACCGGTGATCAGTTTGATGCCAATTCCATATTAAAAAAAATGTTTGACAGACAGAATATTGTTGTGGTATGGGCGTTTCTCTGCGCCTTACAACGCAGATGACCGGTAATCAGCAAGAATGACCAGTTTTCATTGTGATGTAAATTCCATGTTTTCTCTATTTGATTGCATATTATTGTGCGATGAGCATTTTTTTTCTACCTTTCATGACGTAGATGACCTGTGGTCACTTTGATGCAGTATCTATCAATATATATTTTTTAATATGTACGTCTCCTCTTAATATGATGTAGGTCAAAATAGGTTGTATAGATTCTGTATCAAAGAGATCATGAACACCACTGAACTGACCATGTACAGTAAAACCCGGTTAATTGAAAGAGCCTTTGAACCACCTATGGGCTTTTAATTATCCGAATTTAAAATTATCCGCGTGTTGAGTTAATCTAAATTTTTGCCCAATCTAAAAGGAACTCAAAATAAACTTAACAAATTGAAATTAACTGAGCAAGTCGAGGAGTAGTCCCAAGGAATTTCAATTAACTGGGCTTTGTTGCAGCATTAGCATTACTAGGAACCGAAAAGGACGAGAGAGAGAGAGAGAAGAGAGAGAGAGAGAGAGAGAGAGAGAGAGAGAGAGAGAGAGAGAGAGTGAGCGTGGATGTGGGGTGGGTAGGGGGAAGGGGGGAGCAGAGGCATGGTGCCATTCTCATGCTATTTCAATGTGAATACAGACTCTCAGTGTTTTTATATTGTTTTTATTTCTAGCATTTTCTAGACTAAGAAAACGTGTGCGAGAGGTGCCTGCTAGAAGTGACTATCACAAAAGGAATTGGTACAATAAACCCTCACACCAAATTAGAAGAGAATTGGCCCCAATACCCTGCAGTTACAGGGCCGCGATTCTTTATTACCCCGCCACAGGAGTAGAAACACTCCAACTTCAAAAGTAGTTCGCTGTGACGCTGTGTTTTTCTATCCGCTCAAATATTCCCTCTTTAATCATGATGTCTTCCCTATAAGGTCTATCCCATCAGAATATGCAACACCCGGGACCAGTCTGTCGCCGGGCGACAGATTGGTCCCGGTGTTGAAGACCAATCTGTCGTCTGGGCGACAGATTGGTCCTGGTTTGAAGACCAATCTGTCGCCGGGCGACAAATTGGGCATGGGCGACAGATTGGTCGTTAACACTGATCTCCTGATGCAACTCACAATATCTGAGAACGTCCGGAAACGTATTTACTATGTCTAGGTTTCCTGTTGCAACTCACAATATCTGAGAACGTCCGAAACGTATTTACTATGTCATGGTTGCAACTAAGTAAGACAATCACAGGTCACAAAACAATTCCATACTTGCAATCATGGCTGCAATATCCTGACTTGTTACTTTAGCCAACGGCAGGGCCGCTCCCTCATCCAAGTAAACAACCAAATCTCGGACAGAAACACGCCTACACCTCCAGACCAACGGGGTGGTGTGTAGCTTCCAAAGCCCTCTTGGAAAATCTAAGTCGGAATAAAATAATGTCAAAAGTCAACATAATCTCAGTTATTTACCGGAAACTCATGACGGGCGTTGACTTCTGCTTAAGAGACAAACACAAACATTTTCAACTTCGCCGGGGGGGGGGGGGGGGGGGGGGGGGGGGGGGGGGGGGGGGGGGGGGGGGGGGGGGGGGGGGGGGGGGGGGGGGGGGGGGGGGGGAGGGGGGGGGGGGGTGGGGGAGGGGGATCAACTGGACAAAGCTCGCACGTCATCTTTTAGGGAGGAGTGCATTTCTACGTCATAAGGATGGTGACGCTATGAATGACGTGACTCTTTCTGTCACGGGGTGCAGGGTGTGAAAATACA
>CM065721.1:67578470-67583470 GCA_033310375.1 Conus canariensis
GACCTCAATGTCAAAGATGTACGTTCCTGATTCTCACCCCTTACCCAGATACCACCACCCTTCCCCCATCTCTCTCTCTCTCTCTCTCTCTCTCTCTCTCTCTCTCTCTCTCTCTCTCTCTCTCATTTCCCTAAGTTTCAACTGCCAGCCTCTTTCCTTAGGACCAAGCAAGCATGACTCGGGGATGGATTTAAAAGATGTGCCAGCTGACGTCTATAAAAATATCTATGATAAGAAAAAAAAAAATCTCCATTCCCCATCTCAGACTCCTTGCTGTTCTTAGACCCACCATCCCCTCCTCCGGCTCCTTCTCACCCCCCTCCCCCCCCCCCCTCCCCTTTCCTTGTCGGTCTGAACGTCCTCAGTCAGCTGATCGGTGATAGAGCAGCGCGAGGTTGCCACGTGCTCTAGGGCCGGTGAGCACGTGCGCCCGTGACGTCTTTGATCCAAGTTGCAGCCACCACCACCAAGAGAATGCTCCGAGAAGTACCCCCACCCCTCCCCACCCCCGCCCCATCCTACCCTACCCCACCTCCCATTTCCATCTAACTCCTCCATCCCCCTCCACCCCTGACCCCCTTCACCCTCTTCTTCCCTTACTCTATTTTTACAGGCAGTTTGAACTGATGTCAAGATCACCCCCCTCCCTCGAGATCTCCTTTTCCCCCGTTCTACCTTCCAAATCAAAAACTGAAGCAGCACGGTTGACCTTGCAGGAAAAGAAGCAGAGGTTATAATTGACTTTTTTTTTTTTTAATCGATGTCTTTGGCACATCCATGATTGTGCGAAGGAGGGAAAACTGAAGGCTGGCTCTATGGGACCACACCAGCGTCAAAAGATGATAACAGCTGTTTTACCCCGGGGAAAACAGCAATGGTCGTCGAGGAGAATGGTGAAAAGAGGGACAACAGCTAAACTGTTCTCTTTAACTGCTCTCCTGGGGATCACAACTGTTCTCTCTGTCTTCCCGAGGATAATAACTTTTTTCCCCTTTTTCCTGAGGATAATAACTATTTTCCCTGTTTCCTTGAGAATAATAACTGTTTTCCCTGTTTTCCTGAGGATAAAAACTTTTTTTCCATTTTCCCTGAGGATTATAACTGTTTTCCCTTTTTTAAGGTTAATAACCGTTTTCCATATTTTTCCCTGAGGATAATAACTGTTTTCCTGAGGATAATACTGTTTCCCCTGTTTTCCTGACAATAATAACTGTTTTCCTGAGGATAATAGTTGTTTTCCCTGTTTTCCTGAGAATGATAACAGTTCTCCTTGTTTCCCTGAGGACAGTAACTGTTTTATATGTTTTCCTGAAGACAGTAACTGTTTTTTTCCCCTGTTTTCCTGAGGATAATAACTGTTTTCTGTGCTTTCACTGGGAAGATAACTGTTTTCCCTGTTTTTCTGAGCATAATGACTCTTTTCTCTGTTTTCCTGAGTATAATAACTGTTTTCTCTGTTTTCCTGAAGATGATAGCTGTTTTCTCTGTTTTCCTGTGGATAATAACTGTTTTCTCTGTTTTCCTGAGGATGATAGCTGTTTTCTCTGTTTTCCAGAGGATAATAATTGTTTTCTCTGTTTTCCTGAGGATGATAGCTGTTTTCCCTGATTTCCTGAGGATAATAACTGTTTTCTCTGTTTTCCTGAGGATGATAGCTCTTTTCTCTGTTTTCCAGAGGATAATAACTGTTTTCTCTGTTTTCCTGAGGATGACAGCTGTTTCCTCTGTTTTCCAGAGGATAATAACTGTTTTCTGTGTTTTCACTGGGAAGATAACTGTTTTCCCTGTTTTCCTGAACATAATGACTCTTTTCTCTGTTTTCCTGAGGATAATAACTGTTTTCTCTGTTTTCTTGAGGATGACAGCTGTTTTCTCTGTTTTCCAGAGGATAATAACAGTTTTCCATGTTTTCATTGGGTGATAACTGTTTTCCCTGTTTTCCTGGGGATAATAACTGTTTTCCATAAGGATCACAGCTATTTTCCCTATTCTCATTGGGATAAAAAGTGTTAACCTTGTTTTGCTGAGGGAAACGGGCATCACCGTGACGAAAACGTTCACAGGGAAAGCTGCTATTTTCTTCTTCGTCTTCTTCTTCTAACCTTGATAAGCACAAATATAAAACGGCGTCGGCCAAATAAGGAAAAGCTGTTATCGGCTTTTGAAGGATTCATGCTTCCATACAGTTGTGGTGGCGTCCACTACAGTGGTGCTACGAATGGCTGGAGTTGCTGCAGCAGAGGAAGGAGGTGGGTAATAGAGAGAGAAGGAGGGGGTGGGAGGGAGGGCTAGAGGCCAAACCGCACGCGATGGGAACGTGACGACTGATGGGAGGCTGACCAATAGGACCCAAGGGAAAACTTCAGGGTCTCCGGATGAGAAACGGTGTTAATTTATGCATAACCAAACAAGTTTTCAGCTCCACCCCCATCCCCACCCTCTCTTCCCATCCCCACCCCCATTTCCTTCCCCTTCCTACTCCACATCTTGACTCACTCTGCCCGGCTTTTTGCTCCGTCTGTCCACGCCCAATTCCGGACCACCGGCACTGCAGGGATGGAGGGGATGTGGGTCGACTTGCCTCCCAACGTTACGCTCCACTGATCCGCTACTTGAACATGCCCGGACAACCACATGCTGTGACCGAAAGCAATTCAGCGTTTACAAGTGGACAGTAGCACGGTCGGTCAGGCGGCGGGTGAGATCTGCGGTTTTTCCTCCGATTCAGCGATTCTCTTTCACTCCTGGTCGACCAGCTGTTGCGGTCGTTCTGTCCTGTCCACCCCCTGGGCTGAGGTTTGGACTCGGCTACGATTTCTTTTAAAAGGGAGAGACCTACCGGCTTACGGCACTGCCACACTGCAGCCCAAACCTCTAGTAGGTGAGTAGAACTTCTGACTGACTCCTCCATTCTGTGTGTGTGTGTGTGTGTGTGTGTGGCTACAATTCTGTTGATGACAGTTTGTGGGCGTGAACTCTGTGACGTGATTCAATGATTTTGATCGTTAGGAAGAATCGATGACTGTAATTATAAACCGAAAAGAAGGTAACCTGACCGATTCTGTGGCAAAATAATCAGCGTGTTGATGGTGGCCACACAACAGAAGAGAGTCTTCACGAGCCGATCGTTCATCGCTGACATATTTGAACGAAAAGTGTGAAGCTCACTCAACTGCAGTTACGCTGGGGGACAGTGTTAGAGAGTAGGGTTAAGTGGGAGAAGGGGGGAAATCCGTTTGAGATCACGATTGTCGCCCACAGCTGAGGTTTGTTCTAAACAGATCAACACACGTGTTATCCAATCAGCTGACGTTCTAAGGCATAGTTGCAGTGCGATAGCGAATAAGAGAAACAGTGCTTGGTATGTGGTTTAGGCAAAGAAGGCCTACATACATGTCTCTAGCATCGATTCTATTAACCGGCTCGTTTCAATGTGCACTGTCGCTGAGACGTGCATACCGACGCTGCACAATGGTCATCGGTATTTTCTTTTCGTTTTTCTTATAAATGTTGCCCTGTGAGCCCGATTTAGCAAGACGTGAATTTCATCGATTACTGGCATGTTATTACCGCTAATGTCGAGGATAGGATGGGGATGTTCATACTGGAAGTCAGAAAGAGAGAAAAAAACTCTTGACACTTTCACTCTTGGACAAGCAGAGAGAGAGAGAGAGAGAGAGAGAGAGAGAGAGAGAGAGAGAGAGAAAGAGAGAGAGAGAATGTTGGCTGATACCTTTTATTTCAGAGTAAGCGTACACCCCAATACTCGGGCATAATATTATATACTGTATGATTCAGTAAAAGTAGTTGGCTCATTGCTCCTGGTTGTATTGTTGTTGTTCTTTCTAATGAAATTACAGTCTGAGTGAATGGTGTCTAGAATGTGGTATTTTTGTTCTGATGTTTCTAAAATAATGTGCATGAAAGTACTTGCTTTTGCCAGGCTGCTAATGGATCTCTCTCTCTCTCTCTCTCTCTCTCTCTCTCTCTTCTCTCTCTTTCTGTGTGTGTGTGTGTGTGTGTGTGTGTGTGTGTGCGCGCGCGCGCGCGCGCGTGTGTGTATGTGTGTGTGTCTCTCTCTCTCTCATACACACTCGCACACACACACACACACCACGCACGCACGCACGCAGGCACGCACGCAGGCACGCACGCACGCACGCACGCACGCACGGACGCGCGCGCACACACACACACACACACACACACACACACACACACCGGTTATTGCCATCACCACCACAACCACCAGCCTCCCTCTATCACAGCACAGACAAGAGTTGATTTATCACGGTAATTAAAGCAGTTCTAGGACGCCTCAGTGGAGAGTTCCTCGAGTGATCATTTTGGAAGACGCCGAAGTGCGCTGATAACGAAAAAAAAATTAAGTGAAAGCATGAGATTACCGTGAATGTCTAGACAACAAACTGTATCTTCCGCATCCGAAGCCTGAAGTAAAATGAAAGAATGTGTGATCTCCATCGTCATGTTTTTTGTTTCTTTGTTTGTTTGCTTGCTTGCTTTTAATATCTGCTACCTAAAGGCCTCTGCTGTCGTGAAAGCAAGATTATTATTTATATTACTGTTATAGAGATAGTAAAAATAATAACGATAATAATAATAGAAATAGGAATACCACCCCTGCCCCACTTTTGCCGGATGTCATTTTTTTTTTTCCTCGAAACTCCCGAGAGACGGAAATGACATACGACTGAGTTATTCATAGGCATCATATTCTCCGGTTGGTAGCGTTAAAAACGTGACTAATTCGCCAGTCACCAGTCTTGAGAACGTTTACATAATTCAGCGAATCGGGCTTCCCGACACTTATGTTCACTACTTAGAAATGAAAGATTGAAAAAAAAATTCCCAAACGGACCTTAAAACGCGTAACCTCTAAAACAATGAAACAAACACACGGACCTTAAAACATGTAACCTCTGATTTCGCTTGAAAGTCACTTCATACCTAGATTCAAAGAACGTGAATGTTGTCGGAAG
>CM065721.1:67588470-67593470 GCA_033310375.1 Conus canariensis
AAAGAACAGCCATGAAGAACAGAAAGAAGAACAGCCATGAAGAACAGAAAGAAAAGCCGCCATGAAGAACAGAAAGAAGAACAGAAAGGAGAACAGAAAGAAGAACAGCCATGAAGAACAGAAAGAAGAAGAGCCACGAAGAACAGAAAGAAGAACAGAAAGAAGAACAGAAAGGAGAACAGAAAGAAGAACAGCCATGAAGAACAGAAAGAACAGCCATGAAGAACAGAAAGAAGAACAGCTATGAAGAACAGAAAGGAGAACAGCCATGAAGAACAGAAAGAAGAGCCGCCATGAAGAACAGAAAGAACAGCCATGAAGAACAGAAAGAAGAACAGAAAGAGAACATAAAGAAGAACAGCCATGAAGAACAGAAAGAAGAACAGCCTTGAAGAACAGAAAGGAGAACGGCCATGAAGAACAGAAAGAAGAACAGCCATGAAGAACAGAAAAAAGAACAGCCATGAAGAACAGAAAGGAGAACAGCCATGAAGAACAGAAAGAAGAACAGCCATGAAGAACAGAAAGAACAGCCATGAAGAACAGAAAGAAGAACAGCCATGAAGAACAGAATGAAGAACAGAAAGAACAGCCATGAAGAACAGAAAGGAGAACAGAAAGAAGAACAGAAAGGAGAACAGAAAGAAGAACAGCCATGAAGAACAGAAAGAAGAACAGCCACGAAGAACAGAAAGAACAGCCATGAAGAACAGAAAGAAGAACAGCCATGAAGAACAGAAAGAACAGCCATGAAGAACAGAAAAGAACAGCCATGAAGAACAGAAAGGAGAACCGCCATGAAGAACAGAATGAAGAACAGAAAGAACAGCCATGAAGAACAGAAAGGAGAACAGAAAGAAGAACAGAAAGAAGAACAGAAAGGAGAACAGAAAGAAGAACAGCCATGAAGAACAGAAAGAAGAACAGCCATGAAGAACAGAAAGAACAGCCATGAAGAACAGAAAGAACAGCCATGAAGAACAGAAAGAAGAACAGCCATGAAGAACAGAAAGAACAGCCATGAAGAACAGAAAGAACAGCCATGAAGAACAGAAAGAAGAACAGCCATGAAGAACAGAAAGAAGAACAGCCATGAAGAACAGAAAGAAGAACAGCCATGAAAACAGAAAGTTAATTTTTGAGGGACAGAATCAAAATGAGCCGGAGATTGGGCTGCCATCATCGAAAGGCGCCAAATTTCCAGGTTAAAAAAACAGATGATACACAAAGTGTCGCATGTGCACTGGACCTCCTGCATGGTAAGCCGGGGTCATTTGGGGCAACTGTTCTTTCACTTCAAATTCATTGATTTCATGGTGACTAGGTTACCTCGCTGGCGACCACCGTCCTTGCTCTCATTAAGTTGTTAAACATTTCCTTGTTGGTATCACATCTCGTTACCTTTATTTATTTATTTTTTTAGTTTAACTGTTGTTCACTTATTGCAACATCTCCATTATATGGGGGATATGATCAGCAGGAGGTTCATCTCTCTGTCTGTGTCAGTCTCTCTTCCCTCTCTCTCTCTCTCACGCACTCACACACACACACACACGCACGCACACACGCACGCACGCACGCACGCACGCACGCACAAACACACACACACACACACACACACACACACACACACACACACACACACACATACGAGCGCGCATGAACATTGTGTGTGTGTGTGTGGAGAGAGAGAGAGAGAGAGAGAGAGAGAGAGAGAGAGAGAGAGAGAGAGAGGACGGCTAGCTAAAACATTCATGTATTTTTTCAAGACAGACAGAAGTGTACATACAAGCATGGTCATCATTATTGTTTCCTACAGTTTCCAAAACCAACACACTAAAATGTTTGCTGTTGTTTGACGAGGTGATTCATAACTGCTTTCACACTCATTGATCACCCAGACTTGGCCGGCTACGAAGCCAGATTCCCGTGGAGCTTTGTGGACAGAGGGGTCAGTCTGCAATAACCCCGAGCTCTCTGCCGTCTGTGTGCAGTCGGACCTGAGCAAGCTGTCGCTGAGTGCTAGTGGCATGTGGGAGAAGATGACGGAACAGATGATGCCAGAAGTGGGCAAGACCATCCAGTTCTTCAAGCTGCTGCCGGGTAAGACCCATCGCCCTGTCTGTCCCGTGGAATGAGCTATTTACAGAACATTCCCATCGGTCCCGTCATAGTCTGCGTCCATGGCGTGAAAACGATGTATTGTTCACAGTAATTCATGGATACCAGCGATTGATGTATTTCTCTCTTAGATACAGAAACCGTCCCATGATACTGAAAGCAACGAAACTTTTTTTTTTCAATGAGAAAACTGTACCGTTTTGGCTTGTTCTGCATTTAGGAAACAAATGAATGTAACAAACTGCATATAAATCTGTTCGAGCAAATTAAGTAACAGGGTTTCCACTAAACCGAAATATTTCCTTTGAAAAGAACAACAGCAAAGTAAAACGACTTCAACAAAACTGAACAACGCAAGTTCTTGTGAAACTATCGAAGGTACATCAGTAGCTTAGCACGGCTCTGGTGATGATGTTGCAGGGTTGAATGAGCTGTCTCTGGTGATGATGTTCCAGTGTTCAGCAAACTCTGGAAATGATGTTGCAGGGTTGAACGTGTGGTGATGATGTTGCAGGGTTCCCTGTTGACGATGTTGCGGGGTTCAAAGAGCTCTGGTGACGATACTGCGGGGTTGAACGAGCTGTGGTGGTGATGTTGCAGGGTCCTCTGGAGATGATGTTGCAGGGTTCTCTGGTGATGATGTTGCAGAGCTTTCTGGTGATGATATTACAGGTTCTCTTGAGATGATGTTGCAGAGCTCTGGTGATGATGTTGCAGAGCTCTGGTGATGATGATGCAAGGTTCAACAAGCTCTGGTGATGATGCTTCAGGGTTGAACGGTCTCTGGTGATGATGATGTTGCAGGGTTCAGCGAGCTGTGTCTGGACGACCAGATGCTGCTGATCAAGCAGGGCATGTTCGAGATCATGATGACACGCTTCTCCATGCTTATCGACCACGAGAAGGACACCATGCTGGACCCCTCCCATAAGATGGTGTGCCCACGGTGAGTGAGTCGGGGTTGCTGGATCATTTATTGCCATGAAGAAAGATGACTACGGCAAAACACAAATATTTTGTTTTCATCGTTGTTTCCGGTGCTGATCAAGTATGCGTTTGTGTCGCTCCTCATTTTCCACTCCATCCCCTTTTCACCCTTCACCCTCCTCTCGACATAGATGCATTTGGAACACACGCAGAACAGCAAAGCTGAAGCTCGGATAACTTTTTTTCAGTGGAACGTTCGTTCAAGATGTACTCGTCGGTAAACAACGTATGAGCTGACGTGTTTTCATCTTTATTTACAGTAGTCGAAATTATTAATACATTTCAGCATGCATCTTGAAAGTCTGACAGGGTCTGGCCATCGTGTCATGAACCAGCATTGAGGAACTGATTTTCTAGCATAAAATTTGTAATTCAACGAGGAGATTTCAACCCATGTCTTGAAGTTGTTTTTATTGAACAACAGGCAGAATTCAAGCACTTAAATCATCCGTATGCCAACTCGTGAGGAAGCAGTTTTTAACACATTAATTTTGCTGGAACTGCCCCAAAGTACGAACGTTCAAAGACGATAAAAAGTACACTTGTTGTGGATGATGACAGACACATGAACCTGACGACTTTTTTTTCCCCGGGTTGTGTTGCAGGCGGGTGATTCAGGAGATGCCCATGGGCAAGTTCCTGGACAGCTTTTTCCATGTGGGTGCCCGCTTCAACCCGATCGGGCTGAAGGACAATGAGATCGGCCTGTTCACCGCGGTGCTGGCCTTCAGCCCCAGCCGATCTGGCCTCAAGGAGACCAGGCTGGTGGCCACCATCCAGTCTCTGTACCTGCGGGCCCTCTTCAGTCTCATCAAGCAGAATCATTCGGGTGAGTGGAATATGATGGCATGGGAATGTTCCCTCGGGCAGACTGCCTAACATTCTGTATCATTCTTGAGATCAGTGTTAATCTGAACAGATTTCTCGGATGGCTTTAATATACCTCTGTATATTTTGCTCCCTCTGATTTCAATTTTGTAGATATGGGACAACGTTAAGATTTGGAAGGTACATTTCCGAGACTTGTGTTCTGCTTTTCTTCTTTTGTACTTTTTCCTCTATGGGCTGCCCAACAGAACTATCCGTTCAGGGGAGTGGGTAGCCCTGGTGGGGCGAGTGAAGCCTTTGGTTTATTATCACATGGTTCCTATATCTATATTTCCATTTTTTCATTGTTTGCTGGTATCCATTTGCTCTGAATAAAACAAAGACATCAAAATTAACAAACTTTTATTCAATGCCAGTCCATTCCATTTTCATGACAAGATTCCTAGGCATTGTTTGACAGGTAAAACCTTCAAAGAAAAATCACTATGCTGCCAAATGAAAGAAACGAATTACAAAACAGTGTTTCTTCCTTTCTTTTCATGGCATCGTAATTTTTCTTTCAAGTTTGTTTTTCAATTTCTGCCTGCAGTCCCCTCATTTTGAAACTGGCAGGTGAAAGAATTGCAATAGTTTTTTTTTCAGTTTTCGTCCAGTCTAACTGACACAATTACCTTGTTTTCCTTATGAACCCGCCCATACAAACCAGACTTCATAAGAGTGTCACCGAATCGAAGCCCTGAAAACCGCTTATTTAGTGAGGGGTCCATATGAAACTAGACTTGCGTTATCCAAACAAGACGTAAATGTAACAGTGAAAATCATTAAACTTGGTATGAATGGAATCTTTACTGTAGCTGAAAGCAAAACAAACAAACAGAAAATCCAACAAAAAAACCCTAATCACCTTTTGTTACAGTACGCTTGTCTGTTTTGTGTCTTGCAGACCCAGACAGCACGTTCAGCCAAGCTCTTGGCCTGGCCCCCATGTTTCGTCGCATGAACGAAGAGCACAGCAAGGCCTTGGCGGCAATGAAGATGCAGTCTCCAGACGCCTTCAACAAGCA
>CM065721.1:67603470-67608470 GCA_033310375.1 Conus canariensis
CAGAAGAAATTACGCAGTGCCACGATTTGAAAGTGGGGGGGGGGGGGGGGGGGGGGGGTCTACACTGATCATTGACTGTTTCACACTGTCAGGTCATTGGAGTGTGCCCTGTTATAGACAGAAACTCTTAAGTAATTGATTTTGAAATACACACGCCCTGCCATACTGGAGAAAAATTGTTTGTGCTTGTCACAACTTGAGAAGAAATCATAATAACCAAACATTAGCGTCTCAATAAGCTCTTGAATTTTACTTTTGTCCATCACTGCAATGAAAGTCACAGATGCGTTATTATTTGTTGGTGTGTACAATCAAGAGTTCTTTATTATTAGCAGAGATCAACCAGCTCATAGACATGATCCACAAGACCTACAGAGATCACCTCAGGGTCAAGACCTGCGAAAAGAAGAAACAGAAACATCAGCAGGCCAGGCTGTTCATTCAACAGAAGCTTCTGCAGGTGAAGAACGACTGGTGGGAAAAGAAAGCAGAAAGTCTGCAAGCTGCGGCTGATATCAACGACATGAAGACATTTCACGAGGGCCTTCGCACCATCTATGGACCAAAGACTACTGGGTCAACACCCATTCGTGCTTCTGACCAGAGCGCACTGCTGACAGATGAGACTGGCATCCTTGCTCGCTGGGCTAAGCACTTCAATTCTCTCTTATATAGAGACTCGTCAGTATCTGAAGAAGCAATCGCAGTGCTCCCCAACCGCCAGTGAAGAAAATCTCTGGCAGACCCACCCTACAGTGCAGATACTGTGAAGGTTCTGAAGCAGACCACGTCCGGGAAGCACCAGGAGCAGATGGAATTCCAGCTGACATCTTCAAGAATGGAGGCAAGGTACTCCTGGAAAAGCTGCCCAACCTCTTCCAGTCCATATGGGAAAAGGAAGAAGTGCCCCAAGACCCCAGAGATGCCTCTATTGTGCACATCTACAAGGGGAAGGATGATAATGCGTCCAGTGACGATCTTCTTGGGATTCCCCTCTTGTGTCATCGCAGGAAAGACTCTTGCAAGGTCATTTTGAACAGACCCATCACCCACATAGCAGACTCCATCGTTCCTGAATCACAGTGCGGGTTTTGTGCAGGCAGGAACACAACCGACATGGTGATTGCTGTTCGCCAGCTACGGGAGAAGCGTCGTGAGCAGAACCAGCAGCTCCACATGTCTGCTGATCTCATCAAGGCCTTCGACACCGTTAATTGGATTGGTAATTGGAAGGTCCTTCACAAGTTTGGTTGCCTGAAAACTTAGATATCACTGGTAGTTTCATTCCATGATGGCATGCAGGCGAGGGTGCAAGAAAAGAGATTCCTCCGATATTCCCGGTGAAAAACGGAGTGAAGCAGGGATGCGCTTTAGCTCCCACCCTCTTTTCCGTTCTGTTTGCTGCGATGCTGATTGATGATTTCCAGTACTGTGACAAGAGGATATACATCCAGTTTCGTTCAGATGGAAAAGTCTTTAACCTTCGACGACTTCAGGCGAAGAGTAGACTATTTAATGCGCCTCTGAATGCGTTCCTCTTTGCTGATGACTGTGTACTAGCCACGCACCCCCATGAAGACATCCAGTGCATCGCAGATCGTTTTGCAAGGGCCTGTCAACGCTTTGGACTTTCAATCAATCTTGGTGAGACCGAGGCCATGTTCCAGCATTCACTGCCCGGAGCTGGCAGTGCACCACCACCACCTGTCTCATCAACATCACAGTGATACAAATGTGGACAAGTTCTGCTATTTGAGCACCACTGTTAGCATCTACGGATCTATAGACGCAGAAGTGACGTTGCGCATTGCAAAGGCCAGCTCTGCCTTTGGAAGACTCTCAAAGAATCTGTGGTAAGACTATGGCATCAATTTTGCAAAGAGGTGGCTGTGTACAGAGATGTAGTTCTAAGTGCTCTCCTCTACTGTTGTGAGCCTTGGACCACGTACCGCCAATACATCCAACAACTCGAACAGTTCCATTAACGATGCTTGCGTCAGATCTGCAGCATCAAATGGCAAGACAGAGTGTCTAACCTACAGGTCCAGAAAAAGTGTGGCCTACCGAGCATTGAGTGTGTACTTATCAAAAGCCAGCTCCGATGGAAAGGACACGTTGTCCATATGGAGAACAGCAGAATTCCAAAGATGCTGCTCCATGGACAACTGAAGGAAGGACAACGTGACCACAGAACGCCTCTCAAGAGATGCAAAGACACCTGAAGGCCAAACTCAGAAGCTGCAAGATCGACACTGCTTCCTGGGAAGACGTCGCCCCTGACAGAACACAACGGAAGCAACAGTGTACCCAGGGCTCAAAGACATTCGAGCGCGACAAAGCAGCCGCCATCCAGGAAAAAAGGATCGAACAAAACAGGCCCCATCCTTGCAGGACTCCATTCCATGCAGCGTTTGTGGACTACTTTGTGCCTCAGGAATTGGTCTTCATTCCCACACGAGGACCCACATCAGCAGATGACCTGCCTGCCTACTCATCCGTCGGACACGACGGTAGAATCCATCAGTATATAGTCAAGAGTTACTATTAGCAGTACACATTAGGCCACTCATATACAATTACTGGAATGGCAGTTATAATATCTGATACATGAATGTTCACATTCTATGAAACAACAGAAAAGGATGATTGTTGTTACACTGAACAAAAATAAAATCCCTTAAATTCTCACATTCTGTGAAACAACAGAAAAGGGCGATTGTTGTCACAGCTGGATGGAAAAAGGACATTTCTCAAATTCTCACATTCTGTGAAACATCAAAATTTGATAAGGATGATTGTTGCCACACTGAACGAAAACATAAAATCTCTCAAATTATCACTTTCTGTGAAACAACAGAAAAGGAGGATTGTTGTCACAGATGGATGAAAAAAAGAAATCCAAAAAATTCTCACATTCTGTGAAACATCAATTTTTTTTTATAATAAGGATGATTGTTGCCACACTGGACGGAAAAAAAATATCTCAAATTCTCACATTCTGTGGAACAACAGAAAAGGATGATTGTTTCCACACGACGGGAAAAAAAATCCTTCAAATGTTACACTCTTTGACAGAAGAGATGAGGTTGAATGTTGCCACAGCTGGACGAGAAAAAAGCAAACAAATGAAACTCTGATCTAGTTTCAAAATGACGCGACTGCAGGCGGAAATCTAAACAAATTCTAAAAATCATAAGGCTCCGCCGAAAACATGTTGACAAACGAATCACAAGACAAAACACAACTATGAACAGTGAAGAGAAATATCTAAAAAGGAAAATAATTTTGCTTTTCATCCTCGTAAAACAGCAGTCTACATGATTACACAAAGGCACCCAAGTACGTGTACGTGCAACAGTTCTTCTCGTTTGATTTTCTCCGATAGGTACTTAAAAATGAGTTCCGGCGTGCTGCGGTGTCCTCACCTCCAAAATACTGACTTTTACACTTCTCTTTGGAAGCCAGAATGATTGCCAGTGTCGACGGCGCACTTTCATATTCTTCCATTATTTTCTTCATCTGTGTTGCTGCATTTCTTTCAACTTCCTAAATAATTTCAATTTTTCGCTTTAGCGACAGAATTTTGCGACGTGCAGACGCCATGATGAAATGGCCTATTAAATCAAAGCCTGGCATCCTGACACCCACCTACCCCTTTACCCCACCCTGGTCCCTCTAGCATCTGTCCTCCATCTACAGTCACTGAACTTGACCCCACGTGAGTCGACTGCTGTGCTTCGATAATCATAGGCACTCGCATGATACGACATTATAATACGATTTTATTATCAGACGTGACGTTTACCATATAACAAACATACAGTAAAAAAACAATGTGTACTTTCAATCTACCTATATGAAACTGTGACAGAAAATGAAACAAGTTCATGCACCCAGTCAAACATATGTATAAATGTGTGATTTCTATTTAGTGCAACGCATAGACAGCTCTACATTTCATGGTCTATGAGGACACTCCTCCATCTACCTGGAACAGTATGCAACAGTAAGAAGCAATATACATCGCAGCGAACTAACCAACCATTTCCGAGAAATGGTTCCCAAACACAAACGCAACCACTTCGTTATATCCGGCTTAAACTCTTCACAGGGCCGAACACATGATTCACTGTTGGCAGCTGATTCGTTATAACCGGCGTGATGGCCCGCTGGGGACTCCAAACCGTTTGGTTATAAGCGGCGTTTCGTTACATCCGACTTCGTTACATCCGTATTCTTAGTCATCCTTTTTGCTTCGTTATACCCGGCATTCGTTGTATCCGACTTCGTTATAAGCGGCTTCGACTGTACTTTTAAGAGTACAAGCCTAAAGAAAATTATTCCTGAGCCATTCTTGAGTAGTTTTAACAGTCCCGAGAAAAATAAAAATTTATTTCGATGACTAGTACCGGTAAGTTGCTGCTTTTATAACTAGCAAGAGAGGGGGTGGAGGTGAAATTTTACCACAACTCTAATAGAGAAAACATTCTAAGAGGACACACCTAGAGGACACACCGACCCAACCCCAACTCTCGTCACAGCGCTCATGTGTCCGTTGTCAACCATTATTTGAGTGCTTTGTCTGTCTGTCTGTCTGACTCTTTCTGCCCGAAAACTTCTACTCAGGTGATCTTTAAGATCTGTCTGTCTGTCTGTCTGTCTGTCTGTCTGTCTGTCTGTCTGTCTCTCTCTCTCTCTCTCTCTCTCTCTCTCTCTCTCTCTCTCTCGGCCCGAAAACTTCTAAGCAGGTGATCTTCAAGGTCTGTTGAAGACTTGCCCCACCTTCTCCATTTGGTTTCTGCAACAAGTCTTGACAGGACTTCTTCAAAGTTGCTCTTCAGAGAATGCAGAGAGTTCCTCCATCTTTCTCACGGTCTTTAGACCCGGAACCTGTCAATTTGAAGTGTGGTCTGTCTGTACCTAACTGTTGGATACCGCACCTGATCCTTTTTTCACTCTGAGATCCTGCAGGCTTCTTCTCCCTTTCCGGGCGGTGGCGA
>CM065721.1:67610970-67613470 GCA_033310375.1 Conus canariensis
TTTATCTGGAATTCCATCACCATATCTATGTACTTCATTGTTGATTGATAGAACTTTGAATCTTATTTGTGCTATACACATTCGTATGACACTTGCACTTCTCCTTTTCAAAAATCACTTTGCAAGATCGACAACTCTCAACCTTTCTCTCTATCGAAAAGCTACATGTTATTCTTGTGTAAACACAGGCTATCTACTCGTTTCTGCTTAAACATGTAAAAAATTTTTTAAAAGCATATCTATTCCCAGCACCTTGTCGCAACTAAACTAGATTGAAACCTGAGAGAGAGAGAGAGAGAGAGAGAGAGAGAGAGAGAGAGAGAGAGAGAGAGAGAGAGAGAGAGAGAGAGAGAGAGAGAACGATATTTTATTCAAAAAAAGGCCAAAGTCCCATTTGAAGGGGAAATATACATGGCTAATTGAGAACTTTTCACGCACTTTGATGTACATAATCAGTATATGCCTGGTATTATATGAGTTACAATAGCATCGTATTGTATCATATTATAGTGCTCTGCCGTTTAAACGACTTATACAATTATTCATAACACCTTCATTCCTCGACGACAAAAGTAAGACTAAGCTAAATAATGATGGTCTACGATAATACTTGGCAGGGATATATTTTGCTCTCAAATCATTTAGTGCTGGGCAACACAAAGCAAAGTGGACTTCATCCTCTACACTGGATCCACACATACGGCACAGCAAAGACCTGTTACCTTTTTCATACCTCTGACTATGCACTGCTATGTCACAGACACCTAATCTACGAGAGAGAGAGAGAGAGAGAGAGAGAGAGAGAGAGAGAGAGAGAGAATATATTTGCGTTCTTCCTTTTCCAACATCAGTAGTGCTTCCTGAACACCAGCGTGTATGACCTAGACCTGTCTACTGATTCGACTGCAACCATAACACTGATCACTGTTCCTAACCGGCTCACCGGCAGTCGCTCCGTGGAGGCTCTGCACGTGATGAATGTTGCTGCGACTTTCTCCCACTCTGACGCTGGTGGACAGGTGTCGGACTGCAGAAGAAACTCTTCCTGGTTCACTCAGCAGCCGGCGCCCGGTGTAACAGCCCGTTCTTACCCGCCTCTGGAACTTACCCCGGGGTAAGTCTGGGCTAGCCTGCTTTTACACCCGAGGGTCATTCTAGGACTAGCTAGAACTTACCCCCCCCCCCCCCCAGTTGGAACTTACCCCCCCCCCGGGGGGGGGGGGGGGGGTTTAGAGTCTCTTGAGTACCTGTGTACCTTAGCTTGTACAATGCAGATGACTAGTGGTCAGTGCCACTGACCACTGGTCATTATGACGTAAATCGGAGATTTTAACTATTTCACAGCTAATTAGTGTTTCCCGAGTGCTTTTGTACCTTGTACAATGTAGACCACTTGTGGTCAGTGCCACTGACTACTGGTTATTATGACGTAAATCGGAGATTTAAACTATTTCACAGCTAATTATAGTCTCCCGAGTACCTGTGTACCTTGTACAATGCAGACTACTGGTGGTCAGTGCCATTGACCACTGGTCACTATGACGTAAATCAGATATTTCGACTATATTACAGTTAATCAGTGTCTCATGAGTGTTTGTATACTTTGTGCAATGCAGACAACCAGTGGTCAGTGGTCAGTGGTTGGTGTATAGGCCCAGTCCTATCACAGACATGCATTTTGTGCAATTTCTTGGCTCTGTCCATTTCCCACCAAGAGCTGAGTGTCTAATGGACTCATAATTTTTTTAAAAATTTTACGACGATAATAGATAAGCACTGATGCACTTTTCTTTTTAGGTCCAGTCCTTGCCCTGAGAAAGGACTGCAATATGCAGTCAAATGAAATAATGTGTGAACAACACAAAAAAATCGGTCATGCAAAGATAAAGGAATATCAAACGAAAAGAAATTGGAAAAGAAAGAAGAAAATAAGAACAGGGGGAAGGAGAAGCACACTGTCGAGTTTCATCCACCCAAAGGATGTGTCTCCCAGTATCACATTTACCTGACCAGCATTGCAGCTCTCTCTCTCTCTCCTTCCGTCCCAGTTGACGCCAAGATCATTATAAGAACCACTGAGTACAGCCGTGCCATACAGTCTCAGACCAAGCTGAACTCAAAATCATCATCATCTCAATCATCGTTACAATTCTCATCAGTTAAAAAAAAAGTTTCATAGAACAGCCAATGGACTTGGTGCCCTGCTCCCATGGTGACCTCAGTTACGCCAATTCTCTCTCCACATCCATGTCCATGATGACTTCTTGTCAAGGTCTAGTCCAAGTAAGTCCATGTGATCTGCCGGTGGAAGGACGTTGTGGCAATCTTCAGAAAGGGCGTCAGGGTAGGGGTGCACTTTCACGCAGGCCTGGCTCCGTAACAAATTAAGCTATCTACTGTCGCCGATAACTCAGGTTGTGTCCTTCTTCTGTTGAATCAGGATAGCTACCACAGAACACCACTGAAGTGACTGGGCAGCAATGATGACCTGGTATTGATT
>CM065721.1:67615970-67635970 GCA_033310375.1 Conus canariensis
ATCATGTATGCGTGTGTGTGTGTTTGCATCTGCTTGCTTGCTTGCTTGCTTGAGTGCGTGCGTGCGTGTGTGTGTATGTGTGTGTGTGTGTGTGTGTGTGTGTGTGTGTGTGTGTGTGTGTGTGTGTGTGTGTATGTGTGCATGTTTATGCATGCATGTAATTGAGTGAGTGAGCGAGTATGTGTGTGTGTGTGTGTGTGTTGGTGTGTGTGTGACTGTATGTGGTGTGGCATGTGTATGTGTGTGTGTGTGTGTGTGTGTGTGTGTGTGTGTGTGTGTGTGTGTGTGTGTGTGTGGCGTGCACGCACATGTGTGTGTGTTGTGTGTGTGTGTGTGTGTGTGTGTGTGTGTGTGTGTGTGTGTGTGTGTGTATGTGTGTGTGTGCGTGAGTGTGTGCGTGAGTGTGCGTGTGTGTGTGTGTGTGTGTGTGTGTGTGTGTGTGTGTGTGTGTGTGTGTGTGTTGCCGTTCTGAGTTGATGATGAATGAAACATATACAGAACAAGTGATGAAGTCCGTCCATTCCTTCAAAGAATCAGCCAAGGACAGAACCTTGAATTTAATGCCTATCATACTGTGTCAGAAAATAAATAGGCAGTATATTCCAACTGATTCCAAAGAACATCTGGCACTTCTAGAAATGAGTGGTAGTGTCAGTCATTCAATTCGGAAAATGGTTTGTATGCACACACACGTACGGACAAACACAAACACACTCACCTAAAGACACGCGCGTGCTCACACACACACACACACACGCACGCGCGCGCGCGCGCGCGCGCCAACACACACACACACACACACACACACACACACACACACACACACACACATACACGCATACACACATACATGTGTATAGGTAGTTAGATAGAAAGAAAGACAGATTAGATGGATAAACAGACAGAGATAGATAGATAGATATATAGATAGATAGATAGATAGATAGATAGATAGATAGATAGATAGATAGATAGATAGATAGATAGATAGAAAGATCGACGGAGAGATAGATAGACAGTGAGATAGATTATTCGTTTATAATAACATGAATGTCCAGTGTGAGAATTGCAAGGTTTTACAATGCACTTTAATGAGGGTTATCATAAGCTCAAATCTTAGATAATACTCACGAGGTAAAATACGAAAGGAAACATGACTTGCAAGTAATGAAAATGTACATGAGTGGAATGAATTCACATCAATGAATCTGATTATTTAACTGATTTGGGTACCCAAAAAAATGAAGATAAGTTTGCACGAGTCTTTCCCACTTTTTCAAATATCATGAGAAATGCGTTCAGCCTTGGGGGCCGTAGGTTTAAGTGTCATCAGACATGTACGTTTGTGCGTATGCTGTGGTTTCTCTTTTCCAACCCCAGCTAACCCATATCCAAAGCTGGGTTCAAATGCAAAGACTCCAGCCACACTGTCGAATTTAATTCACCTATTGGATGCTTTTACCTGAATGTTGTTCAGCATCACTGACAAACACTGCAGCATTCTGTTTCTTTCAGTCCTTGTTGAACTGGGACGTACTTTGGAACGAAGTGCTGTGTACAGCCTTGTCATGTAGTCTCAGACCAGAATGGGATTCTACAGCATTATGTCCATCATCCTCATTCTCACTGGTCATCATACCGAGAAAAAGAACTCTCATGTTCTGTGACACTTTCTAACCTGCTCTCGTGAAGGCCTCTGTTTTGATTTCCTGTCCAAGTTCATGCCTGTGGTCAGTTTGGTGTCAGCAACTTCCCAGAGAACTGTGTTGAACGGACTCTAGGAGGCCAGGAAATGCTCAGTCTTGTTGGATCCACAACTAAGCAATAATTTTCACCTATGGAAGGGTAGGTGATGTCCTACACATGTTTGATAAGATTAGGCACCTTGAACACCTCTGATGTGATTCTGTAGCAGTGCAATGTCTCCGTTGGTGAGTAGCCTCATGAAGACCTGACACTGATTGCCTTGAGCGAGTTCCCCATTCTGCTGCCACAACTGGCTTACCTTGGTTGTGGTTATGATAAAGGGGGAAAGGGAGCTGGAACAAGTGGCAAGAGAGCAGTGCTACCGAGAGGGCATGGATACAGAAACAAGGCAAAGTGTGATGTGCTGAGTCTATCAGTCGATGAGGTCCTTAACTCATAGGAATCTCCTATTAAAGAAAACGACAAATAAGTAATGACAGCTCCTAAAAAATTACACAGGATGGGGAAACTCCAATAAATTTCATTTAGGGGCAGACCTGTGAAAGTACAATTAACGTCTGGAAGTATTTATCACTGAAATGGTTCCTTGTCTGAAATATATTTCTGTTTCAGCAGGACTGGCTAGTTTCAGTTTTAGCTTACCTGTTGCCTGATTAATGGCACAGGGCTTAGTCACCTGTAAGCACACACATGTGCATAAATGAGCAGTCATGTTCACGCTTACCACAACATAACTCCATTCTCATCACGTTTACTTTCTCTATTCTTCTGAACCTGAAAAGCAGGGGAAAAGTGTTGAGAGGCGAGGGTGGTGGTGGGGTGGACAAAAAAAGACCATGGCATCAGTCTGACAGCTGATAAAAAGAGTATCTGTGACCGTAGGGATAGTATAGAGTAGCCCTCTCTCGGCCTTGAACCCTAGGTGTTGAGATGGGCAGTGCAGCGCTTGTGGTCTGTTTACATGATGGTAGGGAGTCCGGTGGGTGTTAAGGGGGACAGGGCTGCCAGGGCATGACCTGACCAAGTTCTCATTGCCTGGCTTCACCACAACTAGCCAGCTGTGTAAGTAGACAGCTGACCTGGTGCAAATGCTGCATTGGTTTGCTATTGGTACAAGCAGGGTGTGTGTGTGTGTGTGTGTGTGTGTGTGTGTGTGTGTGTGTGTGTGTGTGTGTGTGTGTGTGTGCACGCGTGCAACATGTTTTTATATTCTTCTTCTTCTCCTTCTTTGTTCTTCTTCTTCTCCTCTTCCTTTTTTCTTTCTTTCTCTTTTTTTCAGCTTGTTTTGCAAGTGATAGTCTCTACTATATTGTTGGAAATATCTTTTACACTGCCTAAGTAACCGTGCTGATCAGACCCAAAATAACCCAGAAAGACCTAGCTGACAATGCAGATGAGTCACTTTGGCAGGATGTTGGTTGTTGTTGTTGGGCTTTCTTCCATGTGACCACTTTGTGTTATACAAGGCATGGCTTACTGCCTACCTGTCTTGTTTGCCTACGACCCTCTCCCTTTCCCACCCCCTCCCCTCACACATGGTTCCTCTACAATCTATGCTAGATAAAAGTACAATGGTGGTTCACCTTCTCACTTGGTTTCCCTCTTTATTTTCAAACTGGGAAGAGGTTTCTGGTGGCTAGCTTATCTGCTCACTTCCTCACAGGTACTCGGACTAGACTAAACATCTCCCTCACCACCACCACCACCGACATCACCACCCTTGTCCTGCTCCCCACTATGAATGTTATTTTGCACATTAAATCTGATTTTCATCCAGATCCACATTAATGCATTTAATGAGCCTTGATATTTTCAGATCCATGCTGCATTTCTTGAGAATTTTGCACACACAAAAAAAAACAACGAAACTTGCAATGTCAAAGAAAGTACCAAAAATTCCCTGATCAGAGAGTAAATAAACAAAATCCCTGATCAGAGAGTAACTGAATAAAAATCCCTGATCTGCCTTTTGATCTAAATTCACATCAACATAACTCACTCCATGCCAGGAGTTTTTACCCTTGCTAGTCCCTGAATACCCGGGGTTTGTATAGGGTAGGAAAAAAACTCACAATTATAGATGAGCAGACAGACACTTGAAATTTGGTGAGTGGATACAATGCATATTAGTCTATATGTGAACAAAAATAATGTAACTTACTAACCATCTTGGTGGTGAAAATTATCTCAAAATTTTCCCTATTTTTAGCACTTTTGCACCTATCAGAAGTATATATACAAAGTGTTCCTTAGCAGCTCAGAAATGTTCTACATCACATTCTAGCACAGCTGGAGTCACTGAAGACACAGAAGATATAATATGGAATCAAAAGCAGGTGATGGAGAACGTGAAAATACAAAACAAAATGTGTCTTTGCTGGATGAAAAACAACAAAAAAAAGTTCACTGTGCACAAAACACTGGTGACAAGTGACATTGCATCCTGGGCACAGCTTCACACACAGTGACAAACCATGGACTGCAAGATGCTTGTTGTAGAGAATAGACCCCTGAATAAGAGTCAAGGTCAGAAGATGAAAAACAGCTTCTTCCACCACTTCATGGTCTTCCTATTCAGAGGCATGTAGGCCATGAGCTGATCACTCATGTCTACTCATGCCATGTAGTCCTGTACTGCTGCTGGTTTTCGCACAATAAATATCAGTAAAAATATGCCTGAAAACACAAACATACCCATGCACAGAGTTACAAAACATGAACATGTGTAGCTGTTCTCTCTCAAACACACACACACACACACACACACACACACACACACACACACACTCAAATACTCAGTACATATAATCACTAATTCAATTTGTTTATCCCTCCCTTCTCCCCCCTCCTCCCTGTCCCCCCCCCCCTCCCCTCCCTTCCCTCTCTCCCCCTAGTCTACTGATACATGAATGGATCACTGCAAAAAATATGCACTCATTTAGTGTGTAAAACATACATGACACATTTACACACAGCACAATTTCTCTTTAGCCACCACTGTGGAATGCATGGACAACTCAAAGAACTGCAAAGGCTGAGTGTTGACTGGCCAGTCGTTCAATAGACCTGGTATGCCTGTGAATGGATGATCGAGAGGAAAAAAGATAACATTATCAGTCCAATCGCCAGTGAAAATAACCCCCAAATCGTCGACTTCTTCCCCCATTTCAGCGTCAGTATTCGAATCAAACACTTGTTGTTGCGGCCCGACTGCTGGCACAGTTTCGTCTGCTTCTTCGCCACTAACAGCGCCCACTTCAGTGTCGGAATCCACGTCTGTTTCCCCACTGTAGGGGTCGAAATCCTCATCAGAAGAATCGCTGATGTCTTCTTCGACATCTGACCCTTCAGTCCGGATCATTTCCAGTGCGTCTTCAACGCTAACTAACAATTCAACAGCCCTACTGTGTTTAAAGCTTCGTTGCGACGCCATCTTTTCAATCACGGGGCAGAGCAGACCGACGGTAGTCTTTGTTGTTGTCGGCTCGCGAGCGTGCCACGCTACATAAGTAACTAAGGAATCATCTCCCTTCTTGAGTTTCGTACACGATACGTCACTCGGATAGCGCGAATTTTCAAAATCCGAATCCGCATATGCGGACATTGGTAGTGAACGCTTCGTCGTACGATGTCCGCATATGCGGACATTGGTAGCCAGTGAGCCTCAACCCTATATCATATTTTACCTTTCCACCCCCCCCCCCAAAAAAAAAAAAAAAAAGAAAAAAAGAAAAAGAAAATAAGAAAGAAAGAAAAATTCAAACAGGAATATACTGTACTCGTAGTCAACGTGCTAGTGTGTTTTCATGTTCATGATAAACGCTTTGGGGTTCAAAGCTGCCACGCTCTAGCAGTTGTCGTAATCATGCTCCATAGTTCTGTGACAGCTCTATGTAGGTGACTAGGGTATGGTTCATTGAAACTGAAACTAACCAATCCTACTGAGATGCAAATCTTCAGATGAGAAACCTTCAGATTTGACTGAGGAAACTACTGAGGACACACACTGTTTACACAGTATACCCGTTGCTCTAGAAATCACTCTCATATTGGTGAAATATACTCCCAGCAGCAAATTCTAGGAGCACATGTGTGCTTCTTAACACACTGTGCTAGGGGTTTCCTGCCCTAAATGATGGAATATCACATTCAGTTGTGGTTTTCATCTAAAAGACGTCCAATGCGTCAGCAAATCACAAACCAGCATTTCGATTCAAACTAGTACCTCTATCATTCCAGCCTCCCGCTGCACCCCTTTTCCACTATAGACAATAAATTCCTCAGTTGCACACACACACTGACAAACACACACACACACACACACACACACACACACACACACACACACACGCACACACACACGCACACGCACACGCACACACATAATCACATGCATGTGTGCATGCACACACCTCAACATGACACATGACTCCACTCTCGTAACTTTCATTTCTGCTGTTCTTTTTAACCTGAAAGGCAGGGAGCAGGAGCCAAGAAGGCAGGGGTGGGGGTTGTGTCATGTGGAAAAGACTCAGGCCTGAATCTAATAACAGCTGATAGAAAGACCTGCAACCCAGGGCTGGTATCAAAGAGGCCAGGAAAAAGAGAAAGTAGCCATCTTTCGGCCTTGAACCCTAGGTCTTGAGATGGGCGGTGTCGTATATGTGGCCAGTTGTACGTCAATAGTAGGGAGGAGAGCAGCAGGTCTGGAAAGATAAGAGTGAGGGATGGGGAGTGCGAGGGCATGACCTGACCAAGTTCTCATGGTCTGGCTTCACCACAACTAGCCTGCTGTTCCAGTGTATTAGTAGACAGCCGGCGACTGGTCTGACTCATGGGATGCGATGTCCATCTGGTGAAAATGCCACACTGTCTTTTTTTCGGTACTAGCAGTCGCTGTCTCTGTAGTGTGCGTGCGTGCGTGCGTACGTGCGTGCGTGCGTGCGTGCGTGCGTGCGTGCGTGCGTGCGTGCGTGTGTGTGTGTGTGTGTGTGTGTGTGTGTGTGTGTGTGTGTGTGTGTGTGTGTGTGTCTGAAAACTGCAATTTTCTCTTTCTTTCTGTTCTCGAAGTAAAGTTGATGTAAAAATGTCTTTTTCTTTTATAAGCATCCACCAGCGGGATTCCAAATCGCAAGAGGTGGGCTTTTAGTCCAAGGGTTGGATGCTGGGGTTCTCCATAGGGAATCAATGCGAAACAAAATCCCTTCTGTTTGCAGCTACATCGATGAATACTCACTGGTCGTTAGGAAAAACCCAAGTTTTCTTCTTCAACCCCCAAGGTTGGAAAACACTGGTCAATCAATTCTTGACCCAAGTCAAGAGACCATTATACCTTCTGTTAATCATCTCCTGGTCTGCCATAAAGATCGGGAACACGCTCATCCTAGAAACAAGTGAGCCTATGTGCCTCCGCGTCCAATCGAGTCAACAATAAGGAACAGTTAAGAATTTAAGCACTATTCACATACCATTATACTTCTACATTTGGCCATATTTGGCCATATTTCACAATCTTTCTTTTTTCAAAATCTCCACTTACGTTTCATATCCAGTCCATTCATACGATATTCTATAAGACATGACAATACACACATCTCTTGTGGTGACATAATTCGAACGAGTTTTGTTGTTGTTGTTGTTGTTTTCACTCATCCAGCTTTCCATGCCCCACTGGTAACATTACTGCCTCGGGATTTCGCTAAGTCGTTTAAATATAACGGAAGACTTTTTCTCACCTC
This sequence comes from Conus canariensis, assembly GCA_033310375.1. Taxonomy (NCBI): domain Eukaryota; kingdom Metazoa; phylum Mollusca; class Gastropoda; order Neogastropoda; family Conidae; genus Conus; species Conus canariensis. Next base: position 67,623,416 of record CM065721.1, read on the forward strand.
CCCTTGTTTTTCTCCGCGCCCTGTGTCAATTGTTCTTCATTTATTTCTCCTCCTTTCTTCCTTTTGTTGATCTCATGCACTGGCAGGGTTCAGACGAGGCGTCACTAGGCTTCCGTGCCTTCAGGCCGGGGCAATAGTGATCATTTTGTCAAGGCTTTAAATAGTAATTTAAAAGAAAACCCTCACTGACACTCAATTCGTATATTGTAAAGTTTCGGTTCATTCATAAAACCTTTCTAAAGCATACAACCATAGGCCTACTGATAAAACCTTTACCAAGCATAAAACCATATGCGTACTTATCTCAAGGCATGTGAGCTTCTGTGCTTTTGTATATCACTAAGGTATATCAAGCTAGATAGGAAACGTATTCATGAATGATTAGAATTCTTTAGTAGTTCTTTTAAATGTAAAACGAAAATGAATACTTGTGTGGATTCCATTTGCCCGTTTACTGAAACGCTGATTTATGTTCTGCTTTGTCCTATCCCTTGTCTGGTATGTTCGTGAATGAGTCTGAAGAACTTTCTCATCTCACATCATGCTATGTACTTTCATTTAGTTCACTTTTGGTCTGAATCTCTGTTCATGGGAATCTCTTGCGCTCTGTCTGTCTGTCTGTCTGTCCCCCCCCCCCCCTCTCGCTCTCTCTCTCTCTCTCTCTCCTTCTTCTCCTTCATCATTCCCAGTTCTAGGCTACAACCTTAGAGTCAGAACATTGGAGTGTTGGCAAATCTGATATATGTACCTAGCAGTAACGGTACTGACGAGGACATAGAACTCCCAGCCATTGATCACACGTACTGCCAGATTATAAACATTCCCAAGAATTGTCATGAAATTTAAAACATCCCCAAAAGCTACGGAGAAAACAAATTTCCCATCTCCCATATGCCTTTGAGCAAAAATCCTCAACATCACCGACCACTTCGGAGCACAAAATCGCTTAAACAGAACCAGAAACGTTGAAGCCTTGTTAGTCGAGACTGACACCCTTCTCTCCATCCGTTCACCTGCCCGCTTTTTTTTAAAAAGTAGGTGCACACTGTTCCGCGCAAGCAAGCAAGCAAGCAAGCGCGCACACACACACACACACACACACACACACACACAAACACACACGCACACGTACACACACACACATACACAAGTACGCACGCACGCACGCGCGCATACACACGGACTCACACACACATACGCACAGACAGACACACATACGCACGCACGCACGCACGCGCGCTTACACACACACACACACACACACGCACGCACGCACGCACGCACGCACGCACGCACGCACGCACACACACACACACACACACACACACACATACACACGTGAGTGTCGGTCATCACACGGCACTCTTTTCGTTACTTCCTCCACCCCCCACCCCCACCCCACCCCCTTTTTTCTCTTTTTTTTTCAGTTGAGAAGATCTCGCCCCTCCTCCCCCCAAAAAAAAAAAATCAAAAAGGACAGAAAGTGAGGGGGGAAAAGAATTAAAAAAAAAATCGGCTCATCTCCCAGAACAGGTCATTACAAAAACGCCTGTCACCCAAGGCGTGTGCAGGCAGGGTAGCCGCCTGTCGGCCTTGAACTCATTTCCAGACAGGCGGTGTACCGTGACCAGTTGGGGGGGGGGGGGGGGGGGGGCGGGGGAGGAGGAACTGTCGAGGAGGGGGAGGAGGAAACTGAAGAAGGGGATGTGAAGGAGGGGGTAAGGGAGAGGGGAGGGGCATGGGGAGGGAAGGAAAGAGGGATGTGGCTACTAAGAGCATGACCTATGACCTGACCTACTTCGGACTGTCTGGGTTTCTCCGCTGCCCAGTGTCAGTCAAGTCAGCAGACAACCGTTAAAAACTGACTGACTGGTCGGCCGATGAGAATCGATGCCAGTCGGGTGTGTGTCTGTAGTTAAAAGACAGACTGACCATGGAGTGTTCGTGTGTTTCTAGAATTAACTGGAGGATTGACCATGGAGTGTTCGTGTGTTTCTAGAATTAACTGGATCCTCCCTCCCTCCACCCCCTCCCCCTCCACCCCATCCTGCTCCCACAAATCTGTTCGCGTTTCCATGTGTCTGTCTGAGTCAGTAAATTGCCTGCATCTGCCTTTCTGCGCATTCCCACCCGATCTGTCTGTCTGTCTGCCTGTCTGTCTCAGTCTGACTAAAGAGAGTGGACCACTCGACTCTGATCGGGTCATGCCGTTATTTTTTTCCGTACCGTTATTCCCCTAGTGCCACTAGTACTGACACATGGCACCTGGTATACGTCACCAGCACGCTAAGTCAGGTTTAGGGTTAAGGTTAAGGTTAGTTAAGGTTAGGGTGGGGATAGGCTTCGGGTTAAGGAAAGTGCATAGCAACAGTTGTTAGGTTTTCTTAGGTAAGGGTGTTGTACGTGCGTGGGTGGCGTCCATGGCAACAGCGGCACGGGGGGAAACAATGTAGCCTACGCTCCCGCGTTCACTCTCTGTCCAGTGTTTCTTGTCGTCCGTTTGCAAGCAAACCCCACCCCCACCCTCCAACCCACCCCCTCCTTTTCTCTCTCTCTCTGTCTCCCTCCACCCTCTCTATCTAACACACACACACACACACACACACACACACACACACACACACACACACACACACACACACACACTCACTATAGATGTTACAGTCAGAATGTGTACATTTATTCAGTTATGACAGGATGGAACATTTTCCGTTATCACATGGTTTACCGACACCACCTGGTCTGAAAACTGGTCATATGTTGTGGATCAGTATAACAGGTTCTGATTAAACTGCAGTTTTGCGCTCCTCAGCAAATTGTACACTGGATACCTCACTGCGATACCTCCCAGCATGCCGAGCTGTCAAGACGATGCCTAACCTGAGGTCAGCTCATACATACCAACATGGCAGGACCACACAACTGGTTACAGACCTACATTTTTAATTCGTTCCATGATAGTGTGAGCGATCACGGTACCACTATGGAAGCACTCTGTCTTCATAATCCGAGAATACCTGTTTTCGGAAGGAAACGGCTTTATCCTAAACCAAACAAACAAACAAATTCAAAAACAAAACAAAAAAGGGGAGTGGGGTCGTTAACCTGTTACCTCCGAGGGTCACACCTGTCTTCCTTACGACAATAGCTCTGTTCTGTGTTTCCCCAGGGGAACACAAGTGTCTTCCCTCTTTTCAAAGAGAAAACAGTTATCATCGGCCTTATCCCCAAGTTTCACGACGACTGTTTCCCCTATTCTCATGTAGTAAAACAGTTTTTATCCTTGGATAAAACAAAGACAACAGGAAACCAGCTGTGACCTTCGGTACCGCATCTGGGCCTTTTTCAAAAAATGTTGTAATTTCTGTCCCAGAGGTTTGTAAAAAATTCTAAAAGCTGCTGCATAATCTCTTTTCACTTTTCCTACATTTCTGTGTTCTGATACGATCCAGTAATTGTTTGATAACACTTTTAACCCTCTATTTTATTATTTTGTTGGAGAAATCTTGCCTTCTTTGGGGTAGGGGGGTAAAAAATGGCTGTCCCCAGGCAGATGCATCATTTTTACTGACCACAATAATGTGTTAAAAAGGCTGATTTTAAACATTTCAATGGTAGGAATGAAATGTTTCAGTCACAAAGAACACATGTGTTGCAAACTACTGATTAAAAAAAATGTTTACTATTTGTTTTTAATTTTTGAACCCGAAAATTGGCATGTCCCTGGTTTTCATGTCATTCCTGTTACCGAGAAAAAATCGAGCTGTAAAAACTGAACACTCCCTGGTATTACTTCGAGGCTGCTGTTAGAATTATGTCATTTCCTTTGTGTAACTTACACAAGTGGTGGCTGCTGCTGTGCGTTCTTCTTTCTGACAATCAAGTGTCAAGCAGTTCTACGAAGTAAGTAGTGTCCATTTTCACAGTCATTCCTGTCACCGGTCGTAAACCAACTAAAATTGCATGTGTAAAATATTTTAATTATTGAGTAGAAAGTTAGAAGTGGATCAAAGTATTTGGCGCCAGAAAGCACAGTTATGCCATTGAAAGGGATCAGTTATTTTTTTTTTACTGATGGTCCGTCATTCCTGTTACCGTCATTCCTGTTACCATCAGAAGAGTAACAGGAATGACATTTTGGTAACAGGAATGTGGAAAAAATATCTATGAACATACTGCAACATACATTCTACAGTCAGTCTCACATCTCACAATCAGACAAAATTTCAAGAGTAAGAGACCAAGACAGGATTTGACGTCATAGAAGTTCTGTTGTTCCAGAAGCGATCTTCACGTCATGAACTTTTTAAAATTTTCTGGTCAGACTGCTCTCTCTCTCTCTCTCTCTCTCTCTCTCTCTCTCTCTCTGTGATAGACAGTGTGTGTGTGTGTGGGAGTGTGTTCCTGTTTATATATTTACACCGTTGTTCTATATTGACTGTTTGTATTCTGTTCACAGTAGTTAAGAGTGGGTTTGTTTTCGATTGTTTGGTTGGGTTTTCTTTTTTTCTTTTTTCTTTTTTTTTTTTTTTTTTTTTTTTTGGGGGGGGGGGGGGGGTTCTTTTCCTTTCTTCTTCTTTTCTTTTCTCTCATAGTACTTAATAACTATTTATACCATTTTGAAATTTCATTTTATATTGGAGTCCCTCCCTACTCAGGGCAAGGGCCGGACGGAAGCCAGTATGTCAATGCTTATCTGTTACCCTTGTAAAATAAAGATGATCATCGTCATCATCATCATCATCATCATCTTTCTCTCTCTCACACACTGTGTCTGTCTGTCTATCTGTCTGTCTGTCTCTGTCTGTCTGTCTGTCTGTCTCTCTCTCTCTCTCTCTCTCTCTCTCTCTCTCTCTCTCTCTCTCTCTCTCTCCTATCCACACGTACTCCATATGAAGGTTTAGCAACACTCAAATGCTACTTCATTCTAGGGCAGGAATGGGTCTGTCAGCAGCTGAGAAGCAAAGGAGGTACAGGGCTAGGAGGGATGCTAATCCCAACACCAGGCAACAGTATCTCTTGAAAGAAAAAGAGAGATACCAGAGAGACAAACAGGAAGGCAAGAAAAAGTGTGTGAAAGATATGACAAGCCGAGAACATAGAGCGACAAGACGAAAGTGGCTGAGAAATGAACATGCTTGCAGAGCAAAGAAGAAAATGCTTGAAAAGCAACTAACACCACCATCGACACCTGAAGATATCCCTCCACCCACACAGAGAAGAACAGATGGCAAACGCAAACGGAGCCGCAAAATACAAGAACTGAAAAGAACAATCAGTGGTCTGGAGAGTCAGTTAAACATTGAAAAAAGAAGATGGATGTTCAAGAAGAGACTCCAGAGACTCGAAAACCCAAATGCTGATACACCAAACTCAAAAACGAAGGCCTTTCTGAAAACTTCTTCCAATGACAGCAAAAGTAAAAAGAGTGTCCGAAGAATGATTTTATTTCACAATGCCTTAATGAATCAAATTAAAGACAACTACAAATCAGGCCAAAAATCTCTAAATGACTTGCTTGCAGGAGAAATCCTTAGAAAGTACCGAGTCAGAACCCAAGCATACTGTGCTTTCAGAATTGCCCAGCATAAAAACAATAGAAGGAGAAAGGGCAGTATCTCGAGTCGTGTGAGAAAATCCCTGATTGCATTCTTTGAGAGAGATGACGTCTCTCGAGTCTTATCTGGAAAGAGAAGCACGATCACAAGATACAAAATAAAGAAGCAAAGACGGCTGCTACATGACACTTTGTCCCATTTGCATAAGAAGTGCTTAGCAGAGACTCTGGACACTGTCTGCTTTACAACTTTCTGGAGACTCAAGCCTTTCTGGGTGACGTACCCAAAAGCATCAGACAGAGAGACTTGTCTGTGCAAAACGTGTGAAAATTCAAAATTTCTCGCAGAAACACTGTACAGTTTGAATGTACTTGAAACAGCTCAGTTAGATATCCTTGTCAAACAAGTTGTGTGCGACCCTAAAGAGAAAACATGCATGTATGGAGAATGCAAAGCATGTAAAGATAGAGTTGTGCCGGTGAAGATTGGAGACCCAGCCTGTCCAGCGTCATGGACCCAGTGGAAGACTGTTAAAGAGAAAAGAACTTTCAAAAATGGCGAAGAAAAGGAAGTGGTCCTTACGGTCAAACAAGAAGAACATGGAACTGTTGGTGACCTTCTGGACAAGTTGAATGATCAGCTGTCTAGTAAGTACAAACGGCACCACTACAATATTTGCCACCAATACAAACACTATCGCAATTTGCGGAGTAACCTGAAGCCAACTGAATGCTTTATACATGTAGATTTTGCAGAGAATTACGTCTGCAAGATGCACAAAGAAATACAGTCTGTACACTTTGGGCTTCTCAAATTCAACTGACACTCCACACTGGATTTTACCAAGTTGGCATGGGCAATCCAACCATGTTTTGTGGAGTTTCTGATTCCCTCAGTCACACCCCGGCAGCTGTGTGGGCATTTCTCAAGCCCGTCCTAAATGATATCAAAGACAAGCATCAAGAAGTGGATACAATACATTTCTTCAGTGATGGTCCCACCATGCAATACAGACAGAAGACTAACTTTTATCTCTTGTCTACAGAAATACTTGAAAAGGGGTTCAGTACAGTCACATGGAATTTTCATGAAGCAGGACACGGGAAAGGGATTCCAGATGGACTCGGGGGAACTCTAAAGAGGACTGCTGATCGGAAAGTGCTGGAAGGTTCAGACATTGTCAATACCAAAACTTTTGTTGAAGTGCTGCAACAAGCTGGGACGTCCATCAAACTCTACATTATCAGTGACACTGATATAAAGCAAGTTGAAGAGAAACTGAAAAATAAAACACTCAAAACGGTGCCAGGCACACTGAGGATTCATCAGGTCATAAGTTTGTCTCCAGAGCACATCAAGTACAGAGATGTGAGCTGTACTTGCATTGAGGCAGCTTGCCCAGAACACAGTCTGCGGAACATTTGTCTCGTTTCAGAGGAGGATATACGACGAAAGCAGAATAGTCCAGCTACCACCAAGAACTCTGAGAAAAATGTTCCATCAAAGAAAGCAATGGCTTATGAACATCAAACTATCAACATCGAACAACATTCCAGAGAAGAGGAGTTTGGAAATCACTTAAAAGCAATGAACAAATGCAAGACTTTCAGTGAGCTTCAGGAGTCATGCAAAGGTCTTCAGCTCGACGAAATTTCTGGGACTCCAAGATGTTTATCACAGGAGAGGTTCTCAGTGGACCATAAGTCGCAAGCGCTTTATCCATCAGATGTCCCATGTGCACCGGACTGGACTCCTGTAAAAGTCAGGGCAGATGGAGATTGTCTTCCCGCATGCGGTAGTGTGTTGGCATTTGGGCACGATGGGCGCCCTAATGAGATCAGAGTGCGCATTATCAATGAACTGGCATTGCATCCTCATTTCTATCTGACTGAGGACAATTTAAGGAAAGGAGTGGACAATGCACAAAAAAATAAAAACACAAAAAAAGCTTTTGCAATGTATTCCGACGAGTTTCTTCCTGGAGTACCTCTAAATGATCACATCGTTCGAACCATTTTCGAACATGAAGTCCTCAAGATTACAAAACCGAAGACATACATGGGGAGTACCTCTAAATGATCACATCGTTCGAACCATTTTCGAACATGAAGTCCTCAAGATTACAAAACCGAAGACATACATGGGGAGTACCTCTAAATGATCACATCGTTCGAACCTTTTTCGAACATGAAGTCCTCAAGATTACAAAACCGAAGACATACATGGGATATGGCAGATGTTTGCTTTAGCCAGTGTTTTGCACATGCCTGTTTTTTCTGTCTATCCTGCCCTTGGCAACCCCAATGTACGCACTGACCTCCACAGATACCTGTATCCAAGGGCTGTCACCACTCATGTGAGAAAACCTGCTTCATCTCCGGATTCTGCACCGGTTCCAGCTTTGGTCATGTGGACAACAACCAGACAAGACATGGTTCAAATGAACTGGGTACCAAATCATTTTGTGCCTGTAGTGCCACAGTCATTCAGAGCAGGAAACATTGAGCACCCATCACAGATACATGAAGTACCATCTCCTGAAGAGTGCCTCGGGCAATATGTGGTGGTCCAGTATGACAAGAGACCTTATCCCGGATTTGTCGAGGACATTGAACTCGGTGAGCTGCATGTAGACTGCATGCACTCTGTTGGAAAGTCTCTGAGCAACTGTTTCTTTTGGCCCAGGCAATTCAGAGATACGTGCTGGTATCACCATGAGGACATACTGGCGGTGATTCTATCACCATGCAGAAAGAGTGGATCTGGGAACCACTATCAAATTGACGGAGCTGCATGAGAGGCAGTGATGCGCAAATTGCAAGCTGATCAGATCAATTAGCTGATTCTGGTACACAATGAACTTGTTTCTAGTGCTCACCCCCACCCTACCCCCACCTGATTTAAACAGCTTTTCAAGTCTGTTTGATGGCTCTGTGTGTGTGTGTGTGTGTGTGTGTGTGTGTGTGTGTGTGTGTGTGTGTGTGTGTGTGTGTGAGAGAGATAGAGAGAGAGAGAGAATTATTTTAAAATATTTTGCGCAGAAAGAAAAAAGTAATTTGCTTTTATTTTTTGAGTGCTCTAGTGGGCAGGAAGTCGCCCGTCGTAGAGGCATTGGGTTTTGTTTTGTTTTTAAAATTTTTAACATTGTATGATCTTATTTGCTGACAGGCGCATATCGTTGTGCTGATAATTCAAGTTTGTAGTCCTATTATTTCAGAAATTTCCTTTCTGCACAGACAGATGATATTTCTGAAGGTGCATCTTTAAGGAGTAAAAATTCATTTTTCATTTGCTTAGTATGAACTATGTACATCTAATTTCTTGAGTATTCTGGTGAACAGGAAGTCTCAGGAGAGGTGCTATTTGTTTCTAAATGTTCTGTTCTCTTATTTGATGACAATCAGTCACCAATGTGCTAGAGGGGAAACCTCAAGTCATATAATTTTAGAAATGGTATTCCAGCACAGAGAGATAAAATGTTGAAAGTTGCGTTCTGAAGAAGAGGAATGAACTTTGAGCATTTCATTTGTTGATAACCCTGCTGAACAGTAAGTCATAAGAGACGTGCTTTTTTATTTTCATGGTGTTTTATTCTGTTAAATAATAACAAACACTTATCAATGTGCTAAGAAAGCAACTTTATAATGCCATATAATTTCAAAAATGTCATTCCTGTTACCAGTTGTCATTCCTGTTACTTGTCATTCCTGTTACCAGTCATTCCTGTTACCGCATGTCATTCCTGTTACTACTAATTAATTAATTATTTATAAATTAATGGCTGGTCACTTTCTGGAGACAACAGAAAATCGTCTTTGTTGCACTGACTTCTCAGTCACAGAGGGGTCTGTATGGAATGCACGGACACATGCTTCGTTTTATTCAGTTCCGCAACCATCCAAATACCAAGTGTTTAAGAATTATGAGCTCTTTATTCGACTATAAAATTGCTTTGTGAAACTTTTCAACCAAAAATTTGCTGAGAACGTTGAAATAACTTTGAAGAAGACGGTGATAGTCAAAAAAGTCCTGAATATCATGTTACATTGTTGCCAAAAAAATTATGAAACTTGGTAACAGGAATGACATTTTTTTCCAATTAAATTCATAAACATTAATTAATTTCCTTTAATGTTAACACGTCAGAAGGCATATATCAAGAACATGGTCCAAGAATAAACCACAATCAATATGTGCACAATAAAAGTTTCAATTATCAGCTTTCGTTTTTGGATTTTCACCAGTCTGAAAGTACAACATTTTTTGAAAAAGGCCCATCTACTGACTTTTCCATTTCTGCCGACCGAACGTCTACAGCCGATAATTCATGTTTTCCTCACGAAAACAGCTACAACATTTTCCCCGCGATGAATACCCGTTTTGTTCAGGAAAGCAAGAATAACGATTATTATCCCAGGGGAAAAAGGGGAAACATCTTTCACCCTCAGAGAAAACAGAAAACAGATATTTATTAACCTCGAAAAGACAAGAAAAACCGTTGTAACCTGTGATTTACTAGAAAAATAGTTGCGTTCGTATGGCATAAAGACTGTTGTCCGTCTTTTCGCCATTTTCCTCGAGGTTAATAGTCATTTCCTTGAGGAAACTAGCTACTATCGCCTTCAGACGCAAGTGTGCACACAACAGGGCTCTGCTCTTCGCTTCCTCTCAGTGATGTTGATAAACAGAACATAATGAAAAGAATATTTGCTATATGTTAATCTAAACAAGGGCTCTATGCGCGTGCGTTTGAAATGGTCACAAAAGCGCGTGTACGTAAACACACTCACTCACTCATTCACACACACACACACAGGCAAGCACGTCCGCGCACGACGCATGACTCACCGAGACAACCAATGAAATAAAATGGTGATGATTGGGAATTAGAAAGCTTTTGGAAGCAGCAATGTGGTTTACACTCCAGTTTAAAGTCCACATCCATCTCAGGTGAAGAGGCAGATGGGGAATAGCCATCCCAAGAGTGTGTGTGTGTGTGTGTGTGGGGGGGGGGGGGGGGGGGGGCTGTCTAACACCATACGGGGTCCAACAGAACGACACGATTTTGAGATGCGGGCAGAAAAAGATGATCTTGGTGTGGTATGCCAGATTCGGAATACCTGACAGCGGACTCGGCACTTCACAGCCTAGCCAGCCGGATCCCCTCCCTTCCCCGCCCCCCCCCCCCCCCCTCCTCCCCGTCACCCCTCCCTACCCTCCGTCCCTTCCTCCCTGGGAAAACAGACGGTTCCGGAGTTGTTCACGTCAAGTTCGGTCACGTTCGTGCGACAAGCAGATAATGCAATATACACATACATATACGTCTGCAACAATCTAAAAGAAGTCATTCCCCTTTCGAGGAAACGGTTCATCTCCATGGATACAACACTGACGTCCGCAGCATGTCCGCCGGAAGCACGCACGAAGCGCAGTGCATGACGTTGTACAGGCCACACGCCACAATTAGAATTTTGCTCCAAATCACTATGTAATCTATGTAAGTATTTTGAGACCGTGTGTAAGTTTGAGCCAGCATTTGATATCAAACTGATAATTGATCAAAAGAACACTCCCCCCCCCCCCCCCCCCCCACCATCAATCGTTTTACTTGATTGTATGGATTTCCATCGATGACATCATTCACAGTCTTCAAATCCATGACCTTCTCCTTAGCTGACGTCTTATTTCAGGCCTTCTCACTTCACCTGTAACCCTATCTCTAGGCCAGCAGGAGTCCCCCAAATAGTCCCCTTCAGTTCCTTTTATTCTTCTGTCTGCCTGGAACTACCTGACATGTAACTTGATGGCCATATGAAAGAAAAGAAGGTAAATCAACTTTCAGATGCAATGAAAATTATCAAAACGCTCCAATTGTGCCTGTTTATAAATACTCGAGTCATTAAGCAAGGCCTTGGTGCATTAATTCATGGTGTGCAGCCTGTGCAAAGGCAACAGACCTACTGGGGACATCAGCCCGGATTGTATAAACAGAGACGTCGATCGTGACCATGGAATTATGAGCAAAAGATCAAAACAAAACAACCCGTACAATCACGCAGTAGTTGCTTTTTTTGTTTTGCTGTCTCATTTAAAGCCAGCCCTCAGCGGTCGCGATTAGGCATCTCATACACTGCTCGTTCAGACCCACAGCCACACCCTGAGCGTCCTATCCGAACTGGACGTTCACAGGGAGCGGTCAGCGTCAGATCTTTATGAGACAGCCCCCCCCCCCCCCCCCCTTCCCAGAGGGGATACTGCACAACTGCAGAGTCACTTTGGTGAGAATACTGAATACTTGTGCAAGAATAGTGTCAGTTGAGCGAAAATAGCAAGGAAACGGGCCCATTAATATAGGCGGCGGCGGCGGCATCATCGTGGTCCTTTCATTATTATTACATCCTGACGTCAGCCAGGCCCGGAGATACGAACAACTGCTGTGTTGGTAAGAAAACATCCACAAAACGTGACATCCAGGAGGAAGTCGCAATGCAGCACAATGCTGGGCATATGGTCTAAACCCTCCAGGCTCTGATCTCATCAATGAAGCAAGAGGGCACGGGCTCTCATTACAATAATTCAATAGCAACCGCGGAGCTTGAAAACGTCACAAAATATATATAACTAGCAGGGGCACCCGGCGTTGCCCGGGATATGAACATTCTTTGCGATACTCACGTGACGGCAAACATGTATTAATTGTTTTGATTTACTATCAATCCACCCCAGCCCCCCCCCCCCCCCCCCCAACATCTTCCCACCCCCTCCCCCCACACAAATACACATTCTGTCTGTCTGTCTGTCTGTCTGTCTGTCTGTCTGTCTGTCTCTCTCTCCTCTCTCTCTCTCTCTCTTATACATTCTATTGTTTTCCGCCTGCCTCTGGCCCCTTTCCTCTGGATCTTCCCTAGCACGTCGAGATGCTTTTCTCGCTCGATTTTCTGCCTGCACTCACTGTTCCCATTCCCATTCTTCTGATTGCCCTTAATTTTGTAGGAAT
>CM065721.1:67643470-67649671 GCA_033310375.1 Conus canariensis
ATGCACAACATGCGCAAATTCTGGTCTCTACACAACGAAATGAAAAGAAATGAATGCACAACATGTGCAAATTCTAGTCTCTATACAACGAAATGAAAAGAAATGAATGCACAACATGCGCAAATTCTGGTCTCTACACAACGAAATGAAAAGAAATGAATGCAGAGGGTGATGGTTTGGGGTACGGAGTGGGAGAAGGAGGCGAGGGGGTTTCGGGAAAGGTGTGTGTGTGAGTAGACTGTTTCAAGTTGTATAATACGTCAGGCTTGAAGGACCAGGAGGTAAGACAAGAAGGTGTGCACCGGTGGCATGTCAGAAAGGACCAGAAATGACTGCAGTCCGAAAAGCCGGCAGTGAAAAGAAACATGTAAGAGTTTCTTTTCCCTAGAAGAGGGACATGCTACTCATAACTGTTTGTAGACAAAGAAAGAACGAATTAAACGAGCCGACATTCTAACAGGGAACGAGGAATGTAGCTATTCTCTCTCTCTCTCTCTCTCTCTCTCTCTCTCTCTCTCTCACACACACACACACACACACACACACACACACACACACACACACACACACACACACACAGAAACACCACACGCACACCACACACACACACACACACACACAGGAGAGAGAGAGAGAGAGAAGAGAGAGAGAGAGAGAAACACACACACACACACACACACACACACACACACACACACACACACACTCACCACCACCACCACATCACACCACACCACACCACACACGCACATAAACTAAGCGCCACATTAACAAAAAAAAGGGATAAAATTGTTGATAATGTATATGATAATCAACAAAGTGTTGTTATTGTTGATAAAACAGATGATGAACTTATATGAATACAACGTTGAAAACAACACTGATGGTGTAACATGCAGGAAGGCTACAGCTGCCGGAACAACATGATGGTTATTGATCAAACGCTGCAGATGATACCGCAGACCTGTCTGCTGTCACAGAAGAACCCGAAGACCCTCGGTGTGTACCCAGCGACCAAGGACCTTTCAGTACACCAACACTTTGGCAACAGACAGGGACTCTCTTCGGTCGTTTGTTTTCCCCTCAGGCTGGACTGACAATTACAATGGCGCAACCACAAAGATAAATGATGATATCACGAAAGATGATGATGCTATCACGAAAGATAATGATGCTATCACGAAAGATAAGATAATGATGCTATCACGAAAGATAATGATGCTATCACGACGACGTGGACGATGATGTCAGAATGACGAGGACGGCGAGTTTGCGCGTTAAGTGTGAAAAGGACACGAAGGAGGGTTGGCATGCACTATTGAGGTCGATACGCATGAACGGTTGTTATTTATTCGTATGAACATTATACAAAAAAAATAAAAAAATAGAAAAAAGCATAAAATGACCGTGACAGAGCAAGTAAGCCTCCATTACTGCGATTTGTGTCGGAAAAGGTCACTTGTCATGGGGAATAAACTGGGTAATCAACCACCACCACCAAAATCCCACCTCAACGGGCTTCCTATACTTTGTCCTGAACTACGTCAAAAGTCAGTGTCCACACCCCCTCTCCTCTCCCCTTTTTCCTTCCTCCACCATCTCTTCTCCCTCCAACTGATACAGCCTTGATAGAGAGAGAGAGAGAGAGAGAGAGAGAGAGAGAGAGAGAGAGAGAGAGAGAGACACAGACAGACTTGCAGAGACAGACAGACAGACAGACATACAGGCAGACAGAGAGACGGACAGACAGAGAGAAGAAGAAGAAGAAGAAAGAAAGAAAGAAAGAGAGAGAGAAAGAAAGGATGAAAGATAGAAAAGAAGAAGAAATAACACCACCTCGTTCCCCATTTCACCAACTGATGACCGACCTTCACTCCGCCACACATCCCCCTGCTCCCCAGCTCTATTATATCCCTTGTCTCTCCCCCCACCCCCATTCCCCCCTCCATCCCTGGGGTCTGGCATGCGAAAAGGATACAGTCCCAATCAGCAGTCCGGCTCCCAACTGGCGGCCGACTTCCAGCAACCTGTCAGTCTCCACACTCCCCTCCCTCCCCCTCCCCCCGCCCCAACACTCGCTCCCTCCTTCACCCTCCAACACAAACACACATACAAACCTCATCCTCCCGTCCTACCCCACCTCCGCTCCCCGCTTCATCTTCCCGTTCACCCCTATTGCTGTCTTTCCAAACAGCTGACGATCAGCTGAGGCCGTGGTGGGAAAAAAAAAGGAAAAGAGAGAAAGAAAGAGATGGACGCCGGGCAATCTCGGTTTTCGCCGGTTTGCTGCTGATAGAGGGAGGTAAACCACAGACTCGGAGATAAACCGGGTGTCAGGTTACGGTACTAATGTATGTTGCATACAGCTGAGGCATTGTGAGCGCCTTTTTTTCAGCCTGGTAGGAAACAGTGACACGTTAATGGACACTGTACTTGAGAAAAGGATTCAGCCATTAGAGATAGGATGCTTCTGCAAGATCCTTGACAATTCACACAAAGACCACATTACTAACTTGGAGGTCCAGACCAGAATAAAGCAAGCCATTGGACCATACAAGGATCTGTTGTCCACAGTGAAAATAAGGGAAATGAGATGGTACGGTCATAAGGAACAGTGCCAGGAGGCAGAAGAAGAGGAAGACAGAAAGAGATGGGACGACAACATCAGTGAATGGACTGGCCTCACTCTCAACAACCGCCTAAGAGCGTATGAGAACCAGGAGGAATGGGGGAAGCTGGTCGCAAAGTCTTCTGTGGCGCCCTAACGGTCTTCAAGACTCCGGGACAGGTGAAGGTGAAGGTGAAGGAAAGTTCATCTCGGCCTGCTCCTTGTATTTGTACGTGAGGAAGAAATGTGTAGATAGCATTTGCTGTCAGTAAAAGGTTTTAAGACACACACACCTTTACTCTCTCCTCCTCCCTCCCCCTTCCGAGTATGTGTGTGTGCATCTGCCTCTGTGTGTGTGTGTGTGTGTGTGTGTGTGTGTGTGTGTGTGTGTGTGTGTGTGTGTGCGTGTGTGCGTGCGTGTGTGTGTGTGTGTGTGTGTGTATGTGTGTGTGTGTGTGTGAGTGTGTGTGTGTGTGTGTGTGTGTGTGTGTGTGTGTGGCGTGTGTATTGTTGTTGTTGTTGTTTTGTTTTACGTCTTTCCATATTACGTGATATAAGACGAAAAAAAAAAGTCGGGACCGGGGAAAAAATGTTTACACAACGAGTCAAAAGAATTAACTTATCTACAGCTACAACACAAACGTAGAAATCCTACTTAATCAGAGATTAAAAAAAAAACAAACAAACAAACAAAAAGAAAGAAACGTAACCTGTAACTCTTCTGTCTCATCTCAGTACTGACTGTTATCTATTATAAGTATTTTAATTTATATACGTGTGTGTGGTGTGTGTGTGTGTGTGTGTGTGTGTGTGTGTGTGTGTGTGTGTGTGTGTGCGCGCGCGCGCGCGCGCGCGCGTCCGCCTATCTGTGTGTGCATGCGTGCGTGCGTGTACATGTGCATGTGCGTGAGAGAGAGAGAGAGAGAGAGAGAGAGAGAGAGAGAGAGAGAGAGAGCGAGAGAGAGAGAGAGAAACAGACAGACAGACAGACAGACAGAATGCAAGATGATGAGAATACGTGTGTATGTGCGTGCGTGGGTGCATGTGTTCACACCGCGTTATCACTTCAACTTGACGTCTTCGTTTTCAACACAGCTATTTTACACATACATTGGCATCAGATTTCACAGCTCGCCGCTCTCGCTGTTGTGGCAAAATTGAATCAGACACGCCGCAAGGAAGCTGAAACTGATTCAGGTTTGGGATGCCTGACTGGCTCAGCGGTCGAGTCCGTAGCGGAGTGTGCTAGTCACTGTGAGTTTAAACCCTGCTGTCGACCATCGTAACGCATTTCGCTGCCTATCCAAGTGAACGTACAGAACGTGCATTTTGGTGGGTATCTGTGTTGTTTGTGATACGTTCTCTGCCCTCGCTCCCGTAGGGTGGTTGTTCGTTGCCACCTGCCTTACCACCTGTAATGTTTGTGGTCTGCCCTTTGAATACAATCAACTGAATCGATCGTGAACAACCGTGTGGCTTTCGATATGTTAACAACTTGCACTTAATCGATTGAATATGATTCAAAGTGTACAGACTGGAAGGATAGTGACACGCGTTTCAATGTTGTCATTGACTCTATCGAGTCAAGGTATCCAGTCCCACATGGAAGAGGACACAAAGAAAAACAGTGGTCACATGACCTGTTTTCCCCATTCCTTTCATGAAGGTAATGCAGTATGTCACTGACTGTCATACTTGATACTTACAGAACACGGTCAATAGACCGTTTCTGTCATTAACAATAGCCTGAACCTGCTACAGTTCTGTCTCTGACGCTGCCCCTTGTTATCTCTCTGGTTGAGTTATTCTGTGTACACCTTGCCCTCCGCATTTGTCTGGCCGCCTTGGTGTATCGCAAAACCGCGCCAAATGCGATGCTTTCTTTCTTTCTTTCGCGTTCCCATGCTAGATCCTCAATCCGGTCAGTACGGCGAAGTCAGCAGTCAGACTGGGCCACATCTAATGTCTTACGGCTTCAAAGGCGGGGCAGGACCGTAAGGTGTGGATGGAGTTTGGGAGCCTATACCACAAGGGCACTGGTCATTATGAGAGAGCTTGAGACGTGAGAGATGGGAGAGGAGCTGGCAGTGTCCTGTTCGCAGCCTGAGGATGGTAACTTGAGCTGCTCTGTCGAGTCAAAGGATTCTATCCTCTTCAGTCCCAATGTCCAGGCGTTGGCGCCTCGCTCTTCTCAAGCTGTTCCTCAGGAATGCGATACAAATGTGATTGCTTCCGTTCTTTTCTTGTGTAAGGTCTCCGGCCATGGAAGTCCCTTCCCATTCAGTATTGATTATTCCATTTCTGTTGTTTCTCAATTCCAGTCTTAAAACTTCTTTTCAATGAGCACATCCGAGTTCAGCATCTTCCACGTGTTCTGCACAGTGTTCTAGTCTCCATATGTATGTTTGTGAATGGGGATTGTGAGCATGTAAAGTGGGTGAGGTTTTTGTAAGCACCTAAAGCCGCAGGTAAGGCGCTATCTTAGTGGCAGACATTATGATTATCGTCATCATCATCATTATCATCATTACTATTATCATCATCATCATTATTATTATTATGATTATTATCATCACTATTATCATTATCATTACTATCATTATTGTTAGTATTGTCATTGTTGTTGTTAATATTGTTATTATTATACATTTAAGATGTTTTAATCTCACAATCCTCAACTGATTCAGAACGCAGGAGACAGGAAAATCAATTCCCACACCTCTTTTTACCTATCAGGGAACGATTCTTTTTTTTTTTTTTTTTTCTTTTTTTTTTCTTTTTTTTTCGGGGGGGGGGGGGGGGGGGGGGGGGGGGGGGGGGGGGGGGGGGGGGTAAATGGGAAAAGAAAGAAATGCCTGTACATAATTAAAAAAAAAACGTATATCCTTTTTTTCTTTTTTTTTACTTTTCGTCCTTAAATACAGCATTTATCTTGTTTATATTGAAGATGAAGCGCATTTCTGAAGGAAGGAATCTGAATTATAAACTACATTCTTTCATCTTCCCTCTCTCTCTTCCTTTTTTTTAAAAAAATTAATATAGAAGTCGGGCCGCGTGATTCACCGATATCTGTAAACTGTCTTGCGATTGGTAGCTAGGGCCTTCGGCATTCATCTGTTGCAAAAGTGCAACAGTAAAAATATGCCCGGAATTGCTGGACAACAAACCAAACAGAAGTCGCTGCAAGCTACGTTCTTTGACACTACGTTAACTTTTATCCTTGCCCTTATGAGAAGTCGTGTCTGTCTGTCTCTGGCTTGAAAATGTTCGTACCCTCTCTCTCTCTCTCTTTGGCTTGAAAGCATTCGTACCTCTCTTCTCTCTCTTCTCTCTCTCTCCTCTCTCTTCTCTCCTCTCTCTCTCTCTCTCTCCCTCCCCCCCCCTCTCTCCTCTCTCCTGGCTTGAAAACATTCATACTCTCTCACTCTCTCTCATTTTTTTCATGAGTGTGCATCAAAAACATGCACATATTTTTTTATCAGGCCTAGTCTACTCCTGCACACTCAGAGAGAGAGAGAGAGAGAGAGAGAGAGAGAGAGAGAGAGAGAGAGAGAGAGAGAGAGAGAGAGAGAGGTTTTTTTTCGTGGCGGGCT
>CM065721.1:67649771-67659771 GCA_033310375.1 Conus canariensis
CGGTCAGTACGGCGAAGTCAGCAGTCGACTGGGCCACATCTAATGTCTTACGGCTTCAAAGGCGGGGCAGGACCTGTAAGGTGTGGATGGAAGTTTGGGAGCCTTACCACAAGGGCACTGGTCATTATGAGAGAGCTTGAGAACGTGAGAGATGGGAGAGGAGCTGGCAGTGTCCTGTTCGCAGCCTGAGGATGGTAACTTGAGCTGCTCTGTCGAGTCAAAGGATTCTATCCTCTTCAGTCCCAATGTCCAGGCGTTGGCGCCTCGCTCTTCTCAAGCTGTTCCTCAGGAATGCGATACAAATGTGATTGCTTCCGTTCTTTTCTTGTGTAAGGTCTCCGGCCATGGAAGTCCCTTCCCATTCAGTATTGATTATTCCATTTCTGTTGTTTCTCAATTCCAGTCTTAAAACTTCTTTTCAATGAGCACATCCGAGTTCAGCATCTTCCACGTGTTCTGCACAGTGTTCTAGTCTCCATATGTATGTTTGTGAATGGGGATTGTGAGCATGTAAAGTGGGTGAGGTTTTTGTAAGCACCTAAAGCCGTAGGTAAGGCGCTATCTTAGTGGCAGACATTATGATTATCGTCATCATCATCATTATCATCATTACTATTATCATCATCATTATTATATTATTATGATTATTATCATCACTATTATCATTATCATTACTATCATTATTGTTAGTATTGTCATTGTTGTTGTTAATATTGTTATTATTATACATTTAAGATGTTTTAATCTCACAATCCTCAACTGATTCAGAACGCAGGAGACAGGAAAATCAATTCCCACACCTCTTTTTACCTATCAGGGAACGATTCTTTTTTTCTTTTTTTTTTCTTTTTTTTTTCTTTTTTTTCGGGGGGGGGGGGGGGGGGGGGGGGGAGTAAATGGGAAAGAAAGAAATGCCTGTACATAATTAAAAAAAAACGTATATCCTTTTTTCTTTTTTTTTACTTTTCGTCCTTAAATACAGCATTTATCTTGTTTATATTGAAGATGAAGCGCATTTCTGAAGGAAGGAATCTGAATTATAAACTACATTCTTTCATCTTCCCTCTCTCTCTTCCTTTTTTTGAAAAAAATTAATATAGAAGTCGGGCCGCGTGATTCACCGATATCTGTAAACTGTCTTGCGATTGGTAGCTAGGGCCTTCGGCATTCATCTGTTGCAAAAGTGCAACAGTAAAAATATGCCCGGAATTGCTGGACAACAAACCAAACAGAAGTCGCTGCAAGCTACGTTCTTTGACACTACGTTAACTTTTATCCTTGCCCTTATGAGAAGTCGTGTCTGTCTGTCTCTGGCTTGAAAATGTTCGTACCCTCTCTCTCTCTCTCTTTGGCTTGAAAGCATTCGTACTCTCTCCTCTCTCTCTCTCTCTCTCTTCTCTTCTCTCTCTCTCTCTCTCTCTCTCCACCCCCCCCCTCTCTCTCTCTCTCTGGCTTGAAAACATTCATACTCTCTCACTCTCTCTCATTTTTTCATGAGTGTGCATCAAAAACATGCACATATTTTTTTATCAGGCCTAGTCTACTCCTGCACACTCAGAGAGAGAGAGAGAGAGGAGAGAGAGAGAGAGAGAGAGAGAGAGAGAGGAGAGAGAGAGAGAGAGAGAGAGAGAGGTTTTTTTTCGTGGCGGGCTGGGGGAGAGTTGAGGAAGGGTCTTGATTTCTTTGCGAACTTGTTTTTACCCTTCCACACGAGCTTCTACTCATCAAATATCAATATCAATCAGGTTGCAGAAAAAAAAGTAAGAAACTATAATTTTAAAGAAACGTACATTACCATATCGACTTCCATTGAAAACATCAACTTTACTGGATGGAAAGAACCTCTTGTATGGGAGGGGAGACTAGAAATGAAATCTTCCCAGACAGTGAAAGCGCGCACATGCACACAAATTCATGCACGCACTTCAGCTGACAACGTTCTACTTCTTCCTTCAAGTGAACGCCTTCGGCACGTCGAAGATTACTTCATAAAAGAGTTTCCACACACTTCCCCTGTCTCTTACTTGCCACCCATACGCCTTCAAGCCCCCCCCCCCCCCCCCCCCCCCCCCCCCCCCCCCCCCACAACCCATCCCTTTCACAATGCATTCACTTCGTCCTGCTCCAGGAAATAACCATCCGAACTACAATACCATCAGGCGTACATGGAAGTGGAGGCACCATGTCTTTCCATTGTAAGGAACAGACGTGTGTGTATAGGGAGGAAATGAGGTACAGAAAGGAAACCTTACGCTCCAGCATGCCTCTGAAACTCACGGAACTTATGTACATGGTGTGTGTTGTGTGGGGGGGTGGGGGGGGGGGGGGGGGGGGGGGGAAGGGGAAGGGGGGTGGTAGTGGGGTGCGTACGTGCGTGCGTGCGTGCGTGGTGTGTGTGTGTGTGGTGTGTGCTCAAGCTTTTTTTTTGTTTGTGTAGGGTTTTTTCCTTTATGAATGTGCTTGCTAGTATAAACGCTTCGGGTATTCTATCTCATTTACGCATCATTCCGCTTCCTAGTACGCTGGAATGTCTTCTTGATTATATTTAACATTCATTGAACGCTAATAAAATTGTAAAATGTTTAACAGACAGTTTTCGATGCTGTTATAAATTGGCATTAAAAAAAAGCCCAATGAAGTGAAGGAAAACAGGCGTTCCTTTGTTTCTACTGTCCTGATGTACGTTACCACGAGGGATGCGCTAAACTGCGCTTTGTTCTCGAATTATTTTTTTTTTTAATCCGTTGTCCTCGTAACTCAAAGCCAGAATGAAGACTACCATGTGGCATCGCAGTGTGCGACAGTGGGTGAGTAATAATGGACATACTCGTTTGATGGAATGTTTAATATAAAGGTTTAATGCAACGGTAGTATAAAATTTATACCAACAAAATACACAGAGAAAGGACATCCCTACCTCCTTCCCGGTTCCAGAAAGATTTAAACTGCGGAGAGAGAGAGAAAGAGAAAAGAGAGAGACAGAGGAGAGAGAGCAAATCTTGCCAAAATAACTTCTTTCGTCTATACTAAAGTTGATTTACAAATTTTGATATACTTCAGTTTAATATATATATATATATATATATATATATATATATATATAGTGTGTGTGGTGTGTGTGTGTGGTCATTTTGGGCAAAGGCGAAAACTTCAGCGCGTTCAGTTAATACTGAGTCCTATACGAATAAAAGTCATGTATCATTCGGTTAAAGCAAAGTCTTTGGATCCGGAGTCATTTTCCGTTTCTCGTGATCTCCGTCTGGATGTATTTTGTGTGCCACGTGACTGGCCAGTAAGTGTGGCGGTTGGTGGGCATCAAGTCTATCCCTCCCACTTCCCTGGTTTTCATGCATCACAGAATCCAGCCTAGCATTCATTCTTCCCATTTCAAAACTTGAAAAAAAATGTACAACAATCCATAGTTTGTATTTACTCGTACGAAAGAATGCGTATACGAAGGGAAGTAATCGGACATAAAGAACAAACGATGCCAGATGAACAAACAACATACACACACACATACACTCAGAGAGAAAGATGAAGATATCTGGTAGCTGACAGTTGACGATTTTGCTTTGCTTCAACCAAGCCATTTGCCCACAATCTAGGAGGTGAAGACAGATTGTGCAACTTTCACCATCGCTGAATTCCTATAGGCCTTGGAGCTGCCTAGACCAAGATCGATAACAATTGTTAAAATATTTCATACTCTTGCTTTATTAATCAAAATTTCCATTTCCATTTGCCAACTTCGTTTAGGCGCAAAAAATGAAAAAAATGAAAAAAAAAAAAAAAAACGTTCTAAGAAGTCAGCGATGAGCTTAAGCGGCTCCACCCCCACCCCACCCTATACCACTCCTTTAAAGAGAGAGAGAGAGAGAGAGAGAGAGAGAGAGAGAGAGAAAATGAGCTCATACACAACATCGAACTACCCAAAGCTACCTCGACATCTGTCGGAGGTAAGGGCTATCCAATTTGCTGCTGGAGGGGCTCTCTTGATTTAGGCCTCTAAAGCTTGAAACTGCTAAATTCAGACAGTGTGTAGATTGCAGCACATTGGGCAACCCGGAGTTTAGGCCGGGAATCCGGCTTTCGCCACTCACTTGACTTCAAACATATCTCCTTTCCGCCAAAGATTAAAGTTGTTTATAATTACATACCATTTCAACATGTCATGTAAATATCAAAATTCAATAAACGTACAAGTTGACATAATTTTCTACAATTTATTTTGAAGATTTCTGAGTAGTCTGGCCTTCAGCATGACACGGTGGTACTCGGTTTGGGGTTCTAAAGCACAGATTTTCAATGTTTGCTGGTTTTAATACTTTGAATCTAAATCATACTGCGATTAAATATAATTTAGAAAAAAAAGCAGACTCATATTTTGAGGAATGAGTTTTGCTTGCTGTCGTGATGTCAGCATCTCTCAGCGAGCTTTTCCGCACTACACCACCACCCCTTAGCTAGCCGGTGTATCGTGCCAGAAACAGTCCACGCCAGCGACCACAATCTAAAAATTCCTGTGCTTCGCAGGAAAAGCAACCGTTCAGTCACCTTGAAACGTGATTTCTCTCCCTTATGTTTTCTTCCCGTCAAGGATCAACAATATCTTAACCATGCCAAATAAACATACAATTGGCAGAGTTGTTGTTTAAACGAATCCCTCCTTAATACTTGACGCAAGGGTAAAAGGACAAGTTCTTATAGCTCATGTGCCCTTTGGGAAATTGAACTGTCATGAGTTTCCTGTCTTGGACACGTCATGATGGAAGAAGCCTATCTCTCTTCTTCTGCAGCCTTTAACCTTCTCTTTACTGAATCATGAACCGGGTGGATAAAGAGGGGTTTCAGGCCTAAAAAATTCGACACAACGAGTGATTCGAACTCATGACCGTCAGCTCCGTACACAAGCATTCTAACCATTTGACCACGGACACAAAGAAACTCTTTCAAAGAGAAGTTATCTTACTGGATTTTGAATAGGGCCCCTTATTCAAAACCCACTGACTAACTTCCCCTATGAGTGTTTTTGGCAGGTTAGCGTTTTTAGTGTGTTACACCGGCTTTTCACCTCTGTCGCAAATAAGTACAGTTCCGTACAGTGTTTTCGACCTATTTAGTCGATTTTCACAGCTGGTTGTGTGTACAACAGTCAATGTGGACATGTAGGTTTCAAGGCATAGATTTGGGGTAATAGCTAAGAATAAACTAAAGTCAAACTGCAATGAAAACATAATTTAAAAGGGGCATTCTGAAGGACGATAAGCACCGCCACTTTTTTTTTAAAGAGGTGCCTCCCGTGTATGTTGTGTTCTGCCATGGTACGGATAATTTGTACGTCATATTTATTTCACTTGGAAGTTTGAACATGATTATGAACATTTATTGATTCAAAGGCAGATTGATTCGTAGATGGTTATCAATTGATTCGTAGATGGTTATCAACTTATAGTCACATCGCAATGGTCATATTCAGTGGTAAGTTCGTAATTTTTCTTCGGTACTGTAATGTTTCTTGTATGCTATCGTTCTGCGCTAAACAGAGGTTTTTTGTTTGTTTGTTTGTTTGTTTGTTGTTGGGTGGTTTTTTTTTTTTTTTTTTTTTTTTTTTTTTTTTGTAGCCCATGCATACCGTCTGATCGGCCACATCCGAGGCAAGTGCGGATGTGAAACCTCGATTAACCAACCAATCGGCATTTAAAAATAGAATCTACAGTCGGTCTAGAAAAGTAGCTTTTGTCGAGTTAAGACAAACAACTTATTTGATTCTGGGCTTTGCATTAGGATTAAATAACTTCTTTGATTCCGTCAAGGCCTCGCATTAGAACCTCATTAAGTTTACGAAAATTGAATTTATATGCGCTATGCTTAACAGATTGCAAACGCCAAGACGGAACTCGTTTAATATATGATCGACTGAGTATTAGGTTTGGAATGATTTAGATACTGAATATTGTTTGCATACAGTTAGAAGAAAACAGTGATGAAAAGCATCATGATTTTGTATCAGCTTATTTCTCAATCAGCTTGCCAAATAACATATTTACTTTTCACGACAAAAAGGTATTGATAAAACAGACATGACACCAGGACTGCCATCTGGCAAGAAATCACAGATCCTCATACCTTGTAAGGTGACGAACACACACATGCACTGACACAGTGATCAAAACCTCTCTCTCTCTTTCTCTGAAACACAACACACACACACACACACACACCACACACACACACACACACACACACAGTGGCTCCGGAAGAGAGAGAGAGAGAGAGAGAGAGAGAGAGAGAGATACAGACAGACAGACAGACAGACAGATACAAAGAGACAGACAGACATAGGCAGAGAGAGAGAGAGAGAGAGAGAGAGAGAGAGAGAGAGAGAGAGAAACATACAGAGACAGACAGACAGACAGAGACAGACAGACCGTACGGGGGTAAGTGAGGGGAGCTGTGCACAACTTGGACATTTCAATGCACGATCCTGCCATCAAACACACACTCGTAATATTTCCTAGCCTGAACGTGTTTACGTGTTTTGGCTGCCTTTCGATTAGGCACATATTTCAGTTTCAGTTTCATCAAGGAGGCGTCACTGCGTGCGGACTAGTCCATATATGCTACACCACATCCGCTAAGTTTTGAGACCACACTACGCATGATTTTTAGCTGATGGAAAATGAAATAACAACTAAGATGAGACAATTGAAGAAGAGGGTCTCGTGGCTCCGACTCAGCGGATGTCTGACCTATGCATTAGCCCAACGCGCTGGTCAGACCTTGAGTGCCTACCTACCATTTCACAAGGAAACATATATTTCACAAGGAAACAGTCGGGTTTCGACAGTGGTTCCAGAACATCAGTATTCCTGCACTTCTTTTTCTGCTTTATAAATAACTGGCGTAGGAACCTGGAGGACGGGGTAGAAATGAGGAGGAACAAGAGGGGTTATCCCTCCTAGAAAAAAAAAAAAAGGGGGGGGGGGGGGGGGAGAAAAGTATATTTTTGCCTCTTGCCCCCGCCTCCAATACTTCTGAAGCACCAGTTTTAACATATCCTTGTATCGCTGGACAAACTGCTGCTGTGCCTGACAGTGCCTGCGACAACAGCATCCTGGCGCAGACAGGACCAGGCAAAAATAGTTTAGTAGCCCCCCTTTGTCTTGATGTCATCAATTTGCGCTCTCACGAACAGTGAAAAAAAAAAAGCAATGTCTCAGGGATTTCCCAAACGTTGCATACTGCCCAGCATGTGTTTCAAGAGGACACAGACAACATAAACTCAAGCAGATCGCACTATCTGGCACGGCACAAGGTGAGGGGGAAGGTGAGGCGAGGGGAAAGTGGGGGTGGGGTGGGTGGGGGGCTGAGTGCCCCCCAGACTCTCTAACGGAGAGATTGCCCCTGGACCTGACCGTGACCGCCACAGCCACTAGACCCGGCCTTAGTTCACGACACCCCTCTGTTAGTATCTGAACTGCCCTTGTAATTAGCATGTCTGCAATGAAATCAACTCCTGTCCTTTCATCCCTCATATAAGAACCATTTTCTTTCTGTTGGAATTCTTACCTACCCTTTCCATCCCCCCATCCCCCCTCCGCTTTCTGATCAATTTTCTCCCAGTCGACGGCGAATGGCGGTTATTCAATTATTAACTGCACACGGCTCGTTAGTCAGTAGGGGCTAGTCCATAGACGCCAGACAAGATCTGTGTGAAGGTGATTCTTGGATCCTTGCCTATGCTTTTGCTAAAAAGAAAAAAAAAATCATGGTAAATACCAGTTTCCACTAACCTTTGAAAAACGAAAGGGAACAGAATTGGAACCTTGAAAACAACTGGAAGTAAAACTTTCGAGCTTTCCAGTCACGGAGCAGACAACACATTTTAATCCATTTCTATCTCCGAGTAGAAGAGCTAGGTTGTGTTGCTGGTTATCGTTCCTTACACAGCGTTCTTCGTCGGTTGATTTCTTGTTTCAGATTCTGTTTTGTCACGATTCGGCCTGACAGCATGATATAATACATTGCTGCTTCACACCGCCAGCTGTCTTCTGTTCCCCGCAGAGGAGGGCGGTGATGCCGAGAGACAAGCATCGAGCATGAAGACTGCATAGACGCGTTTATTCATTTGTGCTCGTTTTTCAGTCATCTGATGTCTGGTCGCTAGTACGGTAGTTGAGTCTGTTGACACAGTGGTCTTTTGGCGTCTGCCTCAATAGTCTGTAACAAGAGGAATATCGGTAAAAAAAAAAAAAAAGACCTCATGTGTAAATACAAGAAGGAGATTCATAGCATATCCTGTTGATATTTACGATCTGCCTTCTTTTTTTCCTCCCCATCCTTCTGCTCCACACACCTTCCATCCCTCTGCGACTACACGTCCCAACTCTCCACTCTCTCTACCTTCCCAGTTCATCGCACATCGCAGTTCTCTTCTCTCTTCCTCTGTCTGTCTGTCTATCTGTCTGTCTGTCTGTCTATCTGTCAGTCTATGTTTCTGTTTGCCTGTCTGTCAGTTTCTGTCTGTCTCTCTGTCTTCCTCTGTCTGTCTGTCTGTCTGTCTGTCTTCCTCTGTCTGTCTGTCTCTGTCTGTCTCCCTCTGTATGTCTGTCTGTCTCTGTCTCCTCCCTCCCTCTCTCTCTCTCTCTCTCTCTCTCTCTCTCTTCTCTCTCTCTCTCTCTCTGTGGCACTCGCACCCACATCCCATCAATCATCAAATCTTTTTGATTGTGCAACACTGTTTTGTGACAGTGTGGACCTTTAGCAAAATGGCGACCCACTCACCTCCTTCCCCGACGAATTCACCCGCCCAACATTTATCACATCACAATTTACCCCAAAGAAAAAACAAAATAAAATAAAATAAAATAAAACGCACCCAACTGTCCTCACAGTCACGTCAGGTCATGTTTAGACTGACATTCACAGATACCACCCTGTCATTGGGATGTCGGATGATTCAAGCAAATTTTTCAGTGATTGTTTATTATTTTGGTTGCTTGGTTGGCTGGTTGTTTCTCTCCCTAATACACTGAGTGGCCGCAGGTTACCTCTGTGTCTGTGTGCGTGCGTGCGTGCGGGCGGGCGGTCGGGCGTGTGTGTTTGTGTGTGTGTGCATGTCTGTGTGTGTGTGTGAACATGCGCACGACCGCGCATGTGGGCAGTGTGTGTGTGTGTGTGTGTGTGTGTGTGTGTGTGTGTGTGTGTGTGTGTGTGTGTGTGTGACAGACAGACAGACAGCCAGCCAGACAGACAGAGACAGACAGAGACAGAGAGACAGCAGTCAGTTCTGCTGTCACCACGGCTGCTGCCGCAGTGGTTCTCGATGTAGTTCTAGTCCCAACTGCCTGTCTTACCAAACCCACTATCAATAATGGAACGTGATGGTTCCCTGGCCTACAGAGCCGCTGCATCCATGACATTCACACAACCGGTAAGCCCTCTGTGTCAAGCCGCCTGACAGGAGAGACTGAGGAGTGCACCACACAGCTGCTGGGTCATGGGTCGACCCGCCAGCCTAGGTCTGCTACTGTCAGCTGTTTGCCTAGGTGGGGTACAATGGGCAGAAACAATGGTGGTATTATGTTCTTAGAGCACTGTTCGCTCGATCCCAGTAGCCTCCCTTTCCTCACTCCCGCGCCATTTCCTTGTCCCCATAATCCCATCTCCCCACATTCCAACGTCATCTATGTTTTTTTCTCCAGGATCATTTTAAACTACATTATTTTCGTCAGCAATTTTCGTTGTCGTATGAAAGCAGACGACAAGTTTTGTTGTTTTTTTGTTTTTTAAAAAAATCTTTTAAAAGTATTTTCCTCCCATTCTGAATAGGTTTTCTTTTAAACAATTACAGATTTTACCATTTTAAAGATTCCATGTCACAAAATATAAATGAAAACAAAAATGGAAGTTTCATTCTCCATCCCCCATCTCTATCCCCTGCCCCGAATTCTGTCAACTTCGTGCGATTGGTAGGGAACACGGGTCGGCATTCACA
>CM065721.1:67664771-67667271 GCA_033310375.1 Conus canariensis
ATAGGCTACTTTAGTTGAGGGAAGATACAGTGGTACATACACACAGGTGCAGATATGTACCACAACAATACACACACACATACAGAGAGAGAGAGAGAGAGAGAGAGAGAGAGAGAGAGAGAGAGAGAGAGAGAGAGAGAGTTCAAAATTCAAAGTATTTATTTCTTTAACCCTTTGCTAGGCAAAGAAGATAACAAATTCATTACACACACACAGACATGAGACTTTATTCAGATTTTTTTTAACATCAACATCATCAGCAACACATTTTCAGAAAGGCTACCAAAGTGAAGAGTAGACACAATGGTGCATACATACAAGTACAGATACATACCGCAACATTACCTGCCGATACGCATGTACCGTAACATAATAGTTAACATAACATGACATGCACACAAAGACATTCAGTATTCGGGTAAAGCTTGCAAGTCACGTTACGTCAAGTGTACAGTGAGCAACTCGGTCGCTAAGTGAACTGATTAAGATACGAATAACAAACAAGTAGGTTTTCTCTTTGTCCCATGATGAAATTAACTACACGCCCATCACTCTGAACGAATGATGCTTACGACACCAAATCGCCTGGCAGAAATGCCAACACATTATGGAACAAACACGGAGACATCACCCAAAAAGGATGTTCCAAGCTTGCCCATATGTCTTGTGCCTGACAGGTATACACAGCAAGAAACAACTGGAGATCACATCTCCAGTTGGTGTGCTTGTTCATTTCATACGGCCCTAGTCACCCACGTGCGTAAGTTACCATGGAAAGTATTTTCAAGAGAAAGTATCATCAAAGTAAGCGATTTCAAGACGGTCAAGACCGAAATTAGTTCCAGTGCATTTCAATCGCTGTGACCTTCAGAGTTGTGTTATATACATACATACATACATACATATATATAATATATATATATTTTTTTTTTTTCAAAATGGAGTGACTGACGGCGGAACGAAGCAAATTTAGAAAGAGAGGGCTGTTAGTTACCGCCAATGACATTGACAAACACAGCACATGACAAGACACAGCATTTCAACACTTGGCTCTATTCTTAGTGCGAAAAAATAACACATTAACATTTAAGAAGTACAAACATGAACGAAAATGACACATCTGTTATCCAGTGTGGTGAATAGCCGCATTTCCTACGGCCTATCTCCCACCACATGGACTAAAACAGGAAGTCATTTCTTCTTTGTTTGTACTTCTTAAATGTTAATGTGATTTATTTGTCGCCGAAGAAGACCCAAGTGTTGAATGCATCGTGTCTTTCATGTGCTTTGTTTGTCAATTCATAGGCGGTACTAACACCTCTCTAAATTATATATAATATATATATATATATATATACTAGTAAATTCCATGGGTAAGTAACTGAGCACCATTCCAGCAATTTTCAGAACAGCTTGGTGTTGCAATGACTGCAAGAAATATTGAATTATACTGTTAGTGAGAATTATCTACCACTGCAGATATGAATGCTCATCTCCCCCTATTTTTTTCAATCTAAGACATAAGCGCAAGCTATATATATATATATATATATATATATATATATATATTGTATTTATGTCCTTTGAAAATCTAAAAAAGCTCGACCGTCTAGGGAGCAACATCTGTTAAAAATATTGTTAAATATATAAAAGACCGACAGCGTGCCCCAAAAGGATATCCTGATGAGAGCAAGAGGCAAGAGGCTCGAAACAAGCTTGTTCATTTTAACAATAATTTTAACAAATATATATATATATATATATAAGATATAAAATATATGAAATAAGAGAGAGAGAGAGAGAGAGAGAGAGAGAGAGAGAGAGAGAGAGAGAGAGAGATACATATAGATATAGATTTTCTTTTTAAAGTACACAACAGATTGGATCAACTTGGAAGTGGGCATTGCAATGGGCTGTGCAATTTCCCCATACTGTTCGTGTTGGCAATGGAAGTCATCTTGAAAGCAGCAACAAGCAACGCAAGACAAACAGACCTTGGCGATGGATACAAGATGCCCCTCTCAAGGCCTTCATGGATGACACTACAGTGATTTCATCCAGAGAAGACGAGACACGTCATGTGCTGGAAAGGCTGGACGACATAGCTGCCTCATCCAGAATGAAGTTCAAGCCAAAGAAATCACGGAGTCTCTCACTGAGGAAAGGAAAAGTGGCCGAATCTGTGGTCTTCAGTGTTGCCAACCAGGCCATTCCAACAGTCACAGAAGAGCCAGTCAAGAGCCTTGGAAGATGGTATGATGATACGCTGAAAGACACACAAAGAGCAAAGAAACCAAGCAGATGTCGGAAGAAGGCTTGGAGACCATTGACCAGTGTGGGCTCCCTGGCAAATACAAGGTCTGGTGTCTGCAGTTCATGCTGATACCAAAGCTCCTATGGCCTCTGATGATATATGACATCTGCACCAGCATAGTGGAGGCAATGGAAGCCAAAATCAACAAGTTCACAAGGAAATGGCTTGGTGTCCCACCCTGTCTGA
>CM065721.1:67672271-67677271 GCA_033310375.1 Conus canariensis
AAAGTGAAACAAGAAGAAAGCGCTGTAAGGAAATAAGTTGCTGACAAATCAAAATTATTATGTAAAGAGTAATCAATATTGGGGTACATCTTTGAGCCAATGCTTGAGGATCCATTTAAGGGTACGAAAAGTTTGAATTGTCAGAGTGGTCAGCTCTACTGTTTGATAATCCAAACATTGTCAGTCACATAAGAGCTGACAACAGCTACGACTTGTGCAGAACAGCCTTTACTTGGATCTTCTAAGCAAAGCAGTTTCCCACTGATTGACCAATCAACAATATGCTGAATAAGTTCATAGTGGCGAAAAATTAATGCGGGCGAACAATTCTTCCGCCATCACAACAGTCACTTGGAAAAGATGTATATTGACTATGTTAAAAAAAAATTCTGCTATTTTGACAAACAGCCCGACAAATATAAATTGGCTGTAACCGTTTTAGTAACACGTTTTGTTTCTTTTTGAGGCAGCCAGGAGGGCAGACAAACAAACAAATATATAAAACTTTTTTTTTTTAAGCAGCGGGGGATATCAAACTGGGGGAAATATTAAACATAGAAGGAGGGCAGAGGTTTTCGAGCAGCAACGAACAGAGGAGTATCGAGCAGGGCGTGTTATGGAGCGGAGGTAGTATGGAGCAGAAGTATGAATAGGCTCGTTGTGTCGTTTGCCATAAAGTTTACGTTACGAACTGTTTGAACTCTGATCGCTGTGGACGCAAGTGTATCATTTTGTACATCCGCGGCTCCACTGACCATACACAGAAACATGGAGCCCGTTGTAATGAGTGCGAACAGAGGGGAAACTGTCTCCGATGTTTAACAGATACCAACTGCAGGATGGACAATGGAATGGAGACATACCATGGAGACTGGTGTGCGGATGGAACGTGTAACCTGCGATTTCAATGAAATGAAAATCGGGCATTGTGAATGATCATAATCATGCCCCTGAACGACACACACACACACACACACACACACACACACACACACACACACACACACACAACACTATAAGAACAATAAACGTCAATAACAGAGGACGGAAAGAAGCACACCCTTTCTCTCCTCTTATTCTTATCTTCCCTCCACCCCAACCTAAACCTTCTTCTATCCCGCCCATCCCCCCCCCCCCCCCCACCCCCCCTCTCCGAAAAACAAACAAACAAATAAATAGACAAACACAAACATAAAACTGTCATCTTCGAACCAAAATCATTACCTGCCACAATGACAAGATAACCCCCCTTTTTTGTTGGGAGAAAAAGAAATAGAAAGAAAGAAAAACGGAAAAACAAACAAACAAACCGACAAGCACAAACATGAAACTATCCTCTTCGAACCAGGTGCTGCAATGACAAAAGTACCTCCCTTTTTTGCTGGGGGTGGGGGGAAAGAAACTCGAAGAAACACAGCATAACACGGTCTTAGCCGCGACAGTCTATCAGTTTGGAAACATTTGAGTCGGAACTCGGTCATGCAGACTCAGCATCTGTTAGAAAGAGACAATGCACGTGGGGAGTCCATGATTTAGGACGTCTTCCATCTTGAAGCGTCTGCACCCGGTATCCGTCGTCAAAATTTTGAAATGGGTGAGGGGTGAGTCACGCGTTGAGTCATGCGCAGACTTATCAGCAAAACGCAGTTTCCTGAGAAGAACATCTGACTTTAAAAAAAATGAAAAGGAAAAAACTGAGCCAGCAGCTGTACATTGTAACACCTGCTATAATACATTACAGAGAGTGAAAGAATGCAGGCAGGTGGAGCGTGAATAGATTCCGGAAGTGACGTCACTGTGGGGGTGGGTGAGGGGGGGGGGGAGACGCTAATGAATAGTTTTTACTTTCGCCCTGGACGTTATGTTTTCAACCGCATCAACTGTTTTGTTGTTGTTGTTGTTGTTTGTTTCTATTTCGTTTTCACTTTGTTTATTTGTCTACCTTTTGTGAGCAAATAAGTTCATAAATGAAAACAAATGTTGTTTTTGTCTGCCAGGACAAATGATGATATAATATTTGCTACAAACTGGAGAGATACATCCATTGATTTCTTTTGTAATAGAATATAGAGGCTCAAATATCGACGTTCATGTCGCTAGGTGATTTTTGTATTCCATGAAAATATTTTATTTCGAAGAAAATTATCCATTTATCGAGAGTAACTTCACGTTAATAACGGTCGGTGGAATAGTGGAATATTCTTTGCTGAACAGATTCTTGATCTGCACCTCTTGATCCGGATCTGATCCACCGAATTATATCAAAATGTCATGTATTTATCCTTGGATCACGATCCATAATGCCATTAAAAATCGTTGAGATCAGATCAGTCGTTGTTCGTAATAATACAGACACACAAACACACAAATGGACGGCGTGAAATAAAAAAGGTTGACAACAGTAACGAAACCAAGACATTGCCTTTGTGACAGGAATCAAACCAAACGCACTAGGCCTAACGTAGCCCAGATAAAGGTGGGGACATCCGAAACTGCATAGATCAAACTATACATCAAAGAAGATATTCGTTTGACGTCAAAATGAAGTGCTGACGAACATTGAAGCGACAAACAGCAGTTCATCGCCTTGGCTAGACCTAGGTCAGTTCGACTCTCTCACAGCACCAGAATGAACTTTTGACCCCAAGGGAAACAACTCAGAATAAGGTAGCCAACAGAAAGCGTTAAGCCTGCACTACCCCTGCATAGGCCTCATCCATCACACGTGTTGAGTTACAGTTTTATCGGAAAAACAGTAAATCACTAGTGGAGTGGAGGTGTTGAGATGGAAGTACAGTGGTGCACTGTGCTGGTTCTTTCAAAGACGTAGACTGGAGAAGATCGGTGTCTCGTCTCGCTTTTCCACTATTTACTTTTGTTGGAGTTCCCGTTCACTTGCGCAGGTTACTCACTACACTACTTCCAGGGGAGAGAATCGTTCTATTGTCCGAGCTACCTACCCTCTCAGATAAACCATGTACGCTAGTTTTTTTGTTCTACAAGATCAGCTTATCACCTCCACGTAGCCTGTGCATGGACCACTACATACTAAGCGTGTGCTTTATTTGTTTATTAATTCATTTGTTTATTTACTTGTTCATTTGTTTATTCTTTTCATTCATTTATGTATTGATTTATGTCTATTGATTAAAAAAAAATTAATTGTGAATTACTATAGCTGTTGTTGTTATGAGTGTTTATATAGCACGTATCCTCGGTTAGAGACCAAGCTCCAAGCGCTTTAAAGCCCACGCTCTCGTTCACACAATGGGCTGCCTATGTCGGTGAAGCTGACTAGGAGCTTGCTGGCGCTACATTCAGTCGTCTCCTGTGTCGTTCAGTCGATGAAACCGAGTACCCTATGAAGCCCCTACCTATCGATTAACGATCAATCGCAAACATAATTATTATAAAGTATCGGTATATGCAAGCCGGGTACCCGATAAAACCGGATTCAGGTGTGGATGACGAACGTCTTTCATACATCTGTATGGAATTGTATGGCTACTCAACTTCCACCCAGAAAAATGTTGTGACCTGAAACTAGGCCACCCAGAGACTGACCAGACCTACTTCATGAAGAGCGAGAACCCAAAACAACAAACATCCCCTTGCAACCACCAAAGCAGAGAAAGATCTTGGTGTGGTAGTGGAAAGCCAACTGACCTTCAACGACCATGTGTTACAGGCAACATCTATGGCCAACAGAATCCTGGGCGTTATACGGCGATCCTTTGATCATCTCACGGAGCATACTTTCATCCAGCTGTACAAAGCACTCGTGAGACCAGTCTTGGAGTATGGCCACTCAGTCTGGCAACCATCTCAGAAGACCCTCCAACGAGAGATAGAAGACGTTCAACGCAGAGCCACAAAACTCATTGGCAAACTGAAGGACAAACCATACCCAGAACGCCTGTCAATCCTCAAGCTGCCCAGCCTAAAACACAGCAGACGCAGGGGAGACATGACTGACCTCTACAAATACATTACTGGCATATACGACACAAGCCGGCCCAACTTCGAGCTGCATGACAGATGCAACACCAGAGGCCACAGCAAGAAGCTTGTTAAGCATAGGTCCCGCCTAGAAGTTCGGAATTCATTCTTTTCCGAAAGATTGGTGTCGGCTTGGAACAGCCTACCAGAATCAGTTGTGTCCGCACCCAGCATGACCGCATTTAAAAACAGACTTGACGCCCACTGGGCCAACCACCCAGCACTGTATAACCCGACCTGCTATCAATAGATCTTGCAAGTGCAAGCAGCTGTAGACAGGGACAACACATCGATTGGTGAACTGACCTGTAACCACGGGTCTCGAACACCGACAACATCAAGTATCAAGTATAAACCTTTTTTTTTTTTTCCTCCACAACTGCTTTCCGTGCATGAAGTGCGGGCTTTTCTTCCAAGAAGAACGCCTCGTCTTGGTATGGCAGCTGTAACATTTGTTGTTGTTGTTGTATGAACTTTTTTTCCCCGTCTGTCAAAGCTCTTTCTTCTTTTTTTTTTCTTTTTCTTTGCACTGATCGACTCCGTTTTTTTCCGTGGTCTTCTTCTTCTGCGTTCCCTGGTCATGCTGGTCAGATAGAAAGTGCGGTAGCTTGGGCAAAGTCAGCGGTCCGTCGGAGTGAGTCCGCCGTTCCCCACAGCTTTTCTTGGAGTTCCACTGCACCGGGCCGAAATTTCCGTGGTCAAAATAGGAATAATGAGTGCAGACAACACAGGCACATCCTGTGTGTGTGTGTGTGTGTTGTGTGTGTGTGTGTGTGTGTGTCGTGTGTGTGTGTGTGTGTGTGTGTGTACGTGTGGAGGGAGGGGCGAATAGGGAGAAGGGAAGGCAAGAGGGATCGGGGAGGAGGGGGTGGGGGCCTTCCACGGGTTGAAAATAGCTGAGGAGCACAAGCACATCTCCCAACCGCATTCCCACAGACTCATCACCTTCTGTATGGCAGATGATAATCACACAAAAAAGTGTGTCAGTGTGTTTGTAGGAT
>CM065721.1:67682271-67752271 GCA_033310375.1 Conus canariensis
AGCAAGACGTCATGGGAAACCAACACTCAAGTGACGCGTGGAAGGAAGTAAGATTAAACCCAATCCAATGAAATCGTATACAAGAAATAGTAATAAAATTCAAATAAATGAAACAAAAAAATAAAAGCAGCAAGAAAAGAAAAAGAAAAAAAAAAAGAAACAAAGAAAGAAAAGAAAAGAAAGAATGAAAGAAAGAAAGAACAGGCCGAGCATACATTAGAAAAGAGCAAAACAGAAGAGCAAGACTACAGCAGACTACACACGCAGCATTATTGCACCATGACCACTTTTGACAGCCTACAGAAGACTATAGACATGGAAAATATTGGCCCTAACCAACGGAATTCCAAGTGGAATTCGTTTTCAAGTTTTGGTACACTGTGTTCAAATTCGTTCACATGAAAATGCATCTAAAATATTGCATTCGGGGGGAAAAAAAACTGTCTCTTTTCCTCCGTCCCTCGTCTTTTAATCGTAGAAGTCGCAGTGGTGGTGGTGGTGGTGGTGGTAGTGGCAAAATCCTTATGTAATCATCATGACTGTTATGATGATTATTTTCATCAGTTGTGTAGCTGCAATTATAGCTGTTTGTCGCTTTATTATTGCGACGATCCTGTGGTCTTGTTCGTGTTTTAGTAGAACATAGTGGAACCGAGCGAGTCTCTGGACAGATCGGAAGACCAAGGACTGCCTAAGAAATTTATCCTTGAGTAATAAAGATTTTGAGTACTCTCTCTCTCTCTCTCTCTCTCTCTCTCCTCTCCCTCCCCCCCCCCCCCCCCCCCCCCCCCCCCCCCCCCCTCCCCTCTCTCCTTTACCGCCGTTAGAACAGCTCACATCAATGTCGAAATAAAGAAATGACATAGTGGGTGGATGCGTGTGTTGGCCAGCTGATTGTCCGCTGGGCTTTCCAATCCGAGGATATGTAAGGTAGTCTAGCAGAGCTGACAGGGCAATCGTGACTGTTCGACATCTGTTGCTCAGAAAGAAAAGAAGAAGAAAAGAAAAGAGGAAGGACAGGATGTCACGAGGTAATTGGTGAGACCGACTTTGTTGGACGTCTACCGACTTTATCACTCTTGTGTGTGTGTGTGTTGTGTGTGTGTGTGTGTGTGTGTGTTGTGTGTGTGTGTGTGTGTGTGTGTGTGGTATGTGTGTGTGTGTGTGTGTGTGTGTGTTGTGTGTGTGTGTGTGTGTGTGCGCGCGTGCGTGTGCGTTGTGTGTGTGTGTGTGTGTGTGTGTGTGTGTGTGCGTGCGTGTGTGTGTGTGTGTGTGTGTGTGTGTGTGTGTGTGTGTGTGTGTGTGTGTGTGTGTTGTTGTTGTTGTTGTTTCTGTGGGCAGGGACAGGATGGGATGGGGTAGGCTGGGGAGGTTGTGGTGATGAAGGATGCAGACCAGTTCAACACGTAAGAGGCGCCTTTCTATACTTCACCCTTTACAAACAAACAAACAAAAATCACCATATTTTTTCGGCAACCACCCACAAATTGAAAAAAAATCCGATACTGATATTGGAGGGAACGACACCCTTGTCAGTTATTTAGCGCTAGTTGCTAAGGGTTTTTTATAGGCTTTGTGGCATGTGGTGGTGGTTGTGTTGCCCTCAGAGGGAGGGGGGGGGGGGGGGGGGGGGGGGGGGGGGGGGGGGGGGGGGGGGGGGGGGGCGGGGGGATCTAATTTTCTGCATATTCTCCAAGGACTTGACGTGCCAGACTTTAACAAAGCTTTTACTGCGAAGAAACCAGGTGACCAGTTTCATTGAACATCGCTTGCAACACAAAGAAATGAACTGCTTACAACACAAACAAATTCTTTTCTGTTATATGATTCAAACCGCTTTTAGTCCAAACTGTCACTGCACTAAATGTTGTGACGGTCCGAATACAACTTTGTCAACGGTCTCTTTGCCCCATATCATGGCGCGAAAAGCCCACACAATTGGGGCAAAGCGTCCTACAGGCTTTTTTTACCCCGCACTTACAGTCGGACAAACGGTTGCGGTTAAATGATAGTCGAACCCCGAGAATCAGCTGTATTGAAATTTAATGAAATCTATCGAAGGTTTTGAAGCAAGGTTCAAACAGCCCTTGCCAATAATTATTAACGCAATGTGCCCAAATCGCATTGATTGATTATCTGAGCACACAGGGAAGTGAACTTTGATCCAAGAAACATAGTGAACTTGTATGTTCTGCTATATACAATGGTTCCATCAGTCAATCAGAATACGCTGATTGTGACTGGTCATAATGAATCCATCAGCGGTTCAGAATACTTTGATATTGATCACTTTGCATCTATTAGTGATTGTCGTTTGGGACGCATTGACAGTCCTAAAGGAGGGGAGTGATTTCGAAACCAAAGAGAGAGAGAGAGAGAGAGAGAGAAAAGAGAGAGAGGGGGGCGCATGGAGGGAGGGCGGTCTGGATTTACTCCCCAGGAAGGAGAGGGGGCATTTGGGCATGTGTCCCTTCTCATCCGCCGGGGAGTATTTTCAGGCGTGGAGTGATTACGAACTAATACACCGGTCCTGGGCGGGAACATGGGTTGCTCAGTACCCTTGTCAACTGGGCTGCTGACGGCTCTCTACTGGTGTTCATGGCCTTCAAACTTTGTCCTGCTTTTCGCACAAAGTCCTGCATTTCTTGTGATTACTATCCTTTTTTTGTGTGGATTTAAGCTTTGTGTACGTTTGTGGTGAGACAAACAATATGATCGGTGACAATTTTTGTTTCTCTTTTCTGGAGAAATAACGTAATTTTGACTGACGTAGGTATTGCTGAAATGTAACGAAAGAGAATTTGTCATAAAGCTACCCATCTTTAAACATAAAGCAATAGTAAAATAATAAACTACTAATCCCATCAGTTAATCAGTTCGGAGGAATTCCAAAGGCCAGGCCTATTTGTTGTCAGAATACAGCAAAATTGTAACCAAAATTAAGACCTAAACCGCATCACAAGCTATTTTTCCACTTAAAAGGTAGTAACCTGAGGAGAAGACATATCATTGCTAAAATCTTAAAGTCCTTCTCTCGAGTTCTTAAATCATTCAGGTGGCCAATTCTAAAGGTTGAGATGCTGCGGTCAGAAATACCAGAGATTGTGAGCCTGGACGTAGGGCTACACACACACACACTCACACACACACACACACACACACACACACACACACACACACACACACACACAGAGAGAGAGAGAGAGAGAGAGAGAGAGAGAGAGAGGGAACTGAAAATGTAGAGTTGGTGAACATGCAATCTTTTCCTTTCTTTCTTTCTTTCTTTCTTTTCTTTAGCTCTTTTCCGTTTCTTTTTTTCTTTTTTTTTTCTTTCTCTCTCTCTCTCTCTCCCCCCCCCCCCCCCCCCCCCCCCCCCCCCTTTGCTCAATTCCCGTTTAAATGAAGAGATCTGAGTTCAAACAATTACATGTTCATGCTTCTGAGTACACGCGTTCACTCCCTCGAACGGATCAGCGACCCGCAGGAGCACGTCACGCTCATTGGTTTTGATTGTGATTATGTTTGTTTCTGGCTAACGTGAACAGCTCCGTTACCAACTCGACCATGACTCAGTTATGCCCGTCTCACAAGTGTCGTTACCACGGAAAGCATGGAATGGTTAAAAACATAGAAACAAAATGGACAAAACGTCAGATCTGATCTGACTCCTCTTCCTCACTGGAAATAGCCCAGCAAATAAATAGCGAATTAATTGCTGATGTAGAGTTTTGAAGCCCCTGGTAATTAAAAAGAAAAGCCATCCATTTGATTGACAATGCCGATGTTGCGAAAATTTTCTGTATTGGAATGAAAAAAGGAATGGGGGTAAGATTAAAAAAAAAAAAAAAAAAAAAAAAAATTACATGTTCCATTTATTGGCAACATTAACGTTGCAAACGTTTTCGTCATCAGATCGAGTCAATAAAGAACGTCCATGAGCTTTCTTTATGTCGGCACAGTGACATATGAACGATACCTCAATTGTACTCATTCCCACCCTAGAAATAAATCTCTTCCTGGATCCATGTAGCACAAGAAGGAGAAGTGGAACACAACCGAAGAAGACGAAGACAATACACTGTGGAAGTAGCGAAGGGAGACAATGGTGATGATCATCATGACGATGATAATCACGATAACAATACAGAACCTTTTTTTTTTTTCCTTTTCTCTTTTTCCTAAAGACGTTGATTTATCTCCCCTTCGCGTTGGTATTGCTTTCATTTAGTGAGTGAAGTGTGATGTACACGCCAGGTTTAACACACCAAGGTTGCCTCTACACTCATACTCAAATATGCGCTCTCATGTTCTCACCAAACATTTCTCTCTGTGTCACGCATTCTCTTCTCTTCTGACCCGACTGAGAAGAAGAAATATAGTTTTACTCTACTTGAAATATACCTCATGAAAATAACACGTTCAAATGCACAAAATAATAGTATCAACACACAAGAGATCAAATACTTCATGATCCCGAGTTATATGCTATAATAGTCTTCTTACTTGGCCAGGTGCACACACACACACACACACACACACACACACACACACACACACACACACACACACACTTGCACATCACACTACAGTTCTGTCTCTATTACTCAAACAGGTCACCATAGAATGCCTCAGCAGCAGGTGATGGTGGCGTCTTGGGTTGTCTGGCACCAGGTTCAGGACTGGGTCTCCGTGGTCGTCTTCTGGGGACTCTTCTTCGAAGCAGGTCTTCTTCTTGTCTATTTCTTCCCCTGACCTCTGGGTTTTGGACATGTCCTTCTTTTTCATCTCTCAGTTTTCGCTTTGCTTCCCTGGGTTAATGCTTCAGCTCTCACTTCAGTCGCCCAGACCACGTTCTCTGGAACCCTTATCTGTCTTGCTCACTCTCTGTTCTCTCTGACCTCGTGTCAGGTTGTTTGTTTCCCTTCGTCTTTCCCATCGTCCAGTTTACACAGAGATTTGAACAGAAAGTCTTCCTTGAGCTACATCCATATCCACGTTGCGCCTTTCTACAGCGATGTTCAAACCCACAACGAATCTCTCTACGTTCTTCCACCACACACCAGCATTCACACACATTTTCTGCATAGTGGCCCAACAAACGACAGATTTCAAAAGAGGATGGGGGAGGGGGGGGGGGGGGGGGCAACTGTATGCGGAAATTGCTCTTGCTGCTTTCGCTCTTGCAACAAACGACAACTTCTCGCTGTATGAATATCGAAAAATCACAGCAACTTTTAAGGTCCCTTGCACACGGTAATTATCCCCTAGGACTTGGGCAACTTCGCCCTCAGGCTCTTTGATCAGCCTGACAATAGCATCAGTACAGCGCCTTACAGCAGTCCCAGTTGAACAAAGAACAGACTGGACTCTTCAAGTGAATTGTCCATGGGCTCGTATCTGTTCACCTTTACTGAACAAGCCCTGGCCGACCTAGCCCCGAGGACCACACTTGATGCTCCGAGGTCTGAGTGGATGACATGTCCCAAGGTTTGATACGGTGTGTCTTTGCTGATTGCAGTCATCTGTTTAATAATTTATCCGATATCTTCGACCCTCTCTACGCGGCCTGAAGACCTGCGCTAGCTGAGGACCGTGATGCTAATTGGCGAACCATCCTCTTATCTATCACTGTCTAGACGGTTGTCACTTAACGAGCTTAAAGTCTTGCATGAGAGGTTTGGCTTCCTTGGCAAAGTGCAGTACAGATCCTGTAGTTTCATTACCCCATGGAGAAAGAGAACAAACAAAAAGGAATGAGAAGAAAAGCAGGAAAACACACACACACACACACACACACACACACACACACACACACACACACACACACACCACTCCTGTTCTCGATCCGAATATGTTGCTCTCCCCAATACCAACTTACGTGAACTGGAAGGAGGACAAGTTTAGAGAGAGGGTGGGGGATGGGAGTCGGGGCGGGGGGGGGGGGGGGGGGGGGGAGGATTGATGAGAGGAGGTGGGAGGGGGGAGGGGAGGGGGGAGCGGAGGTGGCCTGGAAGGAAGATCGACCGAGAATTTGCTGGAAGCCGAAATAATCCTGTGAAAAGGTTCAAGTACCAAGGGCGCTTCATCCACCATAAACACCTCCACCCACCTACCCCCTCTCTCTCTGACGTTTCCCTTCAATACCCCCCCCCCTTCCCCTTCTCCCTCACCCCTTCTCAACCCCCATCCCCCACCACCATCCCTCACCCATCTCCCATCCTTCCTTGCCTGACAAGAGTACACCCCCCCCCCCCCCCCTCCCCTGACAAACCGATTTCGGCCAATTGTGGTGACTGACCGCATTCACGCAGTACCCCTGCCACAAGGTCGGCTGCACTAGGCAGGACTCGAAGTCGTTGATTGAAGCTCCTGTTGGCAGGAATTGCGGCAACATAGGAGCTCGAAAGAGTTAACTGGTACCACGTAGACAGCGTGCTTGGAAACGATGCATGCTGGTGAACACATACATTATTTGTCGTTTATGTCTTTTTTTTTTTCTTAATCTTGTGAAGAGGCAGTGGGCCTGTAGCAGTAAAAGGCCCCGGTCCCAGCCCTCGCCCTTAGAAATAACCTTAAAATAAGTGATCCGAGGGCTTTGACCTGAAGCACAAGTGGAGCATGCAACTGCGCTCTCTGCCTTCCACATACATGCACTCTTTCTCTCGCCCACTCCCATCGTCTCTTCTTCCACTCGTCCACCGTTTTTGTTTGTTTGTTTGTTTTTTTCTTTTCTTTTTTTCCTCACCGCCAGATCTTCTTGTGTGATCGGGGTGCTAGATCGACTCTGAACAATTAGAACTCCAGAACATAAAAAGAAAATCGCAAGCATTTCTCTGATCAGTTTATAGAAGCTGATCGGTTCGTCGTGGAGGCTTGGGAGGTACCCGCTCCTCCTTCATACGCACGCACGCACACACGCGCGCAGGCACGCACGCACACTCACTCACACACACACCACACACACACACACAACACACACACACACACACACACGCACGCACGCACGCACGCACGCACGCACTCACACACATACACACACGCACGCACGCACGCACACACACACACACACGTACACACTTGCATGTACACACACGCGCGCGGGCGCGCGCGCGCGCGCGCGCGCACGCACACACAACACACACACCAACACACACACACACCATCTTTTTTTCACGGAAATGTTAACCTGTTCTGACACGTAGTCTTTTATGATGAAATTCAATCTATGAAGGTTTGTAGCCAATCTTTTGTTTTGATTAGCTTCTAGTTTTAAATGTTATGAGTCCTAATGCTATCATTTATCCAGCTTTCTTTCTTTTATTTCTTCTTTTCTTTTTTCTTGTCTTTTGTCTACTTCATTGCTGATGCATTTTCACAATGACGATAGCTGGTTAAGAGTTCCAAAGATTTATGATCTTATTACTTTGTTAGCACACACACACACACAACACGCGCGCGCGCGCGCGCGCCGCGCACGCACGCACGACACAATGATTAGTTTGGTAGCTACTTTGATAATTGAATTATTGATAGAAGACACATCGTTACAGATGGAAGACAGATCGTTACACACACACACACACACACACACACGCACGCACACACACACACACACACACACACGCACACACATGATTGGTTTGCACAGGCGGCGGAAGCGGGGGGGGGGGGGGGGGGGGGGGGGGGGGGGGGGGGAGGGGGGCATGCCCCCCTCCAGAAAAATATTGGGGAGGGGGGGGGCAGCCTTACATACTGCCCCCCCCCCCCCCTAATATTGAACACCTCCAAAAAAAATTACAGAGAGAGAGAGAGAGAGAGAAGAGAGAGAGAGTGTTTGATGGTGCATCATCTTGTCGTCATACTTCCTGTCAAACTCGCTCAGGAAAGATGTCAACACATTTCTCGAGAACCTCTCTGCAGCTGACCCACTTTGGCCACACATTACTGATCAGTGCCTGACCAACATTGCCAAGAATGGCATATATGCTGATGCTATTGTAGTGCAAGCTATGGCGGAATGATTGGTAGGGACATACACATCGTAACAAGTCAGCAAGAGAGCTCCAGGATAGGCTGCCTGATGAATAAGATCTTGGCGGGAGACATTGAATCATCCCTTCCACTTGTCCTTATAGGGCAAATAGGCGAGGAACATTTTGTGAGCCTAACACTTCATCAAACCAGAGACAGTGAAAATGATGA
Organism: Conus canariensis; assembly: GCA_033310375.1. NCBI lineage: Eukaryota > Metazoa > Mollusca > Gastropoda > Neogastropoda > Conidae > Conus > Conus canariensis. The sequence goes on from CM065721.1 coordinate 67,690,474, forward strand.
AGAAAAGGAGGAAGAAAGTGTTTCCTCATCTCCTACAGAAGGTGCATCAATCATACAGTCTCCTCGTGACGACGCCAACCGACCGCGCAGTCTCCTCGTGATGACATTGACGGACCTGCTACTGTAAGAAAACCAAAATGTCAGTCTACTGTGTGCTGCAAGGACGCAGTCAACCCCTTTCAGCCACAGAGCGACACAGTCCTCTCCAAACTGACCATGGGTAAGTTCAGGAAGGCCCCGTTGTTTCCAAAGATCTTGGTTCCAGCAATACCCTTGGCTTCACCTATGCACAACAGACAACAAGGTGTACTGTTTCTTCTGCATGAGGGCTAATCATCAAGGCTGCAAACCTGATGCAGCGTTTGTATGGAGCAGTTTTGACAACTGGAAGAAAGCACAGGAAAAGTTCTCAAGCCACGAAAAATCATCTTCACATGGAGCAGCCGTATATGACGTAAAATGTAGGCAGTCTACAACGTCAGTGTATGCTCCAGTGACGTGTCAGCATGAAACAGAACAAAAAAAAAAAACAAACAACCCCCCCCCCCCCCCCCCCCCCCAAAACAAAACACTGCAAAGCATGATGAACGAACTAGAGAGCCTTCAGTTTCTCCTGCGTCAGGGTCTGCCTTTCCGTGGACATGACGAGCAAACCTTCAACAGCTGCTCAAGTTCTGCTTTGGAGAGGGCTGCAAGGAAAAAACATACACAGGTTCAAAATATCTGTCACGTGATATTGTCAACGAGATCCTCGGGATTATGACACATAAAGTCTTGCGATCTGTTGTACTTGAAATCATAAGATGCATAAGATGGGTAACTGAGAGTTTGAAGTCATAGACGAGCCAGTGGGACTGGTGCATGTTGACAATACCTGTGCTGAGACAATTTTTAATGCGCTAAAGGATTGCTTGATCAGGCTGGACTTGCCAGTGCAGAAGTGTAGGGTCAGGCCTACGACGGGGCCAGTATTTTTCAGGGTCACGTTTCAGGAGTTGCAAAACGGTTCAAAGATGAGGTCCCGTCAGCAGTGTCCGTACACTGTTTGGCACACTCAGTCAATCTTGTGTTACAAGAGGCTTCCAGAAAGGTCAAAGTAATAAGAGATGCCCTTGACTTTTCCACAGAGGTCATTCAGTTGATCAGATTATCACCAAAACGACAGATCCTTTTTTGAAACAATCCAACATGAAACATCAACTTCGTGCAGACCGTCCATTAAACCACTGTGTCCAACAAGGTGGACTGTTCGAACAAGAGCTTTTGACTCTCTCATTGAGAACTATGAGGCTTTGCAAGAAGCACTTGAACTAGTCTCACAAGGACATGATGAGTATGCCAGGAGGGCATCCGGCCTTCTAGCACGTATGCAGCAGTTTTCCACCTGTCTTGGGCTCTCACTTTCACAGGATGTCTTTGCTGTGACTGAAGAGCTGGCGACTGCTGTTCAAAGGAAACAAACGTCCTGTGTGGATGCAACAAACGCTGCAAACCTCTGTTTGAGAACGCTTGAAAGTATGCACCAGGATAAAAGTTTCCGGACGTATTTTGCCGACGTCTCAACCACGGCTGCAAACGTTTGTGATGAGCCCCGCATTCCGAGACAGAGACAGCCTCCACGGAGACTTGATGAGGGCTCCCAGGGTCACAGCTACTCTGACCCTTCTGCTTATACTATGAGGCCATAGACAACGTCTAAGAGCATATAAAGCGCAGATTTGACCAACAAAGTCTTAAGTTGCCAAGGAAGATTGAAATTCTCTTGGGTGACGGAGCTGCAGGAAAGAATCCAGAAATTCCTCAAGAGATCAAAGACACATATGCTGCGGACATTGACATGGACAGACTCAAAACACAGATGGCCATCCTTCCACATGCTCCGGGGGACAACAAGAAGTCCATCTTTGAGGCACTGCCAGAAGAACTGACAGCTTCTGACACTGTTAAAAGAATGTTGAGTGAGGTAGACAAACTTATCAGGCTGTACTTGACCATTCCAGTTACAGCTGCAACAGCTGAATGCAGTTTTTCTGCCTTGAAGCGGGTCAAAACATACCTCCGAAGCACTATGACTCAGGAGCGCCTAAACAACTGTCTCATTATGCATGTGTTCAAAGACAAGGTTGATCAGCTCAATCTCGCTGAAATTTCTTCCGAGTTCGTTAGCAAAAACGAACGACGTCAAAGTTACTTCGGAAAATTAAATGTGTAAAGGTGTAACCTCCCAGCTGTTGGTGTAACCTACTAATGTACAGACTGTGACAATCGTGACTTAGTAACTGCATTTTACGGTGCCTAATGTCCAGTGAATATGGAGAGAAGGTATGTTATTACGCTATTCAGTCAGAAAGTCTGACAGTTGTCCCCTCCCCCCCCCCCCTCTCTCTCTCTCTTTCTCAGTTTCTGCAACGTTTTAATTGCAGCTATACAAAGTGTATTTCAAGTGTGTGTGTGTGTGTGTGTGTGTGTGTGTGTGTGTGTGTGTGTGTGTGAACTGAATATTGCATGCTGGAATTTTTTTAATTTTTTATCGAACATTGACATATTGTGATTGTCAGAGTTCAGTGATTTGAAATATCCATTGCCCCCCCCCCCCCCCCCCCCCCCCCCCCCCCCCCCCTAATCCTGGACAGCTTCCGCCACCACTGGTTTGGTAGTTACTTTGATGGTTGAATTATTGATGGAAGACAGATCGTTAGCTGTCTATCGTCATAGCCACGGTGAATGTTGATGGTTTCTTCGATACACGGGGCCGGAGTCACTTTAGGACTTTTCTTCAGAAGGCACTCAGATGATCTAGTAAATCTCCTGTCATTTTCTTTGAGTTTTAGGCTTTTTCCAAATCACGTTCTTTCCTTCATTCAAAAACAAATCCTAGAAAACAGTCACTGTACTCTGCAACTCTTTTTTAAGGATCCACGACTCGCACGGAAATGGACAGCAAAACTACAAGCAAAAAGATTTTGGTGCGACGTTTTTGTTTTTCTTCCATAAACGAGATACTTCCGGTGAGTCACCTATACCGAGTGTGTCACAAACGATATAGTCAGCAAAACCATCAAACGACGTACGCCAGTCACAATGAAGACTTGTTGGCAGCGAGGAAAAAAGAAAGAAAGAAAGAAAGAAAACATTAAAGAAAGAAAACCCAGAGTGATATTGACTTAACATAAGATCAAGCGTATTTCCCCAGTTTCCTCCTGCGAGGGACGGTGCAGGGGAGGATGAGATTCCAACCGGATGTAGAGTGATCTCCTCCCATAAGATGTATAGTATAGTATTACTGCTTCTTTGGATTTCAGATGGACTTAAAATGACATTAACCCAGAAACTTTATATAACAATACTATTGTGTCTTTCGATTTCAACAGGACATAGTCTGATCTCTTTTTTTTTTTAATCCAAAGAATTGTACCTTTGCCATTTTGGAATTCAACTGGGAATCTCATGTATACCATTGCGTCTTTGGATTTCAACTGGACGGAGTACGATCCCATCCCAAAAACTTTAGTACCATTGTCTCTGGATTTCAACTGAATATAGAGTGATCTCTTAGTATTACTATTGTCTCTTTGGGTTTCAACAGGACATTGTGTGTTATAATCACCCCAGGTTTCTGCTTGTCTTTTAAAGGTTACGTAATACGTTGATAAAATGAGAGAAGTTGAAGTTGAAGAAGAGCGAGCTACAACTTCACGTACTGAATCTAGATCCAGACGCGATCGTGAACACATCCCAGTCGAAAGAACTCCATCTGGCCATGATCAGCGATCACGACCTCAGATGATTTACGTTGTCTGTGAATAGTCTGAGAAATCACCCTTGAAAACAGTCTTTGATCGACAAGATTCTTAGACTCCGATTCCAGCACTGCAAGACACCTTCCAAACAAGCTTTAGGCCTAGTTGTTTCTGGAAGCCTTAGTTCTTAGTTAACCTTACAGTTCGACCGAGTTTTGAACAGGCAGAATTATCATCCATTGACTGGCCATGCCTGGCCGCTTGATCTCCATGCTTCAGTTAACATCAGACACGCTGTAGGAGAACTTCTTTTTTATGTTCTAGTAAGTTCATAAATAGGTCCGTATGCTCTATCTCTCTATCTTATGTTCGTATGTCAATTCACGAAAAACCACGCCACAGTCGATTTCCATTATGCTTCCTTATGCCTGTTCGGGTCAAGGTAAGTGGTGGTAAATTAAACCACTTAGCGATGGAACTTAGAAAAGGTTTTCGCTCCAGTTATTGGCCACGAAAGCCATCTGAAGCAACAGTCCGCTGGAACATGCTTCATTAATTTTTGACGTGTCCTCCGTCCCTGACTGCACGTTTAGCCTGGCCTTGAACTGTGGTCAACGACAGTTAAGTCTGCTGCAGCCATTTTGAACACGACACAACTGCTGAAGCAATAAGCCTATAGGCTAAACCAGTTTCCCGCTCTGTGGGAGAGAGAGGTCAGGAGTTGAAATAAAAGGGGGATTATGGGGAATGGTCGGACAATTGGCAAGAGTAGAGAAAAGAAGTGTGATGGGGGTAGACTGAGGGGGTAGAGTGGGGAGGTGGGAGGTTTCGGTGGAGAGATTACCGTTCAATTTGACAAAGGCTCTTAACGACATGTGGCAATATCGACGGAGAGGGGCAAGGGGGTGGGGATGGCGATTTGACAGGATATGCTTTCTTTGGTGGTGATTATGTTCAATCGGAAGCAAGTTTACGTGCGAGTGTGCATGTGGAGAAATGAGTGTGTGTGTGTGGAGGGGGGAGGGAGACGGGGTGCGGGGAGGGGAGGTGGACGTATGTATGCGTGCGTGTGTGATTTAGTATCAACAGACATTAATCGCGAGTGTGTACACAACATAACTTTCTTTGTCCGGACCATGGATAGGTACTGGTGTGGCTGAACAATCTTTAGTTTGTTCACTCAGCTGAGGGAATTTAATAAGTTGAAATAAATCAAATGTGAGACAATGCCACTTTTTTTTTTTTTTTTTGTAATGAAAATGTTGACACAGGTCATTAATGCCGATGATGACAAGATATAACGTTAGGGGCGACGCGATTTCCGGCCAATCAGAAAGTCACACACACACACACACACACACACACACACACACATACACACACACCACATATATTATATATATATATATATATACATATATAAATATATATGACAACTTTCTGCTCTTGTCCTGTCTGTTGTATGTCCCCATCCAAATTTTGTTCAACGTTAGGATATTGCTGCACACACACATTGCCATGTCCTTCAGGGATGATTTTAGTCCTAGGTTGACAGTATTTGGGCACAACACCTTGTGATGAGATATACATGACACACAGCATGAGTTTGTAGACGATCAATGGCGCCGTGATCTTTCGGAGCCAAAACCAGTATCTCTTTTAAAGCAGTTTGCGAACGTTGCTAGAGCATAAAGGATTAAAACTGACGAGAAATGAGTCAGATGGTGGAGAATATTCATAAGGCTTGGCTACATGTTCTTCCGTTTTCCACAGAGAGAGAGAGAGAGAGAGAGAGAGAGAGAGAGAGAGAGAGAGAGAGAGAGTTTTTCAGGGCCTACCAGCCAGCAATCAAATTATCATATATCTTTAATGATGCCATCACGTTGCATTTGAAGTATTTTCTGGTTTGCTCCCCCCCCCCCCCCCCCCCCCCCCACCCCCCCCCCCCCCCCACTGTCCTTCCCTTCTTAGAGAAAATCATCATTCGGGAGTTATCTTCAGTCCTTACCACATGTCCATGGTCACCTGTCTTAGTTGAACTTACTTAAAGAGCCGCAACAGTTCAGGACGCAGTGCGCTGAAGACTTTTTCTATGAGAGGTTCGGTCTTTGGGATGGAGGAGGACATGCATGAGCAGACACGCTCACAACATACACGTGCAAGCGCATATTCACATACTTTTCCTTGCTGAAAATCTAATTTCAGCTTCAAAGGTAGAGAAAGCCCGTTTCTAGGAGGGCGCACTTTTTTTTTTTTTTTTTTTTTAAATTTCACGGCACGAAAAATTTGGCACCAATTCCAATCCAATTTGCGCTGCATCCCATTTCTGCCTCAGTGTGAAAAAGGTTTCAAAACTCTACCCCCCCCCCTCCCCCCCAAGCATTCCCCTGAGCTATAATGAAGCTAGGCTGTGTGTGTGTGTGTGTGTGTGTGTGTGTGTGTGTGTGTGTGTGCGCGCACGTGTATGTGCACCCCCCCCCCCCCCCCCCGCACGGCTACATGCACGGAAAGAGCGGGAGGGAGTTTCGACGGAGGAAAGTTGGGGGTTATTATAATTAGTGTCTCCGGCGAGAACGCTCATGCATGTTGCGTGCATGTGGAAGCAGAAAGGGAGGATGAACGAGAATGCCGAGGTGGAATGGGAGGGGGGAGGGGGGGGAGGGGTGCTGCTGGAGGATGCAGGGTAGTAAGTGGGTTTGGTTATATGCATGACCGAGTGAATAACGACAGCACACTATAAACTGTTCATGCTGAATATATCGCTCTGTATACAACCTATCACGGCAACTTTTCAGAGGCAATACGTCCACTGCCATGTGGATCCAAACGAACCCAAACACTGGTCCATTAACCATGTTGTCATTGCTTCTGATAGTCTTTGCATAGTCTCACAAGCCGGGCTGCGAGCTCGTCATATTGGAGCCGTCTTCACGCTACTTCCTACCCATCTCTAGTGGAAGATGAGCTTTGGAGGTATGACGTTTGGTTCTTCTTTACCACCTTGCATTACTAATCGGTCCTGATTCAAAATACTCGTCTGAGATATCTAGTGTTTCTTTGTCGATTCTTACAAATAGACTATCTAATTAGGAAAAAAAAAAAAAAAAAAAAAAAAAAAAAAGAAACCGAGGAGATACAAACGTTAACATGGAGTGAGTCTACATTCCACATTAGGAATGGGTTAACACAAACAAAACCCACCAACATCAAACTTCGAATGTATACAGAAAGACACTTTTTTTTTTTTTTTAAAGTGCTACAACAGATTAGAACAGTGGAGAAAAAGCGCTACGAGTGCTGCCAGTTCAAGTGCTTGTGATCACACCAAGTTGTTGGCAGAGCAAACCCATCCAGTGTGAATCTATAGAATCGGGAACGAAGACTTCAAGGCACAAGTGAATATAAAACAAGAATGGAGACAGCAAAAGATGGAAAACACACTCACACACCGAATAAAAAACAGAAACACAGAGTTACAGAGCAGGGGAACTTTTAGCAAAGAATTTTCAGAAAGCAAGGACACAATTTACGACTGAAAGACACCCATATTCACCCAGGAAGAACATACACGTTCACAGTATGTCGTATAGCATGGAAGAAGTCAGATGTGTTTACTTCTTTGGAAATTATGTGGTCTTTTGCTCCTATAGTACAACCTGTGCCACAAAAGGCAATGCATTATCAGGATCAATGTGGCGATGAGGGCTTGATTTGAGAGATGATCTGTCTTTTGTGAGTGTGTGCGTGTGTGTGCATGCGTGTGAGAGAGAGAGAGAGAGAATGTGTGTGTATGTGTGCGCGCGCGCGCGTGCGTGCGTGCGTGTGTGTGTGTGTGTGTGTGTGTGTGCATGCGTGTGCACGTGTGTGTCAGTGTTTTTTTAATCTGTTCTCTCATTGTGTCTCTCTCTTCCTCTGTGTGTGTGTGTGTGTGTGTGTGTGTGTGTGTGTGTGTGTGTGTGTGTGTGTGCGTGCGTGCGTGCATGTGTGTGTGAGTGTGTGTGTGTGTGTATGTGTGCGTGCGTGCGTGTGTGTGTGTGTGTGTGAAATAGGGGTGCTTGTGACATCTTTTTTTTCATCAGGAGAACACTTTATTTCTGCATCTTATTTATACATGTCCAGTCAAGTACATGGCGCACATGCAACATCAGTATCATCATATCACCTGAAAGACTAGTATACAGACATACATAATGAAGAGAAGAATGTCCTGTCTAAGGTTCAAACAATGGACCTGATGAGAACACATGGTGGTAAGACAGGGAATCTTAAATGATGCAGGGAACAGTAAACGCTAAATAACGAACAAGTACTCAAACAGACGCACGGATAAACAGTAACAAATGCAGGTAACGTCTGTCTGATTTTCTGTGCGCTCTGTGTTGTCATTTCTGCTAGGCAATTTGGTGGTGTAAGCAGCATTCATTTGGAGTTATGAGGGCGTGATAATTTCATCATGGGAACATGAGTTACCCTACTGGTTCGCTATAATACACTGTAACAGACGTGGACAAGCAAGATTTCCTGTTTCGAGGAGCATTGTTCATTAAAGAGTGAAACTGGTGTATCCTGGAACTTCTTGCTCTCAACTCCAATGAAGCTATAGGTTCTTCGATGTTATGCCACAGTGTGGCCCTATCGACTATTCACCAAGATCATTGGTTGAATTCACAGTTGAACCGTAATTTCAACATTTTCTCTGGCATACATCATTCTTGCTGATCTGAGAATGTACAGCTAACAGCACGATTCTCTCTTACCAAAACCAAAGCCGAATGCTGGAAAGAAGATAATATCTGACTTTCACAACAGAACTGTTAACGCATTACAGACCACTGTTTTTGCTTCGCATTTTTTCATATTACGGAGTATTTGGTGCATTTCCTTTTTTTTCTTGTTCAGTAAAGTGGTGTACACAGTACCCTTAAAGTGTTTGGGTGCACAGATCTGGAGTAAAGAGAAAAGAAGAATCCTGAAAATCTGCAAATAATTCTGCTTTAGACCTTCAACCATCAAATGTGTCTCTACAAATTGCTTTTAATCTTCATTTTAACTCTGCCATCTGCCATCAAATCAGACAATGCCAGATCTCATCTCCTCAAACTTGCTAAGAATACATGTCCTGTTTTCAGATACTTTCAACTGGTTAAAATCCCATAGGTCACAGGAGGCAGTGGTCTATTAGAGATTCATTCTGTCGAGGGCACAGCGATACGGAAAACGGAACCCATCCCTCTCCTTCTGCACCTTAACTTCACCTGAACTGAATCAGGCACCCACTCACTGCTATGTGGACAGACAGGACTTTCAGACTGAGAAAAATCCGAGAGGTTCGAACTCATGATCATCAGCTTCAAAACCGAACGCTCTAACCATTCTCCTCCAGGCCTTCTACTGACAAGTGTTCAAACTGCACTTTTGATGCCCAAGACCCTCTTAGAATTGCATCTCTCAACAGTGACTCTATGAAAAGAGCAACTGCAGAACCAAACTTCATGAGGCTTAGTAGGTGGCATCCGAAATATACTCCTTCACATCAAGCTCCACTGAACACCACCGACTGACCCAGCAGCAGCACAGTGTCTCCGCTGATGGGTTGTCTTATGATGACCTGTTGTTGATTGATCCCTGTGGACTGTAAGTGTTCAGGCTGGGGCATGACAACACTGGGTGTGGTTATGCATTGAGAAGCTGTGATGAGAAGCATGGAGGCAACACCCTTGAGAGGATACAAAAGACATGATCAACATACATCTGTTTTGTCAAAAAGTAAACATCTACCCAGATCATACAGCTAACCTCTCGCCCATTTTGTTAGTGGGAGGGGGGGAAGGGGAGGTGAAACCATTGTAGTATCTCAATTCACTTCATGACGGGCAGTTTTCTCTTTACAGCAATCTTTTCTTCCACTGAATTTTTTCTCTAGCCTTAAAAAAGATAGATGAGGGAAGAAGGAAAAGAAAAAAAAAGGGATGAACTGCTAAACATGTACATCAGTCTTGATTTGATACTTGGAACTAAGATAAGGAAGCATATTGAAACCGACTTTGGCTACATGTTCTATTCTCCTCTTTTCTAGCAAAATATATAACACTCACCACAATTCTCACCCAGAAGACTTTTGTTTCCTTCTTTCTCTCCAGCAGCCTCTGAATTTTATTTTCAGGGTGCTAGTCTTTCAGATATGTGAAAAAGTATCTGACCTCTTGGCTGCAGCATGCTTTAAATGTGTGTAAAAGAAACTACAGCAGGGAAACAATTGTCCATTGCAAAAGTCTCCAGAAACTTCCATTCTGATAGGTAATGAAGATCAAATGAAGACAAATTGAAAGAAAAACAAAAGGGAGGATTGGTTCCAGATTACTGTAAGGTGCCAAGCTCTGGGGCAGCAGTCTGAATTGCATTCACATGACATGAAAACGCGAAGTGACTGACATACATACACGAACAAAGTTATATAGACCTATTTCAGATCCATCTTTAATATATATTCATGCGCAAAATCAACAGATTTTGTATTATTTCGTTCAATTGTTAGCATGCACCAGATTATCATTAATCTTTAGGAGTTATCAGAATACACAATCCATTCATTCGAAATGCAGCAATCAGAAATGATCATGGATAAGACTAGGCCAAGATTCCGAACACATTTGTGAATGCATGCTTGAAATAACATGGAAGTACAAGATCAGTCATATCCATACACTTGTGCTTATGCACAGACATACACACACTTTTCTCAGCTTGAACCATATGCTGCTTAGAGTTTGTTGTTGTTTGACTGCATGTAACTTAGGAGTTTGCTGTTGTTGTTTGACTGCATGAATTTAGGAGAGTTTGCTGTTGTTGTTTGACTGCATGTAACTTAGGAGTGTTTGCTGTTGTTGTTTGACTGCATGTAACTTAGGAGAGTTTGCTGTTGTTGTCTGATGTCTGACTGCATGTAACTTAGGAGAGTTTGCTGTTGCTGTCTGACTGCATGTAACTTAGGAGAGTTTGCTGTTGCTGTCTGACTGCATGTAACTTAGGAGAGTTTGCAGTTGTTGTCTGACTGCATGTAACTTAGGAGAGTCTGCTGTTGTTGTCTGACTGCATGTAACTTAGGAGAGTCTGCTGTTGTTGTCTGACTGCATGTAACTTAGGAGAGTTTGCTGTTGTTGTCTGACTGCATGTAACTTAGGAGAGTCTGCTGTTGTTGGTTGACTGCATGTAACTTAGGAGAGTTTGCCGTTGTTGTCTGACTGCATGTAACTTAGGAGAGTCTGCTGTTGTTGGTTGACTGCATGTAACTTAGGAGTGTTTGCCGTTGTTGTCTGACTGCATGTAACTTAGGAGAGTCTGCTGTTGTTGTCTGACTGCATGTAACTTAGGAGAGTCTGCTGTTTTGTTTGACTGCATGTAACTTAGGAGAGTCTGCTGTTGTTGTTTGACTGCATGTAACTTAGGAGAGTCTGCTGTTGTTGTCTGACTGCATGTAACTTAGGAGAGTCTGCTGTTGTTGTCTGACTGCATGTAACTTAGGAGAGTCTGCTGTTGTTGTCTGACTGCATGTAACTTAGGAGAGTCTGCTGTTGTTGTCTGACTGCATGTAACTTAGGAGAGTTTGCTGTTGTTGTTTGACTGCATGTAACTTAGGAGAGTTTGCTGTTGTTGTCTGACTGCATGTAACTTAGGAGAGTTTGCTGTTGTTGTTTGACTGCATGTAACTTAGGAGTGTTTGCCGTTGTTGCCTGACTGCATGTAACTTAGGAGAGTCTGCTGTTGTTGTCTGACTGAATGTAACTTAGGAGCACTCGGGAGAGTGCAGACTTCTGTCACAATTGAAATCTCTTTTCACTCACTGGATTCGGGTCGTAATCAAGATCTACACCAAACCACAAGTTTTTTTCTTATCCATTCATCTAACCAGTCTGATTTTTTTTTCTTTTCATCGAGATTGGAGCATTATTACATGAGAAATTTACAACCATATTTAAAACTGCACAATATCTCACAATGTCAAAAAAAAAGGAACCCCCCCCAAAAAAAAACCAAAAAAACCCCAAAAAACAAAAACAAAAAACATGCATCTCCTCTTTCACCTAGATCAGCAACAAAATTTAATGGGGTAACCGTTGTTCACATTCTGTCTTTCCACCAAGTTTTGTTAAAATCAGTTCATCAGTTTTTACATAATCCTGCTAACAGACGCACACACTGACAGACACATAGCTTTCCTGGGAGAGGCAGTCATGTGAGATTAGTTACCTGGACATGCAAACTCTGTCTCAGTCACCATGCTCTCTCTCTGCTTTGGGCTCTCTCTAAAATGACTCATCACACACACATCTTCTAATGTCTTGTTTAATTACCAGCATATACATACTCACAGGCACACATGCAAACCTGTAAAGTTTGATGAAAATCTGCCATGTTTTTAAGTGATCTTGCAGACACCAAGCACTCACATGGATCTGCTAAAATGTTTTTATCTTGCCCACATGAACAAAGACATATATTCCCAAGAATACTTTTGTGTCATCTTGTACACACACGTACACACAGAGATTCACCAAAATGTTACTGTACTGCAAATATATACATAGATCTGACCAAATGTTTTCAAGTTAGCTTGCAGACACAAACACATTCATAGATCCGACTAAACACTTTTGAGTTATTTTATGCACATGCGTGTGCACACACACACACACACACACACACACACAAGCACACACACACACACGCACACACCACACCATACACATACATAGAGCGTCTGATGACAAACACTAGTTGGACGCACTGCCCCCTACAGTGATTTCCATGTAGTATGTGGTGGTGAAGTCCTTCATGATGGTGTAGATGATTTCAATCGTAACATCGTCGCACAGGGCCTGCACAAACCATGAACCAAAATCAATGGGTATTTTTCTTGCCCCTTATTTTATTATCTTTCATTCAACTATATTTCTTTACATAGGTTTGGAATTTTCTTTCCCTCTAAAACATAATGATAATTACTAGCCTGAACATACTAATGTGTAACTTCATTATGCAAGTACAACAAAGTTTTAAAGTAGTCAACCAATGAATACCTACAGCTCAGCATACTGATGTGTCTTTTGCCGACCATAGTCAATGATTATTAAATTTGTACTAGTAATAACAATAACAGTATCACAAAAGTTCTTTCTGTATTCATGTAGTAAACAGCTCTGTATAGGCTCTAATCTTTGTCTCTGTGGCAATGCCAATTAAGACTTTTAATATACATTGTAAAAAAAAACTGAGACTGGCTACTGATCAAGATGTAGGTTACTGTATGGGCTTTCAACAGAAATTTTGTTCTGTACACATCAACACGAATTGCTTATTTGAAAATCAGTCAAAATGAAAACTTTCTCCCTTTCCTTTTTAAGGGGGAAGAACCATCAACAGGTCAACATTGGCCATTTTCTGGAAGATGAGCTGTCATAACCTGTTAGACTGATAATACTAATACAGACCCTGTATCATTGTATCCCATTCGTCAACAGCATAGACTTTTAAAAAATCAATTCCTTTTGCCCTTTTTAGGGAGTGAGAGAAAGCTGTGTCGTACATGGGCTGTGTTATAAGCTTTACACAAACAAATAGGAAAAGATAAAGTTCCTAAACATAAATAGGGTCAAAAAAAAAAGAAAAAGAGCTAAAACACTGATCAGTTCTTGCAAAGAAGAAAATTAAACTTCACAAGATTAAATTTTGAGTTCAAATTCAAAACAAATGAAAAATACTTTACATATTTTTCAAGATTATGCTCCAAAAGAAAAGAAAAGGAAAATACACCTCTTCTGAAGTTGCCTCTTTGTTGTTATTGTTTTTATTGTTATTGTAAGAACAGAAACTTAGCTAACCAGTGAAAACATGAAAATATAGTGCTATGACAGTGTTGCAGATTACATTCAATAATTATTGTCAGGAACTGTTTAAAATGAAGGGGAAAAAAAGGTGGGTATATGAAAGATGTAATCACATAAGCTCACTAGAGTGAGAAAAAAAAGTGAACATGAAGAACGTTCAACAAAAGATATCATTGTGTTACAGGGAACTCTGCTGAGGGGGTATGGCTTACTACTGTTTCACACTTGATCCTGTATGAATTGTGTCCATCACAATGCTGCCTCTAACAGGCATACATGGGCCTGGGCCCATACACCATGCACACACACATACAATGAAAATAATGGCACAGCCAATGTTAGGTGGGTTACTCACGGTCTGACCAGCAGGTTGGGCTAATGCATAGGTCAGATATCTGCTAAGTCGTTGTCATGACACCCTCTTCTTAAATTCTCTCATCTTAGTCATTAATTCAGTTATCCTTCAGCTTTAAATCATTCGCAGTGAGGATAAGATGTAGCGTATATGTACTAGTACGCACGCAGTGACACCTTGATAAAACTGAAACTGAGCGGAAACTGATACAACACATTAACTATGAAATGTTATGCACACCATTAATATGTTATGTCAACATCATAGTAAATGACCTCATGTGTCAAACAGCTTTACACAAAATTTTGAATCGTTGTACGAGCTTTACACAAGTTTAACCATGCAGATCTTTCTAACTGCCTTTTTTTTCGGTATGAGACGGCATGGAAAAGATATGAGAAATAATCAATGGAAGTATGAATATCCAATAAAAGATTTGCAAGACAGCATAAAGAACACAACATCCATATTTCACCCAATTTGAGAAGACAAGTGATTGCTCATTCTTCATTTTCATTGTCCTGAATGTTGTTTATCTTGCCTGAAGAAGACCTAAGAAGTCGAAGCACATCATGTTTAGTCTTGCAATTTGTTTGTCCCTTTTGTCTGCGGAATAATTATAATTTCTCTTCTAAATTTGTTTCATTTTCCACCTGCTGTCGCCTCACTTTGAAACTAACACTTTTGAGATATTAAACGGTCAGAATACTAGAATTGCCATCTGCAGATCATGGATTTAAAATCTGAAGAAGGTGAAGAAGTATGGATAAGATCTTTTTCTTGTTTATCCTCCCTATCAACGATATGCAGACCCACTACTGAACAACTACGTGAAGAAGACTGAATGTATATGTTAAACATCCCACAGTACAAACCAGCTTTTGGTGGGTAATGGAAAAAGTATCAAGCACATACCTGGATGCTTGAAAAAGAGAGGGGGGTATTATCAAGCATTTGTTCCATGTGTACTGAAAAACCGCGGTGAACACTTACACAGCAATACCAAGCTTGTTCATGTACTTGCTGCAGTGTCCTTACAATCCCTAGGTCATGGAATTACACTCTGATGTCATGGAAGTGTAAAATGTGATGGGTGTTTATTCACAACAGTGCACAACATCCATACACACCTTCCACCATGGAGTATCAGCATACTCGTTGTACGGCACTTCCTTCCCGTACATTGACAGTGAGAGGAAGATGGCCGCCACAGCGATGTGTTGCGCAGAGTGTTTCAGACACATGTTGCTATGGTAACTGTCCCTCAGCAGGGCCCAGGCCGTGGAGGCGATGGGAATGTTGTTCCACTCATCTCGGGGAACCAGCTTTGCAGCGACACAAGGTAGTGCAGCAGGTGCTGGTGAACAAAACAGCAGGAAAATCTGTAAAACTATTCATTTGACAGTCTTTCAAAGCTGTGTTCAGTGCACAGTTTTCACCATGATAGCTTTAACTTGCTGTGAGCAGCCTGACAGTGTAAATGGTGAGGAAAGGAAACAGAGAGAGAGAGAGAGAGAGAGAGAGAGACAGAGACAGAGACAGACGGACGTACAGACAGACAGGCAGACAGAGAAAGGACAGAGGGAGCAAACACAAAGAGAGAGAGAGAGAGAGAGAGAGAGAGAGAGAGAGAGAGAGAGAGAGAGAGAGACAGAGAAACAGATAGAACACAGAAAGTGAGAGAGAAAGAGAATGAGAGAGAGACAGTGTATGGGCGAGAAGGGAGAGAACAACAGACAGGTGCACTGACAGATGAAAAAAAAAGGAGACAATATAATTGCTCCTCTGCGTATTTGATCCATATAGATAAGAATGTAATCAAAGTCTTCAAAACCAAATCATACCCATACACTCCCTCTCTAAGAACTACAACACACAGACACATACACTGCAACAACCTACAATGATGACATACATACTTTGTGAGGATGGATGAAGACCACCTTGAACTGTAGACATCGTAACACCAGCAGCTCACAGCTGGTAATGCTCTCCTGGAGGGCTGTGAATGTCTCATCCACCATCAGTGGAGGCTTCCGACGATGTAATGTCCTGCCAGTAAAAATGACCATTACAGCAATAAAAACAAAGAAAGTTTGTTTTGCACTTTGCTGCCTTATCTATAACCACAAAATGCTCCAAATTAACGAGTACACACATACACCCCCCTCCCCCCCACACACATGCAGACACCACACGTGTAGCAACAAACACCATTATGCACATGATTCCATGTCATACCCAATTACAGGAAACACTGATATTCCCAGCCATAAATATGTCAAAGACAGACTCATCTTGTTTGTACAGTGATTAAAAATGTACATACCCCCATCCCCCTCATTAAAAAATAAAACTGAGATACCTTCTTTCATGAACTTTCAGTTTTCCTTTCATTACTCATCTCCCAATGACTTGTATGCAGACACTTTATCAAAAATTGTTTGGGTGAGGAGCCCAGCTTTCAGCTTGACAATGCAGCTGATCTTACTTGTAGCAGACGTTGACGACATCTCTCAGCTTCAGGTGCTGTTCCTCCACTTTCCCTGCCAGGTAAAGAGCTGTGCTGCCAATCAGCTAGAAACACAAAGTACGACTCTGGTGCAGCAAAACCACATATTTCTTCTTATCTACATCATATTACTTCATTACGTGAGGAAAAACATTTTTTTCTGTTCTGCCAAATGCAACATGAAGAAACAACACAATGAAGGAAAGAAAGGTCCCTAAAAAAATGAAAAGACAGAAGACAGACACAGGGCTTTGAGCATCGAACCCTCCCCACCCTTGGGGACCCCAAGTCTGGATCCTGACCACGGCTAAGGCACTCAAGAACAGTGAGATGGGTGTGGTATCCAGCAGGTGTACATGTCATTCAAGGAGAGATTTGACTCTAAACTTTTGCTGTGTACACTAGCCAAACTTTCACCATGTACACTGACTAGCTATTCCCTCATCAGGACGTTAAGCAGGAGACAGTAGGGGGATGGGTGGTTTGCTCCACTCTGGTCACCAGGACACTTCATGTAGAAAGTAGTCATTCAAAAATTGCTGGTCGAGCAGGCATGATGTGAGCCTCTGGTGGTCTAAGAGGGCTTGCATTCCCAACACTCTCTGAGCCCCCCATGCCCTCTCCTCTATTTGGAGATTTATAGGGTATGAACACATTGTCACTGCAGCACATGTCAAACCTCCTCTCCGCCCCCTGTCACTGTAGTGGTATGATAGCCCTTCACATCATGCAGTGACGCAATGACTACTAATGGGACGTGATCTATTGCGGTCACTGCCTCTCCGCCTGTGCTGTACATAACTGACCACCCCCTGCCATTGTCATCACAGCTGCAGTTGGCAGAGGGTCAGCCTGACCGTGAATCCTTCCCTCTCCTAGGGGTCAAGGACATTAGATAGTTGGAAGTATCTAATATAGCCTCCTTCATCCAGTTAACATCCAGTATCCCTCGCCCTCTGTGGGGAGGGGAGGGGGGAGGGAATGGAGAAGGTATTGAGGAGGTGAGAGGAGGGTAAGGCAGAAAAGAGGGGTGAGAGAGTGGGAGGTGGGGTAGGGTGGAAGGTGGAGAAGGGCTTTCCAGCAGGACTGGAATAATTACAATAAAGAAAAAAAACTATAAAGAAGAGTAAGGACTAACTTTGTAATGTTTGGCAGATCTGCAAGCTTCAGGTAATACACATATACTTGTGCCAAATCCACTACTTAGTATCAAACCTACATTCCAAAACATAATTCAGATCAGATAGTTTTCACTCCACTTACACAGAGGGCAAGAGTAACAAAGGTAACAAACAGATGCAGATTTCGAAAGTCTAGTAAAGAACATTTTTACAAGCATTCTAATGTTTGATGTGTAAAGAGAATGTGGTGATGACTGAGGTGAGTGCGAGAGAGAGAGAGAGTGGGAGAGATAAGGAGAGAGAGAGAGAGAGAGAGAGAGAGAGAGAGAATGTGTATTTGTGTGTGTGGCTTGTGTGTGTGTGTGTGTGTGTGTGTGTGTGTGTGTGTGTGTATGTATGTGTGTGTGTGTGTGTGTGTGTGTGTGTGTGTGTGTGTGTGTGTGTGTGTGTGTGTGTGCACTGTATACATACTAAATATACACACATATGCCACTTCGATCAGTTTTCATGCCAGCAAACTGTAAGTCGGTGTTTTTATATCTATCTATATACACTCAGTTCACAATACTTGAAATAATATACACTTGTTCCGATAATACACAATACTTACATATGGATCATAGTCTTTAATGGAATAGTCACTGAAAAACTTGTGATAAATGACACAGGCTGTTGCCAAGGGTATACTTGTCACTCGAAGTCGCAATCCTGAAGGAGAGAAAACAAATGATTTTTAAGAACAAAACAAACAAAAAAAAGTATGCGTCATTTAGGCCTTGGGGCCTAGGCTCTGTTGGTGTGTAGCCAGTCCCCTCACTACTAGTACTGGTATCTTATTACTTTAGCTGTTTCGATAGTGGAATTACCATTAAAGTTCATTTTTATGTACGTGTAACAATGCAAGTATAGTACTGTATAGTTGAGTCGGCTCTTAATACAGGTAGGCCTTTAGGCCTGTCGCCGATTCTTTTCAGGTCTCAGTTCTTTCCTTCTTATAATCTTCTGCTGGTCTTTTGACCTGTAAAACTATTACAACCTTTTATTAAAAACTACTGATCTTTTGATCAGACACTGAGAGTGGGAGGCACATCTAAACTATATATGTACTGTTTCATGACACAGTCCAGTCTGTTTTTCAAACTGTTCAAAGAAGGTGCTTTAGCAACATTGGAAGGAAGGCAGTTCCAAATCTCCACCACACGTTGTGAAAAGTTTTGTCGAAGACTTGTGCTGCATGTTTTTTTTTTTTGTTTTTTAGCTTAAAGCTATGTCCCCTGATGATTGTCCTAACATATTAGCTTTGTTCACCTGAATCTCAATGTGTTCAGAAAATTTCAGTTCCTTGTCCACATTCACACCCAGATCTTTCTCTAACTCAGTAGCTTGCAAACTTTCTCCTCACTGCCATGTTTTCTCAAGCGTAAAGTTACATTTGGTCTGTTTTACTATTGCATGACAGAATACAATCATTGGGTTATTTACCTGCTTCATGTATAAATCTAATGACACGAAAATGAACCCTAGATTCGGAATCGTTCATTTTTCACCTATGGTCTCCTGAAGGTCTGTTATGTTTGAGACCGAAAGTTCGCTCATAAGCCCAATAGGCCTATCGGAAGTCACCTGAAAAACATGAAGGGAGAATATATTGTTTTATACTGAAAAATTAAAAAAGTTAGTAATTGTTTTATACAAAAAAATTGGCAAGTTAAAATGTCTTTTTCAATAGAAAAATTGATGAAGTATTAGTATTTAATATTCTAAAGCAGAAACAAATGGTCAAAATAAGCTTAAAAGGAAAACAATCATTTTCTCCGCAAAGAAAACTCCCTAAGGTTGTCATGCGCAGGCGGCTCTGTTTGAAATCGTGTCTGAACAAACCTGTTCCAGAAAACTTGGAGACCTCAATTTTCTCCAGATCATTGATCTTCCAGAAAATCATAGGATCGGGACAAAATGGCAACACCACTGGTACAGATTTTTTATATTTATCTCATATATTTAGTTGAATAGTTTCAACTTTGCATCACACAACAGGTTTCAAGGCTTCATGCTGATAAAACCAGTGAATCACTGATTGATTTTGATGATGATAGAATCCATGGATGTAAGCGAAGGTTTCGAGAAGAATGTCATGCTGTTGAATCTGAGTGTCTGTGTCTTGAACAACAACGCATGTATTGTGTTTAGATTAATCTATGCTGTTCAAGTATAGCTGAAACGCTTATGATCCAAAGTAAAACTGAAACGAGATGAACATGAACGTGTCTGGTCACGTTTGTGATGTTTCAAAGTTCGAGATTTGTTATGTTTTTGTTCTTCATTTAAATTTGTGTTGTTCTGTCTTTGTTTCTCCAACCCCTCCCTGACCTTTCTGTCTCCTCCCACTCCCCTCTCTCTCTCTCTCTCTCTCTCTCTCTCTCTCTCTCTCCTCTCTCAATTAATTCCTCAAGGACTCTACCCAAACTTCATGCCCCTGTTCCTAGAATTGACTTATTCAAATCCAGTTTAACATATTCAGGTTCCTGTCAATGGAACTCTCTCCCTGAAGCAACCAAACAACACCAATGCATATCAACCTTCAAACACCATTATTTCAACCATCTTATGTGCCAGTAATTGCATACTCCGCCATAAATCCACCACCAATCACCACCACCCTCTTTGCCTTATGTATGAACCTGTCTATTTAGAATGTGTTTTGTATTTGAAATGCACATGTTATTCTGTTTAGTAAGTATGTCTTATGTGAGTATGTGTATGTGTGTGTGTGTGTGTGTGTGTGTGTGTGTGTGTGTGTGTGTGTGTGTGTTTTCCCTACTTCCTCTTGCCCTCTTGTCATGTCGTTATGCTTTTATTCTCATGCGAATCTCTCTCTCTCTCACTTTCTCTCTCTCATGGTTCTCCTGGAATGACTTGATATATTATCTACATGACATCCCCCCCTCCTACCCGTCGTGACTGGGTTATCTTATCATAATGCATATCCCCCCCCCCCCCCCCCCTCCATTTGTCACTTTGTGCCTTCTTTTCCTTTTTTTTTTTTTCCTGGTCAAAATCGATTGTCTTACATCTCCTTGGTGTTTTTTGATTGTTAGATTATTCTAAACATGCTCTTTCCCGCACCCTCTCTCGCCTCTTTCTCTCTCTCTCCCTCTCTCTATCGCCCTTCCCTGCACTCCTTTCACTCCTGCGTCTCTCTCTCTGTCTCTGTCTGTCTGTCTCTGTCTGTCTGTCTGTCTGTCTGTCTGTCTGTCTCTCTCTCTCTCTCTCTCTCTCTCTCTCTCTCTCTCTCTCTCTTTCTCTTGCACACAAGTGCCTTCAAGTACATGCTCTCCTTGTCTCATCTTCTTATGATTTTGCTCATATAATTTTATGATATGTATTGTGTCATTATTTTTAATCAGCTCTTTCCTGTCTTATATTGCTAATATTATTAATGTGTTTGTCTTTAACATGATCTTTTCTATGAGTGGTTTCCGTTTTATGTATTCATTGATTCTGTCTAGTTCTGTCTCTCTCTCTGTCTTTCTGTCTCTGTCTCTGTCTGTCTGTCTGTCTGTCTGTCTGTCTCTCTCTCTCTCTCGCTCTTTTCTTTTTTCTTTTTTTCTTTCTCCCTCCAAACTCCATGTCACTTTCCTAAATGCCTTCTACGCATTTTCATGCCTGATGAAAAATATATGTTGTGCCTTTTTTTTCCACTCTCTTTCTCTCTGTCTCTGTCTCTGTCTGTCTGTCTGTCTGTCTGTCCCTCTCTCTCTCTCTGCGTACGTGCGTGTGTGTGTTCCAAATTCTGTAATACTTTGTCATATTCATTTTACTATCTGTTTTTATACATACTAATTGTTGTACATTTTAGTACATTTCCATTTCAAATTATTACACTTATTGCTTAATTACTACCCTCACTTTCTTTTGTTCCCCTTCTCTCTTCCACCCCCTCTCTCTCCCTCTCTCCCCCCTCTCTCTCTCCCTCTCTATCTGTCTCTCTCTCTCTTTTTTTTTTTTGCTCCCCCCCCCCCCCCCCCCCTCAAATTCCATCTCACTTTCCTAAATACCATCTATGTATTTTCATGTCTTATGGAATTTGACTACATGTTGTGCCTTGCTCTCCCTCTCTCTCTCTCCGTGTGTGTGTGTGCGTGCATGTGTGCGTGTATGTGTGTGTTCCAAATTATATACGTACTTTGTCATATTCATTTTACTGTTTTTATACATGCTAATTTTTGTATGTTTCCATATATTCTCCCTGCTCAGCCCACCCTACCCCCACTTTCTCCTTCCCCATAATTATTGTTATTTTCATTTTCATTTTTATTTTTTGTTTGTTTGTTATTATTATTTTTCATTTCTCTTCTTTCATTTGATGTTCCATTATGATTGCTTGACCGCTTTGTTTGCTTTCTTACATTGTTTCATTTCACTGCATATTGTAGTCCCTACTCAGGGTGAGGACTGGATGTAAAAAAGCATGTCAGTGCTTATCCATTATCCTCGTAAATAAAGAATTATGTCTTGTCTTGTCTTGTCTCTCTCTCTCTCTCTCTCTCTCTCTCTCTCTCACTGTGTACAGGTCAGTGTCAATAAAAACATGTCTGAAGCGTCTCTGTCTGTCTGTCTGTCAGTCTGTCTTTCTCTCTCTCTCTCTCTCTCTCTCTCTCTCTCTCTCTCTCTCGGGGGCACTGAGTTGAATTCGCCGAGGTCAGCGGCATATTTGTTTACCTCCGACAAATAGGGCAATTAATCGGCATCGAGACTGACTACTGAACACAGAGTTTGCAGATCAGTTCCTGTGGTACCATGCCCTCTGGACAGCTTGATTTCAGGGCCCGTTGTGGCTGTTTTGTGACAGTATTTGTCAATTTCATGACGAAAAGAGGAAAAAATCGAGCCGCCATGAGACTGAAAACATTGAAGCTTAGGACCGTGGCAGACGGTGTTACCTTTGGCTGCCTCCTGACGCTTTTGTTCTGGGGCAGTTTTTTATTACAATGCGGCGATGTTGAGCTGAACCCAGGACCACAGAAGACCTCTCTGCGACAGACCAACCTAACAAGTGGAGACCGCAGGGAGAGTGTGGACAAGCCCTCAGGACGCACGCCAACTACTTCTTCACGAACTACACCAACCACCCAACATCCTTCGAACCTCGATCTGATGTCCATGCTCCAGTCGCTGAACACGAAATTTGATGGGATGATAGGCGACTTGAAGAACTTGAGTGATGGATTCGCTGCGCTTCATGGAGAGCTAAGTTCTCTGAAGCAGGAAGTGACGGAGCTGCGACAGGAAAATGATTGTCTCCGCACCAGCAATGACAGCCTACAGAAGAAAATGGATTTCTTGGAGCGAAAGGTTGATGATCTGGAAGGCCGCTCAAAACGAAACAACTTGATCTTTCATGGACTTTTCCGGAGAGAAAATGAAACCCAGCAAGACTGTGAAAACCTTGTCCATGACTTGCTTGTGGACAAGCTGGATATGACTGGAGACATCCATTTCGACCGACTCCACCGCCTGAATTCAAAGGACAGCTCGCCGGTCATCGCTTGCTGTACGTTTTTCAAGGACAAAGCTAAGATCTTGAAAGCAAGACATAAGCTTAAGGGAACACAGGTGTTTATAGGTGAGGACTTTTCACTTAGAGTCAGAGAAGTAAGGAAGAAACTAACCCCTCACTTAAAGAAACTAAAGAGTGAGGGAAAACGTGTGGCCATGATCTTCGACCATCTTCTTATCGAGGGGAAGAAGTATGGCCTTGACGACAGTGATGGACAAAACCTAAAAGAAATAATATAGGGGGGAGGCCGCCCCACAGTGACACCGGTATCTCCAGTGTGGTGTGTGCAAAAATCCCGTGCAGAGAAGGAAGTGTGCGATGGGGACAACGACGCTGCCACAGTGAGTGAACATTCTGCCTCTGACAATGTAAACATTGGTTCTGTGGTGGCGCCGGGGTATGATTGTCTTGTAAATAGTGATGGTAATCAGCTTTTGGATTTTGTTTCTTCTGATTATAGTGAAAAGTATTGTTATGAAAGTGAAAGTGATAAATTGGCATGTTTTCCGTCTGATGACAATTACAATGACACAGCTGACCAGAGAACTAGGGATGATTATAATGCAGAGCAGAGACATATTTCAGAGAAAGCACGTGGCATCACAGCGGAAAACAATAGGGGGTGGTCACAAAAGAAAAAGTATAGCAGAGATGACAGTGTTTTTATTCCTGTTTATGCCAGTGAAAGAGCAAGTGGTGTCACAGCGGATAAGAATAGGGGGTGGTCACAAAAGAAAAAATGTAGCAGTGATGACAGTGTTTTTATTCCCGTTTATGCCAATGAGAGAGAGCTGTCAGTGTCGGATCATGAAAGACGTAATGAGAATTGTAACAAAAGTAAACATATTCTGCATGATAACGGAGATAAAACAAATAATACACATTCAAAATATTTTACGTTCCTGCACTGGAATATTAATGGAATTCTTTCCAAGATTCACAATAAAGATTTTCTTTCTTATTTGTCCAAATTTGACTTTATCTGTCTTGTAGAGACTTTTGTGGAAAATCTTGAATTTAATGTGTTTACTGGCTATACTGTGTTTAGCAAACCTGCTGTTAAGTTTACTCGACAAGGCAGACGTTCAGGGGGGGTAATATGTCTGATTAAGAATGATTTTGTGCACTATGTCAGAGAACTCCAGATAGATTGCTCAAATGCTCTTTTCTTTTTGATTGACGGGATATTGTTTGATCTTGCAGAAGATGTGTTATATGTTTGTGCATATGTGCCTCCTGAGGGTTCACCGTATTATGCTTATTTTGATATAGACAATGGTATATGTTCTCTGGAAGAATGCCTTACTGAGTGTATGCTTGATTTGAACAATATACATGTGATTCTATCTGGAGATTTGAACAGTAGAACTGCAAATGTCTCTCAAGATATTTTTTATGAGCATGATAAGTATGGTGTTGATTTAACCAGTTGTTTCAATTTTTCGGAAAGAAAATCTTCCGACAGTATAATCAATGGCTATGGAAAATGTTTGTTGGATATGTGTACTTCACTTGGACTGTGCATATTAAATGGAATATGTCATGGGGACCTCGATGGGCACTACACTTATATATCAGAGTCAGGGTGTAGTGTAAATGACTATTTTTTGATGTCTCGAGAATTATTTTCACTTGTTGTATCGTCTTGCAGTTTATATGTATCAGAACGATTGGAATCTGACCATTTACCCGTGGAGCTTCATTTTGAATTGCCGAATTTAAACCCTGTGTTTTTGACCGCTGGAAAGGAACGTGAAGTTATTAAAAAGTTTGTGTGGAAGCCTTCTTTTGAACATACTTATGTCACTGCAATGCATTCAGATGAAGCATTGTCATCTCTTGACAGTGCTATTGATATGATTGATCATGACTGCAATGAAGCCTTGAATATGTTCTTACATGTGTTAAAACTTGCTCTTCTTGCATGGAAAAACAACTCTGTTTGAACAATGCTGATGAACAAAATGACTGGTATGACAAAGAATGTAAACTAAGTAAATCGAAAGCAAAAGGATTGCTACACACATTTCGGCAAACGAAGGATAGTTCTGATCGTGATGCCTACTGCATAGCTAGGAGAGAGTATAAGAATTTGTTAAAATTTAAAGAAAATCAGCACAATGAGCAATTGTTAGGGGCGTTAGTTGATTCCATAAGTGATCAAAGGGAGTTTTGGGAAAATGTCCATAAAATTTCTTCAAAACGAAAGCAGCCACGTAACAATATAACAATTGATGATTGGTATAAACATTTTAAACAGTTGCTTGAAACAAATTCAGAAAACGAATTTACGTTAGTATCTAACGACAACATTGATGATAGTTTTGATGAATATGAATATGGTGGTTCCATGAACCGTCCAATATCTAGAGAAGAAGTGTTATTGGCTATAAGAAAGTTAAAGAACGGTAAATCCGCTGGTCCGGATGAAATTATCGGCGAGTTGCTGAAAAATGCTGGTGATCGAGTAATTGACTTCTTTGTTAAACTGTTTAACACTCTGTTTGATAAGGGAGTATTCCCAGATAACTGGACAGAAACTATTATCTTACCTTTATTTAAAAAAGGTAATGTAGACGATCCCGGTAATTATAGAGGGATATCATTATGTAATACAAGCAGTAAAGTTTATAGTTCTATAGTAAATAATAGGATTCAAGAATGGATTGAGCTGCATAATATCACAGGGGAATATCAAGCGGGGTTTAAAAGGGGATATTCCACCATTGATCACATGTACACATTATTAGCTTTGATCCAAAAACAGTTTTGCTTTAACCGTAAACTCTATGTCGCCTTTATTGACTTTGAGAAAGCTTTTGACTCTATAGAAAGGAATCTACTGTGGCCTATTCTGGTAAAAAATGGTATCAAAGGAAAACTCCTTCGGTGTATTCATAGCATGTATACTACAGTCAGAGCTAGAATTTGCTCGGGTGCAAAATTGACAGATTACATAAACTGTACCCGGGGGTAAAACAAAGGGGATGTTACAAGTCCAGTGCTGTTCTCTTTATTTATAAATGAATTAGCAATAGAAGTGATTAGAAATGGGAAGCATGGTGCAACATTTATGCATGATTACTTTGAACTATTTATATTACTTTTGGCAGATGACATAGCTCTTCTGTCGGAAACAGTAGTTGGGTTACAGACGCAACTAAATAGTCTACATAGGGCAGCAACAGCACTCCATCTGAATGTGAATATGAATAAAAGTAATATAGTTGTATTTAGAAAAGGTGGGTACTTAGCAGCTAGTGAACATTGGACTTATAATGGAATCCTTATGCCTGTTGTTAATGTTTATAAATATTTAGGCATCTATTTTTCAACACGGTTGAGATTTACTGTTTCTTGTAAGAACCTTGCCTGCAGAGCAAAGCATGCGTTGTTATGCATATTGCAAAAATTACGTAAGTTAAAATGCAATTCTCTTGCTGTATATTTAAAACTATTTGACGCGCAGATACAACCCATTGTTCAGTATGGTGCTGAATTGTGGGGGCTAAGTGATGCTGCACACTTTTGTGAAAAAGTACATCTCTTTGCTCTGAAAAAGTTTTTAGGAGTTCAGTTACAAACACCGAATGACCTTGTGTATGGTGAGACAAATAGATACCCTGTTTACATAAATTCTGCCGTTAGGTGCATACACTACTGGTTAAAGTTGACAAGAATGGATGAGTCAAGATTACCGCGAAAAGCATATAGAACATTATTTGAGTTAGACTCTCGTGATAAGACAAACTGGGCGTCTGACATTCGCTGTAAGTTATACATGTTTGGTTTTGGTTATGTGTGGTTAAACCAAGGTGTTGAGGGAGTGGAACAGTTTATTGCTGACTTTAAAGAAAGACTTGTACTTTGCAGATGGCAAGAATGGGATTTTCATGTCAAGAATAGTGACAGATTTAGTGTATATAAGACTTTTTGCACAATAGCAATAGATAAAATGCATTTAACGTTAAATCTAGACAGACATATCAAGATTATTACAACAAGATTCAGACTGGGTATTTCAGATATTGCTGTACATAGATGTCGATACAAACAACATACCCCTGTTGATTTGATTTGTCCATTGTGTAAAGAAGAGAAAGAAGATGAAGTGCATTTTGTTCTGTGCTGTCCTTCACTAAACGAAATAAGAGAACGTTATATACATTTGAAATACTACAGATTTCCAAGTCTTTTCAGATTAAGCTTACTTCTAGCTTCCAATAATGAACGAACAACTAGAAATCTGTCCATTTACCTATACAAAGCATTTAAGTTAAGATCTGTTCTTGTTTCTTAATGTAAAGCATTGAATCAGTTTTTGAACGTGTAAAATATCGAATGATTTTCAGATGCACCCCTTCACGAGGGGCAATGGCCTATTTGTGAATAAAATATCCGTATCCGTATCCGTATCCGTATCCGTATCTCTCTCTCTCTCTCTCTCTCTCTCTCTCTCTCTCTCTCTCTCTCTCTCTCTCTCTCTCTCTCTCTCTCTCACACACACACATTTTATGTCAAAATCTTTAATCTTATTTGACTATAGAATAGATACCAAAATTCTAAACAAAATAAATGCTTGGGCTATATCCATGATTTACACATGTTTACTGTCAGTGAACATAATGCTGGATTAGCAAGGGAAAAGCTATGAAAAATGTGACCTCTAAACAAGCAAATTTAGTCATTTCAGTTATTAGTTTTTGATTTGGAGAGATAAGCATAAACAAAATGGAAATCTTGAAGGGAAGTATGTTGAACTTTGCCTTCAGAAATGCTATTTGGTTGTTAGTTGGATAGTTTATGAGGAGTTGAGCTTAATGAAAACATTTAAAAATAAAATGTCATTTGCTAACTGTCGTCTGTCTGCAAAACATTTCTTTTATGGCCACCTCAAACTTAAAAAATTATCAACAATAACTAATCTTTTATTTGAAAATCTGCAACAGGTTACAGTCTGTTAATTGTTGTGGGTTGTGATGAAAATTAAGCCTTAGAAAAGTGAATTTATTATGGTTTAGTGTGAACACAGGTTTTGGACATCTGTTGCCATGCAGTAAGAACACACAGCAAAATTGTTTCTTTCTTCAGTATAGACTATACTTTCTTTGCACCACAGCTGTTGGACTGGTCATTTTATACCCTCCCCCCCCCCCCCCCCCCCCCCACACACACACACACATACACAAAGAGCCCACATGCACGCACACACACAAAAGAATGGGGGTGTGGGGATGGGGGAGTGAGAGAAGCTTTTGTTGTTTTACTTCTGGGTCAGTGAAATGGATTGTAGAGCATTAAGGAAAAAAAAAGTATACCATTAAAAAAAGTGTATTGCCAGTCACACAATATAGTCAAAA
Source organism: Conus canariensis (assembly GCA_033310375.1). NCBI lineage: Eukaryota > Metazoa > Mollusca > Gastropoda > Neogastropoda > Conidae > Conus > Conus canariensis. The sequence goes on from CM065721.1 coordinate 67,719,006, forward strand.
TTGTTGATGCCCATATCAGTGAATGATATAATAAATAATGAGTGTATTTTCTCGCCCTTTAATTATGTTTGTTCTAAGCTAGATGTATACTTTTATGTACAGTGATGAATTTCTGTTATTCTTCAAATGTTCTGAATTTTTTGTACAGGAGGATCCATCCCTTGAACGCCACTTTCGTGGTCACAGGGACACAGTGACGTCTGTGGACTTCAGTCCTGTTATGACACAACTTGGTATGATGTCTTCTGTAAAATTAGCAGCTGGACTAGTTGGAGTACTTATGATGTTTTCTGTGAAATAAGTAACAGGAGTGGCTGGATAAATTGTTAAACACACAAACAGGTAACAACAGCAAAAGAAAAAAAGAGAGAGAGAAAAGGGATGCTGTATGTTGTACTTTTGACCCAAAGGTCATTTGATACATATGTTTACAAAGATAAGACTAACAGCACACAGATTTATAGTAGAACTGTCTGGACCTGGAGAAATACTGTCTTCAAATGCGGAACCAACCAGCTTGGAGTGATAGTGCACCACCCTTAAAAGCCTGTGCTTTGTTCACATAGGGTACAGGCACACATGGGACACTCCATGAAGAGGTCAAGGGACATAATTGCTTCTTGGCAGATGCCATTTTGTAATGGCCACTGGATGTGACACAACAGCACCTCCATGGAAGTGTTCCCATGGGTGAACCAGTCCATGTTTCATAACTGTAGAGCCCACCAGCGAAAAACATCACTGTCAAGCATCACTGTCAAGCAACTGCCATGTGCATCCTGCAGCCTCATTCATTGCTCTTCCACTGACAGGTGAAGACAGCACAACTCCAAACATGGCTTAGCTTTTGCCATGAGGTTTTATGTGCTCTCTAAAGAGGATCCCAGGTTACAGTCTTTCCTCTTGTCAACAGGATGTTCCCTTTGGTCAGTGGGTTTTTCCTCACTGTCACACGTCTTTTCCCACAGTCAGCCAAAAGGCAAAGAAGAAAAGAAGTTGCCAAGGGGACCCAGAGAAGTACTGTCTTCAACTGACGAAACTAGCCAGCTAGGAGCAATCCTGCACCACCTGTAGAAGCGTGTGCTGTGCTCACATGGGGTGCAGGCACACACAGGGCATTGCATTAAAGTGTCAAGGGACATAATTACACCCTGGCAGATGGACGATTTTTGCTTATGAGATTGGCATTAGGAGAGCCAAATATATCAGATCCCATTTATGACTTTTTTTCAGTAAAAATGGAAACAAATCTGTGTATATAGATTTTGTTTTTAATGTTATGACTCCGTGCCATTCCGTTTCCCATCCAACTCCAGCTCCATCTCCCCACCACTGTCACCTTTCTGCAATTTTCTGATTAAAAAAAGTTTTCTCTCATTGATTTAAAGTCAATTTCATGTTTGCTTTCAGCATCGGGATCAATGGACTCTTGTCTTATGGTGTGGAACTTTAAACCCAAGATGAGAGCATACCGCTTTGTGGGACACAAGGTAGATATCTGTTCTTGTATCTACTGTGTTATTGTTTACTTTATCACCTCTCATAGTATGTTAACTGATACATTTATCTTTGGGATGGTAGGGGTGGTTGATGGTGATGGTATTAATTCAATGTTTGAAAATGTCCGCTGGAAGGTGGAGTGAGAAATAGGGAGGGAGATGGCAGAGAGTATGCATACAACTTTAAAGTATTTGCTTAATAACTTGACGCTAACTTGATGCTGGCAGTTTTAATGTAGTAAAGCATATTGAATTAAACAAAAAAGAAGAGAGGGGTGGGGATGGAACAATTTTTTTTTTTTTAGCAGATTTCAGATGTCTCTCACACAAAATGATAGATTGCTCAGTATGGTAAAATCCCTACTGAACATCCCTGGATGTCATTGGTTATATTTTATAAACATTGTTATAGATGGGTCTTTTAGTAGTAGTACATAATTTCATTCAGAATTTTCATCATATTGCTTATCGTTCCTTGTTAATTTACTGGTATTCCTGATGTGGCTTCCATGGTTGCATGCTTTGTGCATTGATGGAACTTGTTACTTGAGTTAATGATTGAATAAGCAAGATCAAAATGACCAGCAGACTTGATCATGCTACATGAATTGTTCTTGATCAGTGCTTTACTGTCCTGTACGTGCTTTTGCTGCATGAATTGCTCTCTCATCAGTATTTTTACAGTCCTCTGCGTTTGATCACAGGATGCGGTGCTGTCGGTGAATTTTTCACCTTCGGGCCATTTGGTTGCGTCTGCTTCCAGAGATAAAACAGTGCGACTTTGGATTCCCAGTGTGTGAGTATGGTGTGTGTGTGTGTGTGTGTGTGTGTGTGTGTGTGTGTGTGTGTGTGTGTGTGTGTGTCCCCCAAAGGACATGCTGTACAACGAGCTAGCTACAAGCTCCAGACCCACAGGTTAAAAGCTTTCGTATAAATCATTACCAAATCTGTATTTGTAGTTAACTATTTTACACAGATCTTCATCTTTGCCACTTTCACGCTTGTTTTGTTGTTGTTTGTAAATGGACCTTTGCATATACAACAATTATAGCGAAGATGCTGACAGTCCAGTTCACGTCTTTTCAGAAGAGACACCAACATCAAAATCTGCAAGAATGTGCAGTGAAGAGGTCAACACATGCTTCTGCTCATTTATTTGTTTGCCTTTTAGAATCATTTGTTCTTTTTCTTCAGTTTTATGAATTCCAACGTTTCTGATGATTGCAATTTTTACAAAAATACAGTAGCTGCAAGACATGTAGTCTGCAAACTACGTACATTTTCTTCGTACTTTTAGTTGTAAATTTCTTTCTTTTTTTTTTAACAAAGATCATTTGAAAGTTTCCAAAAGTAATGTATCTTTCGATCACTGTATATGTTTGTATGCATACAGCAGTGTGTAGAGGATGACTGCAGTGTTTTATTTGTTTCAAGAGTTTTGTACTGATATGTTGGGGTGTGGTTTCAGTAAAGGGGAGTCAACTGTGTTCAAGGCCCACACAGCCACAGTGCGCAGCGTAGATTTTACCAGCGATGGCCAGACCCTGTGCACAGCCTCTGACGACAAAACCATTAAAGTGAGTGTTATTCCCTATGTTCAGCATTGTTCACCACATTTCAGGTTGAAGCATTTATCAGTTTCCTCTTTTTATCCCATGTCTGCCTCTTCGTCTCACTGAGATCTCATCATGTGCATCTTCTGTCTGTATGTTCTCCCTCACCTCCCTCATCCCTACACTCTTACGCCCCCCCACCCCCCCTTCCTCCTCTTTTGCCTGTCACACATACCACCTCTCCTTTTTTTTCTGGTTTTCCTGCCTCTTTGATTGCACCCCCCCCCCCCCCCCACTTCCTGTCTCTTTATTTTGTCTCTTTCTAAAATGCTGAAAATATCCACCAGTCAGTCAGTGATCTCTTGACTTAAAACTGAAAAATTGTTTTATTTATAGTGACCAAGTAAGTACAAAAGAATAATTTTGTGTTTGATGCATTATGCTTGATTTTCAATTTCCCTTCGCCCCCACCCTCACACCCATCTCTCTCGACCTCCCCCCTAATTTTCTGTTACAGGTGTCAGAATGTTGATGGTCTTAAGAACTGTACAACTTCATTACCAGTTTTTCGTTGTCATTGTTAGTTGTATTGCTTTCAGTTTAACAAAAAAAGTTCTGTGTAAGTAAGTAAGACTGTCTTGTGAATTTGAACTGCTGTTTTGTTTTTAACCCCCAATTTCAGTTATATTTTGTTGATCTTATTGTTTCTCTAAAATTCCATGTGAGACTCATGCAAATGCTCCATTCTTAACTGCTGCTTTCAGTCTTTTTTTTTCTGTGCCTGTTTTTTTTAGCTTTGTGTGCCATGCCTCCTAGAACATTGGTGATCTTTACAATTATAATAGGTCATCAGAAGGTTCAAAGGTTTTTTGTGTTCTTTCCGTTCATTGTTCACGTTTGCTTTCTGCTGCCTTTTCCTGCTCCCCCCCCACCCCCCCCATTCCTCTCCCCCTCTCCCCCCAACCCCCATTTTTTGTTGTCTGTATTGTTTGTATTATCTGAAAAAATCCTTCTTTTTGTCACCTGTTTTGTTTATTGCATGGCTGAAATGACCCATATGCGTTCATTTCACATAGACGTTTTCTCCACAGTGGCTTGTTTGTTGCTGTTTGTTGTTCTCTCAACCCAAAGCCAAAAAATCATTTTCATACATGTGATAGGATGTTGTTCAGAAAATTGTTGATCATGTTATGTTTTTCGTTGTGTTTCAGCTGTGGACAGTCCACAGGCAGAAGTTCCTCTACTCCCTAACTCAGCACAGCAACTGGGTGCGATGTGCCAAGTAAGTTTTCTTGAACTGCTCGACTAGATTCACAGATCAGTACAAGCCCACATGAAGGAGTATAATTATGATTGACGTGAAAGATTAGACTCCATGCTTTTGTTTTGTTTTGTTTGTTTTTGTTTGTTCTTTTTTATTATTGTTGTATCTTCCATGCTTCATCAGTAGCATTACCTCCAAAATGGTCTTTTGATGACCACTGGAGAGACATACCTAGGTTCAGCCTGTTGCAGCCCTGGCTGTGATAGTCCTCAAGAAGCAGTAGGTTTCAGATCATTGTGAGGCAACCTACCAGAGGAAACACTATACTGCTGCTCTGTGATTTGGATGGTGTTCAGTGGTGCCTGCACTGATCAACAGAAGCAGTACATCACTTACTAAATCTGGTTTTGATGACAATAATTGCTAAGTCACAAAGCCAGCTTATTTTTCAGAGATCACCACCAAGTTCATCCTTGTAGGAATTTGGCTGAAAGTGATGTCAAAGAGACGTGCAGGCTTAGCGACATGTGGTCGTGGCATACAGAAACTGCATAAGTAAGGGATATTGCCCTTGCCGGTCACCTCGGCTGGGGCTGCAACAGGACGCACCAGGGTGTGATTGGATGTTGAGCTGGAATAACTGGTGTTGGGGTTATGCCACCGTAATTGCACAAAGGATGAGGGGGCAGACGTGTGGGGGGAGGGGGGTAGGGGGACCAAAAGACTTGTCACTTACGCTGCAGTCAGTAAATATTTGCAATGTTCCAAATACTACAAACTTGCAAAGATCACTTGTTCAGTAAAACTTTCTGTTTATCTCTGGCTGTATGAAATGTTGCTTGTCAAATTTTTAACAGTTTCTTTTATCGAAAACTTGTATTTTAAAATTTCATTTTTGCCCCCAAGAGTTTCAGATATTTAAAGATTTATTTTGGTGTTAATCATAAATCTTGATGCACTAAGGTGACTATATTTTTGTGGATTGAAACAATTTTTTTTTTAATTTCATTTTGCTTCAGATTTTCCCCAGATGACCGTTTGGTGGTGTCAGGCAGTGATGACAAATTGATAAAACTCTGGGACCGACAGACACGTGACTGCATCCACACTTTTCATGAAATTGGCGGGTGAGTACTTGTTTGCCTTTTGTTCATAACAGGAAGTAAACGAGTCTCCTTCTGAGAAAGAAAAGTACTTCAGATTGGATTTGGAAGCACCATTTGAAATGAATAATGGTTTCTATAAAGATGGAGATTAGCAGGAGATGTGGGGGACAGGTTCAGGCTTATACTAACAATGTGGCATAAATGCATTTCATTCTGGAGCTTGTGTGTTTTGGATTTTTTTTTCAGCTCTTTTATCTTTCATGTCATGTGTGGCATTACCATCAGGATGCTCCGTTTGTCTCCCATTTACGAAGTCCGCCACGCCCAGGTTTGTCTTGTTACAAGCACAGAACTAATATTCAGCAGGGAGCTTTCAATATCAGCTGATCATGTCCGTCAAGTTTTGTTTGTTTGTTTTATGATGATTTGTTCAAAACCTCACTGATAAGAAGCCTGATTCATATTGCCTACCTATTTATGAGCATATTGTATCTGATTTTTAAGTATTTTAAAGCACTTGCAGAAAAATACAAAGATACACAAATAAATGTTATTTGCTATACATGAGTTAAAATGCAGCAATATTTGTGTATGTACAGTATAGATATTAGTTATAGGTCAAGATTACTTCATCATTTATGTGTTTCAGGTATGTAAACCACGTTGACTTCCACCCGAGCGGAACGTGCATTGCGTCTGCCAGTACAGATGGAAGCATCAAAGTGTGGGATATCCGCATGAACAAAATATTGCAACATCATGCAGGTAATGCATATAAACTGAATGTATCTGATAAAATCATGCAGCTTAAAGTTGGCAATTCCCCCCACTCCCCCCTCCCCCCCCCCCACTTTTTTTTTTTTTTTTCAAATTGTGATCTTCTTATTGGTAACACTCCATTCCTCTCATTCCAGTTTCTCCTTTTAAAGCCTCAAGAAGGCTTATTGTTTAGCAGTCCTCACAAGTATTCATATCGGATGGTTGCCAAGCCTCTCAGCAAAGGGAGGCAAGTGAAGACCTGTCTCTGACTAGCTAAGGGTGCTTTGCTTTGGTATCTGATTTGTGTGGGGGTGAGGGGCATGCTCAAGAACATAGGCGCATTTCTATGTTCACATGCTAGAGTTTTGCTGTGTTTACCTTTGATATATTTTTTTTTAGCTTTTTCTCTTGAAAAGTTTGAAACAAACTTTTCTGTCTGTTTTGCTTTGTTTCTCTCTTATAATCCATTTGTAAAGAGTCCATTTTACCTGCTTGGGATCTGATCAGGCCATGTTCGGGTTGACGTAGGAAATTATATGTTTAAATCTATACTATCATAATTTCCCCAATCATTTTTATGAACTGAGTGCTAGTACAGTTTCAGGTGAAGCAAATTCCAACAGCCTTTAAAGCACAAGACATATGACAAACTGATTTAAGACCATTGTATTGCATACTAATTGATTTTAAGACTAGTCTGTTACACTGGTCATATGAATGCGTGAAGTGCAGGCCTTAAGCAGTTTGAAAATTTTTTAGCAAATTGATTTATAGATTTTCACAGGAATCTGAAATCGTTTCCATTATGTAATTGTTGGAAGACTGACCATGATCAAGGAGAATGCAGAGAAAGCAATGGCATGTTTAATTTTTTTTAAACTCATTTCAGTTTGCTATTCTCAAATTCCAATGAAAACAATAAAGAGAAAAAAAGCAACAACCACCACCAAATCTGCGTTTTATGATTTATTGGTCGCATGGTTGGTTAGTGGAAGATTGATTAGTGGAACCGTTAATGGATTGTTCAAGGATTTATTGATGTATAAGTTGTTGTTTGCAGCTCATGCAGGTGCTGTGACCAAAGTGTCCTTCCACAGCAACGGCAATTACCTGTTGACGAGCTCTGAAGACGGCACGTTAAAAATCTTTGACCTGCTGGAAGGACGCATCTTCTACACACTACATGGACACCAGGTCAGAACTGCTTCAAAACCTCTGCTTTGTTTGTGCCATTTTCTTCTGCGTTTTGTTCTGCATGTTTAACAACTCCGTATGTAGAAAGTGTTTATTGATATTCCTTTAGTGATCAGTTTATTCATTTACTGACAAGCATTTTCACTCGGCTTCACTGGGATCCACCTACTTCCCCCATCCATCCCTCTCCTCATCCCTCATGTTCTTTCATCTGTCTTCCTTCCATTCTCAACACTGCATCAGTAGCAGTACTGATACCTTTACTATCACATCAGCAGACTCTCATGGTCTCCCTCCCGCCTCCTCCTTTAATGAACATCCTTCTTGTGAGGTCATCTCATCTTCAATTGCCATGATCTTGTCAACACTTAGAACTGTGAAAAATACATGTCACTGGCGTGGTTGTGGAAAGGAAATTGAAACTAAACTCACTGCGAAAGCAGAGCACGAAAGGCTACAGATTTTAAGATTCTTTTTATCCATGAAAATCGGTGAGGATGATGCTGTGGAGTTCTGTTCTAATTCAGTCCTTTTGTTTGATTTGTGGAATGATGTTTCTTTTCTTCCCTAGCATTCCAGACAATGTTCGGTTTTCGTGTGCAGGGTCCTGTCACGGCAACCAGATTTTCCAAAAATGGCGAGTTCTTTGCTTCAGGGGGTGCTGATGAACAGGTTTGTACGATCAGCTGTGTGTTTGCTTTGTGTTGACCCAACCTCAACATACCTGCAGCACCTTCCCACACTGCTCAGATTATGTGCTTACCTCACCTTTCTCACCCAGTCTTACCTTTAGAATGGTGAAAAACTAGGCATGTCATTTAATGAGCCAAGCTACTTTATTAATTCATGGTGCTTAGATTTATTCCACATAGGCATCAGTATTTTACTGCAGATGCCACAGACGTCTTGTTCTGAGATGATGAGCTATCAGATTTTTGTTCTGTCCTTGTTTTTTTTAAGTTTTTGGAATGAAATCAGTATTTTCTGTTTGAACTGATTAAATGTCAGTTGTGATGAAACGAGTTAAGATCTGTGTTTATTTTCAGGGATTCAGCTTGATGATACATCTTAACCTTTTAGTTGGAAGTGTCCTTAGTTCTGATTTTAATTTTCTTTCAGCCCTGATGTGGTCTGCGTGGTTGGCTATATACAGCTTGAGCTGACTGCTGTAGATTGTCATTTTCACTGTATCATTTTTACCAATTTAGCAGCCATATTCCATAGGCAGGGAGGATGCATGCAGGCTAAGATCCATACCACAGAGTATATGTAGGAACCTTCAACTCTGTGTACACATCTGTGGATTACAAAACTTCACATGTTGAAATGGAAGATCACAGCTGGTTGAAATTTTAAAGCTGGCAGCTTGGCCTTTTTCTTTTTTAACACGATCACTGACATTGTTCAGACACCCTCATCTTGTTGAAATTTTGCAGATGATGCATATATGCAAGTTGTGTTGTGCTTCTGATGTGCAGTGCGAATTTCATTTTAAAAATTCAGAGTTTGGCTGCAAGCTAACGATGATCAGGAAACCATTTCAGAGAGCACACAGTTGTAATATGGACAGTTTATCGTATCTGTAACCTATTCATGCGGGTCCTTATTTTCACCTGTCTGGCTGAACAGTGTTTGATGTGTTGTACCAACCTCATTTTGGCACTGCTGTTTTCTGTCAAATCAGGTATCAACCTGAATGAAAATAAAGTTCAGGCATGATACCATTTTTTTTAACATGGCCTGTGTGTGTGTGTGTCTGTGTGTATTTTCCCTGACCTTTTATCCTATGCTGTGAGAATCTTAGGCCAGTGAGCTGCCTCTTGCGTTATGACTTCAGCCGTTAGAAAAAAAAACAAACACAAAAAAACCCTTAGAGCAGGAAGCTGCCTGGGACCAGTGCTAACCAAAAGTTTGGCTTTTCTGTTTCATGTTGATTTCTGTTTGACTGTATCTTGCCATTCAATGGATGGCTGCAGGTGTTAGTGTGTGTGTGTGTGTGTGTGTGTGTGTGTGTGTATGTGTGTGTCTGTGTTTGTGTGTGTGTGTGTGTGTGTGTGTGTGTGTGTGTGTGTGTGTGTGTGTGTGTGTGTGTGTGTGTGCGCGCGTGCGTGCGTGCGTGCGTTACTGTACCTTGTCTATCATTCAATGTGTGGTTGCAGGTGTTGGTGTGGAAGACCAATTTTGACCAGCTTTCTCAGAGGGACGTCCTCGGGGCACAGCAGTTGCGGGATCGCTCAGAGGCCAAGTCACAGGCTCAGCCGGCAGCGGCGGGGAATGTCCAGTCTCAAGTGTACAAGGGTAGAGCACCTGCTTCTCCCATCAGCGTAAGTGTGTTGTGCCTGGGGTGATCTCAGTTCAAAGCTTGTGTGTGCGTTTTGTTAGGTTTGGGTCTTTGCATCTGGTGTTTGTTGATATTGTGAAATTCTTGAAAGTGTTTTTTTTGTTATGTTTATTTTTTTTGTATGTGTGTGAGAGAGCGTTGTTTGATTTATAACAAGCAGCTTTTTCATTTTTGTAAAAAATTTCTAAAAGAATATTTTTCTTTAGATTAAGATGTTTCATATGCTTCTTTCACTATTCTTATCTAGGCTGGTCGCAGGGCCTGTCAGTGTTTTTCCTAATGGAATTGTTATTATCATTATTTCATATCATATATAAATATGATTGTTTACAATATAGGGTAAATTATAGGAACAAAGTTATTCTGTATGCCATTTTGTTTGTTTGTTTGTTTGTTTTTTGTTTTACCATCAGTTACAGTTGAGTATAGGGAATTGCATTTTAGCAAGTCCTCGTTCACTCTTCATTTCAGTATGTTTTCTTTAAAAAAAACAAACAGATTTTATTAACTGTCAAATATTACCGTAACTTTACAGATCTGACAGTAATATGTTTATGATATCTTTTATACCACTCAAACTGGAATTCCAATTCTTTTCACATATGTGACGCAGCATGGGAAAAGGAGGCTTAAGTGCAAAATTTTTATTTTTTGTTTTTTTTGCATTTTAAGAAATTTAAATACCTCCCAAATAAAATGCACCAAACAGAATGGATTTATCTGTTATAGGATTTTTTCTACACGTGTTTAACCCATAGAGTGCCTTTAAGCCGTCAGCTGACGCCGCATTAAAAATGCTTTCCCAGTGCCTATGGGCCGTCCACTGACGTCATGCATTTTTCTTGAATTTTCATTCGTTACTATTTCTATCAACGGACTTAAATAGAGTGTGCGTAGTAAGCCTTATATGTCTGTAGTATTAAAATGATATGTAAATGACCACACGTGAGGGGAAAGCCCATTTATTCTCATCACTGACTGGATGACCAGCCAGCACTTCGTCTCGCTTGCAAAGATGGCGGCACAACCTTCGACAAGCGCAGCGACCAAATCAACGTATTTACACAGCTGAGCAGGCTCTGCTAATGATTTTTGACAAAGACAATAATCTTTTATTCAACGACTCACTCGAGCATGAAGGTGAGATGATGATAGTGATGGAATTGCCGACCGTATTCGTCAGTTATTGTGTCGGGCTGTGTGACCTCAGTGTGTGTTCAGCTGACTGGTTTGCCAGCGTCGAACGAGCTCGCCTAGTGTGTACTCTGCACTGCGTGCCAGTGGTCAGTGACGTGATAGTCAGCGCAAGAGGGGAGCGCGGCCTGCTCGCGGCGTGGCACGGGGCAGAGGGAAAGGTAGGGGAAGAGGAGCAGTGAAAGAGAGGGTTGAAGTCCAGCAAGGGGGCGTGGTGGGGAGAGGGGGGCGTGGTCGTGGACTGACCTGTCTGCATAGAGTGTGAGCGTCTTGATAGACTTCTAAACTGTTTTACTTTCATTTACAGGTGTAGTGTGACAATACAAACTTTATTTTCAACTTTTTTGCTTTGTGTTCTTGTTTGGATGTGAAGATGTAGTGGTAAATACATATGCTTTTGATCGTGCAAAAAAATCTATCCAAATCTAATTGCCTAAATACTTTTTTATTATCAAAATTAAAACAAAAGAAGCCCAGATTCAAAATCTTCATTCAATTTCCTTCAAAAATCATATATATTTCATTGTTATATCTTTTGTAGTTTCTGAGCTAGAATTTTTTGTTAATTATTACCCCCAAATCATTAGATTTCCCTGGCACTGGGAAAGCCTTTGTAACATTTTCAAGCAGCGAACGGGTTAAAGTTGGATACTCTGATCACAACAAAGGGGAGTAATCAAGCTATTTTTACCCGCAGCGGGGAATGGCTGGCTGCAACTTAAACTTCCTTTTCCCGTGCTGCGTCACATATTACACCATTTAAAACATAGTAGGTGATGGCTTATGGGGAAAATGAAATAACTGTGTTGTGCAAGTGATGAAATTATATTGTTATCCTCCTCTGTGAGTTGTGCTTGGTTTCTTCGTGTGCATGATCCATCCTGTCAACTCTTATGTTTATGCTCTAAAGTGAATAATTGTTTTTTTTTCTTTTTCTAAGAGTCTTTGTTGTTAATCCTCATTTTATTTACTGCATTTTTATCTTGATGACAGGTAGTGATTTTACTGTTCTGACGTAATGTTAGGACTTCACGTAAGAAGATATATGTGCCTCAGAAATAAGTGGTGCCAAAACAGTGAAGTTGAGTTAAGATGATGATTTTCAGGACATTTATTTTCCAGCGCAGAGTACGGTTTAAGGTGAGAAATTTTAAGAACAAAACAGAAGACTTTAAACTGCACTTTTTGTCTTGATATAAAAAAAATATTTGCATGAAAAACAGACCCTTTATTTGTGAGATGCTATGAAGCAAACAGGGAAAAAAAATAATGCATTTCTTAGATTACTGAACAGCTTTCAAAACTAACATAACAACAACAGGTTTGGGTTGATTTTTTCATTTCCCATTTCCCTTTAACATGCATGCTTTTTTTTTTTTTCTTTTCTTTATCTTGACATTATTGGACTGTTGAAATTCAGAGGCGAAACGAGGTAACTATCAGAACAACTCCTGTCTTTGATACTCTTAATAAGTATTCAGGCTGATTGTTTCTGCAAGGGTTTAAGCATTGCCTGCGGCTGTAGTTAGAGCAGCAATATGCATCTTAATGCACTGGTGGTGGTGGCTTGCAGTTGGATGCGCGCTCCTGTCAGAAGCTCTGGTCAGCATGCAGGACCAGGAGCCATCGGTCACCGATGTGGGGCCGGCCATGTTCACTCCCTCTCAGGTTGTTGGCTTGTGGTCTGTTAAACTATACCACATGTACCCTGTCAGCTGTACGGTCTGTGCTTGAGTGACATGTACTTCTGTGGTGTTATCCGTAGCATGTTACTATGGCAGCATACTCTTTGTTTGTGTGTGTGTGTGGTGTGTGTGTGTGTGTGCATGCCATGCACAGACATGAAATTCTTATGGTGGATTTCTGCTGATTTGGGGGATGGTTTCGGCTGAAAATACAAATGGTTTGCCCCCTCCTCTCCCCACTCCCTCCCCCAACCCCCCTCAAAAAAAAAGTTTGGTTCTTGACCTCCCCTTCCCACCCACCCCCTCCCCCTTCACCCTCCACCAACAGTTTCCCACACCATTTCGTCATCCCTCTTCCACTCTGGTCCAGCCACTCACCTCTGGCGAAAAAAACAAAACAAAAGCAAAACAGAATTGTTTGGATTGATTCAATTGACCAGCAGAGTTGACACAACAGAAGATCTCTAAATCTGTGATGAAAAACAAATTATGCTTGTTGCATGCAGCTTCTCCCCACCCCCAGCCCGGACTTGATGATCAACAGAACTAAGTGTACCTCCACCCCCACCACCATCCCCTCCACCATCTCTCTAAAAAAAAATCAAACATTTTTTTAAACTAGCAAAACACAGAAAAAGTGTTTCCGTTGTGAAAGTGTAACACTTTAATATTATAACTACATGCAATTTTTTTTTTTTTTTTCAGTCACTTGGTTAAGTGTCACTCATGTCAGGTTTGTTTTTATGTCAGGGCAAGAGGAAGATACAGATGGGAAGATCACAATATTCACTGCATGTGCTTGCTTGTCTGCATGATGTTGTTGATTCTGCATTACCATTTCGTTTTTTTCCCTCTGTGATGGATGCATTGTGCTTTTTTGTGTTTGTTTTGTTTACCTGTTTGAAGTTGTTTGCGTTTGTTTGGTTTACCTGTTTGAAGTTGTTGATAGTTGTCCTTTTGATTTTATCTGTCCTGTCTGTAGCTTGAAAGATTTGTTATGTTTATTTACAGTGTCAGAGCTTACATGCATGAATGATTGCACAGGGTTTAAACTGTGAGTGCTGTTTGTTTTGTTGCTAGTCTCTTTTACTCGATTCATTTTTTTTTTTTTGTATTCCCAAGCATACAGAACAAAAGACACTGTGATGATGTTTATTCTTTGACACATGAATCCTATACTGTATAATTTGATCATCATAACAGATTCATTCCTGTGAAATCTTGGAATACATTTTTTTACATGTAGGATTGTTGTAAATTGAGGATTACAGTATGTTTAGTAAGATTAATTGAAATAAATGGAAAAGGGCAAAAGTAGGGCTAAGCACACTGTTATTGTTACTGCTCGCAAGAAGCAAACTCCAGAACATTGAATTGTCAGCCTTGTCATTGTATGTTTTGATTTTAAGCGCAAGCATAATAATATACGTAAAAGTGCTCATGTCCTTTCTTTCTTTCTTTGTCTTCATGTTGTCACATGAATATAAACAGAAGCATTTGATAAACAAGTGAATGAATAAAATGATTTGAACAAATATGCAATAGACCACTGAATGATTAGATAAATGCTTCTACACATACAGTGTAAATAAACATCTTAAAAGAAAAAACAAGGAAAGAAACAACCAATGTTATATCAAATAAGAAACTTTTTGAGACTGATTAGTTTGCATATGTGAAGGAGTAGGAGGAAGGGGGAGGTGGCAGGTAAACATAGGAGAGAATGGGGAGGGGAGGGGATGAGTGTGTGTGTTTATGTGTGGATGGGGGAGGGGTGATTAAATATGTCTTGGGGAGGTGTATGGATGTACATGAATAATCAGTTTTGATTTTTATGCCTCTTCACAGGTGTGTGTGTGTTGGGGGGGGGATGAGCGGATACCCATGTGGATACAAGTGTGTGTGCATGTTTGGTGCAGAGGTGGATACATGATTGTGTGTTTGAGTGCACATGTAGATAGATATATGCGTGTGTGTTTGGATGCATATCATGCATGTGTGTGTGTGTGTGTGTGTGTGTGTGTGTGTGTGTGTGTGTGCGCGCCAGCGTGCATGTGTGTGTGTCCAGGTGTACATATAGATATAAGTGTGTGTATTTAGGATACACATGCAGATACATATGTGTCTGAGCTTGGGTGCTAACACAGATGGAGATGTGTATGTGTGTTGAGGGGCACATGTGGATACATGGCTGTGTCTTTGGGTGCACATGTACATGTGAAGGGCGCTTATAGGTGCCTGTGTGTGTTTTTGTGTATGTGTGTATGTGTGTGCATGTGCGCTTCTTGTACAGATAGATATGAGTGTGTGCAAGTTGAATGTACATCTAGATGTGTGTGTGTGTGTGTGTGTGTGTGTGTGTGTGTGTGTGTGTGTGTGTGTGTGTGTATGCTCACATGGACCTGTATACATACATCTGCTTTGGGTGCACATGTGGATTCAAGCACATGTGTGTGTGTGTAATTTGGTGCACAAGCCCCAGAACAGGTACAGACTATTGCTGCACACAGTATAACTGTCCACTGCCTTTTTGCATCCAGTTTGAAGAGATAATTGACTGGCTGTTTGTCCTTTGTTTTCATTGTCTTGAATGTTATTTCTCTTGCCTGAAGAAGACCAAACAGGTTAAAATGCTCTGTGTTTGAGTTGTTATTTGTTTATTCCTATGTTTGGTGGCACAGTGATTCTGTCTTTGCTCTTGCATCGTATTACATCTGATTAATAATTCCGATTCCTTCTGTTTTCCCAGATAAGACACGAATCAGCGCCAGCGTCCAAATCCATGGATACCGATGCAGAGATGATAGACAGAGAGTGCTTGAATAGTGGAGATTACCCTGAAACTGTTGCGGCTGATGAGCTACGACCTCGCACCCAGCCCCTGGAAGCGAAGTCGGTACCCCCGGCACTGAACAAATTGATGGAGCAGATTGCCGGCCAGATGGATGTCCTTACTAAGGTACAGACACATCTTTTGATCTTAATTGAATGTTCCATCTTGTTGTTAAATTTCTGAAAGATTTCATGTGCTGTTTGTTGATCTGTAGTATTTGTACATGCACGCTGTTTTTCTTGTCTTGTTTTAAAATTTTTCCAACCCATCCTTCACAACATTTTCAAAGCTTAACACCACTCGACCTGTCTAACCTCCCTCATCTGCCCTTCCCATCCCCTCCCCTCAACACACCCCATACTTGACAAAGCCTGATTGGGTACATCAGGTTGCAGTTTGAATACCAGCAGTCCTGAAGGAGCTGAGAATGTTCGGTTGCCCTGAGGCCACAAACCAGAGATGACTTGGCCTTGCTGTGAAGTTCAGTGTTCTGCAGTGCCTGTTTCTGATTTACTGCATGCAGGCTGCCATCTTGTGCTGTCAGTAATCACTCGGTCACAGGGCCCACACTGAATCTTGAGTCCCTGTAGGGATGAAGACTCCTCTCACTAAGTCCTTCCATAGTCTACAAGCATCGACAAGTTCTACATGAATTCACCTGCATAAGGTGGAGGGGAATTGAAACAAAGTCGCCTCAAGAGAAGGATAGAAATGATGCTGAATCAGAGTATTTTCTGCTTTGGCAGTGTTCATTAAAGATGATTGCACTGGTTCTGTGAAATTCCATGGGGTCATATAGTCCTATGTACACTTGATTTCACTGGACATCAGGGTGGAAAATGGCCCCAAGACTTGCAGATCTACAGCATAAATCAGGAAATCTCAGCAGGCTAGCAAATGTGTGTACCTGTGAAGTTAGACCTGACTTTGTGTTCCCATTCTTTCCATTTTGCCTGTAGCACGCTGAGTGACACCAGTCTTTCCAATAGAGCTCATAGAACTCCGTGTGGGTCGGGTGTGCTCACTGAATTCTGTAGTACACACTGTGGTCAGTTTTCTCATTGGAGTCAATAGTACACTGCTCTGAGTGGTTCCAGTCTTCCTATTGGAGGCCAGTCTTCCAATTGGAGGCCAGCCTTCCTAATGGAGGCCATAACACACTGTGGTCCGTCTTCCTATTGGAGGCCATAGCACATTGTGATACCAGTCTTCCTACTGGAGGCCATAAGGGTTCGGCCAGATGACAAGCTGCACTGTAGCCGCACTGTGCGTTAGCGGTAAGCGAGCTGTTGAGCAGTGGGTGGCCACACCAAAAGCGGCGATAGCTAGCGGCTAGCCAGCGAGCAGCCAGCTGCGCTGCTGGTTAAAGCTTGCCTGGCCACATGAATAGCTGCCGTAGCTGGTTGTATGCTAGCCTGCCGCTAGCTGTGCACGGTTTGTTGTGATATCTGTTTACAGCTGTACGAGACAGAATCAAAATGGCAGAGAGGAGGTATCTCCTACTTTCAGAGTTGTCTGAACCATCGCCATATATACAGCGAGGAATTCTTGTTGATGACCGAGATTATTGGGTCCATCCCATTAACACGCAACGGAGTGTGTATGGAGAATATCACCATTTGGTTCCCGACCTCAAGCAAGATGCTGAAAGGTTTCTTTCCTACTTCAGAATGTTACCAACCACTTTTGCAACACTGCTGGACCTGGTTCAACCTCACCTTAGCAAACAAGACATTGGCTTCAGGCGGCCAATATCAGCAGAGTGATCACTTTACCCTTGCCTTTCGGCGGGGTAAAAACTAAAATTGACAAGAGGAAAATCATACAAACACATTATCATATTCCCGCACACACATGCAATATACCCACATACATCGACCCATTTTGGTCATGCATGTCAGAAATTAACTGTTTGTGGAAGTCTTTGACTCACCTGTCAGTCCACTTTCTCTGCAATTTCTGCAAACAACTTTTGGCGCACATCTCTGTTCATGAAATCTTTGTGCTGCTTCTGCCAAAGAGGAGGCCTGTCTTGAACCAAAGTGATGAATTCCAAGGTTTGGTCTGCATATGAGGACATTTTCAAAAGGAGCTTCTTCTGCAAGCTCTGATGTTGCGAAAAAAAGACACAAGGGACGTAAACAAAAAAAAAACCCATTGCATCACATCTATTTTTGGCCGGCAACCGCCGCTCGAGCTTTGAGCGGTGATAATTGTTTGGAACATTACCACCGCTCGACACTAGCAGTGGGCTCGTGGTAACCGCGCGGTGGTAGCGAATCGTGTGGCCACTCCAACAATAACCCCTATTACAATTTACTATTTCTGCAGCGCGGCTACAGCGCAGCTCAACCGCTTTTCATGTGGCCGCACCCTAATACACCATGGTCCCATTCTTCCTATTGGAGGTCATAGCACACTGTGGTCCCACTCTTCCTATTGGAGCCATAATACACCATGGTCCCATTCTTCCTATTGGAGGCCATAGCACACTGTGGTCCCAGTCTTCCTATTGGAGGCCATAGTACACTGTGGTCCCATTCTTCCTATTGGAGGCCCATAGCACACTGTGGTCCCACTCATCGTATTGGAGGCCATAATACACCATGGTCCCATTCTTCCTCTTGGAGGCCGTAGCACACTGTGATACCAGTCTTCCTATTGGAGGCCGTAACACACTGTGGTCCCAGTCTTCCTATTGGAGGCCATAGCACATTGTGGTACTAGTCTTCCTATTGGAGCCATAGCACATTGTGATACAGTCTTCCTATTGGAGGCCATAGCACACTGTGATACCAGTTTTCCTATTGGAGGCCGTAACACACTGTGGTCCCAGTCTTCCTATTGGAGGCCGTAGCACACTGTGGTCCCAGTCTTCCTATTGGAGGCCGTAACACACTGTGGTCCCAGTCTTCCTATTGGAGCCCATAACACACTGTGGTCCCAGTCTTCCTATTGGAGGCCGTAGCACACTGTGGTCCCAGTCTTCCTATTGGAGGCCGTAGCACACTGTGGTTCCAGTCTTCCCATTGGAGCCCATAGCACACTGTGGTCCCAGTCTTCCTATTGGAGCCCATAGCACACTGTGGTCCCACTCTTCCTATTGGAGCCCATAGCACACTGTGGTCCCAGTCTTCCTATTGGAGGCCATAGCACACTGTGGTCCCACTCTTCCTATTGGAGGCCATAGCACACTGTGGTCCCACTCTTCCTATTGGAGCCCATAGCACACTGTGGTCCCACTCTTCCTATTGGAGCCCATAGCACACTGTGGTCCCACTCTTCCTATTGGAGCCCATAGCACATTGCCTGGTTCCACTTGTCTTCCCACTGGACGTCTTTGCACACTTGGTAGTCCCAGTGTTCCTGTCAGTGTGCATAGCATTCTCTGAGTGAAAGACTGCCAGGGGAGAACATCACAACTGATCGCTCAAGGGTAATTTGATGGGGTTTGTACCCATGAACCTGTGCAACCAACCAACCTAACAACAGCGGCTCTGTCATCTACTCAGTCTGCAGTGTTAACTTATGTACCACCACAGCAGATCAGTTTCATTGCACAGCTAAGAAATTAACCCTTTCACCACCACTGATGTGTGTGCTTTGTAACAGCTGTAAACTGTACCACTTTCGCGTTGGCGTACGGCAAACTGATCAGTTCACCAAGCATCACAAATTTCATGAATTCTCCTCTCTTTGGACTGCTACACTATCTAGCTTCTTGAATTCTCTCTCTTTGGACTGTTACACTATCTAACACTATCTAGCTTCTTGAATGTTCTCTCTTTGGACTGTTACACTATCTAGCTTCTTTAATTCTCTCTTTGTACTGTGAGACTCGGTAGCTTCATGAATTCTCTCTTTTTGGACTGTAAGACTATACAGCTTCTTGAATTCCATCTCTTTGAACCGTAAGACAATCTTGGATCATGAATTCTCTCTCTCTGGACTGTAAGACTGTTTAGCTTCATGAATTCTCTCTCTTTGGACTGTAAGATTATCTAGCTTAGCGAATCACATTTTAAAATCTGTCCTTCAAATCCATGAACAGTTGTGCGCTTTGATCAAGGATCAACAGTGCAGAGAGTGACACTACCAACACATAACCTGATGCTTCTGATTGTACAGAGCTTACACTGCTGTCACTACACAGACATTTGCGCAAGACAGTTGATTTTAGACTTTTAGACCCCCCCCCCCCCCCCCCATCTTTTTTTTGGGTATAAATTGCTTCATAAGATAGTGACTTCTTTATTACACATTGATTTAGGAGTAGTCTTTCACATTGTCTCACTGACTCTGTTTTCAGCACTGGAATAAATTTTTGTATTTTGTTTAATGGTTTGCAGTCAAAATCTGAATCAGCTTCCACATCACAAGCTTGTAAACTGATGCAGTCTCAAATTCTCGGTCTCAGTCTATGATTGCCACAAGTTTGGTGGGCTGAGCAGCATTTATAACCAGTCACTGACTATTGCTCTGTTCGAAGCTAGATAGGTATTGGTGGTTTGTTTTTGGATTATTTAACAAGATTGCACTCTGCCCATGTACTAATCATGTTGTAATGTGAAGTAGCAGGATGGGAATGTACACGCAGACTCCTCAATTTGTTAATTCCTCATTAGTTCATGCTGATTCGTTTTTCTAGAAAGTGTCACGAACCTTCACAAAGTTATGTTTTTGCCAGCTTATCGGTTGCCTAGTGGAGCAGTGTGTTGCCAGTGGCAAGAAAGTGAAAAGAAGCACGACTTTTGATTGTTCCAGCAGGAGATCAAAGGGAGAAGACAGTTTTAGGGATCTGTTGTTCTGCTTTTCACCATCTACAGCCCCATCCTGTGGTCTGGTTGATGAAGTGTTAGTGTGGAAGTGCAGTTTGTGCTCTGCTGACGTCAGTTTCTTGACTGCTGCTCACTTATAAGCTTATATGCTCATAAAAATGCAGAAACAGACACACAGACATGCTAATTGAGACACACCAGCTCACAAACACACGGAGCAGATAGGATCTGGTATTGATTTATAGCATGTGGTTGATTGGAACTGACATGTTGCTTGTTTCGTCAGTGACTTGTCACATCCATGTCTGTTGTCTTCTGTTAAGAATATTCTCTGGTTTATGTCCCTCTTTTCAAAAAAATTTTTTTTGAAAGCTAAATCAATTTTCAGAGCTTTGCAAATGCACTGTGATTGGACTGATTGTGCTGTATGAATGTTCATTTTTATCATCATCTACTGTTTTTTTGTTATAAAAGATCACATTGTTTTGAATTTATTATTAGTCAGAGCAAGACTCGGTTACATCTTTTAAAAATCTTTGTGTTTCAGACGGTTTCCTTATTGGAGCACAGACTGACTATGACAGAAAACAAACTTCGAGAATGCTTGGAAAACCAGCAAGAGATACGCCTGCACATTAAACCCACGGAATGATGTGGCTTCCGTATAATTCATTTTCTTGTTGCTTTTTACAAAAAAAAGTTCACTGTTAAGTGCCAATGGCAGAACTATTAGCAGGCCAAATTTGTCATGCATTGTGTCAGTGTATGAACACAATCTCTGCAATTCTTTCACATATGAATGCATCTAGAATACACTTGAACAGATACATGCACATGTGTACACATCTGTACACACACATATGAATGCAAATGTATAAAGGCATATATACACACACACACCCCAACTAAGACATATTTGATGGTCGTGCTTTGCGTTTGCACTCTTGCACACACGCACACACACATGCTCATGCACAATTACACATACAAACACATGCACACTCACACACACAGACACACATACACACACACAACACACACACACACACACACACACACACACACACACACACACAACACACAGTGAATGCTCACATATACACATACATGAACTCTCAGAGATGTGATAAGTGATGAGCATAAGCACACATACACATACTGAATATGCTGCAAAGACACACACACACACACACACACACACACACACACACACACACACACACACACACTAATATATATATATATATATATATATATATATATATAAAAGGAGGCATAAGGTGCACAGGCACTTGAATTATGAATTGACAAATTCAAACTGTTATTTTTCTTTCTCATAAGCTGGAAAGATTAATTCATTCTCTTTGCAAGGAATTGCGACTCCAGCTCCTGCTCTGATTTTTTTTTTATTACAGAAAACGGTGGCATTCATATCTGTTGGGATGTACGTTTTGTTTTCATTATCTGTGAAAACCAATACCAGTGTAATTTATGTTTGTGAATGTCACTCTTCAGCAGAATGCAGAGACTTAACTTTCATGATGCATTTTGTTGGCAGCAAGTACTTTGTTCATTCCGTCCACTTTGTCATCTGAAAAGAAGTGTAACAAAACAAAAGCAAAAGAGTTGTACAATACTTTGCAACTGGTGTAGATGTGTGTGGAATGTATTGAAATGAGTTGTCTGTGTTGTGAAGCAGCTACCAGCTCTGAATTGTTTCAAATGTGCTACGGAGTATGGATGTACTGGGTCATATCCCTTTGAAATCTCTGTTGGCAGCCCTAACTTAAAGTATATGTGTCATGTTCTTTATGCCTCTAATTGATCTGTCTTAATTTTATCCCAGTTTCATTTTGCAGCTGTTGGGTTTGTTTTCAGATAATCAGGAAATTCAAGAAAATGTCAGTGGAAATATGTTATTGATGTCATTTGTCAACAAGGACAAATTTCAATGCAAAAGAAATTAGACATGTGTAAGTGATGCATTTATTTGCTTGCTGCCGTTTAGTTCTGAAAAAAAGAGCCAAGAATGCTGTTTGCGTACTCTTGGTTCAGGCTACTCTGGAACATTCCAGCTTAAGAATAAGTATGCCTGGTAGTGACTGGCATTTAACTCTAAAGCATAAGGTCTTTGTTGAAAATGTGCTTACGTTTGTGAGCATATGCACAGAGGCTTTGTATCCATGTCCCAGCATTTGTAGAAAGGTGCATTTGACCAGTTTTTAAAGGGAGGGGGTCTTTATAAAGAGCACTCTGTGTATGAATGTACTTCATACAGACAAAAAAAAAAAAAAAGAGATTTTAAATGGCGAGAGTGGTTATTCTGAAGTGATTGTAGTATAAACAAAATTGTTCCAGAAACAAGTTCTGAAAGGGAAGGACTCTTTGTTTGGAGGTACAGCCAAAGACAAACATGTTTTAGTGGGAAAATGTCCTTACAGCAAAGTTTTCATTGTACAATCTTTATCCCTATTCCAGTTTTTTGGTTTTTTTCTTTATGTGTGAGGGACAAAGGAGTGGGGGTAGAAGAATATTTTGGGTGTTTTCGTTTTTGTGGCTGGCCTGCTGGCATGTAAATACCCAGACCTTTAACAATCTGTGATGCCAATTTTGTTTTGAAATCAATATTGACAAGTGTATGCACATAGAAATGACATTCATGTTTCATTTGATCATCTCAGGTTTCTTTTTTTTTTGTTTGTGTTTTTTTTTGTTTGGTTTTGTTTATCTCTGAGGTCCTTTGTTGTATACTCTTCAGATCAGTGTCACAGGGGATAGATAAAAATTAGAGTGTCACATTACATTTGATTTTATAGTTAAACTGGTCTCTACAACAAAAAATCGGGAACAGGTGTATATACATATATATATATATATATTATATTTGCTTTAATATGTTGACACTCGTATTGTAATTAGCGTTTTTATAATAAAGCGATTGAGATCAAAGTGTATCACCTTTCCTTTCCTTTTTTTCCCCATGCTTTTAGTGAACTGAATGTAGGCAATTGTTGATGCATACTTATCACTCACTGCTCAATTTTGAGGGTATAACATCTCCTCCTGCATTTTATGCCCAAAGGCAAGTAAGTGTCTAACTTTTTTTTTTCTCCATCCCATCATCCATGTCCTTTTAATGGCATTACTCGCTATCCCAGCTCCCCCATACTCGGCGCCAGCACGGCAGTCTGTAGGGAGCCGTCAACATCAGATTGTCCTGGGGCAACCAACCGGGACACCACCATCTAAGTCTTGCAATAATTTCTTCACCGTGGAGCCAGCATGAGTGAACGTTCCCCTCCAGAGGTTGCTACCATGTGTATCCATAGACACTCCCCATGGGTTTGCCAACAATACTGAAGACTTTTTACACAAACCCACCATGGGGTGAAGGGCATGGAGAAGAAATTGGAACTGAGGTCTTTTTTTTTTTGGCGATTAGTGATTATGATAACGATAATGCTGTGGATTCCATTTGGGTTTGAGGCTACTGGACAGGGCTTTACCTGGCGGTGTATTATCAACACTTGAGAGATGCAACTATGTAAGTGGATGAAACTGGACTGTGGGGCTTTATCCTCCCAGTATGAATCCACAGCATAATCAACTTTGCATATGACCTGCCTGGGGCCAAAATGTCCCACAGATGCGTGCCTTTGACATATGACCTGCCTGGGGCCAAAATGTCCTACAGATGAGTGCCTTTGACATATGACCTGCCTGGGGCCAAAATGTCCCACAGATGTGTGCCTTTGACATATGATCTGCCTGGGGCCAAAATGTCCTACAGATGCGTGCCTTTGACATATGACCTGCCTGGGGCCAAAATGTCCCACAGATGCGTGCCTTTGACATATGACCTGCCTGCCAAAATGTCCTACAGATGCGTGCCTTTGACATATGACCTGCCTGGGGCCAAAATGTCCTACAGATGCGTGCCTTTGACATATGACCTGCCTGGGGCCAAAATGTCCCACAGATGCGTGCCTTTGACATACGACCTGCCTGCCAAAATGTCCTACAGATGCGTGCCTTTGACATATGACCTGCCTGGGGCCAAAATGTCCTACAGATGTGTGCCTTTGACATATGACCTGCCTGGGGCCAAAATGTCCCACAGATGGGTGCCTTTGACATATGACCTGCCTGGGGCCAAAATGTCCCACAGATGGGTGCCTTTGACGGGATTAGAACCCATGACCTTCCAGCCTACAACACTGACCACTGTACCATGGTAGCTGCTTAACCTAAAGGTTTGTCAGGTTAAGCTGGACCGCGAGGCCCACATCAGACTATTTGTTATGCGCAATATTGTGATATGGCAGCCATGGGCACCCCATAGTAAAATGTTCAGAAGGATTTGAACGGTCTGAAGATGGAGTATAGCTGCCTGCACAGTGAGGTAAGCAAAAAAAAGAATATATAGCCATGGACACTATCCTGCTGCCTTACGACGTGCACTTGTTGATGTGTTATTTACCTGTGATGGTGGATATACGGGATGACCTATTACACTGAAAAACACCAACTGACAGAAAGTGATATTCTTCAATTTCTTTAATTGCCAAAAAACAAACCCATAATCAAAATGTAAAGTTCTTGACCCCTAGTTGTTGAAGTTGCAGAATGAAGAATGTGCTGGGTCATCACTGAGAATAAAACGGTCATACACACAAAACTCCACTCCCTTTGCTGGGTAGATGGGATTAATCCTTGCCTGTCTATACAGGGAGTGTCCGCAGGAGTATCAGCCAGAGTACACAGAAAAAGAAAAAAAGAAAAAAAAAGATCACAGAGTGGTAATGAGGTTGCTCCTCTGAAGAGAAAAAGACAGAAAATCAAACTCTGAACAGCAAAAGCCTTTTTTCTTTTTCTTAATTCTTCCTGTACAATTGCCCCTTTTCATGTATAGAACTTGCTGCTAAATCATACACAGAGCAAAAAGTAAGTTACCAAACCATATGAGTTTATGGATATGAAGGATGTAATCGTTTGTTGCATTGGGGAGGGGTAGGGGGTGAATGAGATAATGGAAATCGTTGGTCAGGAACTTTGATGGAACTCTTGTTTGATGTATGCTGAACTGCCTACCACAGTAGTTTCTCAAGGCATAAAACATGGGATTTAAAAATATTGAATTCCTGAGAGAGTTAGTCTGTTCTTTCTTAACAGCTAGTGATTTTTAATTGTCTTCGAAGGCTGTAAGGGCACTTGATACAAACATGTAATTGAAACAGAAATGCAAGACATTTGATTAGAGGGCAGGTGCAATTTGCAGCAGTAATAAACAAAAATCCTGTACATGCCCTTCATATGACTACATGTATCTTTAACCATAATTCTGTAATAAAATTACATACAGACAATGAAAAATACTAAACAATGCAGTGTACCCAAAATATGAAATGATCCTTTCAGTCAGTTGTGAAATAACTGTACCACAGCTTCAATTCTTGGCATTTGTCTTGGTCAGTAGTTTCCATATTTGAAAATTATTCCTGCAATCATTGATGAAAAAAAAATTTGCAGAATTAAACAATTTTTTAATTAAAAAAAAGAGAGAGCTTGGGAGTAATTTCTGTGATTGGATCATAAAAACTTGCCAAATAGAGTCAAAATGAGGTTCTCTGAATGTCATCAACTAAACGCTAGGAAAGACCAATTTTTGTGAGTCTTCCATTGCTGATTTCAAGTGGTGAGAAAAACCAAACCTCCCTAACAACATCATAAAATAGAAATTGTCCTCATTATTATTATTACTATTATCATTATAAACCTTTAATGAGGAAAAGAACGGAAAGTGGCCCGAAAGAACCTTTAAAAATTGGATGAAAATTCTTACAATTACTGAGCCCAGAGAATTTGGTGAAAACTGCATCAAAATCCATGCAAATATCAAGTTTAGAAACAACGGTAAAATTTCATCCTTACAAATGTTGAGCCTGATGTGAGAACAATGTGGTGGGAGATAGGCTCTGTTAAACATTGCTCAGTAAAATGTCGCTTTGAACAGTTGCTAAACAAAAAGTAAAGTGTAGTAGAAAATAATTGGTGGCTGCACACCTAAAATCAACACTTCTCCTTCTACTATCAGTCATTGTATGGTATAATGATGATGATTCGAGGGATTGGCCCCACAAACAACTTTACAATGATTGGTGGAGATTTGTCCATTTCAAGAGTTGTCAGCTGTACCTCTGAGAGCTTCTGTGTAGGATGCCAAAAAAAAAAAAAAATTCGCTGAAGGCAGTTTTGTCGCATTTACCTCTTGAAAACTGGTATGAGAGGAGCGCCACCAATATGGGTGGTCAACCAGAACTATGTGTTTGTTTCCTTGAATCGTTTGAGGAGTCCACTACTGTAGAATGTAAATTCATAATGGAACGCAATCAACTTGACCTCTAAGAGTCGTTTTACTCTGCTAGCCCTGCTTCTTGGTTGGCATGAGCAGAAACAAAATTGCTGGCTGCTTTTGGAAGATCTGGTGCAACAATGCAGCTTTATGTTGCACGATTTCAGCTATGTTGGCTAACAAGTACTCTGCTGTTTCTCTCCACGACTAACAGGACTGACAGCAATACCTTGCTCCACAGTACTATGTCTGTGTGCAGGACTAAAATAAAGCAAGGGAAGTCAGTTCAACTAAAGGAAATAGTAACATGGCTGATGGTAAAGGAAACAACAATACACTTGCAGATAAAGGAAATGAATGACATTAAAGAAAATAATGACATGATGATTGATAAAGGAAATAATGTGTATACAAGAAACAGTTACATGGTTGCAAATAAAGGAAATAACTAAAAGATAAAGAAAATAACTTAGAAAAAAAAGACAATGACATGATTGTAAGTAGAGGAAAATATTTTCGGTGGTTCAAAGAAATAGTCAAAATGAGCTGACATGATTATAAATAAAGGAAAATATTTTTGATCGTACAAAAACTAGAAATAGTCATAATGATAATAATGACATGGTTATAAACAAACAAAACAGAAAAATATTGCTGCAGATAGGAAACAATGATATGGCTGTAGGTAAAGGAAATACTAGTGGTCTTAAAGGAAATACTAGTGGTCTGTAAGCAAAACGGTGATAAAAAAAAAAAGTGGTTGCAATAAAAACTTGGAAAAAGAGGGGGGGGGGGTGGTGTTAGTTACTACCAAGGACACAGACAAATAAAGTACAGGACAAAAACACAAGGCATTTTGACCTCTTGGATCTTCTTCAGGCAAAGACAAATAACATTTAGGACAGTGAAACGAAGAACAAGAAACCACATATGGTTGTAATAGTTGTAAATGAAAAAAGTGAAAGTTGGAGATAATGGAGAAAATAATGAAATGAAAACAGTTAAGATGAATGATTACATCATTACAGATGTTGAAAGTAATGAAATTCTGGACAGGGAAAAAGGAGGAAATAATGACAATGAAGCCACAGGAAAAATGAACAGAAACAACATGACAGATAAATGACCACACTGTACCAAGGGAAATAACAACAATGGAACTTGTTAATAGTAAAATATTAATAGATAAAGAATGAATACAACTAACTTGGATTAGCAAAATATTATGCCCAATGATTAAGAAATACAAATGGTGTCAGGTAAAAAAAACCAAAGCAAACAATGACAGTGTTAATAAATGATATTGACTAAAACTAATGTTCATACGATATTCCTGTACCCAGAAAATTTCAAAGTCACTGATGCAGATAGATTTTCAGTAAATATGTACATTTCTAGATCGTGAGTTTGATCTGTCCTGGCTTCCCTCTTGTGTGTGTGTGTGTGTGTGTGTGTGTGTGTGTGTGTGGCACATGCGTCGGTCTATCTGAGTTATGCATTTTGTTTCTTCATGTATTTTTGCCTGCAAATATGTATTGCCTTCCATTTGACATTTGGTCAGTTGGCAGTAGAAGGGCAACTGGGAGTCATGACCTGGATGTGGCCTGGCCCCCTTACAGTGTAAGGAGTTCAGGGCTAAAACACTTGTCTGAGGGGGAATTTTCCTCTCTGAAGACCTGCTGTCAAGCTCTCCCTGGAGTTTCTTCCTACAGTTATCCAGGCAGTGTGGTCAGTCTTATATTCATCAGGTTATACTGCACTTCACAAGAAATTATACACTTTTCAAAAAAATTCTATAGGTGATACAAAAACTTTGCAATGGAATGTATCGGTGAAACAGTTACATTAATAGCAAGGAAACTGGTGACCGTATATGCAAACTAAAAAATCTCTCTCTCTCTATATATATATAATTTTAAGTGCTGTTACATAAATAACACAGACAATTCACTGAGATCTGATACAAACTTCACAAAAGAAATCTGAGAGTGATTTATCTTCTGTACACTTTGCAATGCTATGTCTGAGAGGTATTTACGAAATTAACACACAAAAATCTCTGAATGATATGTAAACTGTGCAAAGAAACGTAGTATCGTGTGTACTATGCAAAGCAATCTCTGTGTGATGTTACACAAAGAACAAAGAATCATTACATAACATACAAGTACACTTGGGAACATCTTCTCTGGCATATCACCAGTTTTTTTTTTTTTTCAAGACACTCAGTGTATCCCAACAGCAACACATGCACTGTCAACTGTGATTAGCAAGGAATTTAGTACCTTCCTCCCTTTGCTTAACCTCAGTGACATCACAGTGCAGGGTCTTCTCTCATAAGTGGCCTCTTAGCACCTAAACATTGGTATAAGTTCTTGACAGACTCACTTTGCGCTGTGGAAAGATAGTAGTAGATTAACAATAGTCACCAACATAATGTGGAAAAGAATTGAATGTTTGTTGGTTGTTTTTTTTTTTCCATTTATACAAACATTTTTTTGTTGTACTCTGATGTTACCCCAGCATCGTCTGCAGGTCCCCAGGTTTCGTCTGGCTTCAGTGTTTGCCTCACTCGCTGCAAAATATATAAAAAAAAGAAATATTGGGCAGCGGTATGCGAGTTTGTGTTTATTTGTTTGTTATTTTGTCCTGTCTGGCATTCATTCATTCATAGCTTCATCATTGGCTGTTTTAATTCAAGGTACACTGGAAATATATTTTTTTATGTTTGTTCAAGACATAGAAAATTAAAAAAAAAGGGAAAATCTGACATTTCATTTTCATTCACACTTTCTTCTCCCTTCTCACCTCTCTCCCTGCTCCTCATCTCCCCTTCCCTCCCCCTGCCCCCCTCCACCCCCATCCCTGTCCACATCCCCACCCACCTCCCTCTCTACACACACACACACACACACACACACACACACACACACACACACACACACACACACTATTACCAATGTATTAGTGGGAGTGATTCAGTATAGATACTGATTTCAATCTATCGTAAAATATCATGAAAAACTGATGTCTATTCTCAGGAGTCGGTGCCATGCACATGGGCATACCTCATCATTTTCATCCGCTGTTCTCGTTCTTGTGTCGATTTCCTTTATCAGTGTTTTGATGGTTGTGTTAGTTAATGGAGGTTCAATGTCCCATCCTTCTCGGGCGATGTGGCAGAAGGGAATAATCATCCCAGAAGAGTGGGGTGATGGGTTCACATAAAACACTATGCTGACACGACTAGAACGATTCGCTTGGATGGGCAGCAAGAATGACAGTTTTCTGGTCAGGTGCTGGCGGAGATGTGAACTAGCAAACCCTGAACGTGTACTGTGGGTCTACCAGTGAGCTGACCAGCCATATCCTTGTATCTCACCACTCTGCAGACCAGTCATGTCATATCACACAATAGGTCTTGAAGCAACAGGACGTTAAGCTCACAAATCACAGTATGATTTTCCCTCAGTCCCACCATTACTGGATTTTTCTGTATACATAAAAAGCGTGCTTCCCTCTTTGCTATAACCGCATACACACCCAAGACACAGCACATTTAATCATGAAAAATGTATGTTGATATTCCACACACGATCAACAAAACGGAAAACAGAAAATAATAAGAAAGAGATGAAAGAAAGACATATTAAAGCTTACACATTACCTAAATCAATTAGCCCCTCTATCCATCGATCGACTAACTTTGCAACTAGAATTCCAGAATTGCAAAGCTTCTCGGTAGAGACACTCCCTTTTCCTTTTCTCTGCAGTGGAGATCACAGTCATTGATGAGATTACTCCTGTCATAGGATAGAAGAGGTGCCATTTATTTTAATGGGAGCTGCGGATTCAGTGTGCCTGATGTCAACGGTGTTGGCGCCTCTATGTACAGTCTCATGGGACAAAACCATCGTTTCATTTATCTATTGCGCTGTAAATGAGCACTGCTGGCACTTAGTTTATCACTTGGCAACAGACAACTGTGGACTTTTGACCAAATCTGTGGCAAGATATTGCTGGCTGAAGTTCGCTTTGGATCCGCCGTGTACACGACAGATGGGGGTTGATTCTGCACAAAACAGGCCAGAAGTGGTGTGTTGATCTTATGGGCCGTGCCACTTCAGTTCGTCCAACATTTCAGAGGGTCTTGTGGAGTTCTGCATTGTCTCATCGCAAAGCAGGCTGTTCCACGCTGAATACTTTCTAGCTGCTTTCATATCATCCTGTGTGGGAGGATCCTAATCTGTACTGGCCACATACTCAGAGCTGACCGCATTATTCTTCGTAATTTGTAGACTGACTGCGATTTCATCTTGAGCCGAACTTCAGGCGCTGTTTCAGCAAGCCTTGGCTTTTGTTTGGTCCAGCTTAGGATGAAAAATCTTGAGTGTGATCCAAGATACTTAGCACTGGTGTAAGTCTTAAGAGAAGGCTCATCCAGCTTGTACGTTGTTGCACGTGACGCCAAGGATGCACCATCTTTAAGTACTTCTTCCTGGAACCTTTTTTTTGTCTCCCTATGTCTGACCAGATTTACCGCTAAATACAGACGTCTCTTACTTAAAGCCAACTTTGCTTTTTATTTCATTATTTTTGTTTATCTTAAAGAGATTTCTGAAGACGTTAAGGAGGTATCATAGCACACACCTGCAGTAGGCTTCCGGAGGACCGATGCAGCTGATAAAGGGCGACAACTGGAATGGGTATCAGAGACACCCCCAAAAACCCCAGCCAAACGCCACGCCCCAGTCGGTGTAGTGGTAGTCACGATACGTTGGTGGCGCGTAGTCGGTGAGAGTGGTCACCAGTAGACACTGAAGGCACAGGGGGAGGGGACAGAATGGTGGCAGTGAAGCAATACACTGTGTGGGTGATGATCGGATTCTGTTCCCCCCCTTTCCGGTCTTGCCCGTCTGTCCTGTCGTCTGTCTTTGTCTGTCTGTCTGTCTGTCTGTCTGTCTTCTCCTCTCTCTCTCCTCAACACACACCACACACACACACACACACACACACAAACACGCCGCACACACACCACACAATCCACCACACACACACACACACAACTCAGCAATGCATTGAATAGTTTATCAAATAACAAAAAGCAAAAGTACTATCGCAGTCCAGCCTACCCCAGTAATGCAGAAACTGTTTTCATACAATTTCCTTGCTGTCCAGTTACTATCAATAATAGGACAAAGTTTTCCCATACAATTCTATTGCTGTCCAGCTTACCATAAATAATATAGGACACTGTTTTCATACATTTCACTTGCTGTCCAGCTTTGCTATCCATAATAGAGGACACTGCTTTCATACAATTTCTTTTCTGTCCATTTTATCCGTAATGCAGACAGTGTTTCATACAATTCTTATCTATCCAGTACCCAGTAATGCAGGATATTGTTTTCATACAATCTCTTTTCTTCAGATCACCCCAGTAATGCAGGAATATGTTTTCATACAGTTTTTTCCTGTCCATTTACCCCAGAAATGCAGAATACTGCTTTCACACAATTTCTTTTACTGTCCATTACCCCATAATGCAGAATTCTGTTTTCATACAATTTCTTTACCCCAGTAATGCAGAATCTGTTTTCATACAATTTCTTTTACCCCAATAATGCAGAATACTGTTTTCATACAATTTCTTTTACCCCAGTAATGCAGAATACTGTTTTCACACAATTTCTTTTACCCCAGTAATGCAGAATACTGTTTTCACACAATTTCTTTTACCCCAGTAATGCAGAATACTGTTTTCACATAATTTCTTTTACCCCAGTAATGCAGAATGTTGTTTTCATACAATTTCTTTTACCCCAGTAATGCAGAATGCTGTTTTCATACAATTCTTTAGCCCCAGAACTGCAGAAAAATGTTTCACACAAATCTTTTACCCCAGTAATGCAGAATACTGTTTTCACACAATTCTTTTACCATATGCATGAATATGTTTTCACACAATTTCTTACCCAGTAGTGCAGAAACTGTAATCACACAATTCTTTTACCCAGTAAAGCAGAATACTGTTCACACAATTCTTTACCAGTAATGCAGAATGCTGTTTCATACAATTTCTTTTACCCCAGTAATGCAGAGTACTGTTTTTATACAATTTCTTTTACCCCAGTAATGCAGAATACTGTTTTTATACAATTTCTTTTACCCCAGTAATGCAGAATATTGTTTTTATACAATTTCTTTTACCCCAGTAATGCAGAATACTGTTTTCATGCGATTCATTTGGCCGCCCAACTTACCGCCAGTAATAAAGGTGTGATGAAACACCACAAGATCTTGACGATCATTGGCGGTCTGTGTCCAATCATCATCATGATGTCTTTCTCAAACCGCTTCGACCCTGTACAGAAACTGACCCCCATGAGTCTTAAATGTCTACAGCAAGAATGATGATGATGACTACGTTGACGACGATAACGATGATGATAATGACTACGACGACAACTACAACGATGATAATTATGTCTAGACGTCGACAATACAACACTGGTTTAATTTGGAAAAAAAAGCAGACTGACATTACCGCAGCAAGTAAATAATCAATGCACAACTGATGTAACACACATGGCCTTTCACACACTCATGCACATTAAACATGGGAAGTATCCTGTAACAGATCCATCTGCTGACAGACTGGAAAACTCAAAACTAATTAAGCAAGCTTTTTCCATCAGTTAATTATCC
>CM065721.1:67757271-67767271 GCA_033310375.1 Conus canariensis
TTCACCATAGAAACAAAATTGTGATGAAGTTAACAAAATGGAAAGGGGACATCTCTTCACCATAGAAACAAAATTGTGGTAAAGTTAACAAAATGGAAAGGGGACATCAATAATTCTTCACCATAGAAACAAAATTGTGGTAAAGTTAACAAAATGGAAAGGGGACATCAATAATTCTTCACCATAGAAACAAAATTGTGATAAAGTTAACAAAATGGAAAGGGGACATCAATAATTCTTCACCATAGAAACAAAACTGTGGTTAAATTAACAAAACAGAAAGGGGATATCAATAATTCTTCATCATTGAAACAAAACTGTGGTTAAATTAACAAAACAGAAAGGGGATATCAATAATTCTTCATTATAGAAACAAAACTGGTAAAGTTAACGTAAACTGAAAATGGCACATTCTTGATATTTCACCATGGAAACGGAACTGTGATAAAGTTAACAAAACGAAGTATGGACATTCCGAGTCTTTCGCCACAGAAGCAGAACTGCGATAAAGTGAATAAAGCAGAACTATCAAAACACAAGAACATCGATAGTACAAAGTGAAAGCAGAATTGTAGTTGAATTAAGAACAAACACGGATTAGAATACTCATAGTGCTTCAACGAGGAAGCAGATCTATGATAGGGTTAAAGAAAAAAAAACAACAGATAAAAGAACATCGATAGTGCTTCAAAGTCGAAACAGAATTATGGTAGAGTGAACAAAACAGACAATGGAACATTGATAGCACTTTATTATAGAAACAGAAATGTGACATAATTAGGAAAACCAGCAGGCAATATAACATCATTAATACTTCAACATAGAATCTCGTAGAGTTAAAACTATCGTAAATTACAATATAAACTGAGCATCAGTAGTACATCAACCTAGAGGCAGAACTGCATTAGAGTTTTGAAAACACTGACGAACAATGAAACCTTTCAATAACGACATTCAGAAATCATTTTTAAAAATCTACAGAGGAAGAGAGGGTTTTTTTTGCATGGAAATAAATCTCGTATTGGCTGGAAGAAAACAACAACCGGTCATGTCTTCAAAGAGAAGGGATTTTTTTTTTTTTTAATACTTTTTTTTTATTTCGTTCCTCATTCTCTCTTCCATTCCACAGTTCCTTCTTTCTCTCATCTCCATTCTTTCATCAACATGATCTTTCTCTTTGCTGTACATTTCCGGATGCAAATTATCACATATTTTTTGTTGTTAATCATATTTGTACATGTCTGACAGTATTGTAGTAAACAATCCGTGAAACTTATTAGAAACGAGTTATCTTTTTTTCGGTTTGAATGGATTTGAGTGAGAGTTCAATGTATGCCGAGGAAAGGTTGTTTTCTTTTTGTTGGATATACACACATGCACAAACAAACAAAAATCACTAAGCACAATCCTCTGAGTTCTTACAAACTACAAGCACATAAAGGCAAACAAACACACCGCTCACTCCACTCACACCCCCTCCCGTCCCTACCCACCCACACCCCACTTTCTCTCTTCTTATGAATTAATAATACTTAAACAATATACATAATTATACAATTTATAATAATGAAGTAATGTTTTCTCTGTGTGGTACCATGTGATAGCTGTTGTATATAACGCATAACATAATTGTGTTCACTGTAATGATCCTTCAAAATATAGATTTAAACAGACTTAAGCATTTCCCAGCTGAGTGTACACACCAGCACCGAAATCCCGTCCATCGGTGTCTTTATATTTCTTTAACAATCAAAAGAAAGTTAATTGTATGTTCTTCAGCCCGCTACCAATATGACACCGCTACCCCACAGCCGTGCCCCGCCGACCAACCAACAAGCCAACCTACCAGCTAAGTTGCCGATCGGCCTACGGGTCCCAGCCGCGGTATCGCCATGCCAGACAAGCAGCGGGCCACAGGCTACAACCACACTCAATGATATTTGAGTACCTTATGAAATTACCCACACATCCTGAACATATCCTCTCATGCACATATTAAATCCAGGTATCTTATGATTTTGATTATCAATTTTCAAATAATACTTCATAATTGATCCAATTAGTGTTAAATTTTAGCAGATTCAATTGTACAGTTGCTATGTATTTTTCAAGATTATATCTTCTCTTTAGTATTTTTAGAAATACTGTTATTGAAGGCTTACATTTGTTTAGTTTACAACTAAAAATGTAGTGTTTGGCTATCAGAATTATAAGATCGAATGTAGTATCAGTTGTGGAATTGTCATCTGCTCCAAATATTATTGTGTTTTCAGTCAGAGACAGATTATTCGCTATTAAACACTTTCCTTTTATTAATTCTTGCAATGATTTCCAGAAATCATTGACGTGTATGCATCTCCAGAACATATGTTCAATGCTGTCTTTTTCCTCTTCACAGAAACTACAGTTATAACTTTCTACTATTCCCATTTCTTTCAGAGCTACATTAGTTGCTATTATTCGATGCACTATTCTCATTTGCATCCATTTTAGCTTAATATCCTTAATTTGATGAATTTTTCTAAAGCATTTCTTCCAAGGTATCTGTCTATTCAGCTTCTCCGTCCATTTTGCACAACAGTTTGGTTCCCAGTTATCTTTTACTATAATTCTGTAATAAGTTTTGGAACCTTTATCTACAGAATATATTTTCTTTAGTGCTGTGTTGACTTCTGCTTCAATGTTATCTTTTCAGAGTAAAGAGAAGAGAAGGGATCTTTGTTGGGGAGTAAAACTAGCACAGACAAAGACAAAGATCATCTTAAATGAGGCAGGGAACAGTAAACAGTAGATAACGAAAACTTCCCATGCTGTTATAATTAGATTCTCATAACTTTAAACGAATGCTGCTTCCTCCCAGCAGAAATATGTGGGCTCTGAGTTGGCATTTCTGCAAGGCGTGTTGATGTCAAAAGCAATGTTTGTTTGGAGTTATGGGGGTGTAATTACTTTTTTTGTCCCATACTCTGTGCCACCTCAGTGGCATTGCACCCTCGCCGCTTATTCTGCACCCCCCCACCCTCCCCCCGTCCACAACCACAGCCACAGGCCCAGCCCGTCCCGCCGCAGCCCTGGCATAGGCAATCCACAGGGAGCAGCCAATGGCAAGTCGTCAAGAGGCAACTCGCTGGAGGAGACACTGCGCTGCTGCCGAGTCACCCACTAAGCCCGCTACTGACGACAATAATTGCTTAGTCGCGAAGCCGGCGTAGGGTGAGTAATAACTTTATCATGGAGGGAAGAGTTACCCTGCTTATTCGTTACTTGAAGACAAAATTGTTCAAGTAATACATGTCTTCAAAGGGAGGGAAATTTTTCTGGGAGGCGGTAAATCTAGTACAACCAAGGACGACAAACTGTTGAAAGAATCACGTCTTCAACGGACGGTTTCTTTACTTCACGACTCTAAACTGAATGGCTCCTCTTTAGCTCACTATCGACAGTGAACTGAGTGATTCGAGAAGAAAAACAAAAACAAAAACAAACAAACGAACAAAAAAAAACCCCCAAACAAACAAAACGAAAAAAACCAGCAACGAAAATGAGAGTTGTAGCCCTTTGCCATCCACGTAGAATCATGGGGGGAGGGGGGGGGGGGGGGATTCAGTGCAACATTTAACAACTGACTGTTGAAGCCGAAGGTGACTTGTGAGAAACTATCACACACTACCGACAGTGAACTGATTGGATCTGTAACAAACACGAACCATGATATCCAGATTACAATCCATCATCCATCCACATAGAATGGTTGTTGTACAACACACACACACACACACACACACACACACACACACACACACACACACACACACACACACACTCACACACACCACACCACACACACACACACACACACACACACACACACACACACACACACACACTCACGCACGCACACACACACACACTCACGCACACACACACACACACACACACACACACACACACACACACGCACGCACGCACGCACGCACGCACGCACGCACGCACACACACACACACAACCACTACCATCACCATCCCACCAGACTGACAGCATGTGTACCTCACTGTCGAAGCAGAGGGTGATGACCATGAGGAAGAAGAGGACGGCCCACAGCTGAGGCAGAGGCATCAAGGACACTGCCTCTGGGTAGACGATAAAGGCCAGGCCTGGGCCTGCAACAGGTTCCAGACATGGCTGAAGTGCACGGCACTGACAGCAACATGTGGTGATGTCTTCCTTTGTTGGAGGGGGGAAAAAGGCGATCTGGTTTGACGACTTTAGGAAAATGGCACACGTATGTCAGGTACGTAGCTCTCTGTATATTGTAAATTCCTGACTGTTACTGTTGTTGTTTTTATGTTGTTCTGGTTGTTATTGTTGTGTTGTTGTTGTCGTTGTTGTTGTTGTTATTGTTATTGTCCCAGCTACTGTCACATTCATTACTATCATTTTGATTTTCACTACAATTATTATCATCATCGCTATTAACGTTACTGCAGTTGTTGATATTGTTCTTGCCAACAAGTAATAAAATGCACACACACACAAACACACACACACACGCATACTGACGTGCATGCACAAACTCATACACACACGCTCACACACACATGCGTATAAACTCACATACACAGGTACATATACATAATACACATATATATGTTTTCCCATGCAGGAGCATGCTCCTAAAAGCCCACAGATCACACATGCACACACAAGCATGTAAGAGAGCGCGCGCATGCACACTTCTCATACACTGGCACATACACATGGACCCATGACCACGTAACCGCCCCCCCCCCCCCCCCCACACACACACACACTGGCACAAACATATGGACACACATACACATACACACACAGGACAAAGCCACAACAATCACGTTGAATTCTGCCGTGAAATCTCTTCCAGAATGATAAGATTAATCCACCTTTTAGGGACGGCATGATCAATCAGGAACCATAACCCCGATCCTCCGGAACGGAAGCATCAATGTAAATCTTTTGATGATAAAGATATGTTTGTATCAAGAGTATTTTGACGGGCACATTTAAAATAACAGGACCGTTATTTTTCTTTAAAATCAGTAAGATAAGTATCAAAGCTATTTCAGGGTAATTCCCATGATAGTAAGGACGGAGTATTCATAATAGGAGCAACATGTTGTTGATTAACATCGCTTTCTCAAGTATACTGGAAACACCAAATTCGAAACACAAAATTGGTATGGCTGAAACAGGCAAAGAATATTTAGAATGGCTGCAACAGGCAAAGAACATTTAGTATGGCTGCAACACACAAAGAAAATTTAGTATGGCTGCAACACACAAAGAATATTTAGTATGACTGAAACAGGCAAAGAATATTTAGTATGGCTGCAACAGGCAAAAAGTGTTTAGTATGGCTGCAACAGGCAAAAAGTGTTTAGTATGGCTGCAACAAAAATGAAACAGTTGTCAAAACAGTAAAAGAGAACAACTTCCAAACAAAGAAACAACACACACACACACACACACACACACACACACACACACACACACACACACACACACAGAGAGAGAGAGAGAGAGAGAGAGAGAGAGAGAGAGAGAGAGAGAGAGAGAGAGAGAGAGAGAGAGAGAGAGAGAAGTCTGTCATCATTTTATCCTTTTCCTTTGCTAGTGAAGTCATAGGAAGCACGATTTCTTTTAAAACTGAATCAAATACTCGTGTTCCTTGAATTATGTAGAGAGAGAGAGAGAGAGAGAGAGAGAGAGAGAGAGAGAGAGAGAGAGAGAGAGAGAGAGAGAGAGAGAGAAGTTTGTCATCATTTTATCCTTTTCCTTTGCCAATGAAGCATAGGAAGCACGATTTCTTTTAAAACTGAATCAAATACTCGTGTTCCTTGAATTATGTAAGAGAGAGAGAGAGAGAGAGAGAGAGAGAGAGAGAGAGAGAGAGAGAGAGAGAGAGAGAGAGAGACAATTGACAATTGACAATTGACAAATGTTTTATTGTGTATAGGCCTGTGGCCCGTTACAATGAAGAGAAGGCAAACAACTGTTAAATTGAAAACGAGACAAACAAACGTAACACTCACACATTGCCAAAAATCCCATATCAACCGCAGTAATCTCAGAAAAATGTGTTCATAAAACAAAACTTGCTCTGCGTTTCAAAGCCAAAAAGAGGAATTTAGACAAATTCAGTTGAGTATCAAGGCTACTACTCAAAATCCTTGTGCATTGGTCACGTTTGGTAAGGTAGGTCCCTGCACTTTGAATGCAATATTTAGCTCGTAGGTCACTATACTGCTGGCATTCGAATAGTACATGGAATTCGTCCTCATCGTCCGCCTGGCATAGGGGACAACCAGGTTGATCTATTGCCGAAAAGCGGAAAACATGGCTGTTTATGCTCGAAACTCCCATTCTAAAACGCACGATGGCAGTTTTAAATTGTCTGTTCTTAATGAATTCAAAATACTTTTCACGTTCAAAGATGCTTTTAAATGAGTAGTATAATTCAAACCGATTGCTCTCTGATACATGCGCATACCAACGTTGGCAAAAACAGTTTTGTAGGCGTTCTTTGAATATCTGTATAAAATGTTTCTCGTCGCCTACCTCTCCAAACATCCAGACATACCCAAAACCGTTTGAACAAAGCAGTGTTTTAATATGTGTGACCCAATTTTTCATCTTCTGGTTTCTATTTTGTAAATCAAAAAGCATATCATAGGCTTTTCTGGAGTACCTTGTCAGTGGTTGCCTGCGTAGTCTGAACCAGAACTGAATACATCTCGTTGCTGAAGTAATATATAACGGAAAACGCCCCAATTCTCCACATACCATATCATTAGGTGTAAATGGAGGGACGTTCAGCAATAGCTTACAGGCCTGCAAATGAACTTTTTCGATAGATTCTCGTGGTTTGAACCCCCATAGTTCCGACCCATATAAAAGAGAAGGAACAACCTGGGCATCAAAAATCCTAAAGAACAGCTTAGGTGAAAAGCAGCTGAGTTTTCTTAACACTTTCAGAATTTCTATGGTAGCTTTCTTACCTCTAATGCAATGATCGTGTCCAGAAGCAACATCGAAACTAAGCTTTGTTGAAAAAGTAACACCTAGATATTTATAAGAATTTACAACATCTAACTGCTTATCACCAAAGAACCAACATTCCTTTCTACTTAAATAGCCACCTTTCCGAAAAACCATGACTTTAGTTTTTTCC
Organism: Conus canariensis; assembly: GCA_033310375.1. Lineage (NCBI taxonomy): Eukaryota > Metazoa > Mollusca > Gastropoda > Neogastropoda > Conidae > Conus > Conus canariensis. Next base: position 67,764,480 of record CM065721.1, read on the forward strand.
AGATTAACTTTTAAACATAATCTTTGAGCACACTCAAATAGGACATTAAGTTGATTTTGCAGACCTGCTATAGTCGACGACATGAGAGCGATGTCATCAGCAAATAACAGTATGAAAATTTCTACATCGTTAGTGATGAATTGTATTCCATGCTTGCCACGTGAAAACATGTCGCGTGCAAGCTCGTTAATAAATATAGAAAATAAGGTAGGACTAAGACAGCAACCCTGTTTTAGACCTTGCAAACATTCAAAATAATCAGTGTAAGAGTTACCACATCTGACACATGATTTAATGGTGCTGTACATACTTTTCAAAATGTTAAACAGGTTTCCTTTGACGCCATTCGTGAGTAGTATATTAAACAAAAGACCATGTTGTACCATATCGAACGCCTTTCTGAAATCGATAAATGCTACATAAAATTTATTGTTCCTTGATAAATGTTTTTCTATGCTAGCATACAAAGTGAAAATGTGATCAGTAGTGGAATAAGATTTTCTAAACCCAGCTTGAGCATTAGAAATAACTTCGTTGTTTTCAGCCCAGGAAATGAGCCGTTTATTCAATATGTGTGTAAAAATTTTACACAAGTGACTAATCAAGGAAACACCTCGATAATTGTTCGTATCGTTCACATCACCTTTCTTATACAACGGAATAATTATTGATTTAGTCCATTCCTCAGGGAATACACCATCTCTGAAAAGTTTATTGAAATATTTAACTAGAAAGGGAACTATCAAATCTCCTGAGGCCTTTATGACTTCACTTATCAAAGAATCAGGACCAGCTGCTTTGCCACACTTAAGACTCTGGATGGCTTTCTTTACTTCCTCTACTGTGATTTCAGCGTCCAGAATAGGGTCAAATGCCATATCAGAGACATCCAGTTTTGGATGGTCCACACTTTGGACAAAACCAAGGTTTAACAAGTGTTCAAAATGGTTAAACCACTGATCCTGTGAAATTGTATTACTTATGTGGGAACGACTGCGATACTTATTGATTTCAGACCAAAAGGCCTGAGAATCATCTGCTACTTGCATTAAGCAGTTAATGCGCTCAGTTTTAAAACTACGTTTCTTCATGTACTTAAGTTGATTATATTCTCTCCTCATTTGTACATAGGCACATTTATCAATTGGATCCCCAGATCTCTTAAAAATGGTCAAAGCGTTTCTAACTCCCGTCTTGTTGTTTTGACATTCCTCATCAAACCAAGATTTTCTCACAACCCTGCTTTTTGAAGAACGATTTTGGCGCATACAAGCGCTGGCATTCATTAAACAATTAGTAAATTCATACAGTGCTCTGTTAACACAAGTATCAATCATATTGGCAGCATATTCTAGATTGCTGCAAAACAGGTCGATAGTACTGTTATATATGTATTCTGATAATCTATCCCTTTTCCATAGAGTTACATTTTCTGAGATAGATAGAGGTGACAGTGGTGTTTTGCCTGTAATTTCTAACAGGATTGGCATGTGCTCTGATTCTACCCTGCTACCTACAGAAAAGTTCACAACGTTGTCTAACAAATCGTTAGAAATAAGGCAATAATCTATGACACTACACCCATGGGAAGATACAAATGTAAAATCACGACTAAAGCTACCTCTGTTGTACCCATTCAGAATACAAAAATTAAAACAAGCACACAAATTTAATAAATTTTCTCCAAAAGCATTTACCATTGTATCCTTAGACAATCGTGTTTTCTTGAAAAACGGGGTCGAATTGGAAGGGTCAGTCAGTAGATCAGTATGTGACCACGTTACTTGGAGGTCTGCTGTCCTTGCATTAAAGTCCCCGCAACATATCAGCTGAGCCTGTGGATAACGGTTTGTCAAGTCCAGGATGCAGTGTTCTATGGCGTCAATGTGGCAAGTGAAATTAGATGATTGGTAGTGCACTGAACCAGAAGGAGGGACATAAACAAATATTAACAGAATGTCACTGTCCACACAAAGCATGCTTTTAGATATCTTAATACACACCACGTGATCGGTATTAACTTTAATTGATGTAATGTGCTTATTAAGTATTTTATTGACTAGTAGTAGAAGCCCTCCAGACCTACGTCCCATAAATGAATGTTTAATGGCTTTTGTCCTGAATTTCATGTAACCATTGAAGACACCATCCAAGTCGAACATATCATCTAGGTACGTTTCTATCAAACACACAATATCAAACTTTTGTACAAAAAGAAGAAAATCAGTATCTGCCAACTTACTGGCCAAACCATCTATGTTCCAGGAGAGACAGGACAAGTTCTTGGAGTGTCCACAAAATGTAACGGGCCGGCCGAATCCCTATTTGTTAGAGCCGTCTTTGTCTCTGAACTTGAACTTCTCAGTAAGCCGTGTCTGTTTGCTTCTGTCATTGAGTCTGCTTTGTTTGCTTTTGTTTCTGTTGTGTCTGCGTGTGATTGGAGCTCTTTGCGGTGTTGGGTTTGAAGTTTCGTTTTCATGGGTGATGCTAATAGACATCAGACCCTGGCTGGGATCACCTGGAGTGGCAGTGGCACAGCCGTGCACGTCACTACCAGTGATCACACTGTTGCGCTGAGGCACAGACTGCGGCTGACATTGCTGGACTGGTCCACCAGGCAGGGGGTCAGGCTGGAGGTGGGATGACGATGGGAGGTGGGATGACGATGGGAGATGGGATGGCGATGGGAGGTGGGATGGCGATGGGAGGTGGGATGACGATGGGAGGTGGGATGACGATGGGAGGTGGGATGACGATGGGAGGTGGGATGGCGATGGTAGGGGGTAGCTTGG
>CM065721.1:67772271-67777271 GCA_033310375.1 Conus canariensis
TCACAGGCATGTCGTCTCCTTCATGTTCATGGAATGCGTGACAGAGTAGATCTAGAAGGTCCGAAGACTGGATGAAAAACGGTGGGTGGTCATTTCTTTAAACAGCTTGGACACACAGTTCTGCCTCCAATGAAGGCCTGAGGAGGAGATACGTATCATCTTCCTGTACAAAACTTTGTCTTTCTTCAGAGATTATAGTCAGTGTGGCTGCAGATAAAAGTGAAAATGCTCTAAAACGCCACGGAAAGGCCGACGTACAAATTCACCAGACTTCAATAAATCAAAATCGGAAATGAAATGAGGCAGGGAACAGTAAACGATAAACAAGTGAGCGTAGGCTAAAAGATTGTCCCCTACATTTTATACTATTTGCATAATGTCTTTAGTTTTTCAGCAACTTTTTTCCTCCCCACACTTTTGTTTGGTTTCATTTACTACTCTTCGCTGGCTGCTTTTGGGGGTGCTATTGGATTCTTTTTTGCACCCTTGGTGGTGAGAACACCACAGTATTATGGACTGTGGTGTGTCTCTATTTGACGCCAGGAGTGCAAACACAACCAGCCGTGTCTCCCTGATGAGTTCCGACCCAGCGGACGAAAGGCCTCGGAGCAGGCAATACAAATATATCTGCCTTCAAAAGGGATTGCGATGGTTTCCTTATGCAGCTAGTGAAGAGTTTTCATATCTGTAACATATTTTCTTAATTTCATGTTCCCAGTTTCTCTATCTTCAAACTCCCCCCCCCCCCCCCCCTTAAGTCCAAACCTTTGCCAAGTCATTACTATGAGGACAGTTCAGTTGTTGGCCTGCGCTTGTTTTTTCCCCCACTATTAGATTGTTCGTCTATGTATTTGTCTGACTTTATTCAAGTTTAAAAGGCTGTGCCAGTCTTGAATAAAAGTTACTTTGTGTTAGGTTTTCTTATGGGAGCAAAAAATACCCCACTTGTTTATCATTCAATAAATCAGCTTTGATAATCAAGAGGAAGACGCTGTAGTATTGGAGGGCAGAGAGTGGATGACAACAAAAGGAAATCGTTTTGCTCCTCTTTGTGTCCGACAGCTTCCTTTCGCCACAGTGTATGGATTCTCTGTCTACCTCCTTTCCCGAGACGATCAGGTCACAGACATGTAATGGAAGACCAGCCATTGTTAACAGCAGCATCTTCTGTTCACCAAACTTCACAGTAAGGACACCTACACATGTCCATGTGGGGCGCAGCCCTAATGATAATGGAACAAATTCTGCGTGAGTTCCACCTCAAGTATAACCAGAGAGTGAATGGAGATGTTCGGGCAAGTGCACAGTTTCCACAGTACTACCAACATCATCAGACATATGGAAAAGACTGATAGTTACCATGACATCTTTGACAGACACAAAACCGACCTTGAGATGAATGTTTTCCTGCACACAGGAAATTAGTGTCATAAAAGACAGAAAGGGGTCCGGGAGGAAAGCTTCCCTGCATCACCTTGCCGCTGCTCTTGATGCCCTTGATCATGCCCAGGAAGAGGAAGACGCAGGACACGGCCAGACTCAGGGCCAGGTACCAGCTGATGTCGCCCATGTCGCCAAACCCGTCCGACACCCGCAGCACGTTGTACCTGAGGTACCCCAGTCAGACAGTGATTTTCTCTGTGTGTGCATGTGTGTGTGTGTGTGTGTGTGTGTGTGTGTATGTGTGTGTGTGCGCGTGCAAGGGTGCGTGCGTGTATGCGTGAACGCGCTGCGCGCGAAACTCTGTGTATATGCGTGCGTGCGTGCGTGCGTGCGCGCGCGCGCGTGTGTGTGTGTGTGTGTAAGAAATATAGCGCACTATTACTATAATGATGATGATAACAAGTGGCAATGACCGGAACATAAGAAGGAGAAGAGTATGAGGAACAACACGTATTTTCAGCCATCACGCTTCTTGATGGGTGGGAAATCGCTGCCGTCTAAGTTTTGAAATCAAATGTGGAGGATACCTTCACGTGGTCATGTCGGATCCCACTGAGATGTGGGAGACACTCTGAAAGACGGGCAACTTTCTTCACATTCCGCCCACACGGACGTTACCATCAACACTCCATTGAGGACAATCGCACCCCTCCATCCATCCTTCCCTATAGGAACCGCTCGCCAACCCCATCAACTGACCTACCCCCATACTGCGTCTACGACTGGCTACAGGGCTGAATGTGTGGCTGGACTCTTTCTATGTGCCATCAGGAAGTGGAACTGTCTTCCACCTGTGGCAATCAGCAGACAGCTTCCAATCCCGGATCTAACGTCCCTAATCCCCCGTTCCTGTCGTGCCTATTCGCCAAAATTCAAAACTCGCCGTAAAAAGGGCAAACCGTCGAACTGGCCGCAGTGTCTTTACAATGCGAACCTGTCAGTTTTAATTTCTGTTGCATTCCGCCGTTCAGTTCAGCACAACAATGAACAAAGCTGTGGTAGCGGCTGGAAATGTCTGAAAGTGCAGTGTAAAGAAGATAATGAATAATTGTTAAAAATTACAATTTCTGTAATCATTCATTTCTACGCTTGATAGTCTTTAAAACGTTATGCTATTATTTTCATCGACGTCTGAACAATAATACATGTGTTGGTGACTGTTTCCAGTGACAGGACACGGGAACATAAGTGGTCTGATGAAGATGGTAAAATGGGCAACAGGTAACTGGAAAATGGCGATCTGATAAAACATCATTTTCAAATGCAGCGAATGGGGGAAAAACATCGTCTCCTCATCTCTCCCATCTATCCATCCTCACTGACTGACCCTCCTCTTTTTACTCCACCTCTCCTGCCCGTCCCTATCGACTGAAGCTGAACATCCGACAAACAACTCACCCCCCCCCCACCCCCTCTATTCACCCTTGCCTTCTCTCTCCCTTTAGCTCTCCAATGGAATCCCCGCCGTTAAAACACAGCGCCAGTGCCATTAGTGAATGGTTACTGAAGCAAGCAGAAGCGGGATACGGCCCCTTCACTTCTGGCCTAACCTAACCAGATTCACAGTATGTGCACCGCCAAAAGGAAAAAAAAAAAAAAGAATGTCCATACTTTCAGCCTGTCGTTACTGGCCGTACCGCTTTCTTGCTTTACGAACACATACCCCTCCCCCATCCCCATCCCCGGCTTTCTCCCAGGAAACGGGAATCATATGGACAGAAGAACAGCTTCAGCAGCAGGAGCAGAGGTGGGAAACGGAAGTCGTAATAATAGTTTGAGCAGTGGGAGAGGAGGTGGGAAACGGGAATCATGACGACGGAAAAGTTGTTTGCCTGCACTTTTCTTTATTTCTCACACGACCGATTTCTTCCACACACTGAGCAACTGAATAACAGAGGATAGCAAGTATGGGTGATTAGTCCTTCCACACACTGAGCAACTGAATAACAGAGGATAGCAAGTATGGCTGATTAGTCTCCCAGTCTTCCAAGATTTAAGAAAGAACAAATTAGGTGTCAAAGAAAAAAAAGAGACGCACATTTTTATGCATTTTTCTGGTTGATTGCCTACTGGGAATCTCACGTTTCTTTCTATCCCGATCCTCCTGTCAAGAGCAGGGCATGCTAGGGGCTCACATGGGTTGACTGCAGTCATACAGTTGAGTGTCATCCGCTTGAATGCGTATCTGAAAGTGTTACTCTGATTTCCTGACCAACACTGCAGGTGTCTGTACCTCTCGGGCCTAGTTGACTCGGGGATACATCATGAAAGTACAGCCCTGTCACGTAGCCTCTACCCGGAATGGAATTCCATCTCCATCATCGCCATTCTCACCCTTCACCCATCAGTCTAGTAAAAGGCTCACATTTTGTGGCTCTCCATGCTGAAATCTCAAGGTGATTTCAGTTTAGATTTTCTCTGCATCTCTGCATTTGATAGTTTGTATTGAGGTCGCCGGACGGATATAGTGGCGGCCTTCAGAGGAGGACTCTCATTTAAGCTGAATCCGCGACTCAGCAATCATAGTCATCACTGGAGGTTTAGTGAGCTGTCCTGCGAATGTTGGATCAGAACATGCGCCACTGAACACCACCCAAGTGACTCAGCAGCAGCGCAGTGTCTCCTTTGGTGGGTTGCCTCGTTACGACTTGACATTGAGTTCCCGCTGTGGATTGCCGTTACCAGGGTGTGACGGCCCAAGCCAGGGTGTGACGGCCCAAGCCAGGGTGTGACGGCCCAAGCCAGGGTGCGGCCATAAACAGGGAGCCGGAATGTGCGGCTTGGGGATCATGCCGTTAAAGCGACGCGGGAAAAAAAATAGGCAAAAAAAGAAAAGTTTTCTTTCCCAGACCGATGTCTTGTTTAGTAGGTACAGGCCTACAATGCGTTTTCCCCCAAAGGAGAAGCCACGCTTGGGAGATTTAACAGCTCCATCGTGTTGACAACAATATCAGAACACGTGTTTTTTGTTTTACACCTCTTCCAGTAGGCTCGACAAATGACACAAATATGTTGTGGCCACCAAGACCCAGCATCCAGACAGATAGAAGACCCAGCATCCAGACAGAGAGAAGACCCAGCATCCAGACAGAGAGAAGACCCAGCATCCAGACAGATAGAAGACCCAGCATCCAGACAGAGAGAAGACCCAGCATCCAGACAGATAGAAGACCCAGCATCCAGACAGATAGAAGACCCAGCATCCAGACAGAGAGAAGACCCAGCATCCAGACAGAGAGAAGACCCAGCATCCAGACAGAGAGAAGAAGATTGGCTGGACACGTCAGTCTCGTTCACCCTGCTGTTTGAGGCCTTCTTTTAAGGCCATGCATGATTTAAAAAAAAACCCTGTAGGAATGTTCGGTCTAATATTCATACCTAGAATTGAAAAAAAAAGACAAAAAAGGAATACATACTTTGTGCGCATTTACCCCTCTCCTCTCTCTTTCTTTCTCTTCCATGCGTACTCCTCCACCCCCCTCCCGCCTTCTCCGACCCACACACATCTGTGTGTGTGTGTGCGTGTGTGTCGCGCGCGCGCGGTGTGTGTGTGTGTG
>CM065721.1:67789771-67792271 GCA_033310375.1 Conus canariensis
CTCTCTCTCTCTCTCTCTCTCTCTCTGGACCAAGTGATCCGCCCTTGAAGATATATTGAAAGATGGTGCACTGGAATTTTTTGTTCTTCCCCCATTTCCTTCGTTTCTGTGTATCCTCTGCTCCTCCTCCCACCATCCACCTATTCACTTACCCCTCCCACCATCCATCCCATCCCACTTACCCTCCCACCATCCTCCCATCCACTTACACCCTCCCCCATCCACCCATCCACTTACCCCTCCCGCCATCCACCCATCCACTTACCCCTCCCGCCATCCACCCATCCACTTACCCCTCCCGCCATCCCCCATCCACTTACCCCTCCCGCCATCCCATCTTACCATCCCACTCTACCCCTCCCGCCATCCACCCATCCACTTACCCCTCCCGCCATCCACCCATCCACTTACCCCTCCCGCCATCCACCCATCCACTTACCCCTCCCGCCATCCTCCCATCCACTTACCCCTCCCGCCATCCACCCATCCACTTACCCCTCCCGCCATCCACCCATCCACTTACCCCTCCCGCCATCCACCCATCCACTTACCCCTCCCGCCATCCACCCATCCACTTACCCCTCCCGCCATCCACCCATCCACTTACCCCTCCCGCCATCCACCCATCCACTTACCCCTCCCGCCATCCACCCATCCACTTACCCCTCCCGCCATCCCCCATCCACTTACCCCTCCCGCCATCCACCCATCCACTTACCCCTCCCGCCATCCACCCATCCACTTACCCTCCCGCCATCCACCCATCCACTTACCCCTCCCGCCATCCACCCATCCACTTACCCTCCGCCATCCTGCACTTTCGCCCTTCAACATCAGCTAAGTTGGGGGGGGGGGGGGGGGGTAAATTCCTACAATGAAAAGGGTAGGAATAAAAGTCCCGAACTTTAACGTGTTTTATTCATTATCTATTTATTATTCACTTCAGCTCTCTCTCTCTCTCTCTCTCTCTCTCTCTCTCTCTCTCTCTCTCTCTCACCACACACACACACTCACTCGCCACACACACACACACACACACACACACACACACACACACACACACACACACACACACACACAGATAACCAAAAAGATGCTCACCTCCACCCCATCCCCCACCCTACTCGCAGCCCCCTCCACCCCAACTTCCTCTCCATCTTTGCCCTAAACACGGTAAACCTATAACAGACCATCATCACCCATACCACCTATGAAGCTTTCTCAGACTCACCAAAGTTTCAATCTACAACTGACTTACCCCCGCCGTTGCGGATGCAGACGTAAGGAAACCGCCAAAGATTGCCCACGCCCACACAATACCCCATGGTGGACAGAATGTACTCTCGCTTGTTGGCCCACTTGGAGCGCCTGTAGCTCTGCTGCGAGTCGTCCTCCTCCTCCTCTTCATCATTATGCTGCTGCTGCTGCTGCTGCTTGGTCCGTTTCTCCAGTTCCAGAAAGGTGATGACTTCAGATGGATTCTGGAACTCGTTAGGTTCCGGAGCGTACGTGACGCTGTCTGCGTGTGCCATGGTTTTTAGGTGTCGTCCGGAATGGCGGAGGGTTTGTCCTGAACACAGCTCACTCACAGCCTGGACAGAGGATGCCGGGGCCAAATATGAATTCTAACGGCATCTTATTTTTCACGTGATCTGGTGTCATAAACCTATCCTAACACGTGCGTGTGATTGTGTTGCTGCCCTGACCTCGGTGTGTGTGTGTGTGTGTGTGTGTGTGTGTGTGTGTGTGTGTGTGTGTGTGGTGTGTGTGTGTGTGGTGTGTGCGTGCGTGTGCGTGTGTGTGTGTGTGTGTGTGTGTGTGTGTGTGTGTGTGTGTGTGTGTGTGTGTGTGTGTGTGTGTGTGTGTGACGTGAGTGCGTGCTCGCAGTAAAGTGGGAGGTGCGTATTTAGAAGCACAGCAAGGCAGAAACAGAACAGGTCTGATGTTGAAAGGGTGGAGGATGGGTGGGGGGGAGGTGGGGGGGGGGGGGGGGGGGGAGAAGAGGGGAATTTGAAGCGGACGTATCTGTGTGTCTGTATGTTTGTTAACTGTTGGAGGGAGTCGAGTGGGTAGTGGAGGAAGGGGAGGGAGAGGGGGTGGAGAAATACGGGCTAAGAGAGAGAGAGAGAGAGAGAGAGAGAGAGAGAAGAGAGAGAGAGAGAGAGAGAGAGAGAGAGAGAACGAACGAACGAAATTTTATTTTACCAGGGTAATGAGATAAGCAATACAAATGCTTTTTTCCACCCAGCCCTGGGGCAAAAGAAAGAGAAACAATGTAAAGATCAAATTAATGCATTTAAAGATCAAATTAATGCAAATACACATATAAAAAGAACAAAGTATAACAAGATCTTGTACAGTTCAAAACAAGTTTAGCTATTGTCCATATTATTGACAAACGAATGCAAATAGAAAAGCGCGTGAACATAGCGAAGAAGGGGAAGGAAACGGGAAAGGAAAAGGCCAAGGGGTAGGTTTGGGGTAAATGGAGAGAGAGAGA
>CM065721.1:67797271-67799771 GCA_033310375.1 Conus canariensis
TGGGTTATAATGTAAAATGAACCACTATTGGAAATGGGATTGGTGTGTGTGTGTGTGTGTGTGTGTGTGTGTGTGTGTGTGTGTGTGTGTGTGTGTGTGTGTGTGTGTTACAAACCAATTTTTTTTTGGGGGGTGGGGGGTGGGGGGGGGGGGGAAGAACAAATCCGATAGAGGGTCTCTTATATGGGGGTGGTAATATCAACCATGAAGATATCACGGATCAAGTAAATTACACTTAGAAAGTCTGAAATGGAAAACAAGACTTCAACGTTTTATACCTAGACATGTACGAGCAAGACAATTAAAGATCAAAGAGACGGAAAAAAAAGAAAAACAAAACACACCGCGGAGCTTCCCTTTTTGGAAAATGTGTTGATAGCATTTGATATCTTTAAAAATAACATTGAACTGAGACAACAGCAGCTGGATAGAATCTGAACCTGTCTTCTATAGTGATAAATTTGATATTGATAATGATAATTTTGGTTTTAAAGATAGGGCTTTTAAGAGCATGTATCTGCTTACGGATGTTTTAGACGGTAAAAAAGCTAATTTTCATAATCACGATGATTTCTTTACGAAATGGATAGAAAAGAGAGAGAAGAGATATCTGTGTTGGAGAGTAGGAGGATGAATAGATGAGTGCGAGGGGAGGGGGGAGGAGAGGGAGGAAACGTTGCCCGAAATAGATATCTGGGTGCGTAGGTCAGCAGAGAGAGAGAGAGAGAGAGAGAGAGAGAGAGAGAGAGAGAGAGAGAGAGAGAGGAGAGAGAGAGAGAGAGAGAGAGAGCGGAACTGGTTATTTCACTGTACACAAACTTCTTTTTTAGCCCGTAGCCAAATGGCTGGAGCGATCGGCGAGAAGCAGACAGTCGCGCGTTCGAATCTCTCGTACTTTTGTTTTAATTGATCATAAGAAATAAACTGGCCATTGTCAAGCAAAAGAAATGAGCAATGCAATATGTGCCATTGTTGATCCATGCTTTTCCCAAAATAGTCTTTTTCCCAACTTGTATTCTGTCTGTATAAAAGACTGGTTGCGCAAGGAGTTCATAGGAATTCTTACAGTTAACTTTGTAGAAAAATTGTTTGTACGCAATAAATACCTCTGTCCAAAATACATTTGACTTAGAGAAGGAAGAAAGTACTTCTAGTCCATATCTCTCAATATGGCTTAAAAGTGGAAAGTTAGATGTTGTAATAGTTTTCCATTTGTGGTGTGTAATCTGAACTTTTTGTAGCCACGTCAAGTTTAGGGAAGAAGCAAACGTTTTTAATTCCGGTAGTCCAACGCCACCGTTTGGGATACTTTTATGTGCCGTTTTTCTATTTATTTTGTATGTTTTTTGTTTGTTCCACACACATTTGTAACAGTAACTTTGTAAAGTCTAAAAAATAAGTGTCAGGTGGGTTAGATAGTAATGTCCACAAATGGATGAGTTTTGATTAAAAAAAAAAAAGCGATTTTAAAACTGCCACTCTTTGCAAATCGTTGGTAAACCAGATTCCAAGAATTTGTAACAGTAACTTTGTAAAGTCTAAAAAAATAAGTGTCAGGTGGGTTAGATAGTAATGTCCACAAATGGATGAGTTTTGATAAAATAAGCGATTTTAAAACTGCCACTTCTTTGCAAATCGTTGGTAAACCAGATTCCAAGAATTTTGAATTTTTATGTGTTCCACTCCATACCTAAATGGTCCATGTAACGAACAGCAGAATGTTTACAGCTCCCGAACCAAAGAGCGCTAGTTTTTTTTTCTCCAGGATTCATATATACTGTGCACAAAAAGAAACGCATATTTTTTTTTCGCTGAAAATATTAAGGAAAATTTTGACAGAAACATGCCCCGTATAGCAGGGAACTCTGTCCAGTGTGAATAGTCAGACATAATGAATAGACATAACAGTAGATTGATATCTTATTTCTTCTGTGGTTGTAATATTTGGAATGGTAAATGACGCACGAAATGACTGAAATAAAAATATGCGTTTCTTTTTGTGCATAGTATATAACCCTGATACACGACCAAACATTTCCGGTACATTTATACATGTTTCAAATGATTTTTTGTCGCCTGCTAAAAGAAGTTCCGTATCACCTGCATATTGAGAAAGTTTTTCGACTGTATCTATAACTATTCCACGTATGTTTACATTTTCCCGAATCATTAATGCTATATGAATAAATATGGCGATAGTGGGTCACTTTCTCTGCATCCACGGTCTATCTCAGACCAACTAGAAACTTGACCATTAACAAGGACACATGAGTTAATATTCTTATAGAATGTTTCAACCCATTTGCAGAAGCCCTGTTGAAAGCCAAACGCTTTTGATACTTTAAACATAAAATCCCAGCTCACTGAATCGAATGCTTTCTCGAAGTCAATGTTTAACAAAAGCCCTGGTAAGCTGTGTTCTTCTAAACAAGCAGTTGTGTCGTAAATGAGCCTAATGTTATCCCCTATGTATCTATTCTCAATAAAAAAAAACAACAAC
>CM065721.1:67804771-67809771 GCA_033310375.1 Conus canariensis
GCCTACACAACTCAACAGTGTTATCCCTCTGTAGTTATTGCAGTCTTGTTGATCTCCTTTGCCTTTATAGAGTGGTACAATTAACCCTGTCACCCAATCCTCTGGTATAATACCAGAATCCAAAACACGATTAAACAATAAACAATAAAACTTTGTCATATAAGGAACACTATTCTTTATATATTCATTCCTTACTAAATCAACTCCTGCTGCTTTATTATTCTTTAAACATTTAATGACTCTTTCAACTTCATCCTCAGTAACTGAATCATTTAAAATGTCTAGATTGATATTTCTTTCAGATACTTCATTACTAAAAATGATACCATTACATCCAGTATTTTGATTAAGGGACTGGAAATGATTTTTAAGCTCTTCAAGAGGTATAGGACACGATGAAGCTTTTTTGCCTTTAATTTTCCTCCAATAATCCCTTGGATTTCTAGTTTTTAATGCTCACAATTCTCTATGCCATTTTCTCGTTGCTCTTCTTTCAGATCGTCTCAAAACATTTTTATATTCTTTGCTTTTAGCAGCAAGATTATTTAGATTAGGCACAGTATTTGAACATTTAACTTTATGCTTTGCTTTAAAGTACTGGCTTCGAGAAACCTTACACTCCTTATCAAACCAGCTTTGATTCTGCCTCATTGAATATCTATTATTGTAAGTATTAGAGTAAATGCCAAATGTATCCTTCGCTGAATCAACAAGAATTGACGAAAACCGCTTATTCATTTCACTGATTGATATTGTGCCTTGTTCAAATAAAGTTACAATTTCATCAACATTGTAATTTGCTAAATGTTCTTTATATTCATTACATTTTTTGTTATCCCATCTTCTAATCTCTGCACCATCATACCTTTGATGCAGAGAGTGTTTAGTACCATTAGGTTCATTGAAAACAAAACAGGTTTTAACTGGAAGAGACAGGCATAATGGGCAATGCACATCAGAGAACAACGCATCAAAAACATCAGCTTTAAACTTACTTGCATTTTCCATCAAATATCTAGAACCAATGATATAATCAACAACTGTGCTTCCTTTACATGTGCATGTTCCAATACCAGCATCTGAACCAATTCCGTTAAAAATGTATATTGACAGTGATTTACATAAATCTAAGAGACGATAACCATAATTATTAGGCCTCTGCTTATCTTGAGATGATCTTTGACAATGTCGGAAATTATCTTCGCTCATATCACAGAGAACATCAGAGAACACAGACTGAGTGAACTGATTCATATCAATAAAATCATTCATACTTTTGGTATAAGCATTAAAATCGCCCAACAACAAAACATAACAATCCTTATATTTATCTTGTAATGATAACAATTCCGTCTCAATCACATCAAACAGTTCAACACTGCCATAAACTGAACCTTCGGGAGGAATGTATACGCCACCAATCAGACAGTCTTTATCATAACCTGACAATGATCTTTTTAATAGACACCAGGCCACACATCCACCAGAATAAGGTAAAATCTCCACACACGTAGATAGCTTGCTTTTGATGGCTATTCCAATACCACCAGAACGTCGATTAGACAGGCATTTTCTGTTAAACAGTTTAATGTCATATTCCCAGTCACTGAAGCAATCAGAGATAAATAAAGCATCTTGGACATCAGTTTTAGTCTCAAGGAAAACGGCAATGTCGAATAGTTGAATATAGTTCACAAATTCCAAACACTGGAGACGGGAACGCAATCCACACACATTTAAAGATACAAAAGCCAGCTCACGATCATGGCGAACAGCGTGATCCACATCCATATCAAGAACATAATCATCGTTGACATCACAATTAGAAACGCAAGTTTGCAAGCAAAGGGATTCACAGATGAAGTTACCACACTAGATGATCGCTCATCAGAAGATTGATTGGAAGAATAGAAACAATTACCAACACATAGACAAGATGAAGAATGAGTACAGCTACAAGCACATAACGTTGAGACTACACATGCGTCAGATGAATCACCACGACCTCCGGCAAACCCCTAGCTGGTGTTGATGAAGTGCTGAAGCCCAAGCGCCGTGTAGTCTACCTTCGTCACACCGATCCGGAAAAGGTCGTCAGGTGACTCTACGTACACCGCGTTGCTACCGGAAGATCCCGCACTGCCAGTGCTGTTCCTCCCAGGGGCGGCCTTCAACTGACAAACAATTTTGCCATCATGGGTAGTGGATACCCTGTCCACACCAGGTGCTGCCTTACAAATTTTGAATAATTTGAAGCGTAGGGGTGTCAGTTCATCGTTCAGGTAAACTCCTTTCATGTCATGCTTGCGCAGATCTCTCTTCCTCATCATGAGGTTCGCCTTGCTTCTTCGTGAAGTGAACTTCACCAGCACTGGTCTTGGGGCTTTTTGTTTTTTAGGCCAGTTCTATGCACAACAGAGATGTCCTTGATTTCTAGATCTACCCCAGCTTTCTTCCCCAACTCCATCACTTTCTCCACCAGATCTTCGTTCTCCTCTTCTTTGAGTCCATTGATTCTCATGGTTTCCCTTCGCTGATACTGATCCAGCCTATCCTGCTCGTATCGCAGCAAAAGATGTCCCTGCTGAGCTTTCTCTGAAATAGATCTGAGTTTTTCAGACACCTTTTCTGACAGTTCTGTAACCACCTCCTTAATACAGACATCCACAGCTTTCTAGCCCCAAGAACTGGAACGAGGAGTTCTACAACTCGTGACGCAATATCTCCAGCATCACCATTGACGTCATTGTTAACCCCACTTGTTCTTTTCCGTTTCCCTTTGCCTTTGGCAGACGGACACGACTTATTTCTGTCGTTCCATGCGCCCAGAACAGCCCCTTCAACATCAAGGTCATCAAACCTGATGTTCTTCAAGATTTCAGCGGATAAACCACTTGGGCCAGCTTGAGACATGGTGAAGGTCAGTTACTAGACTAGCAAAAAAACGACTCGACTCTAAAAAATACAAAAACACTTCACTGTTTCAGTTGGCGACGAACGCACTTCACACAAATGTTCACGACAAGTTAAGAACACACGTAAACTGTAAAATATACAAGTTAGCTCACTAACTCCACAAAATTCACAATTTTTCAAGAGCAGTTGAAAAGACAGCTTACAGACTCATCCGGAAGTACGTCACACACACACACACACACACACACACACACACTACCTTTCTATCTCTTTTGACTACCACCTGCCTGTCTGTCTGTCTGTCTGTCTGTGTGTCTGTCTGTTTCTCTCTCACTGTTCTTTTTTAAAGTGTGTTAATGGTATTTAAAAACAGTGTTTTGCTTACTCTGTCTCTGTCTGTCTATCTGTCTCTCTCATTAGATTATCACAACATATTCATGGTTCAGGTGGCGTTAAACAACACGTGTCGGTATGTGTGACCTGGCATGGGGCATTTGTTTCTAAGAGCTGAGCTAATCTCACTCATGAATTGGTTTGAACATTGTGATCAGCACACTTCCACAATGGAACTGACGGCAGCCATTGAAGAGTCTTGGAAGAAGCGTTGAGCTGCTCACGATACGCATTGCAGTAAATCCAACAATGCCTTCCGCATTCCACTCTGACAGTGACTATTTCCACCTTCTGCATTCCACTCTGACGGTGAGTATTTCCACCTTCTGCATTCCACTCTGATGGTGACTATTTCCACCTTCTGCATTCCATTCTGACGGTGAGTATTTCCACCTTCTGCATTCCACTCTGACGGTGAGTATTTCCACCTTCTGCATTCCACTCTGATGGTGACTATTTCCACCTTCTGCATTCCACTCTGACCATGACTATTTCCACCTTCTGCATTCTACTCTGACGGTGACTATTTCCACCTACAGCTGATCGTTGCAGGTAGGTGTGGGGAGTTCTGTCCTCACAACACAGCATCATGATGTCAGAAGTTTATGGGGCAGACCGTAGTGGGTGGTTTCCTGTTTTCAGTAATTAGGTGATAGATCATCGGGTCATAGTCCGATGTTGTCTTCTATTCCAGCACCATTCCGCCCTGTGAAATAAACTCCATCTATGAACATACTCCATGGTCTGACATGGTACTGTGTTACGGTAGATTAATCCCCCTTTAAAACTTCGCCACCAATTGTCTAGCGTTTGACTTCAAATGACAGACTTTTTATTTAATCTGTTTCGAAAGATTCTGGTCACTCCTCTTCAGTCAGTTGCCATGAATTTTCACGAGCCTTCAGAGAGGACAGCACAGCATGAAAAGTTTTATTATGGTCTGCCCTCTCAACTTCTTGCATCACGATGCCGTTAGTTGTATGAACAGACTCCGGAAATATCTGTCTTCTGTCAAGTCTTGTTTGGCACCATACTCCTAGAAATTTTAACTTCTTGGATTTTTTGATTGTGCGAAAGGAAAACCTACCTTTAGAGATATCCTGCTCTTCCAATTTAGCTTTCAGCTTTACAGATCTGTTCTCAGGGCTTTATGTGCTCTGTCTCCTCCAGGAAAGAATTATACAAGGAAGGCAATTCACTGAACATCCTCACTATCTGGTTGGCTGTTGATGTCTTGTTGCTGACCTTACACGATTTGTCAAGTGCTTGAGTATGTGATTTTTCAAGTAGAGATTCACAATGATTTTCTTCTACATTCAGACCACTCCAGTATTGAGGATGTTGTATGCGCTGGGTATAACAATCCTAGTAGTACTGTGCCTGGACGGAAGTGGTGGGCCTTCCGGAAGAGGACGCTAAGTCTCAGTGGCACCATGACTAAGCAGTTCTTGCCGTCAGTAGGGGGGTTGCTGGAGGTGTCCTGTGTTTGTTGGATCAGAACAGGCGCCACTCAACACCACTGAAGTGACACAGAAGCAGCGCCATGTCTGCTATACTGGGTTGCCTCATTCAAGACTTGACATGGACTGGTCCTTGTGGTGGTGAGCAGTTAGCTGGGGTGTGGCTGTGGACAGGGAGACGGAATGAGCAGCTCGGGGAGTAATTCTCTGAAGCGGCAGAGATGGGACCGA
>CM065721.1:67829771-67837271 GCA_033310375.1 Conus canariensis
ACATTTGGACGTCTTTTCTTTTGCTTGGGTTGTGTCTGCTCACAACCTGTCCTATAATTATAATCAATTCATTCTGGTACTCGTCATAACCATCCTCATCCTCATCATATGTGTTTTGATGTATGTTGTTTCGTGTGATTCTATTGTTGTGTGATTTGTGTACAAAGAAGTGTCATTAAATGTGGAAAATGGAACTCTGCGTTAGTGGGTTAGTGTTAGAGTAAGAGTGGGAAGAGGTGTGGGTCATGGTGTAGTGGGCTCTAGGCCTGCGTTACACGTGTGTTTGAGTGAGCGTGTGTTCATATGAATTTTCAACTTTTGGCATCGGTGAATACGATTAATCTGCCCCTTGTCTTTGGGGCTCACGTGCTAAACGGACAAGAAAATATGTCAAGGTAAGTCTCTCTCTCTCTCTCTCTCTCTCTCTCTCTCTCTTCAATTGAGTTCACAGAGTAACGCCAGGTGTGTCTCCAAATTGCTTTGCTAGTCATTAATCTTTCCGCTATGTATATCAATCTTTCCGCTATACACGTGTACACACACACACACACACACACACACACACACACACACACACACACACATCTAACATACTCATGTGTAAAATCTAATCCACAGCCAACGGCAGCCGTTGAACCAATTATAATGAAACACACACACACACACACACACACACACACACACACACACACACACACACACACACACACACATCTGCTTCCATTCATAACCAATGATGGGAACTTCGTTCGCACTCATCATATATTATCTGACAATAAAAAGGCGTTGTCTTTGGACGTGCTGTCATCACACGTCAATACACACGCACACATTGAAAGAACGCATTCACAAAGCACAGCCACGCGCGGGAATCCACTGGCCTTCCTGCATAAATGTCGGACAGTGTAGATGAAAGTTGATGTCTATCCTCGAATAGTATGCTCTAGATATTAATGATACACAAATCCGTACGCATGCATCCACACACGCGCACACGCACAGACAGATAGTCGGGCACACACATACACACACACGCACACACACACACACACACACACACACACACACACACCAAGCACGCACACACACAACACACACACACACACACACACACACAAAGACGCACGCACGCACACACACACACATACACGCGCGCGCGCGCGCACGCACACACACACACACATACACGCGCGCGCGCGCGCACGCACACACACACACACACACATACATGCACACACAAATCACACTCACACACATGCAAGCACACACGCATAAATATAAGGTAACACACACACACACACACAGGCGCGCGCGCGCGCGCACACAGACACAGACAGACACACACACACACACGGGCGCGCGCGCGCACACAGACACACACAGACACCCACACACTTAAGGTAATAGGTCAATACGAGAGCGGTAAGAAACTCTGTATCCTTGTCAACATCACGGTCATTCTCATCATCAAAATCACCGTCATCAACTTCGAACAACTAAATAAAATTCTGCATTCATCGACCAGTTGTTCCACAGGTATTCTACACACCACCAAAACCATCTCAACCGGCACAGTTCAAATCTCCCCCTAAAAAGAACGTTCTCCCGTATTTTGCAGTTGTTGATTTCTTCTTTTTTTTCTGCTTTGAACACTTCAACACAATGAGCTCACTTACTTTTCTCACAGGATATATATTTCTGACCGCCATCATTCTGATGAGAGGGGTAGAACACAGAAATGGCGAGGGTAGGGAGGTGGGGGGCGGGGCGGTGGGAAGAGGGTGGGAGAGGGGACGGGCCAAACAAACAAACAAAAAAGAGACGGGAAAGGGAAGGGGGGGGGGGGGGGGGGTAGGAGTCAAGCCTCCTAACATCTTTGCACGACACAGCTGCTACATCGTATGTGGTGAGGGGGGAACTCTCGTATGATCACTCTCCACATTCCTTTGACGAAGCCTGTGTTCCAGGCTCATTCACCTGTTCCTGACACGACTCACGCCCAACAGCGTCGCTGCCTGTTGTGATTAATATACTAATAACAATAGTCAATAATAGCCTTTTTTCGAAACACGCAGTAACCCATAATAGCCTACAGAATCAACACGCACCGAACAAATATGCACACAAACACTACACAGTTTCATTAGCAATATATATATACAATTATAAACAAAGCTGTCTTAGATTGAAGAAATAGGGGGAGATAAGCAATCATATCTGCAGTGGTAGATAGTTCTGCCTAACTAACAGTATGTGCGCGAGTGGGTAAATGGGGAAAAAATAATAAAATCGATGCTTCTCAAAATGTGCCTTCAGCAAGCTTATAGTCTCCAAAGAGGAGACATTTTCCAATGGGAAGGAAACTCACTAGCATATAACGCCTGGTCAGATACCGATATTTCGAAACCTGATTGTTTCTCCTCAGTGACCGCGGAAAATGGTAATTGGACGCCTCTGCCTTTTCGGTTTTAACAAGAATGCTATCCTAGAAAAGGCTGGTGTGCAATACCGTAGTATGTTTGTTGAGTTTTCAAAAAACCAACCAAAGGTGCCACCTAAGAAGCAAAAGAAAATCATGAAAGAGCAAAACAAGCTACATTTTCTTGTGAAAAGTAGAAAATATAAAAAGATAACCTCTTAGACACAAGTGCTGAGGGCCAGTTCTTGGAATGAATCCGCAAGGGACTAAATTACAATGAACTAATAAATTCCAAGGATAAGTACCGAGCAACATTCCAGCAACTTACAGAGCAGCTTGGTGTTGCAATGACTGCAAGAAATATTCAATTATAAACAAAGCTTGCTCTTATGTCTTAGATTGAAGAAATAGGGGGAGATAAGCATTCATATCTGCAGTGGTAGATAGTTCTGCCTAACTAACAGTATGTGCTCGAGTGGGTGAATGGGGAAAAAATAATAAAATAGATGCTTCTCAAAATGAGCCTTCAGCAAGCTTATAGTCTCCAAGGAGGAGACATTCTCCAATGGGGAGGAAACTCACTAGCATATAACTCCTGGTCAGATACCGATATTTCGAAACCTGATTGTTTCTCCTCAGTGACCGCGGAAAGTGGTAATTTGACACCTCTGCCTTTTCTTCAATCTAAGACATAAGAGCAAGCTTTGTTTATAATTGAATATTTCTTGCAGTCATTGCAACACCAAGCTGCTCTGTAAGTTGCTGGAATGGTGCTCGGTACTTATCTTTGGAATTTATTAGTTCATTGTATATATATTATATATATATATATATATATATATATAATCTCACGCAGAAGATTGCCATCCGCAATGGGGAGGGGAAGGTGGGAGGGAGGAAAGGGAGAGAATGAGAGTCATCGCACAGTAATGACAAACTGTTAAACACGATTGAGAAAATAAACTTTTAAGTGTGACAGAGAGTGGGGGGGGGGGGGGGGGGGGGGGGGGGTAGGGGGATGCTTGGGGTTGGAAGGGGGGGGGGAGAGCACACAGTAATGACAAACTGTTAAACATGATCGAGAAAATAAACACTAAGCAGGAGGGAGGGGGAGGGGGGGGGGGGCTTAGGGTGAGGGGTTGGGGGTTAGGGGGGAGAAAGAGCGAGAGAGAATTAATTTTTTTCTAATTAAAAAAAAAATGGAAAGAAAGGGTCTGTGTGACCATTGTCCATGGTCCGGTTGGAGCCCCGCTAAAAAAAAAAAAAAGAAAAAAAAAAAAAAAAAGATCGCCATCCAGCGGCCACATCACCAGGGCTCTCCCGACCAATCGGATGACGTTACTATTTTTGGTGAATGGCGAGAAACATGGCCGATTCGAAAAAAAAATTCTTTTCTTTCTTTCTTTATGATCATTTTGTTTTATTACCTCTGGAGCCCATTTATCACTGCTACCTTGTTCCTGTCGAAGAGGAATTGGAGGATAAACGGACAGAAGATGAATTAGTAACTAGATTGTTTAAACTCAGCCTTTGTTGTCAGGTTCAGCTCTGTTTTTTTTTTTTTTTTTTAATTGATGCCGGTGTCGTATATAATACTGTCGCCGTGGAATTGTATCGCAGCGACAGCATTTCACATGAAATATTGTTGTAGCGACAATGTTTTCTGGAAAATATTGTCGCGCGACAACTTTTCACGAAAAATGTCCTATAGAATATTGTAGCTGTCCATAAAATCCTGTCGCTCGAAATTTTGCGACAGTTTTTTGCGACAGGACACCGTGAAATATTGTAGTCAGTGAATGCTGTCGCTTGCGACACATTTTCACGTGAAATCTTACTGCTAGAGTTAAAATTTCCTGTGAAATATGGTCGCAGCGTTAATATTTCACAGCGACGATTTTTTCTGCAAAGAAAAAAAACGTCGCCCCGGTTGAACGTCAAAATGTCACAGAAAATAATGCAGCCTGCTATGGAATAAAAAATTGTCGCAAGTGACTTTTTTTATCATAAATGTTTTTGACGAAAGTCAAATTTCCATTCGTGTGTGTGTGTGTGTGTGTGTGTGTGTGTGTGTGTGTGTGTGTGTGTGTGTGTGTGTGTTACGTGCGTTTGTGAACGTGTGTGTATGTGTGTGTGCGTGTGTGTGTGTGTGTGTGTGTGTGTGTGTGTGTGTGTGTGTGTGTGTGCTGTGAAATGTGATGTTTTTATTAATATCGTAGGCCTAGGACATTCAGCACAACGAAAGTAGGGGAAGATTGGGTATGTTAGAACCCCTAAGAAATGCAGCCCTACCTCCTTCACTAATTTTACTTCACTCAATGTTAATCATTTGTAAAGCTTACCATAAAAGCATCATATAGTACAGCCATGAAATGGCTATCTTTATTTCAAAAAGTTCTATGTAAGAAATCATAAAATTCTTAAAGAAAAGGAAGCCCACTTTGGACATCATTTCGGGTTAAATGGACCAGGGAGTGGTAAATATTGGGCCACGGGCCTATATTAATCGACACGCATTATTCATAAACCCAAACCAATATTGTTTGTCTGTTGGCCATATAAGATGTGTGAGCTTGTTCGATAATCCATTTAAAGGCACCTAAGGTCGCAACACATTCATAAACTAAACTTAAAGAGTAAATGATTATCCTTAGTTGTCAGAACAGAAACACAAACGTAATAGAGTCTAAAAGCTAATACAAGCCAAATCGCAGAACAGGCAGTTTCAGTTGTCTTGCTTTAATTGCAGTGCTTCTAGGGCACTTAAAATCATGAATTTACAAACGAGTCAAAGTAACCCATTTTAGTCACAAGTAACCCAAACGTTATCAGACGCCATAATGCAGAGCTTCAGGCATCATTTCGCTTTGTTTTACTGCAGTCCTTTTAAGGTATTCAAAGCTCCAAGGAAGCAGTGGTTTGAAATTAATTAACTTAGTATTTGGTTGAAAGGATCATCCATTTCTTTTTTAAAGCTTTTATCTAGCTTAATGAAATAAACAACGCAGAAAAAAAATGCAGAACGTAACGTTCAAAATGGGTTTTCTTCCATTACGCTCGTTTTAAGGCACCTAAGGCCTAAATATAATTATGTTCAAAATGTGAAACATAACACATTTATATCAATTATCTTTTGTTTTGGATGGCTTCTTTCAAAAAAGACAAACGAATTAATGTTTGAAAACAAAAAGAAACATTCAAAGCACCGTCAGTATTTGGATATGCTTCTTCTAAACAAGTGGATGCCACACACACGCACGCACGCGCGCGCGCGCGCACGCGCGCGCGCGCACACACACACACACACACATACACACACACACACACACACACACACACACACACACACACACTCACACACACATACACATACACACACATCAGGCTCTATCAATAATTACTGATCACTGAAAGAAAACAACCGCTAGTATTGGTAGCCCTCTTGACTTTTGGGGAGCTTTGTCAGATCCATTCCCCACATCTGGAAAGGTTTTTGGCAAGGGGCTACCGGTCTAAGCTTGGCCCTCTCCCCTTGGAATGCAGAGTTCTTCTGGCACTTTTCACACACACTGATGTAATGCTTCACGTCTTCATAAATTCTGTTCCAGTAGAATGAAGACTTCACTCTTTCATGTGTGGCGTTAATTCCCAGGTGGTCCGAGTCATGCACGCTCTTGATAACGTTCACCACATCCCCCTTCTTCACTACTGTCCTAACACCACCGTCTTTGCTCGCATAGTAGAGCTTAGTGCCATCCTTGTCAGCTGAGAGGTTCTTCGCTTTTCTTCTGAAACTGTCTTTTGAATTCTTTGAGCCCTGCATTTCTTCAGGAACTTTTCAGAAAGTTCACAAGCGCGAAGTACTCGCCGGGTTGCATTCCATTGTATTCATAAGCAGTAGCCATCGTGGAAAACAAAATGGTACAGACGAAATTATTGTCTTACAGCATTATAGCATATCGATGATTCTGACAGCTTGTCAGTCATTAAGCTCAAATATCCAATCACATTTCTTTTTCCCAAACGTTTTTTAAACCTGCCACCTCCTCCCCAGCAACTCGTTTTATTTGATAAATTATTGTATCTAACTAGCCGCAATTCTTAAACATTCAAAGATTTTGGTCAAAAGAAACGACTATTGTCTCCAATTTCAAAGCAAGGAAAGATCAGATGTTGCAGTCACTGTCTTTGACGCCTTTCAACAGTCACAGAATATACAAACAAGTTCAAGAAGTTCCGAATCGTTTGAAATTCACTGACGTCATATTTTCATTTTTATTGTATTCTCTCTCTCTCTCTCTCTCTCTCTCTCTCTCTCTCTCTCTCTCTCTGTGTGCGTGCGTGTGTATTCCCGTATTTGTAAAAGCCATATAAACATACGCCGAGAAACTGACGGACGTTAGAAATTATGCTCTACTTTTCTACTACATGGCGCGCGCACGCACACACACACACACACACACACACACACACACACACACACACACACACACACACACACAAAACGCACACACACACACACACACATACACACACACACACACACACACACACACACACACACACACACACACACACACACTGCCGACAAAGCTGGATGTTGAACCTCTCAAGTCTTGCGGTAGAAGACAGAACCGAAATTTTCAAAAGATGAAGTTCCTTTTGACCAAGATCAAAGATATGTGTTCGTTTTGTGATGCCGCGAAGTTAAGATATAAAAAGATCACATAGTCCAATAAGGTCGAAGCGGTTAGATAGCTACTAACGCAAATTTCTCAAATATTATTGTCATAATTATTTCTCTTTGTTCGTCGTACACTATTTAGGCTTATTAATAATGAGCAGTCCAAAAGCTGCAACTTGTAATAAGTATGCTATAATGCCATGGAACTAATACACATCATTTTCTTTTTTTCTTTTTTGTTTCTTCTTTAAAATAAGATCCAAATCAGAAATTCGGAGACATTTGAGTTAGAAGGAAAAGGAGTTTTAAGAGTTGGGTGTAGCATGTAATGAATTAGGATATCCATGATATAAGAGTGCGGCTATTATACGAATTCGTGTCTCTCGTTGTCTTCCCA
>CM065721.1:67842271-67854511 GCA_033310375.1 Conus canariensis
TTATTTTCAAATTTGCATTGTTAAGTTTGAGAGTAATGTTGAAGTTACTCATTGCTTCTTTTAGCGAGCAAAACCCGTAATAACCATCAGGTATGGTTAACTGGCTAACTAAGTTTCCTCTATTGTCAAATTTTGTAATCTTATTATTTTTCTTGGATTTAGTTATATTAAACCATACGACTTTGTAAAAAATTTCATGGAGTGCGACCCTTTGGGTTCCGCAGTTATTATCAATAGCATATTCTAAAAACGAAGGACTGTCTTGAGTTGTTATTGTTACAAACATTTTTAAAACAAATTTAAAAATGAGTGCATTCAAATATACTAATGCAAAATATTCTGTTGGACCGCACTACAGTCCTAAAGATATAACAACTGATACCCTCGACATTTCTGTGACTCAGACTGACGCCTTTCAAGTAAAGGTTAGTACTCCATTGAACAGATATCTTAACCCTCCTATTAAAAACGACTACATCCCGAAAGTGTGGTTCAGTCATCCGATGCAGTTTTATCAGAACCAGTTAAACTTTGCTGTGTTTTGTGCTTCAACTGGGTGTGGAGTGTCGTATGCTGATCATTTAAATCATCCTGTTCCTTTGGTGAGGTCAGTGTATAGATTTCATTTTTATTACACCTTCAGACGTATTTTGTCTGAACTGCAAGCGCCATTACCAAATGACAAAACGTTTAATCCATTCAGCAACAGAATAGATTACAAGGCTTTTGAAAGGATCTGTAACGAATCTGATATTGACCCAAAGACAGACTTTAGACAAAAGTTGGATCTTAATCATGGTTTAGGCACTCTTTATTATTGGGGAGTGCACAGAAAGTATAACTATGATTGGAATCCTCCTTACACATCTTTCTCTTCAGGCACAACTGTTCACCTCGGGTCCATAGAGCAAGAGCATAAAACAGCATGGACAACATTTATTTTGGACACTTCTAAGGGCCTAACTAGAGCGGGAATAGAACGAATAAACGACTCTATTCGTACTTATGTTTGGTGTTTGCTAGGTTCGCAAGCACAAACGAGATCAAACATAATTGATCCTTCTACTGGCTTTGACGCCCAAAAACAGTATTTAGCAAATTTAGAGGATTCTATTAATTCTGCAATTGATTTGCCTTCAAGTATTAAAAGGTACCAAAATGTTTTGCAATACGCAAGATCGAAAGTTGACTTTGCTGTTGGTACTGGTTTATACATGCTGCCTTCTGACCTCAGACTTCAGATAGGAACAATAATAAACTATAATAATGAAATCCTTGTGGCTGGCAATGAAGAGAAGGTCGGAAAAAACGACATAAATTCTAAGCCAGCAATAGCAATAAAAAAAGAAGTCCCAATCCCCGTGGCCCCCTCAAAACCCCATCTAATCCCCAAGGCCCAAAGCCCAAAGACCATTGAAGACGCGGACTTTGTTCGTGATGACCATGAATATGAAAAGACAGCACTTGTTATTGGATTAACTGCCCTAGGATTACTTGGTCTTTATCTTACTATAAAGTAACCCAACTATTAAGACAACTAATGCCCATAAGTGCTCAGCCATAAAGCCAACTACTTTACTTGCGGCAGACAAAAGCCAGCTAACGATCCCTCCTATTATACCAGGCAAAGAATCTATTGCCTTACTGGCTAATTTTTTTAGTAAGTTTGCAAGGTGATCGAGTTGTTTTTTTATCCATGATTTATCAGGTGGAGGAGTTGGTGGTCCTGGTGGCACTACCCCCCCACCACCGCCGCCTGTAATAGCCAACACCAGTGTACTTATTGCAAATCCTAAGGCTGTTATAACACTTGCTAATGTGACACCTTGCTCTCTAAACAGTGTTTTTATTCGTTCTGCTAACGTTGTGTCTTCATATAAAATTCTTTGGATAGTTTCTCTTATTCTGCTCACTTGAGTTCGTAATTGTTCTCGGTTATTAGACAACACTTCTAGTCTTGCTGATCTCTCTTGTTCAAGATCTTTTAGTCTTTGTGTTATTCTTTCTTTAACACCAGGTCCTAAGTTGTGGTCATCAGCCTCAACTAGTTTTTCTTTTTCTCTTTTTATATGCTCATCTAGTTCACCCAGTTTTGCTAAATTGTTTGTTAATTCGCCTCTGATGCTTCTCAAAGCATGATCAAGGGCCGTTATTTCTCTCATAGGTAGCGGCGGATCGTGCATAGTTTTTAATACTGTTTCTTCTGAAAAACTGGTTTCTGCTTGTATTATTTCGTCTGCTGTTGGGCTTAAATCTTTAAGTTCCATGTTTTGTATTTGGTTTTCTGTTGGGAGTTCTTGTAGTGTGTTTTGAAGTTTAGCAACTGCCTCACTGTCTAATCTTCGCGGTTTAGCAATGCCAAGGCGATTTTGATCGCTCACACTGAGCCTTTGTCTAATTGTAGTCTTTGCTAAAAACTTTGATGGGTCTGGTTTAGATGTAAGCTGAACAAGTTCACCTTTATCATTTTTAAAAAACAAGTGATCATTTTTTGTTTCAAAATCATTAGGGTCTATAAATTCGGGAGGTTCTTGGCCTAAACTTTGGTACAATGATCTGACCTTACTTTCTGTTAATTCATGTCGCAATGAGCGCGATGGTTGTGTCAAAGGAGTCATTTCACTCATGTCGTCTCCAGGATCAAAAACATCATAATCTTCTTCACCTGCCATGTTTTTAAATAATTAACTTTTTATTTTGTTTTATAAAAAAATGTCACAAGCATATGGCTCGATTCTTGACCCGCATAGAAGACTGAAAGAGCCCTTTGGCGTGAAGGGAAATAAACAGAATATTATTGTTCCAAATAATCCATCTACTATTGATTCAGATCAAATTCTTACTGTTAAATTTCCAGACCTAGGAGCAGATGAAGTGATTGTGCCGGGATCTGCACGGCTTACTTTCAAAATAGAACTTGATTCAGCAACAGACGCAAACAGGACAGTAGTTCAGAATCTGGGACGGGCAATCGTTAAGAAAATTTCTATAAAACTTGAGGGGCAAGAAATATTTTCTTTACACAATGCAGACATATTTCTAATCTATTCTGATCTATGGCTAACCGATAATGAAAGGGCCGATCTTGCGTTTCAAGGAATCGAAAATAACGAAGCACTAAAACACAGAATAGACGCCGAAGACGCTAAAGCCGGCAACAAGTATGAAGCTGTAAGTTTTGCTTATGGAAATCGCTTTTCTATACCCTTAGATTTTGAGTTGTTAAAAGCGCATGCGCCATACTTTCAAGGAGCATTAAAAGACAGATTGTCATATGAACTAACTTTTAATGAATACAAACGTGTCATTAAATCTACAGACACTGATTCCAAGTACAGCATTTTCGACATCTCGTTAGAGTTTGACATTGTTAGCAACCCTAACTTAGCAAGGCTGATTGAGCAACAATATCAGTCAAAATTAGCAATATATTACGAAAGAGTGATTCATCATACTAAATATCCTAAAAGCAGGGCAGACACAATATGGAACTTTAGTTTTAGCGCCGCAGCAAGATCCCTTAAAGGTATTTTATTGCTGTGTGAAGATGAAGAACCATTCAAAAGACAAAGTGAAAAGTTTATTAATCCTAAAATAACTAAAGTACAATGTTCAATTGAGGGTAGTCCTAACCAAGTCTACGGTAGCGGGCTTAAACCTTATCATCATTTTGATGAAATAAGAAAATTGTTTGGAGGCGGGAGGTCTAGAAGTCCAACAGTAGACCTTGTGTCTAAAGATCTACACCTTCACAGTGTTAGACTTGATGAATATTTAACAACGAAATACGGTTTATGGATTGACCTAAGGTCAACAGAAGATAATCAGTTGCATGGGAGTGGGAGAACAGTTAAAGACGTAATAAACATTCAAATTGATAAAGAAAAAGAGAGTGATAAACCACTTAATGTACATTTGTTTTTTAATATATGATGCGCAGCTGAATATTCAAGATAACAGATTGAAAGATATCCAATACTAAATTATTTTTATTTTAAAAAAGCATGTCTGTTACGACTTATCCAAAAGTGCCCAAAGAAGAGATAGTAGGCAATTCTGCTGCTGTAGACATAAAAACTTTCAGATTAACCAACATTACACAAATGCAACAAAAACTAGAGCAGGACCTTTCAAAATACAGCAAAACCAAACGAAGGTATTCTGCTGTCTTTAATGCTGTTACATATGTTAATACTGGAGCATCGATCACTAGTGCTCTATCAGCAGGAACAAGTGTAGGTCTCTTAGCAACAGGCGTAGGTGCACCGGCAGCTTTACCTCTAGGCGGTTTGTCTTTAACTCTTGGCCTGTGTTCATTGGCTGTAAGTGCTGTCAGCAAAAAAATAAAAGCTAAACTCCAAAAGCACACAGCTATGGTTCAACTAATAACAGCTAAACTTAGTTCCTTCAAACTGATAACTGATAAAGCACTTGCTGACTCGAACATCACGGATGAAGAATTTAGTCGCCTACAGGCTGATTTTGAGGACTACAAAAGACAAAAGTTTGATCTTCAAAGAAAGGCAAGGGCAACTTTTTCTCAACAACCAGACACCGACCAGATAAAAAAGGAATGTTTAAAAAAAGTAAACGAAACATTAAACTCTGTTTTAAACAGCTCACATTAACAACCCCAAAGGGCGTTTATACTTTAGTTTACGAGTCCAAGCACAAAAAGACCGTTGATATTGATTCTGATTAAGTATTTTTTTTTTAATTTAAATAAATATTTTGAGTTAGAAAAGAAACTCAACATGGATAAGATATATGAAGGTTCAGATGAATTGTTTGAAGCAATGCTCGAGGAAGAGCGTTTGTCAAGAGCACTAAATGAGATTGATTTAGAAGTTATTAATCCAAAAAACGTGCGGGAAAGCGTTGTACACGCTATTTCTCAAGTTCCAAGTAAACTAACAATAAACCCTCCAGTTAAAGTAAGGTTAGTTGTTTTAATCGACTATATAACAATAAATGAAGAAAATCTAGAAGTCTGGGTCTCAACCAAACAGCAGACTATTCTTTCCTCTAATGACTTAACACCTGGTTGGGCAGACCAGCTGCTTACACAGTTTGATGAAGCCTCTGAAGCAGCTAAAATGAGAGGCCCTGGTTGGTCAGAGGGCGAAGTCCTAGACATCAGATTAAAACAGGCTAAGTATGAGCCGATTGTTGGCAAGGCTTACATTCCACTACCTCCATCATTAGTTGCAAAACGAGCAGTTCTAAACATAACGAATTCAGATGACAAATGTTTTATGTGGTGCGTTCTTGCTAGGCTGCATCACGTTGCCAAAAATGCAGAGAGAGTATCTAACTATTTACAGTGGGCCAATGATCTTAACTTTAACGGCCTTGAATTTCCTATGGCTGTAGACAAAATTGATCAGTTTGAAAAACAAAATCCACCAATAACTGTTAATGTCTACACATGGTCTGAAGAAACCAACCTTCTGCCAATTAGAGTGTCAAAGAACAGTCCAACAATAGGCGAACCAACCAAAACTCATGTAGACTTACTCCTGATGCAAAGCCTTAATGGGTTGCACTACACTCTAATACGCACAATGAGTAGATTACTAGTGCATACTACAAAACAACATAGCAAACAAGAATTCTGTAGAAAATGTTTAACAAGAATTCCATCTGTTAAAGCAGCGAGCGAACATGTAAAACATTGTATTAGCCCAGTTGACTGTGATACAGAACTAATTACGCCCGGAGAAGGCAGTAAAGTTAGTTTTAAGAACTGGAAACGGTTGCAAACTAGTCCATATGTTGTTTACGCAGACTTCGAATCACTCATTGTTCCTTATGAAGGACCAACCCCACAGAAACTTCCTAAAACAGTCTTAATGAGTAATCATCAGATTTGCTCATTTGCCTTCATCATTGTTAGGTCGGATGGCGCCCATTCAAAGCCAGAATTATACAGAGGACCAAATGCTGCAAAATACTTCTTAAAACGCATGCAGCAAGTGCGTAATGCCTGTTCTAATAATCTGAATTTATCTGAAATCATAATGACGCCTGAAGACCAACAACAGTATGACTCAGCCACTCACTGTTGGATTTGTGGGGCGGCCTTGGTTGCCGCCGCAGAGAATCCAACAGTAAGAGACCATGATCACATTAGTGGAAAGTTTAGAGGAGCAGCACATAACAAATGCAATCTTCAACTAAAGTTTGAACCAAAGACATGGAAGCTGCCTATATTCTTTCACAACTTGCGAGGTTACGACTCTCACCTTATAATGCAAGCAGTAACCAGCGACTTCAGGGTGTCATGCATTGCACAGTCATCAGAAAAGTACATGTGTTTCACTTTAAATAACATGTCTTTCTACGACTCTATGCAACACATGATGGGTTCATTAGAGTCACTAGCTATGTCCTTAAAGTCCTGCCCAATAACAGAAGAATATTTTGACCCAACTCTTGTTAGAAAGGGCGTTTACCC
Source organism: Conus canariensis (assembly GCA_033310375.1). Lineage (NCBI taxonomy): Eukaryota > Metazoa > Mollusca > Gastropoda > Neogastropoda > Conidae > Conus > Conus canariensis. The sequence continues at coordinate 67,848,729 of CM065721.1, forward strand.
TTATGAGTACATGAACAGTTGGCAAAGGTTTGACGAAGATACACTTCCGCCTAAAGGCGCGTTCTTTTCTAGTCTCAGAGGAAAGGACATCAGTGATTCTGATTACCAGCATGCTCAAGATGCGTGGCAGAAGTTAGAGTGTAAAACGATGGGAGACTATCATGATTCCTATTTAATGGCGGATACCTGTTTGTTGGCGGACGTCTTTGAAAATTATAGGAAGACCTGCATGAAACATTACAGCCTGGATCCCGCGCATTACATTTCTGCGCCCGGGATGAGCTGGGACGCTTTCTTAAAATTTACTGGAGTACAAATTGATTTATTGTCTAACCTGCCAATGCTTCAGATGATTGAAAACGGATTGCGTGGGGGAATCAGTATGGCGTCGCACCATTACTGTAAAGCAAACAACAAATACTTGGACGACTATGATCCAAGTAAAAGGTCTAACTATCTCATGTATTTAGATGCAAACAATCTGTATGGATGGGCAATGGCGCAATCACTTCCATTACGCAACTTTAAAATGTACACAGATACGGATAATATTCAAAAAGCATTAAAGTGGTTGGGCAGTTTGACGCCAGATCAACAGTGTGGATACATTCTAGAAGTTGACTTAGAATATCCTCAGGAACTCCATGATTACCATAATGACTATCCATTAGCAGCAGAAAGTCTAAAGATGGCAAAAACAGAACCACCTAAACTTGTGCCTAATCTTCGAGGCAAAAAAAATTATGTCTGCCATTACAGGCTTCTACAATTTTATTTAAGACATGGTTTGAAGTTGACAGCTGTTCATCGTATAATTGCTTTTGATCAAGAACAGTTCATGAAACCATACATAATGAAGAACACTGATCTCAGAACTAAATCCACAGATGCTTCAGAAAAAGACTTTTTCAAGTTGATGAACAACAGCTGTTTTGGAAAGACTATGGAAAATCCGCACAAGCGTAAAGATGTTAGATTGGTCACCAGAGAGAACGATGCAATTAAGCTAACTTCAAAACCTAATTATCAGGACTTCAGAAGATTTCATGATCAGCGTTTTGGCATAATGATGAAAAAAAAGAAAGTCAAATTGGACAAGCCCGTTTTTATTGGGTTTACTGTTTTAGAGCTGTCGAAGCTTTTGATGTTAGAATTTCTTTATGACTACTTTAAACCCTTGTATCCGGAGTCCAGAGTTCTGTACACAGATACAGATTCCTTTGTAATCGACATCCCTACTGAAGATTTTTACAAAGACATGGAATTAGAAGTAGCAAAAGAGCATGCTGGATGGTACGACACATCTGATTACCCTAAAGATTCGCCTTTGCATTCAGATATTAATAAGAAGGTTTTAGGTAAGATGAAGGATGAATTATCTGGAGGTGTGATCAAGGAGTTTGTTGGTTTGAGGTCAAAAATGTACAGTCTTTCAAGCCAAAAAAAAGTTGTTAAAAAAGCAAAGGGAATATCTCGTAGTGTTGTGCAGTCAAGCATAACCCATGACAACTACAAAGAAGCATTGTTTGGCAATAAGACTTTTCATCATGACAATTACAAGCTGCGATCTAATCTGCATGAGATTAACACAACAGTTGTAACAAAACGGTCTCTTGACCGCACTAACACAAAAAGAGTATTTGTTAATCCAGAGTTTTCATATGCAATTGGCCATTGGAGAATAGTATAATCATATGGGCTTATATTTTTCAGCAATCGCACGTTCAATTATATCATCATCTAATTTAGCAAAATTAATATTATTTATTAATGCTAGATGTGCTTTAATTTTTTTTGTCATTTCACAATATTCATGTTTCCATAAATCAAAATCAAAATAAAAGCTTTGGGGTTTAAAGCGATTGTCTGGCGATTGTTGTAACCAGGGATTGTCAATCTTCTCAAATACTTCTTTAATGATATACTGATACTCAAATAAATCTTGCATTAATTTTAAAGACTTTTCCTTTGTCATTTCTGCCATTTCCCTTTGAGCTTCCATTTTAAACCCAAATGTATTTGCGTAGATTAAAACAGTTCATTAAGCTTAACTATATCACCAACCAATTCAACCAAATCATTATCCATTACTGCTAAATGCGCTCGAATTTTTTTTATCTTTTTAATATATTCCCAATCAAAATTTGAGGTTTTGTCTAGCATGGCATGATCAATCTTCTTAAATATTAGTCTAATAGCAAGATTATAATCAAATATTTCTCGCATTATTTCTAAGGACTCTTCCTTCACCATTCTTGCTTCCAGTGCCATTTCACGTAAGGATTCTTCCTTTTCCATTCTTGCCACCATTTTAATTTAAATTAAAAAATAATTAAGCGACTGGAACTGTGTCTGGAGGGATTATCTGCAGTTCTTCCTTCACAAAAGATCTTCGGGGGGCTGGTCGTTTTGTTGTGTCAGTTTCTCGTAAATAATACACGGGCGGATTCATTTTCACAATTTTTTTTATCTCATATGGATCAACACTCCAAACTGGATCTGTTGCCCTGATGCGAGTGTCCCCTTCCGCTTCTCCCGGCGAATAAAGGTATCTCACTTTCAAACCAAATGGTAATAGTTTGCTTGATGAAGACTCTCCTTCAACAACATTTATTGTTTGTTTTCTGATTGCTTGTACTGGTTTTAGACCTTTAAATTCTTCATTATTCATTGCGCGCAAAACTGAGGGCAGCCTTCTAACCCATTCTGTGTTGCGACAATTGTCAATCAGCTCTCTGTGATACTGGTAGGAGAAAAGTCTTTCAGATAACTGTTTGTTAAAGTTTTCAACCAAACCCTGTGATCTGTGAACACCCGGAATGCCTCTTTTAATGGTAACTCTATGTTTTAACAATAATTGATTCACTTGACCTTTAAATTCTTTTCCATCATCGACTTGAATCATGCGAGGATAAGTTAAGGGTCCTCGTTGATATATCAGTTGTAAAGCGACAGCAACAGCAGAAGCACTCTTTTGTGTTAATGGTTCAGCATCTTTGTATCTTGAAGCTATGTCAATGACTGTAAGTGCGTACTTAAATCTTTTTCGTCTAATCGTATCATGGGGTAAATATAGAAGATCCATTTGATGGGTGTCGTTCGGTATTGTGTTGACAAAGTGTGGTCTTTGTATTCGTTTAGGCGCTGGTAAATAAATTTGCCAAATCGCTTGTTTAGATAACCATTCTTTTGCTGTTTGTTCACTGACTCCCGCTGCTTGGCTAAGCTTTTTAATTGCTGTTATTCCCTTCCAATATCCTTTTGGAGAATAATAGATTTTGTACATTTTTATTCAGCCAATACTTTGTGCAACAAAATACACAGCGGTCATGCCAAAGACAATAAACAATATTTCTTGCATCTTTTGTTTTTCTGATGGTTGATAAAAGTCGCTAAATTTTGGTGGGGGCAATGTTTCAACTTGTTTGCCTGTTACTAGAAAATATTCTTTTATTGCCTGGTCAACATCTTTAAATGTGTAAGCTGCATGTCCCTGTTGTTTAAGTCTGTCGTTAATAAAATCTAACTGCTCCATTCTTTGCTTTTCATAGGTGTCTTGTGCAGCAGCTAGTTGCTCCATAGCTCTGTTATGTCTTTTTCTCTCATTGTTATTTTGTAGTTTACTAAATGCGTAATTACTTCCGCTAAAAGCAAGCGCATTAACCACAGCGCCACCAATCATCATTACGAGTGAAGCCATTTTTATAAATGTATTTTTTTTAAATTTTACATATTGATACTGTCTGGAATTATTCCTTGCTTAACTAGAAAATCTTTCGTAGCAAATGAAGCTGTAATAACAGCAATCAGCTTTGCTGAGTCTTCAAAGCCTAGTTTGCCAAGATCTGCTGGTTTTATTTTTAACAGGCTTTTACCAAGCATTGTGTATCCTACACTTAGGCCTCCAATAACAGCAGAATGGTATACGAGGTTAGTAATAGTTTTTTCGGTGCTCATTTTTAAAAAATAAAATAATATTTATTCATTAATAAAACATGAACAGCGATGATCTACTTCCTGAACTTATGATTACAAATGATCAAGTTGATGACCAAGCTATTATGCGCCAAAAGGAAAGGCTGTATTCTTTAGCAGCATGTGGAAAAACAAAACAGTACCTTGGAAATGAATTCAGCATAGAACAGATTCAACAAATGTCGCCACAAGACATTGTAAAGTATCACAACAGGTATGAAGCGCAACTGGGGTCAAGAATGGTAAAAAGCGTTGGGCAAACGGTTCTTAGTTTGTACACTAAACTAGTTAGTAGATTTGCTCCCATTGATTCTGAACAAGATTTTATGTATGATTTAACGCAGGATCCCGTTTTAACAAAGTCATTAGAGTCTCTAGGATGTGATCTATATTACAGATTTGGAACATTGTTATCGCCATTAATCATGGGATTAATTACTTTTAATCATATAGATTTTGTTTCCCTTCAAAATGACCGAGCCAGAAAATCAGCAGAATCAGAAAACATTGAATCAGGTGGAGAAAGTGACCAGTAAAAAGCCTCCTCATCCTGGGCGTGTTGCAGCAGGAAAAAAATTAGCAGAGTGGAACAAACAAAAAAAATTAATGTTCCGAGCACAGAATATAACTCATAATGAAAACATAACACCGCCAACGCCAACAGTTGTTTCAATGCCAGCTGTAAATACACAAGTTGATTCAAGACCTACAACAACACCAAAGTCGTCATGGAATATTGAATTTAAAACAGTTGCCATTTTTGGCGTCATTGCTGCTGGGGGTGGTTATTACGGTTATAAAATATATAAACAACGCCAGCAAAAACCAAAGCAGTCCAAAAAATCTCAGCCACTAAATACAGAAGCCGAACAAAAAAGCATGCCAGAACTGCCAACAACAAAATCTCATTTTGATCCATTTGATATGCAATAATATGTTAAGAACTTAATAAATAATTATAAGTGACTTAAATAAGAACTTGATAACGACTTGATGACGACTTGATGAAATCTTAAATAAGAACTTGATGACGACTTGATAAGAACTTAATGACGACTTGATAAGAACTTAATGACGACTTGATGACGACTTGTTAAGAACTTGAATAAGTACTTGAATAAGAACTTGTTAAGAACTTGATGATGACTTGTTAAGAACTTGATGCTGACTTGTTAAGAACTTGAATAAAAACTTGTTAAGAACTTAAATAAGAACTTGAATAAGAACATGATGCCGACTTGAATAAGAACCTAGAACGACTTAATGACGATTTTTTTTCACAATTAATTGTTACATTCTTTTCCGGGGAGACAACTCCTCTTCACTTCTGCCTTTATGTAGTATCTAGGTCAGACATGTCTAGCCACGGCTTACTCAACTGCACAATTGCCGAGTCGAAGCGCCGCACTGTTTCCGGGTTCGTGTCAAGTTACACATAACGGATGTAAGGGCGTCGTTTACTGCAGGCCGCCACGCGGCATTGTATAAATTTAGACGGCTAAATTCCCCACCGGCGTCGTTTAGTGCAGGCGTTAGACGTCATTGTATAAATTTAGGCGGCTAAATTTCCAAACATATCAAAACATGTTTCTTACCTTCCCCGCAATCACAAGACCAAGAACGTTCCCGCTGCAAGCGGCTATTTATAGGAACTTGCAACATTATTACATCAGCAAATGTTCCCGAACATTCTCGAGAGAATGCGAGGCTGCCACGTGACCGGACAAGAGCCAGCCAGTTTAGCCATGGCTTCCAATGCAGACGGGCGTGTTTCGTTCACAGAGGAACAGCTTCTTGCTATAGATGAT
>CM065721.1:67854611-67934611 GCA_033310375.1 Conus canariensis
GCATTTCTGCTTCAATTACATTTTGTGTCAAGTGTCCTTACGACCTTCAAAGACAATTAAAAATCACTAGCTATTAAGAAAGAACAGACTAACTCTCTCATGAATTCAATATTCTTAAATCCCATGTTTTATGCCTTGAGAAACTAATGTGGTAGGCAGTTCAACATACATCAAACAAGAGTTCCATGGACGTTCCTGACCAATGATTTCCATTATCCCATTCACCCCCCTCCCCGATGAAACAAACGATTACATCCTTCATATCATAAGCTCATATGGTTTGGTAATTTACTTTTTCTCTGTGAACGATTTCTCAGTAAGTTCTATACATGAAAAGGGACAATTGTACAGGAAGAATTAAGTAAAAGAAAAAAGGCTTTTTGTGTTCAGAATTTTGATTTGTCTTTTTCTCTTCAGAGGAGTAACCTGATTACTACTCTCAGTGATCTTTTTGTTTTTCTTTTTCTGCGTACACTGGCCGATAGTCCTGCGGACACTCCCTGCATAGGCAAGCAAGGATTAATCCCATCTACCCAACAAAGGGAGTGGAGTTTTGTGTGTATGACCGTGTTACTCACAGCGATGACAGAACACATTCTGCAACTTCAACAACTGGGGGTCAAGAACTTTACATTTTGATCATGGGTTTGTTTTTTGCAATTTAAAAAATAGATGAATATCACTTTCCGTCAGTTGGTGTTTTTCACTCTAGTGGGTCATCCCGTATATCCACCATCACAGGTAAATAACACATCAACAAGTGCATGTCGTAAGGCGACAGGATAGTGTCCATAGCTATTTTTTCTTTTTTGCTTACCTGACTGTGCAGGTAGTTAACTCCATCTTCAGACCGTTTAAATCCTTCTCAACATTTTACTATGGGGTGCCCATGGCTGCCATATCACAATATTGCGCATAACAAATAGTCTAATGTGGGCCTTGCGGTCCAGCTTAACCTGACAAACCTTTAGGTTAAGCAGCTACCATGGTACAGTGGTCAGTGTTGTAGGCTGGAAGGTCATGGGTTCAATCCCGTCAAAGGCACGCATCTGTGGGACATTCTGGCCCCAGGCAGGTCATATGTCAAAGGCACGCATCTGTGGGACATTTTGGCCCCAGGCAGGTCATATGTCAAAGGCATGCATCTGTGGGACATTCTGGCCCCAGGCAGGTCATATGTCAAAGGTACGCATCTGTAGGACATTTTGGCCCCAGGCAGGTCATATGTCGAAGGCACGCATCTGTGGGACATTTTGGCCCCAGGCAGGTCATATGTCAAAGGCACGCATCTGTGGGACATTTTGGCCTCAGTCAGGTCATATGTGTGTACACATCTGTAGGACATTTTGGCCCCAGGCAGGTCATATGTCGAAGGCACGCATCTGTAGGACATTTTGGCCCCAGGCAGGTCATATGTCGAAGGCACCCATCTGTGGGACATTTTGGCCCCAGGCAGGTCATATGTCGAAGGCACGCATCTGTGGGACATTTTGGCCCCAGGCAGGTCATATGTCGAAGGCACGCATCTGTGGAACATTTTGGCCCCAGGCAGGTCATATGCATGTTGATTATGCTGTGGATTCATACTGGGAGGATAAAGCCCCATAGTCCAGTTTCATCCACTTACATAGATGCGTCTCTGGTGTTGATAATACAGCGCCGAGTACAGCCCGGTCAAATAGCCTCAGACCCAAATGGATTCCACAGCATTATCATTATCATAATCACCACAAAAAAGACCTCAGTTTCAATTTCTTCTCCAAGCCCTTCACCCCATGGTGGGTTTGTGTAAAAAGCCTTCAGCATTGTTGGCAGGCCCATGGGAAGTGTCTGTGGACAGACATGGTCGCAGCCTCTGGAGGGGAACGTTCACTCATGCTGGCTCCACGGTGAAGAAATTATTGCAGGACTTGGATGGTGGTGTCCTGGTTGGTTGCCCCAGGACAATCTGATGTTGACGGCTCCCTACAGACTGCCGTTGCTGGCACCGAGTGTGGCAGATCTGGGATAGCGAGTAATACCATCAAGAGGACATGGATGATGAGACAGAGAAAAAAAAAGTTAGACACTTACTTGCCTTTGGGCATAAAATGCAGATGTTATACCCTCAAATTAACCCACATGGCTTCTCCATCCCTCTCTCTCCTTGCTATAGCATATGTGGGTGTGTATGCCCGCTTGATATATTCAGACTGGAAGCAGCATCATGCCTCTCGTAGCGTCTGTGCCTATCCATATATTTTTAACTACTGATTTGCATAGGCATAGCGGTGACACTGTAGTCCACAGTCATCCATCAACCATGGCCCCACAAACCACACATGGTCACGGCAAGTCTAGCATCAGAAAATCTGACAGGGAAGGCATCCCTCTGACGTTGAGAATTACCACTGGTACCACAGTGCCAATTTTTTTTCTTCTTTACCTTCATCTTTTTTTCTCTTACAATAGTTTACAAAAGACAACACTCCTTGCAAATCTTGTAGGTATCCTTGCAGAATTATAAATCCAATCACACAATACTAATGCTTGAACATAAGATTCTTTACCTTTGTAAAATGATTCTATAAAATGATCCTATCTCACAATTGTGCCTTTTGAACATAGATTACTTCACTTTCTCGTTCGGACATACCAATTGACTCCATGAGTAAGCACACACATCTGCATAAGATGAGGGAGAAGGGATTTGGACAGAGGTCATGAAGTGGGGAGGGGGAATGGAAAAAGGAACAGCCCATGAGAGACAGGAACAGATAAAGGGACAGAAGACAGAAAGAATGGAAAGGTAGAAAGAGACCCACACACGTACAGAAAGACTCCAGTGCAAACATGCTCATGACTGTTCTTTATTCAAAAAGAAATGATACCAATGGCAAAAACAAAAACATATGATCCACATCAATACCGATGGCAAAACAAAACAAAACTGATTTTTGCCAAAACAGGCTTTACTACAAGAACAAACATAACCAATACTGAATACCAAAATGACATGCAGAGGACATTCATAAGAGATTAGCTGTCATATATAAATAATGTTTGTACAGACATACACAATACATCCAGTACAGGGACTTGGTGATGACACCGACCGACACTGATGGAGACTGATAGCAGCGAACAAGTGTACTATACACCGAGTGCAGCTACACAATATGTCAAAACACACATTAACACAACTGACACAGACATCAAGTAGAACTCAGGGTTTGATAACAATGCTCTGTGTATGTGTCTGTGTCTGTGTGAGCGTGTGTGCATGCATGATTGTGGTTTCTTTAATATCTAATGTGTGTGTGTGTGTGTGTGTGTGTGTGTGTGTGTGTGTGTGTGTGTGTGTGTGTTGTGTGTGTAAATGTTAAGAAAGATAGAGACAGGAAATACAGAACAACTGACAAAAATGGAAGAAGTGAACAGAAAGAGAGACACAGACAAATTCAAAGACACACAGAGAAACTACACCCACTGACAGGCAAACAAAAACAAAGCTATTGCATTTCTCCACTTTCCAAAATCTCACTCATCCAAAAAGCATCTTAGATCTATCAATGCCAGGTAAAAAAACAAGTTCAGATACTGAAAACTGGACAGCCAGGTAGTATAATCAACGGTAAGCGATACAACAGAAACAAGTTTCAGAAACAAACGAAAAAATCTGCAATTTTTCTTCTTCTTTTCTTTTTTTTTTTTTTTTAATCAAAAAGAGAGATAAATGGGCACCAGAACAGGCTCTTAAAACAAAAGTCTCAGATCTACATCATTTATGTTCTCCACCTCTCCCTCCACCCTCACCCACCTTCCTACCAGCTTCCCCGCCTTCTCCCACTCCCATCAGGCTTATAGTCCCTGCCCCCTAATTCAACAGATGTAAAAGTTTAACAAAAACAGTTCAGTACCACACTAACACTCTTTCAGTCTACTAGCCTGCTTTAATGACACTATTTGGAACCATTCATATTACACGGATGCATTCACTTTCAAAATATGAAAAACACATACTAATTTTACTGCTGAAGAATAGTTAATCAGCCCAAAGTTGCAAACACTAAGCCTCGTTTCAATCCTAAAAAAAAAAAAAAAAAAAAAAAAAAGGTCTGGAATTATTTATTATAAAAAAGCTCTGTAGGATTTACTTTTTATTCATTTATTTTTTTAATTACTATTACTGCTCAGCTGACCACATAGGGTCTTTTTAGGACCGTCACAATATATAGGGGTTAAAAAATCCCATCCTGAAAGAGAAACAACAAAAACAATACCTACCTATATACTAAATTAAGAACATGGCAAATACACTGCTGACATCCCCTAGTATTATCAGAGTAGAATACCTTGGTGTTGTTTTTTTTTTGTTAACAGAATTTACACTTTATTCATTATCAAATAAAAATCACGCATTGGAATATGTCACATTGTTTATCAAAATGGAAGCAAACATCTTTAATTTTTGAATTTGTAAAGAAATCTCTAGAAATTGGACCACAGAAAATGTTCACAACTGCTGAAACAGTCCCAATGAAAGAATTCCGACGGCATGGCGTCGGATGTAGACATTCAATATCTTGGAAGCGAACTGTTCAGATTTAATGCAGATTGCGATAATAATGAAAAAAAAAAAAAAGTGCTGAGAGCACATGCCATGTAGCATCATTCTTTTTATCCACAGATGAAATCAAGAAAGAACATCCACAAGCAGTAACGACAATATCGTTTTTTCCTTCTAAATCCTTATGAGCCAAAGACACAACAGAACAGACACTAAATGTCCACTGTGAACAATGTGTACAGTATCACTTCCAAGTCACTAGCTTCCCACCAAAAAAAAAAAAAAATGTTAGCATCTCATAAATGGTGATCAGAGAGAGAGAAAAAAAAAAGTATTTAAGACTTTCCAGACCAAAGATTGGAAAATAGACCATACTAGTACAAAAGCAGCAAGCAATGATAGAAAAGAAAAGAAAAAAAGAGGCAGAGCCAAAGAGACAGACAGAGAAGAGAAATTATGAGCAGAAAGCATCCTGGAGAGAAGCGAGGGGGGGCAGGAGGTGGGATAGGATGCTATTTCTACTGTAAAAAACCTCTAGGCATTCCCACCAGGACTTGAACCTTGTTGGATTCTACAGAGTCAGAGCCCTTGTACTGCGAGTCTGCTGGAACATGCCACAGACAATGCTCTAGGCAGACATCCCAATTACGTCGTACTACTAGTAGTTTTAAATACCCAATACGCTTCCACTACAATCAATCATTCTGTAGAAAACAAGGACAGAAATACAAGATGGACAGACAGGCAGGACAGCAGTAGAAAATGAAAGCGTGACAGGGACAGAAAAGTGTCAATCTATGACACTGCAAGTATTGTTAGTTCACCACACATGGGCCACTTTTCAAAGGGACTTTGAAAAAAGAATGACAACCTCTTCCTTCATCGCACATCCTCCTTACATCGATTGTCATCAAACTTGTCTTCATCAGACAAATGAAAAGAGACATGACATTACATATACATGATACTGGAACTGAAACAGTGTAACACACAAATCAACCAAACATCCAAACTACTCACCCTTTCATTATATTCCGAATAAAAGCAACACAAAGGATAGTATTATAATGGTTTCTCTATGTAATCCAGTCCTTTGAAAAGTTATCAAAATACAAAAAAAACAACCCCAACAAAGTAATTTTGTTGTTTTATTCCCTGCTGTTTTTGTTTTTTGCTTTTTTCTCCACTGTCTTGTTTTTGATGAATATCCAGTTAAACAAAACAAACAAAACAAGATATATAAAAGATTATCTTGGCACACCCAGGTTTTGACGGCAAGCAAGAGGAACAATGTTGGTCTCTTTGTAATCAAACAAAATCGGAAAAAACAACAAACAAACAAAAACAAAAACAAAAAAAACGCCATGCAGAGAATACCCATCCATCTCCATCCAAAACCAATCCAGACCAGGGCTCTGTCAGCCAGTGTTCCACCTGTCTGTTTCCTTCCTTCATAGCTGAAGTTTCCTAGTAGTCTGTGTCACAGCTACAGGACATGACTACGGAAACATGCAGATGAATGGGACAGAAAAAACATGGTAGTCATAAAGGAGTAGCAGAAGATGGAGACACAAAGATGGAGACACTGAGAGAGTGAGACAGAGAGAAAGAGAGAGAGAGAGAGAGACAGACAGACAGAGACATGGAGAGAGAAAGACAGAGAGTGAGAGGGACACACACAGAGACAGAGAGAGAGAAAGAGAGAGAGGGACACACACACACAGACACAGACATTAAGACAGACAGAAAAAGAAAGCAAAGTACAGAGAAGATTTATTGAAAAGATAAGAAAAAAAAAAGAGATGAGGTGGTATCATGGGCAAACCTTCATTGCCCATTGGTAATATCATCCTGCTAAATTACAACTCCACAAACTATACTCTCCGCCCGTCTTCCCCCAAAGCAAGAATATGGGCATAGAGAAGACTAACAAAGACACAGAGAGAGGGGGAGGGAGGTAAAAAGACAGATACAGACCGGGAGAGAGAGAGAGAGAGAGAGGGAGACAGACAGACAGCAGAAGACAGCTATGAGAAAAAGAGCTGAGATCAACTCATCAAAATGAAAACCCTCAACAGCAAAACTTTAATATATGCTAACATTGTTCCGGTGTGAATGTGGGCACCTGACTAACTTAACAAACTCAACGTCACCAAATCACTGCTATCAAATCTAAACAATCAAAGCTGTATAGTTTATAAGAAACAAACAAACAATACACACACACACATACACGCACACGCTCACGCACACTCACTCACTCACACACACACACACACACACACACACACACACACACACACACACACACACGCCAAGAAGAACTGGCCAACATTAGGTGCACAATTTTTTTTTTTTGAACAGAATAAAAGATGCACAGCTGAGAGTGCAGACAACAGTATGTGCACACAATTTTGATGATCAACATAACACACACACAATTTATCACAAATTGAGAAGAAAAAAATTGTTTACACTGGCATCAACTTCATTATGATTATGAATTATTGTGCGTTCTATTATCTATGCCTATTTGCAGCAAGCTAGCGCTAATAATATATGTTTATTAACATTTTTTTAAACAACAAAAGTTTTAAAAACTTAATATCATATCTGTGGCCACAATGAGAAAGGTGGGTGGGTGAAGATGCGCACACCCACACACACACACTCACACACGCACAAACACACACACACACACACACACACACACACACACACACACACACACACACACATCACAAACATACACACACACACACACACACACACACATGCTGACATAAAAAATGTGTGTCCAATGAAGCTATGAACACATAACTTTCCATGTTGCTCCATACTCTACTGTTGTACAAACGCCAGACAACTGTGTCAAATGATCATTATTTTTTTAAAATATTATTTGCTAAGTCAGTCTGCGATAACAATGATAATATTGACAACAATAATTACAATAGGATGGTTCCTATTTCTTCTCTCTTTGATTCTTAGAAAAAAACAAAACAAAACAAAGTAAAAACCTTGCAAGCAGAGAAAGTAAAACAACAAAGTTAAAATGCATCACACTATGAAAAGCTATGCAATGTGAGTATTATCACCTACCATCATAGACCCACACCCACACACAGTCTCTCTCTAACATGCATGCGCACACACACACACACACACACACACACACACACACACACACACACACACACACACACACACACACATATCACAACAATCCAAACAACAAATGACCAAAATTTGCGATAGACGTAAAAAAAAACAAAAAAAAAAAACAATCCTGACAGAAAATACTCCACTGTATTCTTCCTCTTTTTTCTTCTCTCTCTATTTTTTCCAACTTCCTAATTTGGTTCATGCCCACTGAAGAATCTGTATTGTCTAGCAACATACCTCCCCCTGGCAATTTTGAGGTAAACTTTGCCCTTCCTTTTACGTTATTGATACACATACCATAAATACTGATACATTTAACAAAACAAGTTGTGGTTTACACCAATCTGTTTTCAGCCTCCCAAGCCAAAGCCTACAACTTCTCCATCAAAAGATGGAGAGCATGAACCCATTTTATTCCTTTAGCAACAAATGTCATATCTAACAAAGATGCTTTCTTAACCTATGCGACATGAATACATTTTTCAATGTTGAGGGTAAATGAAATTCAAAGCCTTGAGAACTGGTTGTGAAATTTGTCCAATTCTATTACAAAACACAGAATCTGTCTTCATACTAAGGCCTATGATCATTATTTCAATGCAGTCAGTCTTCTTCCTGTCACAACTGTAATGCACTGGACTGCATTCAGTGTCTTACAAACTGCAGTCACAATTTCTACCCATCAGCTGAAAACTCGGTGACACGACTGAAAGTTAGAAACTTTGGCACGCCAATGGCAACACCTAATTCACTTATCTCTTTGTTTTTCCCTCCATTTTTCTTCACTCTCAGAAAAAAAAATTGTTTAAAAAAGCATAACATAGTAGCAGAGCTCACGGTGATAGTCACGAAATGGCAAATAAAACTCTGGAGTATCTTGAAAACAATAAATCTATGGATGACACTGTGTTTATAAATGTTCACACCTAGTGGCATGATCACTGCACCTGAATGGAAGAGGAAAGGTGAGAGGAGAGATAAAGAGAAGAGACAGAAAAAGAAGGGCGAGAATGACAGAAAAGACAAAGAAGAGAGAATAGCACAGTTGACAGACCACCCGATTGTAATCTTGATGATCCTGGGTTGCACGTTCGAATCTCTGCTGAGCTGTTTCATTATAGGGTTTTTTAATCCTCAGAGTTAACACTGGTTCTGATTCCTTTTCCTGAGATGTCCTTCAAGTGAGACTATGAACCAAGGTTTGGCCGTTGGTGTGGATGACTAATAACATATACCATGCACCATGCGTGAAAAGTCAAAAGAATGAAAGAAGAAAACTAAGTGACTGGTACCGACTGAATGACACAATAAACAACTGAATAAAGCGCCAGCAGGCAACTCTTCAATCAGCTCTATCCAGGTAGGCAGCCCACTGTATAAATGACAGCATGGATTGTAAAGCCCTTAGAGCTTGGTCTCGAACTGATGATAGGCGCTGTATAACATATACATACTCTTAATAACAACATTACAACTGATATTAAAGATAACAACAATACTAATAAAGACAAAACCCAGATCATAACTACTGTTATCCATCAACAACCAATCGCATATATGTAGTTCATGCAAATCACACACATCCCAGAAGTCTTCCCTCCCATCCTCCCCACTATCCAGAACATGCACACTTGTTCTATCAAACTCAATAGAGAGGTAAATGAAATCGGGTTAAGTGCCTGAAAAATCACATGTTCAGTGACCTACAAAAATCGCTGAGAATCAGGTTCCCTGATGCGTAAGGGCAATGCATTCCACCAGCTGGTGGCAGTGTAGAAACAGGCTCACTGACCACAGGCTTGGTCAGTAGATCTCACTCCAGTGACAGCAAGCACAGACTCGTCACATAACCGCAAGCACAAGATGGTTCATACAGGTACATAAGGTCAGACAACCGCCATTTCTGGACTGCAAGGTAAACTCGTTGGTCTCAAACTCTGACCAGGGTGTCTCAAACTCTACACTGCTCTATACAGAGTTAAATCCAGTTTGGATGCTCAACTGTGTTGATCAGCTCGGACACATGATCTGCAATCACGGTCATAAGGCATGTCTGCGCCCTTCAAAGCACCGTTTTTACAGAATGCACATCACAAGTGCACACAACACACCAGGTTTTAGCTCTACACACCCAGATATGGTCACATTTACATGTCAAACACATCTGGCGTATGACAGCACACTGAGCTTTTGTAGGTGGTGAAATTATTATCTTATATTCCACAGCATCATACTTAAGGATTAATTTTTTTTTTTCATTACAATTTTTTTGGTGCACCATCAAGTCCATAGTATTTTGTAGAGGCAAACAAAAAAATGGCTGATTGATTTTCTCCAATGGCATGGATGGCAATCAACAGTACTAATTTTCAAAATGCACTTCTCTACACTGTCAATTTTCTCTTACATTCTTAACATGCTACTTTTATACTCTCCTATTTTTTTCCACCATAGCATGCTACTCTTTGAGAGTTTGTGCATGAATTTATACTTACTTGTCCAAACAAATGCCTTATCCCTACAAAGCATACATTAATGACCTTCCAGAACATGTTCAATCGGACACCCGACTCTTTGCAGATGATCCCTTACTTCAGCGGGCCGTGCTAAAAGCACAAGGCCAGGTAACCCTCCAGGACGACCTGCATCAACTTGAAAAATGGGAAAAAGCATGGGACATGTCCTTCCACCCCCCAAAATGTAATGTCCTCATGATTTCAAAATGCAGAGAACAAAAGAGTCACGACTATACCCTGCACGGACATGTACTAGACAAGGTCTCCTCTGTGAAATACCTATGCGTCACAATTCAATCTGACTGCAAGTGGAACACCCATATTAACAACTCCTGTGCTAAAGCCAACAGAACTTTAGGTTTCCTGAGACGCAACCTCCGGATTGGGTCGGAGACCATCACGGCAACAGCAGTCAAGGCCCTCATACGACCTCTTCTGGAGTACGCCAGCTGTGTATGGGACCCCTACCAACAACAACAAATCGACCAACTGGAAGCAGTACAGAGGAGAGCAGCTAGATTCGTCCTAAATCCATACAGGAACAAATCCAGCGTTGGCGATATGTTGAATCATTTAAACTGGCCCACCCTTAAGGAACGTCGCAGAACTGCCCCCTTGGAAATGCTTTTTTTAAAAATTCACCAGGGGCTGATAAATGTAAAAGCCCCAAACATGAGACCCCAAATCAGAGCACGACGAGGTCACAACCTAGCCTACCACAACATCTTCTGCAGAACTGATTATAGGAAATACTCCTTCATCCCACGTATCATCAGAGACTGGAACTCTTTAGAACCCCATGCAGTCTCTGCTCCCACCCTCGAGGCATTCCTCTCGAGGGTGCCTGCCCCCCAGTGATTGTGTGTGTGTGTTTTTTGGGTTTTTTTTTTGCTGCGCGCATGCTTCCTCCCAAAAGTGACGTAGCCATCAAATTGTTGATGCTGGTCGCTCAAGGGAAGAAGAAGAAGAAGCATGGAACATCACCATATTATCAGGATCATTAAAAAAGAAAAAAATGAAAGGGGGCAAATCAGGGAGCTAACTACGACTCTGTAATTGGATATTCAGACGGAGTGATCACCCTTAGTGAGTTCACTTCCTGGATGAGACTCTAACAGTCTAGTTTTCTCCTTTTCTTGGCAAGGAAACATGCTCCCCTCTAGTCCACAGAGTTCAGATTTACGTTTCTTCCTGCACTCATAGATTCTCTCAAGCAGTCTTTTAAGCACTCTTTCAAGTGGCTGTTTTACTTCTGTTCATCTCATTTTAATTTCATTAGAGATGCATGGTAAAACTGATTTACATGTGTGGTGATTTGGAACACTACCTAGAGATGCCACCAATGGATTTGTTTTTTCCACTGAATGCAGTAACAACTTTCTCTTTATTGTACATTGTTCGTGTATTAAACTAACTAACACTGTCATTTCTTTGTCTAATCGTGCACGACTTCGACCTACTACTTCACAACCATGTCAGATTCCACAGAAATTCATTGTTTCTCTAGGTTTTCTCTCTCCTTATGACGTCAAATTGGCACAGTATAATGCAGATTGACCAATCCATACAAACGCACATGCCCACACATAATATTTACTCTCTCTTGGACCAGAGGTAGGTGCTGCTAATTTTTTCTTTCACAGTGATTACTTGCACGTAAGTGTGTGAGACTGAGAGTGTGTAAATGAGTGCATATGTGTGTGTGTGTGTGTGTCTGTGCATGCCCCCATGTACGGGTAGTGTGTATGTGTGTGTGTCTATACGAGTGTTGTGTGAGCGCGCGCGTGCATGCGCGTGTGTGTGTGAGGCGTGTACGGATGTAAAAATACCAGTTTAGAAAGCCAGAACTGCGACGCGCACACACACAGAAAGTTAAAAAACTTGTTCGGATGTCCTAACCAGTACCCAGCTCTAAATTTCATGATCTCATCTTCACTATTCTCCCACAGTCTACCTCCTTGTTAGTGTGGAAAGGCTTGCACAGCTAACTATGGGAGTTCAAAGATACTGTCAGTTTTGAAGGTACAAACTCAGAGACTGATACATCAGTCATATCCAAGAACATGCTTTTTGTTTAGTCACATGCATTCTCACCATCTTTTCCAGATTAAGGAGGGTATGCAACAAATTTTACACATGTTTGCGGTGGTTAATGTTGAAGGATGGCTAAAGTACAAGATGATGCAGCAATGGAATGAGATATTAACAATCTGGTGGCAGTGATCAGTTTCATTCAAATACTTCATCGACCTGTACACATACAAGTAAAATAAATGCAGTTCCCTCAGCAGGTAAATCAAACCGTGTCGTCTAGGTGTAGTACAATTCTCACGACGATAACCTGAATAAAAATTAACAGTTTAAATGTTAAAGAGTATTCCAAAATTATAATGATTTATCACTGGATTTTTTTTCTTTTCAACCTTAAGGTAAAGATGTACTAAATAAACACAGACATTAACAAGGACAATAGGAGACTTATCTCTAGTAAAAATGAGAAACACACACACACACACAAACGCATCTGCATGCGCACCATGTTAAAAAGCAAGAAATAGCAAGCAAGCAAAGCAAGCAAAGAAGAGAAAAACATTATTGCAATTTCACATATTTCCATGATTTGATGAAAAAAGTCAATAACATAGAGACAAGAGAGCAAGTTCTCTTAACAGCATGCATGCTATTCTATCATGTAATCTGTAACAAAGACCGTGTGCAGACAAAACGATATGTGCTCTGAGCGTACCTCCGATAATGGTGTACCCTTGTTTAACTACACATTGAAAAGTACAATGTTTTTTTCTGTGGTTAACACAATCCTTTTATCAGAAAAGATTTGTAACAAATTACAAAATAAAATAGAATATAAAAAGCACATAAGACAGCAGATAATTTTTTAAAAACTACACAGAAAATTTCACAAACAGAAAAAAATGAGTCAGATCAATATGAACTGGTATGGGACATGACAATGTTTGCAAAAGACATGGACTCGTTACTTAAAAACACATTAAACACTCTCTTGTGTAGTGTATTGTTCATGAGATACATGATGTCTCTGACCCCTTACATTTTTCCTCAACACGAAAATCACACGATTCTGCTTACCTTACAAACACACCTGAACATGTGCCCTCTAGGTCAGAAAGCATTTCAGTACCCATGTGGTCAAAGAGGCATCACTGCTTGTGGGTTAGTCCATAGATGCTACACCACATCTACTGAACAATGAGGTTGTTCTACAAGTCTCTTCATGGGACACAGAGAGAGGGAGAGGAAAGTAAGAAGTACAATAGAGACAAGAGACGGTTTCTTTTTTTCACTGATCACAATAACAAAAGCTGCCCCTGGCCCATATTTTCTACCGGCAAGTTTCCCACCATAGGTCAAAGCACAATACAGCCACTGCAACTAGTGATGCTTAGATATCATATTGCAAAATTCATTCAAAGCTCTTCATATACAAGATGACTTCTCTTACGATCAATACCAGCAAAGATGTTGTAGTTTTGGTTCTCGTTGGAATGTAAGATGTCACATATGCCAGCCTTCAGCTAAACTTTATCGGTTTGTATGTCAGGCTTTTTTCATATGTACATACAACAGAAAGAAAAAAATACATTTGAAGATACAAAAACCAAAGCACACAGTGCAGTAGACGAAGTTAAACCTAAGGGTAATCAAATCAATGACAAAGATTCACGTTACATCCTTTACCTACTGACGTTTAAATCAAATCATTTTCTGCTGGCCTTTGTCGCTCTGAGGCCAACATCTAACTGCAATGTAATCTGGAGATTACCTTCACCTGTGGTAAGCTTCTAGCCAAACAAAATCTTCATTTTCCAGAAAAGAAGTTCCACGCCTGAAGACTGTGTGTTGCTGCCTACATGATGATGTGATAAAAACAAACCACACTGCCGTGAGTATGCCACACAATTCTCTCCCCTATGAAACACATTCAGTGAGCTAACAATTGCTAGCACAAGTGGAAACAGACCTATACAAATTGACCCCTATGACTCTTCAGCTGGAAGCTGACAGGTTCATGAATCATTATCCTGACCATCCAAGACGGACCGATTCCTGACAGACACTTCCAACTCTTCTCTGCCACACCAAGTTTGTACCATGTTCACCACCACCGTTTTAACTTGCTGGGAAAATATTGACGTAAAATATGCCAAACTCAACGAATGATCATACTGACCTTTTGGACAGGTTTTAGGCACAATATTTCATAATTAAGCAATACTAAGAATCACTATTGTTTTTTTCTTTTAATTGCTTAAGGGGAGAAGAGGAAGAGAGTGTGGGAATGATGCGGGGGTAGGAAGACCGGGGTGGCGAAGGGATTTAATACACTGCAGTTCGGCTTCCTTTTCTGGTTCAAAATAACTGAAGCTAATACATCAACTTTACAGCAAATCAGAAAACCTTTGTATAGAAAACGTATGGAGGGAAAATTCCCATGGGGAGATACTCTGTCCTATGATGAAGATTTTCATAATCATACTGAAGTGCTATTTTGCGCATGGAAAAAGAAACGTTTACAAAACAGGGCAGTGAAGAGATCACTATGAGGATGTGACGCAGAGGCGGTAAAAATGTAAACCTACACATGAACAAGAGAGAGATCTGCATTGATGTACTTTCCAGGAAATGTCAACTTTTTCTTGTTTTTTTCTATGCAACTTTCTATTTCATTTGTTACAGCCCAACCAAACACATTGAGCCTTGAGCATCTTTAGAGCTGTCCCAACATAAAGAAAAGAGTCCTATCCTATCACCAAAAAAAAAACCCAAACAAACAAAAAGCAAGAACACATACAACAGAACCATTTACAAAACATGTCAGCAACCTATGACATAATAGTTAAACCACCGACTTCTTCAAACAGGATTAAACTAGGCCTTGCTTAAAAGCATCAACCATTCCGCTCAATCTTTCACCCCAAGACTGAAAAAAAAAAAATTATATATATATGAAAAAAAGTTAATAGCAACAAACCATAAGTAAACAAAATCTTATATGGGCAAATAATACAGTTTTCAAGCTGAACAGTGTCTAAAAAAAAGTTAACTGTAACAAAAACATAAGTGAACAAAATCCTATAAGAGCAAATAAGACAAGTTTTTAAAGCCAAACAGTGTCTACATTATGATTACTTGGTTGCCAGATTACAAGGAGATAAGCTGGTAGGATACAAACTGTAAGGAAAGAAAATAATGTGAAGACTTTCTGAAACAAAACCAGGTGAACGGGCCACCTAGGCAGAAAAAAAAAGAAAGAATCCAGTGGATGACAGTCCAGCAAGATCACAACAGTCAATCAGCTGAGTGAAGAGTGCAAGAAAAGAGGCAATAACTAGCACAGAATATGCAGAAGATGGGGATGTAATTTATACTGACAGAACCCCGTACCCCCTAAGGAGATTTTTCAATGAGCAATCGATGAGCAGGGGAAAAAAATAAAAAGGACCACAGAGGATGCTACACTTCATTTGATATTGAGAAAATGCATGCAAAAACATCACGCAAAAAAAAAGATAGCCAATCATGTGTGTTTTACCCTGCCAAGAAATGCAACCTCACTGTGTAAAAACTCCTTGTATTTTCATTCGAGTGGAACATGCATCCAACAGAGAAAAATGCCACCCACTTTACTGGCAAAGCTCTGGGTCTGTCAACATTTCTTTCGACTCGGCTATACCTAAACATCATAACAACAATGCTTGGAACATAGTTCACACAGCCTGAGTAGATAAGATACAGGAAAGCTTACGCTTGGAATGAAACTCCTTTCAGTTAATATGCTGTAAAAATGCATACATATCCACTTACATGCACAAATTCAATTAAAAATGGGAGTCATACCCATTCTCTCAGAAGATACATGCATGCACACGTACGTGCGCGTGCACACACACACACACACACACACACACACACACACACACACACGCGCACACACACGCACACACACACACACACACACACACGCATGCACACACAAACACGCACGCGCACACACACACACACACACCTACACACGCACACAAACACACTATCAGTACAAAAAACAAACAAAAAAAAGCCCAAATGAAAGTTTAGGAAACCATGAAACAAAACACACAAACATGCTGGACTGAAAACACGCCACTTCACACTTCTTAAGCCAGACAGGGACACCAGCACAGACAAACTACAATAGTAAGAAGAAAAAAAAGTAACAAAAGCATTTTTTTGTTTTTGTTTTTCCCCCTAAGAGGTTTTGTTGATTTGCAGGTGGTGAACAGTTCTCATATGCAGAGTCCAACACCAGACTGACACACAAACTACACTATTCACTGATACAAGTCATCTCAACTTGTCATCGTCTTGGGCATGACCAAGTACACATCTGCTTCAAAATCACTTCTGGACACGTTGCCGACGCTCTCTTCGCCGACACTTGACGACAGACACGTGTGGGTGAGAATCTGCCGTTCTCCATCGGTTCATGCTGTTTCTGAAGTTTACATAAGGAGACCACAAGCACCATCTAATCAATGTCACACAGAGTGCAGTTTTATTCGGTTTGACGTAGTTCTGAATCCACCTCACAGTTAAAGCATATTCAAACAAGATGAGCAAGCAAATTTTTAAAAAAAAGTTAACATGGAAAACAGGGGGTGGAGAAGTGGAAGGAAGGGAAGGATACTACACTGAAAAATCAAATCGCAAAGATCAGGCATCTCACATGGGTACAGACTGATGACTATTACACAGTGGATGATGCCAATGCCTAGGTCTGTACCTCGATGATGTTGTGGGATGATGACGCAGGACGACATATGGAGCAACAAGTCAACCAGAAAGAAAAAAAAAAAAGAACTGCTCATGTTATCTGGTCAGCTGCATGAAGGATGCTACCACAATCCATGATACATAATGGACATGCGTGTGACGATTTGAATATGAGCAGCAGCCTTTCCTTGTCCAGATCTGCCATCATCACCAGTGTTGGCAAATTCAGTCAGGATGAAACTTCAGTTTGTTGAACACTCAAAACATGACAGGTCCCTAAACAAAGGTGACCAACGAGCAAGTAGCAGATCCTGAGGGGGCCATGAAGGTGGGTGGGTGCAGATCTTTTCCTTCCTCGAAAAGGTGAAATGACATGAACAGACAAAAGCCCATGCGTTCTTTTCAATGAGACAACTGAACAATGGCAACTGTTCCGTGAACCTGAATGAGATCTTGTCACAAGTTCCTGCCTATCACCACACAGGGCTTGCGTTTCACCCACAGCCTGTTTGGATAAATATCGACCTCAGCAGAGAGCTCCATCGTTTCTCTATTCAGATTCAACGCCATTTACTTTGAAAGAAAAGAAAACGAATGGCTGTTCAGTAATCACACCATGGTACAGCCATCAAAGGGAGAATTCCGCACACAGAGAGCTCTTCTACCAAAGACCCTCTAATTTCAAAGCCGATACCAACACATCAGGACACAACTGCTGAGAGACAAGGTCACGGATCACGCTGGCTCTGACGTATGTCCAGGAGTTTACAATGGCAGGAGAGACCTTGCACATTAACACAAGCACGCACGCCTGCAGAACCAAGGTGGGGGTCAGCACGGTGACCTCAAAGGGGCTCCTCAGATGTTGGTCTCGTTCTTGTTGGAGCTGTTCTGGAGAGTGGAGGAGCGAGGGAGGGTGCCGTTCTTGCGTATGGAGGCGGTGTGGTGTCGGGGGGAGGAGGAGCTGACGGAGTCTTCCACCTGCAAGTTTTCCCTCAAGCAGGCCAGGGCCTTGTACAGGAACAGCAGGTCCTCCTGCCAACACACTCCGCCTTCAGTCACTGGTATCATCATCGCACAACAACAATGCACAGTGACATTACCCACACATTACTTACTCCAACTGCCACTGCATACATACCCAGGCCCACTGTCAGTCTTGGTTATCAGTCCGTAGAGAGCAGTCAATGTCAAGTTGATTTAAGGTTATCCACCAGAGGAGACACTGATCTGTCAAGTGGCTTCAGTTGAGTTCACAGGTGTCAGTTAAGATCTATTACACAGAGGACACCACCTTAGTGCCCTACTGACAACAGTACTCAGTCTTCAAGTCAAAACAAAAGGAGCATCCTCACTGGAGACAACTGACACTTCCATCTAATGACAGCCCCTCAGCCTTGGATCTGCCGATACCAAAGACTTTGACATGAACAGTCTACAACCTGGATTATCAAGAGGAAACTGAAATGAATACTCATGAGAGTATAGCATCAATGGCCACAGAATTTAAGACACTGTCCATGCCGATGATGATATACATGGACAAAGATACGGATGAGGATGCCAAGAGGTTCCATACCAGTCTGAGATGACACGTTGCAGGGCTGGTGTACGCTTCTTTCACAAATGTCTAGTTACCTCTCAGACAAGCCTTTGCCTTGCTCAGTACAGAACATCACGCTCATCCTTCTAATTTACCTTCGTCAGAGAGGATGTGGATGATAATGCTGGTGCAGTGCAGTCCAGTCCCATTTTGTTCCGAGACAACACAAGGCTGTACTCTAATTTTGTTTAATCACAAATCTTCAAATCAACATGGCTTGAGATATACCGACAACTGTAGTGTTGTGTTGGACATTTGAGCAAACTTTCAAAGACAATCAGTGGACCAGACAATCTCTGAATGCACAGCTGTCACAAAATGAATCGAGACACAAATACAGAAAAACGAAATTACATAAAAAGAGCTCATTTTAAGCCAATATCAACTAACACCTGCTATGAAAATGTGTTATAAGGAGAAATAATCTTAAAACTAGAGTTTATAACCGGAAAAAAAGGTGTTAATATGGAAAACTGCGTTCTCCAAAAAGTTCAGTTGGAATATTCAAAACTGTCACTGATGGATGGGCAACAAGTAACGAGGACCCCTAACCCTTAGGCTGTTGTGTATTTCACCACATGCATTCAAAGTGTCAATTCATTCTGTCTCCCTTTCCTAACTCCTCCCACATCTACATGGGTATGCTGCCAATTCATTCTATCTCCCCTTCCTAACTCCTCCCACATCTAGATGGGTATGCTGCCAATTCATTCTATCTCCCCTTCCTAACTCCTCCCACATCTAGATGGGTATGCTGCCAATTCATTCTATCTCCCCTTCCTAACTCCCCATGCTGTCAATTCATTCTATCTCCCTTTCCTAACTCCTCCAACATCTAGATGGGTATGCTGTCAATTCATTCTGTCTCCTCTTTGTAACTCCTCCCACATCTAGATGGGTATGCTAACTGTCAATTCATTCTGTCTCCCCTTCCTATCTCCTCCCACATCTAGATAGGTATGCTGTCAATTCATTCTGTCTCCTCTTTGTAACTCCTCCCACATCTAGATGGGTATGCTAACTGTCAATTCATTCTGTCTCCCCTTCCTATCTCCTCCCACATCTAGATAGGTATGCTAACTGTCAATTCATTCTGTCTCCCCTTCCTATCTCCTCCCACGTCTACATAGGTATGCTAACTGTCAATTCATTCTGTCTCCCCTTCCTATCTCCTCCCACGTCTACATAGGTATGCTAACTGTCAATTCATTCTGTCTCCCCTTCCTATCTCTTCCCACGTCTAGATAGGTATGCTAACTGTCAATTCATTCTGTCTCCCCTTCCTATCTCCTCCCATGTCTACGTAGACACCTTACCTGTGATCCGATGATTCCGGGCCTCTTCAGGTGGTACAGCTTGGCCAACTGGTAGACATCCACCACCTTGTCCAGGATGAGCTGATCTCGGAGAGCCCACAGGGCACAGAACCGCCCCGCTCGCACCCCACCATCCCTTCAAACATCACACCATCAATCAATAAACCGCCCTACTCACACCCTGCCGTCCCTTCAAACATCACACCATCAATTAATGAACCGCCGAGCTCGCACCCCGCCGTCCCTTCAAACATCACACCATCAATTAACGAACCGTCCCGCTCGCACTCCGCCATCCCTTCAAACATCACACTTTCAATTAACAAACCGCCCTGCTCGCACCCTGCCGTCCCTTCAAACATCACACCATCAATTAATGAACCGCCACACTCGCACCCCACCGTCCCTTCAAACATCACACCATCAATTAATGAACTGTCCCGTTCGCACCCAACCGTCCCTTCAAACATCACACCATCAATTAATGAACCGCCACACTCGCACCCCACCGTCCCTTCAAACATCACACCATCAATTAATGAACTGTCCCGTTCGCACCCAACCGTCCCTTCAAACATTACACTATCAATTAACAAACCGCCCTGCTCGCACCCAGCCATCCCTCCAAACATCACACCATCCATTAACAAACCGCCCTGCTCGCACCCCTCCGTCCTTTCAAACATCACACCGTCAATTAACGAACCGCTCCGCTCGCACCCCACCGTCCCTTCAAACATCAACAACATCAATTAGCGAACCACCCTGCTCGTACCCTGCCATCCCTTCAAACATCACACCATCAATTAACCCTTATGCTGGTTGTCATGACATAAGTCGCGCCACGTCGTTATGTCCCTTGACTGGTTGTCGCGACATAAGTCGCACTGTAGGGTGAGCCTTGTTAGCCTAGTATGACTGACACACACAGATACGAAAACTATGGCTCAGTGACAAACCAATTTGCATGAATGACTGAACCAGCCCCAGAACATGGATTTTCAGCATTTTAGCTTGGTTTATAGTTAGTAGCACCTTGTAATGCACAGCGCGACTCGACTCATCTGGCAAACGAAAGTGGCGGTGCCCAATGGTGAACACGATAGAATTAGGAACTTGTTTTAAGATGAAGCAGGTGAAGAAGAAGTTATGGACGTTTTGAATGAACTGGGTGTGGTGGGTGACAGTTTTGATTTAGATCAAGCACCATATAATCATGATTTTGAGATCGATACAGACGATGACTGGATGAGTGCCTAAGGATGAGGGGAATCTCAACATGCCATTCACTGGGGAAGAAAAACTCAGTGTAGCTCTTCCAGATGATCCTAAACCTTTCAAACGTAAGCGACTACAGTGTGGGCTAACTATTACATTTGTTAATAGTGACGATTTTTTAAGTGTTTTTTGTGTCATCAGCACATGATTTCAATGTGAAAACTGGACGTACCTCATTCATTCTTACCTGGATAACCTGCATGGAAGACTGGCTTTCCTTTGAAAAATGCTGCAACTTATTTCTGGATACTGTGGAACATCATAGACTGGATTATTTGTGAACAAGCTCTTGAGAATGACAAGCAGGATGTGCCACCTGTTTTCACCTGTTATTTTCACATTCTGGACTGGTAAGCAGCACCTAATCAAACTCTCACAAGCACACGAGTTCTGTTTTATATTATTCTTTATTCAATTACTAAGAATTTTTATTCTGCGTGTCATGTTCAAATACTAACCGTTGAAAAGTTATGCATATCATACAAACGCAAGTCTTCGTTTCAAACTTTCCTTCTGGAAATTCACCAGACAACATACTTGATAGTACGTTGTTAAATAACCAGGGTAGGGGTTAACGAACCACCCTGCTCATGCCCCACTATCCCTTCAAATATCACACCATCAATCAACACATTTTTTGCTAAGCAGCTTTCTGGGCCTTGTTGACTTGTACACATCAGATCTCTTGACCACTTTGCTATCAGTGAATTGATAGTACACCTAGTGTCCACGCTGATGTCATACTCGCATACAAATCCAATGGACATTAAGTGTAAGATTGTAGCTTTTTTTTCCACTGAAAGAGGAGAAACCTCAAAGTAGATTTTTAAGATACATTTATTTTCCTTGGTCGTATGAAAAACCGGCAGAGATCAACAGAAAATCGGCTGATGTTCGGAAATGCTAGACTCTAGGGCAGCTGACACTGAAAGCGCTAAGGCAGTCTTTTGGCCTGAACTTTTTGGTCAATGGGTCCTCTGAGTAAGAAACTTGCCAAAGATGCTGTGTCTTCAGAGTTGAGCCATATCTTCATATTTACGCAGATTTTCATCATAAAAAACTTATCTTCCCTGTTAAGACTCCCTCTTGATATGACCTGAATGAAAATGACCAACCTACTTCGCTGTCGAAATTGGCTCTCTGTTACCACTCTTTCTCTAACTTGACTTATGACTAACGTAACTTTTGCACAGAATATCTGCCAATGAATAGCCAAAAAGTTGAAAAAAAACAACAACAAACAAACAAAAAAAACAGTGTCATGACAAACAGCCCAGTAAACAGAAGCAGCAAGAAGCTGAAATTGAAATGCTGACTGTCAAATCTCTCTGGATAGAAAAGACACAGATTCAAAATCTCACTACAGATAAAGAACTGATTTCAACCACAGGGAAAAGTGGAGAGCGAGTCCAAAGTTAAAAAAAAAAAAACTTATATGGGCATTGATGAAAACGCTTTAGGAGTGGTGTTGTGAAGCTTCCTTTATGTCAGTTTCATTCCATTAGCACTTCACTAGCTATACTGTCCACTGAGCACCAGTGAATCAGATGGAGACAAAGACCAGGTGGGGAGGTGTGTGTGTGTGTGAGTGTGAGTGTGTGTGTGTGTGTGTGTGTGTGTGGGCGCGTGCTCGTGTGTGTTCTAAACTAGGGCTCTTCTTTCCATCAGGCCTGAGAAAAAACAAAGCAAAAGAAGACAAAACAAAAACCATTATTGTATTGTTGTGACAACGCAAATTTCACTGGAGAGTTTCATGTTGAACATGTGCAGTATTATTAATATGTTTCAACAGTTCAATTTACTCTGTGGTTGCCTTTTTGATAGATATTATCTGTTCCGTAGTTTGACCCTCCCTGATACCCTCCCCCCCTCCTCACCCTCCCAACACTGACTTAAAGATTAGCTGATTTTGTTGTAGTTGATTCTGCAAAGTCTAAGGCCTCACAATGACGGAAAAATGAAAATTGCTGAAACTGTTGAAAGATCTAGTGGGTATGCTCTCCTTCCCCTGAAAAAAGAACTGAAATGTGTTTTCAAAATGCTGCAATCTGATTCAAATCTGAGGATCTAATAGTGCATCGTCCACTTTTCAGTCCAGCCACAACAAGGACCAGTTGTTCATGTAACTTTTATCAATCTCTTTCACTTTTGGCAGTGTCTTGCTAATGTCAGACTGTGACATTATGTTTCCTTCAGTCAGCTGGACAAAATGGTGACTGTCCGCTCCTGTGAAGAAGTTTTATGTGAGACTTTGTGACATCAGTGCTGTTTATATGCGACCAGCCTTCTGCAGGTAATACTGCCACCTTTGTTCTTCTCCCCTGATTTTTTTTTTTTTTGGTCTACAATCATTTTATTTTTCAACTCTTATGTTTTGCTGAAAAACAAAATATGGGAACCCAGGAAATCGTGATAGAGAGGCTCCACTGTATCAGAAATCAATGATCTGTAACATACTGATCTAAATACTTTGCCTCCAAAAAGTCTTATGGGTGGGAGGGGGGTGGAGAGAGAGAGAGATTGAAAGAGTGAGTGAAAGAGAGATGCTTTGAAGGAAAGAAAGAGAAAGAGTGGGACAGAGACAGAAAGAGAGATGCTTTGAAAGAAAGAGAGACAGAGAAGCTTTGAGAGAGAGAGAGAGAGAGAGAGAGAGAGAGAGAGAGAGAGAGAGAGAGAGAGAGAGAGCTTTAAGACCCAGAGACAGAGACTGACACATACTGTTGATTCATTCTTTCATTACGCACTCCCTTTCTTTGGTGTACCTTTTGGTGATCTCCAGTGTCAGCGTCTTTTAGGTAACTAGTATACAAACCACACTGAAACTGTATGGGCTTGACCATATCTCCCATCACACATAAAACCTGAGCACTCACGTGTCCATAACAATGGTGGGGCCGATGTCATTGGCTCTCTGCCAGTCGATGGTGGTCTCGATCATGCTAAAGATGCTATGCTGGGGAGGAGGCGTATCAGGCCAGTGCCTCACCGTCACCACTTTGGTCATGAAGATGTAGTCATACTGTTGGGTAAGGGACACAACAGCTGTCAGCATCATCTGGAGCTTATGAATTATGCCAGCAGTCTTTAACTGAAGCACTGTCTTTGAGGAGACATAAATGAAGTGAAACAGACTGTGTGAAAAATATATTTGAACACTTTAACAAGTACTCTTTAGCAAACGAAGGTATGTCATGGGTGTGTTAAAACACAAAAGTTTCTATGATTAATCTGTCAAGTTCTTTCTGAAGCTATGATAATACTGGCCCACAAAAGGTGACACGTACACCCGTAACTGCGGATTTCCACACACGTTTCCAGTTCTGAACATACGCGCACTCGCATGCACACACACACACAAACACTTACAAAAAGACGCATGCACTTGTGCATGCGCGCACACACACACACACACACTAACAAATCCCTTATCTCACCCCATCCCCCACCACACATTCACACACACATACCCGCCCACACACTCACACAGGTAACATGCTCTGACCTGGATGGACTCTAGAATGAACTCCCTGCTGATGTAGTCCAGCGTCCCTACAGGGTCGTCTCTCATCGACAGCTTGAAGTTGCCGGCATCCACCTCCACCGAATTGCCTTTCTCGGCCAGAACTCCTCGAACTCCTACGCTCACCAGTCAAACGTCTGTCGTTAGGCACTGTGCCCCAAATCCTGGCTTCATTTCACAGCATGGATCGCATCAAAAGTTCAGTCTTACACCCTTAACCGTGTCTTCATTTCAAATAGACGGCTCTCAGATGAGGGTCAATGAAAGCTGGCTTTGTTTACATTCATTTGTTTTTTTCGTTTTACTGTAACACTGACTTTTCCATCAGGCCCTGGACCAAGGTCACTACTGTTTCTTTGATTGGCGCTGTTGAAATTAACCAAGTTCACCTTACTCATTTCCACAGCTCACTTCTCGACCGATATGACCTGGTGTAATAGTTGAGAATGAGAAAAAATCTTCTCTTTTTGATTGTGAGAAAACAATATGTATATATAGGCTTCTTTACATCCTGCCTTCAAGGCAGGGGTGTTGTAAAAGGTTGGTTGTTGGCGAAGTACAAATCCCCTCCATTCATGGAATAAACAGAAAATCATAATTTTACATTCGTAACCAAGTTCATTAGGATGAATGAGAACAGGCTAAGCATACACAATAACCTCAAGAAAAGAAATGCAGGGGTGAAGAAACAATGGGGAAAAAAAAGTATGAGAGAGAGAGGAAGAGAGAGAGAAACAGAGTGAGAGATACAGAGAGAGACAGAGAGAGTCAATGAAGTACAGAGAGCGAGAGACTGACAGACCAAGAAAGATAACAGTTAATGAAAGAGAGAGACAGACAGAGACAGGGACACACTGTGGATGCGCAAACATGGATTTCTTTCTTATTTTAAGACGCATGGGCAAGCTGATCTACAAGCATGCCAATCTGGTGAGGAAAGAATAACGTAGGAAATATATGTATGAAAACATGTTCATTCACAAAGTTGAGAAAGTTTTCTTTTTCCTTTGTATTTGTCTCCTTTATTATTTTTTTTCTAAGTAAAAGAATTTTTTTTTTGGTTGACTGATAAAAAAAGCACTGACATGACCAATCCCTTTGAAATACATTAACATATTCAGTAAATGTTTTCAAAGCAGTAGCACTGAACTCAGCTGAAGTGAACTCTGCAAAGAGACTCAATATGACTGTAGGTTAGTGGTTTTCCCTAAAGCTGAGCTTACAAAATGGATGGAAATGACCACAGAGCCTGACCTCGTCACTGGCGGAGGTGAGCACGATGATGACAGGACTGTTGCGATCCCACACCATGCGCCAGAAGTCCTCCTTGGTGGACTCCAGCGGGAACTGGGTCAAGATGAACTCATCAGATTTCCTGTAGCCCTGCAAGGACACAGACAGGATCCTCACCTTAGGATCACTGAAGAAAATCAAATAACATTAGTGAGTCAGTCATCATCCACCTTGGAGCGCTCCAAGGAGTTTGACAAAATGAACATATCAGATTTCCTAAAACCCATGATAGTGCACACACTGAAACTTCACTTCAGCGTCACTTGTCATCATTGCATAGTCATGTACAGAAGCACAACCCAGATCTCACATGTTGTATATAGAATACACAGTTAAAAGGGAACAACCTTCAACAGGGCAACTACTACCACAACAGTCGTTCTCCTGAAATGGATTTCAATCCCCAAAAGACAGAGTGATTACTTTGGGAATGGATCAAAAACAGCCATACAAGCAACCCCCCCTTCCCCCCCCCCCCAAATGAAATGCTCTGAATGGCTGTCTTTTACTTGTAAGGAGGCAACACTCAACCAGCCAACAGTCTGCCTCAGGCAAATCACCTGGAGGTATGTGGCGTTGATGTACTCTGATCCCTCAATGCCGGGCCGAGCAGGTAGGATGACACGTTTCAGGTTGACTGGAACAAAGTCGGGGTTGCGGTTCTTCTCACAGTTGACGGGCTTCAGGGCACAGGACACGTCATCCTCGCTCGGCACATACGCTGTTGCCAACTGCACCAATAAACAATCACCAGTATCAAAAATTCACTCTTTAAAAAGTACAAAAAGTATTTTGAGGTACAGGACAATCAAAATATGTCAATTCAATTCTTTCCTCATCTTTATACTGTCACAAAATCAACATGCCTAATTCACTTCAGTAAGGTAATGTTGCTTATAGCCCAGCTGACCACAAAGGGCCACATCAGGGCTGTCACCGCGTTGTCAACTCACAAGTCATACATATATAAAAAAAAAAAAAAACAGAAAAAAAAACCCTCATTCATACAACCCTTTAAAACACAACTTCTAAAACCACACTGGAAATTTTGTTAAAAATCTTTCCTCCGTAAAATTCTAGATCAGATGAAAAATGTTAACCCCCCTAAGAAATTCTGCTTCACTTCATTCATGTGAGAACTCTCCTTTTTCTTGACCATCATCAATACACCTCAGATGTTACCTATCTTCATCTGCTGGAAAATGGAAGAACAAACATTTCTCACAGTGTACTTGTGGTCGGACACTGTGGCAAGCAACTGCACTGTAGCATCAACACCACTCTTTCTGCTCTGTGTCACTCTGTTCACTGTCATTCATCATGGTCAGGGAAAGGAACACCAGCCTAACCTAATCCTGTGGTGTATCCCTGAGTGGCAAATCTTAGTGTATTAAATCAAATATAACAACATGTCCAAGTTTCATCCTCTGTATGTCACAAACCTTCTCACACATAGCTCCAAACTTTTTCTTCTTTTTTCTTTTTTTTTCTTTTCTTGCATGTGATCACTTTCTTCACAAGTACCTTGAACTGCTTCTCTATCATGCTGCAGCTGTCGAACAACTGGCCCTCGTGAGGTACTGCACCATTTAACGTCGATGTAAGTGAAGAAACGTAAGTTGGAATGCCTTCGTCGGTGACCTCAGTCTGACCTCCACCCATCAAATACTCCACCAGGACGTCGTGAATGAACATGTACTGGTCCTGAAAGGAATTGAGGCAATGTGAAAGAAAAACCTGGAATAAAAAAAAAATATTCAGCAAGTATTAAAAATTGCCTGAAAATAACGCTAACAGTTTTCCAGATCATCCAAATAAAATCATGGAGCTAATGAAGCTCTATAATGAAGCTAATGGATGCTCTATTTTTAGAATCAAAATGAAACAACTCCACATATCATTTCACTGGTCACTAAAAAAAATGATACATGATTTGGGAAAAGCTGATGTTTCCAAACCCAGAAGTGAGCATATGAGTGTTCGGGCACAATAAAGTGTTAACGTGTGGCCACTGACCTCTGTCTGAACCAACAGATTACGCTGGCGTCGGATGTGGAGAGTGAATCCTGGGATGTTCACAGTGCCCTGGTCGGCTATCTTGCGAATCATGCTGTCAATCAGGATGTATGTCCCTGTGCGACCCACTCCAGCACTTGGGAACAAACAGAAAGAAACAACATGAACTATGTTGATCAAACTGTCACTACAAAAAAACAGTTTATGACATTGATATTTACTGATGTTAATTAGAAACAAATTTTCCTTTTTGGGTGAAAAGAGCAAGAACCAACGGCCAGATGACTAGGACACAGGACCTTGAGCCTGCAAGTTGTGGATTCTAACCCAAGGACCCTCTGATCAGAAAAGGATGAAGCTGAATGTTTCCAATGTCCTATGTCAACATATGCACAGACCAGACAGTCAGAATTTTAAAATGCATACACAGGCACAAGATCACGCACGTACATTAAAGATCCTGTATTTCTGCTAGTAATTATGGATTAATGACACATGAAACAAAACAGAATGCTATGGGTTCTTAGATGGCAATAACACACAAGACTATACGCACAGCCATGTCCTAAACCAGAACAATTAAAATGACTAAGTTGGCCACCCCTGAGGGAAGCTTACAGAGACTGCTTAAGACAGTTTGGTAGCGATCTCTGATGGCTGGCCTTAGTATGTCCCAGTGCACACACAGAGCATTAACACTCCACCCTGCACCTACCTGCAGTGAACAACAATGGGGCCCCCATCTGGAGGATTGCAGGCGGCTGATTTCTGCACAAACTCCAGGACAGGCAGAGTGTAGTCGGGCACCCCATGGTCCGGCCATTCCGTGTAGTGGTACTGGTACACTGTCCGTTCCGTCACACCCTTCATTGAATGGCGCTGCCACAAAAGTTAATAACACCTCCAACATCAACATCACTGTCACAAACTTACAGACTAATGTTTTTGTATACTTGGTACACTGACATTACCTGACACCAGTCTTCAAAACCAATCCCAGTAAAATTTTGCATTCCCAGGTAAAAGCCTTCACTTTGCCCAGTACAATTCCCAATTTAAGCATTTTAAAACAAACTTTCAGTTTGCGCAGTAAATCCTACTCCAGATGAAGAATATTTTCTACAAATGACTATCTAACATGATTACAGTCCCAGCTTTCTTGCCCCTTTGCATACAGCACACCTGACCTCGGGTGTTCACGATCACATACCATGATGGCATGCTGTTTACTCCCTTTTAATTGATTCCTTTCAGACTGCTGTGCTGTAGCCTGTGACTGGCTCAGAAGACTGCATACATGGCTTCATCAAGACCATTCAAGCAACCACGCGAGATGTCAAACGGCATTCTCAGCAAAATGTATTAGAATAAAAAAGAAATCTCGCTCTTCTTAACAACAGTCAGCACTGATGTGATATCACTTGCAAGTACTGTCTTTTAAATTCTAAGATCATCATTTCCAGTACATCCCATATTAAGTGTTTAACCTTGCTTTTCAACACTTTAAAACCCTACAGAGTGGTCATCCTGTAATTGACATATTAACTTTGTATGACTTATCTGAGTAACTGTCTTTAGATTTTGCTGTGAACTGAACTAAAGATTCAGATCTGAACTTCTTTTTGCTTGAGCTCCTTCTTGATTTGGCTTTGTGTCATTGTAAACACATCTGTAAATAAAACATATCTGATGAAAGCATGCTGTGACTGCCTTGTCTAATTTTTTGTGTGTTCATACATCATTTGTTCTAACTCTGATACTCCAAGCATATTTCTGATATGTCCTGATAATTTGTGTTGCAAGGACTCCCATGCATCAAACTGAAATAACAGATTTTTCCAAATGCTCTGGAAAATCATGAAAAAAAAAGTCTTGAAAGGAAAAAGATTGATGGAAGGAAGAGACATACTATGAGACAAAAATACTGTAAAAAGAGAACAACATTGAAAAGGCAAATGAGCAACATGCTGAGGAACAGATATGAATTCACAACAGCAAATTCAGAGGGGGGGGAGAGCCAGAACACAGGGCAGAGTCAAAAAGAAGAACAGACAAAAGAAACCAGAAACAGACAATCCAAAGAATAAACATCCTTCAACTGCACACCAAGAAAGACTGCAAAGTAACTTGGGCAGTATCCAGAAAAAAAAGCAGCAGAAGAAGAAGAAACCTATCTCATTCAGTATGCAAAACCTATCTATTCAGTATGCAAAACAGATATGAAAAAAAAGAAATGAAGAGAAAATGTGGGAAGGTGAGCTCTTACAAGTCACAGACCTGTTTACCCCAAATCCTTGTAACTGTAATATTTCAGACAAAAACCTGTAATTTGAAAAAAAAAAAAAAAAAACCTGTAATCTTCATAATCGCAATACTTTTGCAACTTTTGAAGATTTGGAAGAGCCGGCGTTTGGCGCATAAGACCGCTCCGTCGCCATCTTTGACAAGGTGAAAGACACAAGGCACGCTGGGAAATGTCTTTTTACTGCTTTTGACCGAAACCGTAGCAGACAAAATTTTGTGTTTAACAATTTTCTTTCTTTGATTGTTTTCCCCATAATTTTTTGTGGGGGCTGAAATTCCCATCATTTTGATTTTTTCCCGTAAAAATTATGGCAAAATCGTAAGGGTAAACAGGTCTGAAGTCATCTTCTTCCACGTGGATTTGGTTTTAAAATCTTCTTCGAACATGGAGACAAATGTTGGTTCATGAACTGAAACGACAAAAAGCTGTTAAGACATTCAGTTGCATGTGCAGCATAGATGGGGAGTTTGTATTATACTCGCTGTTTGGCTAGTATACTTACCATGTCAGACCGTTGCATTCAACGGCAGTTAGTTAGCTCTGAAAGGCCGAATTTTTTTGTGGCTAACGCAGTAATAAGACTATCACGTGACGCCCACCCTACTTCCGCCAAGGAAGAAGCCGGTGCCAACTTCTTGTTCCTCATTCAGCAAGGCATATGCGCAAGGTAACCCCGAGAACCATAGCGCTAGAGGTTAAGGTAGGGCGGGCATTAGAGTCTGACATGGTAAGTGTACTAGCCAAACAGGGAGTATAATACAAACTCCCATTTTGGCGTCATATACTTTACCATGTCAGACCGTAGCAGAATTTAAAGGAATTGTAGGAGGGCCGAGTGCCCTAATGGTTCTTGGGGTTAGGAGGCTGAATAGATATGGCTGAGTTAGCCGCAACAACAAAAATCCCTTAGAACCATCAGCCCTGGTCATGCGGATATCCCTTAAATGAAGTTTACGAAGGGATTTTCCGAACGCCAGAGGCTGCCTCCAGGAGGTGGCGCAAGGGGACAGAGCTCTGGAACGCTGAGCAGGCAGAGCATGGCATGGGATTACACACCAATGCTGTTAAACCAGAAAGAACCAATAACATCACCATGAAACGTCCACAACATCACTTCCATTGAATCTGACATGCAACTTGAAATCTGTTGTAATGTGGAAATTCAGAGAGTTGAAAATGCACTACAGAATGCGTAACTGACCCTGAACCTGACATGCAACTCGAAATCTGCCGTAATGTGGAAGTTCAATAAGTCGAAAATGCACTACAGAATGCGTAACTGATAAAATGCAATTATCATTATGGGGTGTAGGCTTCTGAAAGATAAGAAATAAAAAATCTATTATCATTTCCGCTTCTGTGTGTGTGTGTGTGTGTGTGTGTGTGTGTAAGTGTGTGTGTGTGTGTGTGTGTGTGTGTGTATGTGTGTGTGTGTGTGTGTGTTGTGCACACTGTATGTTAAACCACCAGGCCTGAATCACAGTATTTTATATCTTTTTCTCTGCTCACAATTTAAGTTTCTATGGTTGAGCTATGTCTCTAATCCACTCATTATTTTCACGATGCGCAGAATCCAAACACAAACCTGTAAGGGCATACTTTTGTAGTTAAGAACTCCAATACTGTTATTAATTAATCAGCTGTTTAAACAAACATAAACAAAAAACCAAACAAAGCAAGGTTAACAAAAAACCAAAACACCACCAACAAAACTGATAATGCTTGTTATTCAAAATGCCAAATTTACTCAACAACAAAAGAAACGCACAGCACGCAACCTTTTCTGCACTTCCCCGTGTTCCAATGATTTTACAATGCATGAGTTAAAGACAGTCTGGGATTGAAAAGGCAAACAATCAGTCCTTACCAGGCGGCAATATCTAGACACTGGGGGAGGAAAAAGTTGCTATTGTGCCATGCCATTCCCGCCAACTAGTCTGATTAACAGCAACGATATTTCTTTTTCTCTTCAAGGTTTTTATTAATATGATCATCATTATTTTCATTTTAGATTGTGAGGGAAGAAGAGCAGAAGTTTTCATGGAGGGGATCTTACAAAAAAAGAAAAAAAAAAGACTGGACAAAAAAGGAGGGAAAAAAAAAGAAATATTTACTGCCGAGAAGATGATCTGATAGTGAGTGTGACCATGCACAAACAGTACAGAATGTATAATGAGACAGCATGGAGAGAAGCAGAAAGAGACAGAGATGTAGACTGATGCAGACACTGTACTATGATTGTGTGGCATCTCAGGCACACATTTTTATGACTTGGTACTAAGAAAATAGAAAGCTTTCTTTATTTTTCATTTTGCAATTGACAATTCTTATTATCTGGAAAAAATGAGCAAAGTTTAGAGTTAGAAGTGCTGAAGAATGTGAGCTCCACCTTAATTGTCTGGCAATTAGTTTCAGTATTTTTCAAAAATATGCTGTGCCTTTAGATGCAATACCTGAATCTACGCAGCCCACTTCCTGAAAACAAGAAAAGCAACATGTGCGTTTCTTTGGTTGTTAAGCTTGCCACACAAAAAAACAAACCCAAAGCGGCCACAGGAGAACGTCCACAAGCACGGGCGGGGAGACACATGCCTACCTTTACCTTCAAGTTCCGGAGGGAAAAGATGTTGACAGTATAGTGTGCACGCTGCACAGTACTCAGCAGTTTGACAGACATGTTGCCGTAGATCTCCACTCCGTCATTGGGCCAGTACTGGTCACACTTGCGCTGGAACAAGGTACACGGCATCAATAAACTTCTGACAGCAGCGTCACAATTCTGGACACATGCTTTAACACTTTCAAGCATGACATGAAATACAAAGAGCAACAGTTCCTGCTCCAAGCATAGTCCTCTACTTTTTGCGAAAAAAATCATTACATTTCATTTTCATTGTCCATCGAATGAACGTTCAATTCACAACACTCTTTGCATTTCTTGATAAAGAAAACCTGAAACCATTCTGCAGTACAGTAGCTAGCATTCCTGATAAATGCCTCAGTTTTCTAACTAAAATGTGTCAAGTTCACAGATGACCCCTTCAGAATTGGTGCTGCTTCTCTGGAAAATAACAGATATTCCTGTATCGTGTAATTGCATCATCACAATAGACTTCTCAATGTGAAATTCTCAACACTCTCTCCCCAGGAGAACCTGACACCACAGTTTGGTACTGCACATTTTTTTTTTTTTTTTTTAATGGCTACGTTTCCTATCTTGATCTTATCATTGTAAAACCGAGGTTCTGCAATAATTCATCAGCTCTTCCAAAACACATCTTTTGGGAAAATTCTTCATACACTTCAAATGTATGTTTCCAGAAGCGATTTACATTGACAGTCATTGCGAAAGATGCCCCACATATGCCAATGTTATCTACGACAGGGAATAAAGCAGATATGATACCTTTCCACTTTTGTGTACTCTGTATCAGTTAGCGTATCCAGATCAGTTTTAGGCCACTTATAGACTTCTTGATATCAAGTAGGCCTAATCCTCCTTTTTTAAACTCTTCACTAATGCTTTTCTACTGGTTCAGTCCCGTTTCCTTTCCCAGATGAATTTA
This sequence comes from Conus canariensis, assembly GCA_033310375.1. Classification (NCBI taxonomy): domain Eukaryota; kingdom Metazoa; phylum Mollusca; class Gastropoda; order Neogastropoda; family Conidae; genus Conus; species Conus canariensis. Next base: position 67,888,528 of record CM065721.1, read on the forward strand.
AAGCACATACTTGGCAAACCGTTTATGAAGTCGTCCGGCAGATTTGGCAAGAGTAACCATAGTTGGGTTATTTTTGAAAGGATTAAACTTTTCATTATAGCCATTCTGCCCAGTGGAACTACAGACCTCTTACTCCAGATGTTAAATAGCCTTTTTATTTCAGAACATTTTTCATTGTAATTCATTTCCTCACAATCATCAAGGTCTACCGAAAACCATATGCCTAAAACTTTAAATTTTGGTGGATTCCAATTGATCGTCAAATGTGATAAATGTTTTACTGTCGACCGTTTCTTACTACCTGACCATATTGCTTACGTTTTGCTATCATTCATACATAAACCAGGCTTACAGCTAAATACTCTGATCGTTTCAATGTTTGCCTCAAACGAAAAAACGTTAATCTTTGTTCTTTATGACCACCTATACCCACCCCCTTCACTCTCCTTCCTTCCCAATTCTTTGCCACATGGTTAGTATTCTGATTTCAAATCTCTGAGTCTTATTACAATCACTCTTTCAGAACCAAGAAATAATTACTAAAACACAACAACAAACATGCCAAACAAACCTAACGATGTGATAACATTCAGTGCTCATATACTAAACCAGCCCCTCAAGCCAAGTCACTGACCATGAAAATACCACATGACAAAGAATGTGCACGACTTTCGCAATTTTGCATCAAAATCTTCAGTGTCGTGGTCAGCAGATACATGAGGGCTATCACTGGAGGGATGTGGCCGGGATGCTGTCCTGAAAATTACTACATCAGCACAGTCACTACCAGACTGACCCAGCAACAGCGTGGAGTCTCCTTAGAGAATGACATACTCCTTGCAGTCTGCTGGTGCTGGGACTATGAGTCCAGACGAAACCGTAGTTTGGGGGAGCTAGACAACGTGGTGTGGTGGTGCAGGAATGACAACACTGTGAGTGAATATGGGATAGCAAAAAAGGCAAATCATCCCTTCCCCCCAAAAGGGCTTTTCCATCAAACAAAATGCAGTTTGTTGTTACTGGCGGTGGTTTTCACCTTCAGAAAATAAACTTTTCTCATGTGTGTGTGTGTTTTTTTTCCTTAATGTGATATTTCATTTTATGCACCAAGCGTGTTCGCGATCACAAATCAATTTTGCTTCTTTCAAGCTAGAAGGGGAGGTCCTCGCCGATGGCATGGCTGAATGATCTTGCCCTTGACAGTGAAAACTACTGCTCTAAGCTACAGTAATGCTCAAACATCCTCAACTTTGGCTTTTCATGTCACTCTACTTACCTTCAACATGAAACCGATTTGTGTGGCCAGATCCCTTTGTGCAAATTCCACACAAGTTAACCTCCTTTTAGTGTTTTTCTACACACCTTTTCAAACGATTTTTCTACACATAATTTCTTAGATCAGCAGGTGTTATACATCTGTATGTATCTGGCAGAAAACCCTGGGGTCACCCTTAACTCACCCGTCCCTTTTCCATGAGGTTGGTGATCATGACGATGACGCTACAGTTCTGCTCCCAAACCATGCGCCAGAAATCAGCAAACGTCTGAGGCAGTGGACCCTGGGTTGCAATGTAGGCCTTGGGCTTCTGGTAACCCTGTGGGCAGAAAGGTAACCCATGATAAGCTTAACCGTGTTGGTCTCACCTTTCACCCTGTGGGCAGAAAGGTAACCCATGGTAAGCTTAACCGTGTTGGTCTCACCTTTCACCCTGTGAGCAGAAAGATAACCAAAGATATGCTTTACCATACTGGTCTCATCTTTCCAAATTCTTTTCTCTGCTATTCAGACTCAACAGAGATAAAAAGTTTAACAGAAAGACTTCATGTTTCAGTTTTAGTCTCATCAAGGAGGGATCACAGCAAGCGGACTAGTCCATACCCTACACCACATCTGCTAAACTGTGACTCCCACCATGCAAAGGCTTTACACATAAATGAGAAACTTAAGAAACAAACAAAATGGGTGGGAAGGTCTCATGGATAAGACTTCACACTGGCTTGATCTTTCCATTTATCTAACATGCTGGTCAGGCCTTGAAAAAAGACAGTAATAGGAGAGAGAAAGGGAATGCACAGACAGCCTCCTAGAGGGCTTGTGGGGTAACTCTGAAGACAAAAACTTAAATCAAATGCCAAGCTCTGTTTTTTTTTTTTGGATACACAGAATAGCACACAATCCTTTCCATTGTAAGTTTTCTATAATATAACCCCAAAGTAATGCCTATGTTGACACTGTCAACGTCTGAATCCATCTACTTACCACCACCGCCCCCCCAAAAAAACAAAAAAAAAACAAAAAAAAAAAAAACAAAAAAAAAAACAAAAAAAAAACCCTTCTCTCATCTCTAATCCCCAAATCTGCACTCACACAATTGCTTCTTCCACTTTAACTGTTCAAGACTTTATTTGCAATATACTGCCTAAATTTGGGCAAAACAAGTGAGAACTTACAAAAAAATAATTTCCATCTGAATGTCCCAGATCATATTTGACATTTAAATGATGAATAAATAATCCAAAGAGCAGTCTGCATTAAGCACACAAAAACAAAACAAAACAAAGAGACATACATCCACATAATTGCCATTGATGTAGTCAGACTGTCTAAGTCGCCCAACATCCATCTTCAGAACAACTCGAGAATGATCAACTGCAAAAAAAAAAAAAACAATAATCAGGTTATAATCTGAAAAACACATTGATGCCAACACCATTTTCATAAATGTAGAAAACATTTCAATACAAATACTGACACAACACAAACCAACAAATTAACTAATTTCTAACAACAAAAAAATGCTCCATCAAATACAAAGCTACACAAATGAGCTTTCAAATCACTGGGCAAAACAGTACCATACTTACACATTTACCCATGTAAACATTTTCTTATTTTTCAAGGTATCTCACTATTTTTTCCAAAGTCCCAAAATCTGCTATATTAGTTTGCACATGGAAACAGTAAAAACAAGGCTGTAAATTGTCTCTGACCACATGTGATTCAAACCTTCAGTCGCTATTTTTTCAGGAGCAGTGCAATGCAGTCTTTAGTCATCTCCATCATCAATCTTTCACTAGTATACTAACGACGTCAAAGGAAAAAGATTTTGTGATGTCTCAATGCAGCAACTTTAACAGGAGCGATGTATGACTGAAGTGTCATATTTCACTTGATATTTGTCAACCTGGTTAAAACTTGAGGCAGTTCTAGTTACCAAACAACTGTCCCACAAACATCAGCGGTCCCCACACTCCATTCCATTGGTATAATAAATAAGTCAGTACATTTCATCTCTGTGCATACTCATCACTATGAATCAAAGAAACATCTTTTCAATGGAACTATTTACTACAGTCTGAGTACTAAGGAAGCAATTACGAACTCAGAAGTAAATGGAACTATTTACTACAGTCTGAGTACTAAGGAAGCATTTATGAATCAGAAGTAAATGGAACTATTTACACAGTCTGAGTACTAAGGAAGCATTTACGAACTCAGAAGTAAATGGAACTATTTACTACAGTCTGAGTACTAAGGAAGCATTTACGAACTCAGAAGTAATGGAACTATTTACTACAGTCTGAGTACTAAGGAAGCATTTACGAACTCAGAAGTAAACGGAACTATTACTACAGTCTGAGTACTAAGGAAGCATTTATGAACTCAGAAGTAAATGGAACTATTTACTACAGTCTGAGTACTAAGGAAGCATTTACGAACTCAGAAGTATCTGACTGCTTAACACACATCTGCACCCTCACAAAATTCTGAACACATCTGAATACTTACGAGAATATGAAAAACTTACAAACATCTAAGTGATTAGGGTATGAAAATACCAGTGTCAAGTGCTCTACAAACATCTGAATGCAAACAATTGATCTGAGAGTGTACAAACATTTGAATGCATACAATCTGTATGTTCATAAACTATCTGAGCACCTACAAGTTTCTGAACGACTTACAAGCAGCGATGTTGATGTACCGATTCTTGCTTCTGTTCTCAGGCATATTTGAAGCCTCACATTTGAAGTCTGTTCGCGTGTTGCGATACAAGTCCTGAAAAAAAAAAAAAAATGAAGTAATTTATGACATCTTAGTTTTCTACTTTTTTTTCCTTATCTGGATAAACGAAGCATGTTCATTGTATTGAGTTCACATAAGTTAACCAACTGAGGAGTTCCAATCTAACATACATTCATGTGGGGGGAAAAAAAATCACATTATTGGTGTTTGTGGCATGTTTGTAAACATGAACTAAAAGACATTTTTTTGTTCTTGTTGTTTTGTATACAAGCTCTCTCTCTCTCTAACATCTACACATACGTCAATACACCCACCCCCAGACACACACACACGCACGCACGCACGCACACACACACACATGCACGCGCGCACACACACACACACACACAAACATGCACGCGCGCACACAACACACACACACACACACACACACACACATAAACCAGAAGCTTACTTCAAATTCCTGTGAGAAAGCAAAGTCACTGTCAGCATGCATAGCATCCACATGAGCTGGGAACTGGCTCACAGGTATCTCTGGATACTCCTTTTCCTCTGTAGAACACACATACACAAACTCATTACATAATTGTTTTCAGTTGTCATTTAAATTCACAATGAAGAGAGAGATGGGAACAAAAAAGTGATGCAACAATACACAAAAATTAACAGTCTACCTGAAAATAAACAACCTGTGTATACCATTTTATATTTGTCAGTCATCTCTGACTTTTACTGTCGGTAATCCAAGTCACTCTTCTGAGGTCTTGATCTATGTCTACCAAGCCACATTGCTTCACATACAATTTAGGCCACCAAATCATTTTCACCTGTCTCACAAAAGCGAGTTTCCAGAACACACCTGGGAAACTGGCTGTTGCTTGCAGTCAGTTTAACATGGAACATGAGAATCGAACTGCATCATAAATCCAACTAGCAGAATTGACTCTGCAGTATTTGTTCCCTTAAAAGACAAAAGTGCCGTTTTAATCCTCTTTTTCTTCTTCTTTTCTAAGCATATAATGGGCTGATGGTAATAAACACAACATTACCCTTCAGAGAGCAGATGCAAAGCCAGCCAACTACAAAGTGTGTGTGTGTGTGTGGGGGGGGGGGGGGGGGGGGGGGGGGGAAGAAAGAAGGGTGGGGGGGGAGGGAGAAGAAAGAAAAAAAACAACTGACCGCTGGGCTCTGCTACCATGATGACAGTTGGCGGTGTGGACTGCATGTTGCTAGGAACTGCCAGGTAGTAATACGCTGCCTGGTAACATTTCTGACACACCAACGATCTGCCACAGGAACACACACATAAAAAAAAAAGCATTACTCAACATAATCTGCACTGTATGGTACTGTGCACATAGTCACACTCTATTTTTCTGTGAAACACAGCTGTTACTCCAAAGAAGTGCCTGTTACAATAATATGACATCTCTCCTCTCTCTCTCTCTTTCTTTCTGTCTGCACAAAATTCTGTTTACAAAGCCAAGGGATGTATCTGGGAAGTTACTGGGACTGGGAGACAAAGATACAGAAAAGACTATATCTATCTTGGCAATGTCTACACTGATAGGCAACCCCTCACTTCTGTCCATTCACAATCTGACCATTACTAGGACTGGGAGAGAAAAACACAGAAACAGAATGCAAAAATCTATTTTCCGAACTGTTTAGACAGATAGGCCCACACTTAATACTGTATCCTCACAATTCTTAAAATTACAGGGAGTGGGAAGCAAAGACACTGAAACAGAACACATTAAAATATCTTGGAAAGGTTTCATGAGACTGAACACATCTGCAGTGCACTTCTGGCAGACCCTGCTTGGAAGACTTGTTCAAAATGAGGGACATTTTCAAGCAATAAATGTTACTCTTCCTTTAAGGCCACCACTGGGAAGCCCCACACTGCAGCATTCACATATATTTACACATGTACCTTTCGCACAGATATGCCTAATCCATCACTGCTTGCTCACTACCAACACACGCCCATCGAGGGGTCACCTACTTTCAAATACTATTACAAATACAGGTCATTAAGGAATTGTTGAGCATTAAGACACAGCATTCTGGGATTCAGAAAACAATCAAACAAACACAGCAATAAGCTAATCATTTTAATGATAACACCCATATCCAGCCCACCACTTGATCCTTCTTTTTCTTTTCTTTTCTGACAGTGTTGTTCTTGTCAATGAAAATCAAATGTTTCACATGTGTATGTCTACTTTTTTTCATTTGATCCAATTCAGAAGACCAACGGTTTCAGAATCTGTCTTGTTGAAGCCATACCCAACCCAACCCCCACCCGCCGCCCCTGCCATCCCCATCCCTTCCCCCCCCCCCCCCCAACTCTCTCTCTCTGACCCACAACTATTGGAAACAAGCAAGGGAATGCAAACCTGCACACACACACACAACACAGCGAGAGACAAACACGCACACAGGCACGCACACACATCCACACACTGTGCTTGTGTCCAATTCTTCCCCATCCATGACCTACCTGTATGCAATGAAACTGGCAATGACGACGATGACGACGATGAGAGCACAGGTGACACCAGCCACAATTTCTGTGGGTATACCTTCATCTTTGTTCTCCTGAACGTTTGGATCTGCAGCAGTCACAGCACAGCCAGCTGACAAGTCATCACAGTGTGTGTGTGTGTGTGTGTGTGTGTGTGTGTGTGTGTGTGTGTGTGTGTGGTGCGCGCGTGTGTGTGTGTGTCTGTGTCTGTCTGCGTGCAAGCATGCGCATGCGTCTGTGCATGTGCACCCGCACATGTGTCTGTGCATGTGTGCGCGTGCATCTGTGTGTGCACACTTATGTGTCTGAATGGATTTACACATCATCTGAAAACTCCCTTCAAAATGTGTACGACTAAGAAAATTTTTAAACCACAAAATGTAAGGGCCTTTTACTTTGTACAGGCTAAAGACAAATAACTACCATGCATTCAGCGATTTCCTTCCCACATGGGTAAGTCCATTACAGAGGTATATATTTCACACAAAACATTGGGGTGGAACTATCTGATGGTGACCCCTCCGGTCTTAATTCAGTTCTACAAGTCTGTACACCTTGATGTCCGATCCCTGAATATAACATGAACAAGAACAAAGCCTGACATGAATCTGATGTCATTCACAGGATAACGATGCAGATTTGAAAGCGTGAAGCTGGTCCTGTACAAACTTTTACGGCTGAATGACTTGGCAAGCATTAATGTGCAGAGTGCAGTACTTCATGACCAAAAAAAAAAAAAGACAAGAACAATCTGATTACACATATAAGCATATCGTAGAGCAAACCAGAGGAAAATCCAGTAATGAACCCTCTGTATGACTCCCTCTGCATAACAAATGCCAAATTCTGTGACGGATCACTTCTCTCACTTTGCGATACTACCCGACCTTGTGTGAATGACCCCTTTCTGTTCTGTTTAGCAACCAAACACTGTGACAGTACGTTTGTGACAAGTGTGTAATCTTGGCACCGTGCCATCACGGAGGCATGGAAGCACTGGCACCTAAAGGTATCTCAACAAAAAGAAAAATTTTGAGCACTCGAAGATCTGAGTGAACGTTGTAACCCAAAATAAAAAGGCGGAAAATACAATTACGATCATGACTAAGTTTAGATATAGTTTAATGAAAAACAAATAAAGGGGCGTTTTTTGTTGTTGTTGTAGTTGCTATTGTTGTTTTTTTTGGGGGGGATGAGAATTTAGTATTGTGCCATAAAATATGCAAACAGAAAAAAAAGTGCCAACTTGATTGTGTGCTTATGTTTATGCCAATCTCCCTGTAAAAGCTTTCTACAAAGACCTATTTTCCACAACACTTCCATGGTGTCTGCATTTCAGCCCATGAATGCAGAAGAAAAGTAATAATATTAATTATTATTAAAAAGATGGAAAAAAAAACTGATATGAAGACTAAGAAGTTTCTTTTTTCTTCTCTCTCTCTCTCTCTACCAAGAGCATAAAAATCACACTCGAGTGAAGTCATACTGTTTAGAGCCCAGCCGGCCACAGCAGCCATGAGATGGCTGCAGGCAAGTTACACACAAAGCTTTGTATGAACTACAATGCCAAGATTCAAAATTCAAAAGCATGTCGCCATCAACTAAATGACCCATCCGAAATAGTCTGTCACCAGCCCTGTTTAAGAATCATGGGCTCAGCGTTGGCCACACACTTGCCACAGACAACATGCAACACAACAGATATTCTGACAGTAACAAATGGACCTCAGAAACATCAAAATGATCTAAGTACAAAGGTATCCAAGGAAAACAATAGCTCTGAAATGCAAATGGTCTAGTCAGAATAAAATCACATAGAAAGCACTTTCTGCCTGTAAACTTAAAGGCTTGTTTTTGTGAACGATTGTTCTTTTTACATCTGTAACATTTACCTCCCTATCAACATTCACATCTGGAACCCAATTCTGAATGATTTATGAAGGCTGTTTTGGGAGAGTATACCTGCACTGGTTAAAAACAAAGGGATTTCAAGAAAACATCCAAGCTTGGACACGAAAACTACAACATACTGGTCAGAGAGAGAGAGAGAGAGAGAGAGAGAGAGAGAGGGGAGGGGGAGAGAGAGAGAGAGTGAGAGAATGCAGGCACTGGGTGACGAGTGAAAAGAACAGCAAAAACAAGGACTTTTTCTCCCTCAATCGGGGGGAGGACGAGGGGTAACTACAAGGATTTTGTTGAGAAATGTACTACAAAGAAATTTCATGCAGAGCATTTAAGAGACTTGATGACATAAATGCACTTGGGGATCAGAATGTAAGATCCTATTTTGCATGTACCCGCAGTAAACTGCCAAAAGGTGTTAACAAAAAAAAAAAGCAAGAAAATTGCCCCCCCCCCCCCCCCCCCCCCCCCCCCCTTTTTTTTTTTTTTTCAAATAAAGATGCTGAAGGGAAGGATTCATGACAGATCTGGCACACTTTATCCTGATTCTCAACAGTCACAGCCTCAAAAATGTATCTGCCGTCTGGAGTCAAAATTTGTGAGCCAGGATACTTGGGGGCAATCTGGCTTTTGACTAAAACCATTCTGACCACTTGATCCTTCCACTCATCAAAACATGGCAAGAGAACTTGTTCTATTCACTATATGTCATTGCTGCACTTGCAACAATAATTTGACTCCATTCTGTAATATTTTTTCAGCATTTTCCCAAAATCATCCTTCTAACCCAACTTCTCTTTTTTCCCTTTTTTACAACATTTAAAATTTCTGGACTTTTACACCAAATTCGGGATTTTGGACATGATTTTCAAAATAGGAAAATTCCAGAAAATTTGAGAAGGGTTGGAAGCTATCTCTCCCTCTCTCACTCACTAACACACGCACACACACACACACACACACACACACACACAGTTCCCTCATACATACAGCCCTTCCTTCCCACCCCACGCCAACCACCTGCATCCTTCAAATTCAAAACACAATTTCAAAAGAGCATGAACCAAGCATACATACAGGAAAACAAAATCCATTTTACCTTTCAAAATATAAACTACTGGTTACCTCGTACAGACACCAGCACATTAAAAACCGAAGCACATATCTAAGTTACACAAAAGATACAGAAAACAAAAGGTCATTCGCAAAAACATTAGAACACAGGCATCACTACTGTAGTACAACTAATTTGATCATAGTGGTAATCATTACAAAACAAAATATAAATCAAAACCAAGGGAAGAAACTTAGGACAGTGAGAAAGGCCAATCAAAGCAAAACAATGACACGTCTTTCAAAGAGAACATAAACTGAAATACAAAAAAAAAAAAAAAAAAAAAAAACTCAAACAAGGATCTTGGTATGCATATAACAAGAACTAACTGCTTTTGCACACACATGCCGCTTCAAATCATAAAGTTTTGTGTGAGTGTTAAAATCAGAGCAAATGACTTTTTCATTGAAACTTAAAAATACACATGCCACTTCAAATCATAAACACTTTGAGTGAGCGTTAAATCAGAGCACTTAGCTCTCTGAATTAAAACTGAAAAATCAAAGTTTCTGCCCAAGGTAAAGAGGAAAATAAAAAAACCCTTGCATACTTTAACCTTGGAGAGAAGTTGGTGTTGGCTATTTATTTTTTGTTTATTTCATTGCTTCCACTCCATGCAGCAGACGAGCTAACAAACATTTCTGGTTAAAGCCAAGTTTGCACCCAAGTTAAAACTAAAGCCAGCCCTAACATCATTCCTTGGCTCTGAATGTGTATGCAGAAGAGTAAAAAAAACCACCTGTTTGTTTGGAATAAACCATAAGCAGGCTATCATTTACACTGAACTTTCCCTCATTTCTTCATTTTTCTCTCCATTTTTCTCCTTTGTTTAGAGTGGTGCTGGTAATGCCTGTGGTGATGGGGGGGGTGGGGGGTGGGGGGCTTCCAACGACAGCAAAAATGCAGGCAGTGGGGGTAGTCGCTGCAGTATTTTGTGTTTTATTTACAACAGCTGGCAGGTGGCGCTAACCATGGTCAGATGACAGACAAACATGAACCGGTGATCAAAAGGTTAACTCACATGCAGTCACAACGAAAAAAAAAAAAAAAAATTCAATCAAAGTGCAAGCTGAGTTCATGCAATACTCTGCTTTGTATACCGAAAATTGTTGGTGTACATGTGTACAAGAGTTGCTGAGCTTTGTCAAATCTGTTTACCTGTACTTCTTAACACACATTCACACTACACACACACACACACACACACACACACACACACACACACCTTGTGGCCAACATCAAACTGGTTTCATGGAAAAGTTAGAAAAAATATTCTCTGATATTTTCATCATATTTTCATCCTTCCTGCTGGACAGAGTATTTTCTTTCCTGAACTTGCACTCTGAAGGGTTTAGCACAACACCAAAAGAGAAAGGAAATGCACTCTGAAGTATTACCATGGTTCTGAGTACCCAAATGATCGCGGATAATATTACTCTCGTCCAAGCTTTCCACTGCAAAGACAATGAGATGAGCAACTATTGTCAAGCCATGACAAATAATGAAGGAAATGATAGTTTCTCTTGCTTCCTCTCTCTCTCTCTCTCTCTCTCTCTCTCTATGCTTTGTTCATCTAAGCATACACAAACACATGTGCACACACACTCATTCAGGCCCCGTCTTCCATGCATAGCTGATGCGCCTCTCTCTTTCTTGCATCAAGGCAACTCTTGGGCAAAGACAAAATACAATTCTTCTCCAAGTCAAATTATATAAAATCAATCAAGCATGTTCAAGATATGTCACAGATGTATATGAGGATGCCCACACATACTTGCGCATACACAGACAGACACAAAAACACGCGCATGCACACACACCACACACACACACACACACACACACACACACACACAATGTGTAAAAGGTAACAAAAGATAAACTGATGGACAGTTAAGAAAGCACAATATATGTACATACATTTATTCCAGTCAAAATCATTACTTGACTGAAAAATGGAAAGAATAATGATGACGATGATGATGATGATGATGATGATGATAATGATATCTCCAAATCTTCAACGTATATAAACCACCATTTTTTGTAAACAAACATACTAACAAATATGCAAACAAAACAATACAAACAGAAAATTTCTGTCAAATGTTGGCAGATTATACCAATGACATGAAAAAGAAAAAACACTTAAAAACAAAAAAATATATCAAATAATTGCTTTAAAAAAGTTTTTCAACATCTGAGATCCATTAAAAAAAAAAAAGGGACATGAAAATTTTTCTTTAAATATAAAGACAGGGGGCAAAAAGCTGCAAAGCAAATAAATACAGAGAATCAAAAATCCATTTCTTCTGCTTGTTAAGCACAAGGGGACACTAAAATAATACCAGATTTAGACAACTAAAACAATATGTGTACACCAAGTAACACACTTAGAAACAGTTCATCTTTCTTTTTTATCTCAAATTTCTGGACCTCAACAAACAACGAAATTAGAAACATAAAAAGTTCTCAATCGTTAGTGTTGTCTATGAGTGAAAGACAGTGAGAGGAATGGGGGAAGAGAGAGAGAGAGAGAGAGAGAGAGAGAGAGAGAGAGAGAAAGAGAGAGAGAAATCTGTAGTGCACTTACAGAGACAGGCAGTGAAGGGGGGCAAAGCTTGTGTCAATGTCCATTTGAGTGTATAATGCATACACATGCATGCATATATAGGAAGCATGCAAAGACGTGTGCATGGTTGTATCCGTATCTGCATGTATGTCTTTGTGAATGGACGCATGTGAAATTTCTCACTGATGAAAATAACTTAATCATCTAAGCAAAGTAAAAACAAAGTTTATAAAACTGAAAAAAAAAAAAAAAAAAAGGAAACAAAAAGAAAGGCCAACACCTACATTAAATTTGACAGCAAATCTGTGTGAAACATGACTAGCTTACAGTCAATTTTTGAAAGGTCAGTGCACAAATGTAACCCTCCACCCTCCAAATGACAGTAATGAATTCGGCCACACACGTCTTCACTTAGAGCATTTTCAACATTCACCCATTTTGATCTCCATTAGAACTCCATCTTCATCAGCTACAAGAGCACTCATTGATCCTTTACGTCAATTCCAGAGTACACAACATTACTTTCTGACTTGGGACTGCAACTGTCACTTCCAATGGAAAATAGGAAATGTCAATGTTAATATCACTGGAAAGTTTTAACATTCCATGAAAACGTATTACTTAATAAACAGTTATCAGTTTCTGGACAGCTGACTTCACAGTCTTCATGTTTGGAGGAATAACAGACAGTGATCAATCTGTAAACAGTGATTTTTACAGTAGTCTTCATGTTCAGAGGAATAACAGACAGTGATCAATCTGTAAACAGTGATTTTTACAGTACTCTTCATGTTCAGAGGAATAACAGACAGTGATCAATCTGTAAACAGTGATTTTTACAGTGCTCATGTTCAGAGGAATAACAGACAGTGATCAATCTGTAAACAGTGATTTTTACAGTGTTCATGTTCAGAGGAATAACAGACAGTGATCAATCTGTAAACAGTGACTTTTACAGTAGTCTTCATGTTCAGAGGAATAACAGACAGTGATCAATCTGTAAACAGTGATTTTTACAGTGTTCGTGTTCAGAGGAATAACAGACAGTGATCAATCTGTAAACAGTGATTTTTACAGTAGTCTTCATGTTCAGAGGAATAACAGACAGTGATCAATCTGTAAACAGTTGACTTCACAGTCTTCACGTTCAGAGGAATAACAAACAGTGATCAATCTGTAAACAGTGACATCATAGTGTTCATGTTCATGGGAATAACAGACAGTGATCAATCTGTAAACAGTGACTTCACAGTGTTCATGTTCAGAGTAATAACAGACAGTGATCAATCTGTAAACAGTGACTTCATAGTGTTCATGTTCATGAGAATAACACAGAGTGATCAATCTGTAAACAGTGACTTCACAGTCTTCATGTTCAGAGGAATAACAGACAGTGATCAATCTGTAAACAGTGACTTCACAGTGTTCATGTTCAGAGTAATAACAGACAGTGACCAGCCGCCGTGGCGAAGTGGTTAGCGTTGCGGACTCCCGGCTGGGAGGTCGTGGGTTCAAATCCCATCAGTGTCATGTAGGTTTTTCTGCCCCGACCGGCTCCTACCCAGAGCTGAGTTTGCTGCGGACTCAGTTGGGAAGACTGGGACCACACAGTCGAGTTTCATCCACTTAATGGATGCGTTTCTGAGAGTGTTGCTCAAATTTCCTGACCAACACTGCAGGTGCCTGTATCTCTCGGGCCTGGTTGACGCCGGGATATATTATGAAAGGAAGCGTAAAGTACAGCCCTGTCATGTAGTCTCAGACCGAAATGGAAATCTGTAGCATCATCTTAATCATCCTCATTCTCATTGATCAGCATAAAAAAAAGTCTCAAATTCTGCGGCCCTTCATGCCCTGCTGTCATGGTGACCTCAATTTCGATGTCCTCTCCACGTCTGTGGCCTTGGTTTGCTTCCATCGGGGTCACCGGTATTGGCGAGTCCATGGGGGCTGTCGCTGGATGGACGTGGTGGCGCCCTCCGGAGGGAGAGCTCACTCACACCGGCTCCGCGACTAAGCAATTATTGTCGTCAGTAGGGGGCTTAGTAGGTGGTGTCCTGCGTATGTTAGATCAGAACAGGCGCCACTGAACACCACCGAAGTGACTCGGCAGCAGTGCAGTGTCTCCTCCGGTGGGTTGCCTCTTGACGACTTGACATTGACTGCTCCCTGTGGATTGCCGGTGCCGGGGCTGCGGCGGGGCCGACCGGGCTGTGGCTGTGGACGGAGTGTCGGAACGAGCGGCGTGGGTGCACTGCCTCTGAGGTGGCGCAGAGGTTGGGACAGCAAAAAAATAAAAAATAAAAAAAATAAACAATAACAGACAGTGATCAATCTGTAAACAGTGACTTCACAGTCTTCACGTTCAAAGAAATAACAGTGATCAATCTGTAAACAGTGACTTCATAGTGTTCATGTTCATGAGAATAACAGACAGTGATCAATCTGTAAACAGTTGACTTCACAGTCTTCATGTTCAGAGTAATAACAGACAGTGATCAATCTGTAAACAGTTGACTTCACAGTGTTCATGTTCAAAGGCATAACAGACAGTGATCAATCTGTAAACAGTGACTTCACAGTCTTCATGTTCAAAGAAATAACAGTGATCAATCTGTAAACAGTGACTTCACAGTGTTCATGTTCAGAGTAATAACAGACAGTGATCAATCTGTAAACTGTGACTTCGTAGTGTTCATGTTCATGAGAATAACAGACAGTGATCAATCTGTAAACAGTGACTTCACAGTCTTCATGTTCAGAGGAATAACAGACAGTGATCAATCTGTAAACAGTGAATTTTACAGTAGTCTTCGTGTTCAGAGGAATAACAGACAGTGATCAATCTGTAAACAGTGACATCACAGAGGAATAACAGACAGTGATCAATCTGTAAACAGTGATTTCATAGTGTTCATGTTCAGAGTGTGTGTGTGTGTGTGTGTGTGTGTGTGTGTGTGTGTGTGTGTGTGTGTGATGTACAGAGAAGGGCTAGCATGTGAGTACCTGTATAAACATGTACGTATGTGTATGCATAATTATGTATGAACTCAAGCAGGCATGCTTGCATGTGTCTGCGCATGTATACATACAAGTATGTGCATGCTGAGATGGACCCACAACACTGAAATATTTCAAGCTTATGAATCTGCTACAGTTCTTCGTTCATCAGCGAATGACAGAATGAACTGCTTTCACACTTTACTTATTAGGCAAAATTTGTGTGCAAACATTTTGGCGTACTTATTAGGCAAAATTTGTGTGCAAACATTTTGGCGTTCAATGCCCTTTCAAGATCACATTAACAGGAGAAATGAATGTTCAACGTTCAGTGCCCCTTTAAATTCTTTCACAAACAGAGACACACAAACAAAGAAATGAAGTTCTGCATTTTGATACTTACTTTTCTTGAACACACACACGCTCGCGCACGCACACACACACACACAATAATGAAGAGTTGTTTCCTACATGTTGGAAACAATCATAGGAGTTTCATACTCAAAGCCAAACATGTAACAACCAGCCACCGACATCCACTATACCTACCACTTGACTGGTTGTGTCCCTCCTCTGGTGTGCAAAGTGTTTGGGAATGAACGATCATGTCAATACAAATGACGTGGGATTCATCTAAACATCTCATCAACAGACAACAAAGGAATGTGATTTGTGTTCTTCTTTTTTTTTTTTTCTCTCATGCTTTTACACAACTAACTACACTGCTATCATCAAAACATACTTACAGAATGATAATGACATTATAGGGTAAATTCAAAGCAACATGAAATCATTTTCCACCCTATGTTCATGATTCAGTCAACTCTCGTCCATGCATAAATCATATGACAAGTGTACAACACCACAGTTCTCTTAAAAACTGCTTACTTCCAAAATCATAAGACACTGGGGGAAAAGGTAGAGAGAGAGGAAATAAAATGAAACAGACAAGTGGACTATCAGAACAAGGTGAAATTCAGTGAAGGAAAACTGAACTCTTACCATCAAAAGTGAAAGAGGTGAAGAAAACAAGACAATTTGCCTTCTTTTCTTTTTTTTATCTTTTTTTTATTTTTATTTATTTATTTTTTTTTTAAAGAAAAGACAGTAGGGCAGGAAAGATTTGAGGACAAAGGAACTGAACAATAAATCACTGCCTTCGCACTGAACAAAAACTACAACAAAAATCACACTAGCGGGTAGGATGGATTGAAGGAATAATTCCATCTACACAAATATGATTTCACACAAATATTCTTTTATACCTTTGTGGACCACATTTCAAATGAAAGACACATCACCATAATACTAGCATACATAAATGCATGAAAAACCAACCACATTTTTTTTTTAACTGATGAAAATTATCAAGTCCATAAGTACAGAGTTCAAAAGAAAGGAGAAAAGAAAATCATGAAAAGGAGCAGCAAAAAGGAGACAAGGATAAAACCAGACAGATAATTTCCCAAGATGACAGGGAAAAAAAGTCTTTGGGTGAAGAGAAACCTACCCCCCAGCATGAAAGACACAGGCTCCGTGAATTTCCCCACGAGAAACTGCTTGCTAAAAATAGCTTGCGTCATGCCCGCCAACTTCACTTCATAGCGCATGTTGGTCTGCAGGTTCTTCAGGACATGCTGCACACAGACACACACACACATCAACACAAGAGTTTATCAGTACACAAAATTAACACACAAAACCAGACAACACACAGTGAAAGTAAGTACCGACATGCGAACCAATGCAGAGAAATATTTCAATGAGAAACAAACTTTAAAAAAAAAAAGAAGTAAAATTTACAGACATGTTTTTTTCAATCTCACATGCAATATCGATGGACTTCCTTTTTCTAATTCATTCAATGCAGACCTGCTGTTTTCATACAACAAGTGGCACATGACATGACTTCCATCTTTTACAGTTTCATCCTATGAGACAAAGTGCCTGTGCAAGTTTGTTATGTTACACATACACCACCACCAGATCATGAGCATGTCCATCAGATTTGTTCATGTACCATTCAACGCCTAACTGCTGCTTGAGAATACAAGGGTAAATAATTTTAGAGTGTGTTCATGTACCATTCAACGCCTAACTGCTGCTTGAGAATACAAGGGTAAATAATTTTAGAGTGCAAAGAGTTAAAAGGTCTGCATCTGCACTCCTATGGGGGAATGTTACTTTGAGGTAAAAGAAGAGGTAAAGCCATCACAGCTCATGTGCTATGGAAGGATTTCTTATCTTCCTGCCCTGACTCACACAGACCCAACAATGCCAGCCGCCCCTGAAAATACAGAAAGTGACTAGGTTTATTTACAATGGACTCCGGTCATTAAACACATTTTGTTTACACGTGGGTACAGACCCAATCTTGCGTCGGTTTAATGACTCTTGCCTAAATGTAAAGCTAAAAATCTACAATACAGATAATTTTTGTCATTTTCTTTTAAAGAAAAAAAGGCATGTCCAGAAAAAAAAAAAAATCAAGAATCTTAAAAATGGAACAGTATCCTTTTTTTTTTTTTTTCATTCCATCGAGCAGTGATGAGGTTCAGAACATGAAGAGTTTTTCCTTTGACGCTGACCCCTGTCTGTTCTCATCAAGTTTCTTGACTTTGCTGAAAGCCTTGGACATCTCAAAGGTGTTTATTTATGAAGTAAAAAGGTGTCCAAATGCGTTCTCTGTGATCAAGAAAGACCCTAACGACATTGTCTGTTTACTTTTTTTTTCTTTCCAAATAGTCATGCATGTAACCATTATGTCCTAGAACTTCATCAATATTTAACACAATTCAACACCAAGCCCCAGACACACAACAGTTATGTTCAAATAATTTGCCGTGTCCTTTAGTGACCATTAAAGTTCATTTTATAAAATGACAACAGGAAAGTGTTTGGTGTTTTCGTTTCAATAGTGTGGTATTTTTTTTCATTCTAGTTAATTATTTCCTGATCATAGCTTTGACGTTATCTGCAGAACCAACCATATCAATAGACCTGTTTACCCTAAATTCATGTAAATATCTCTGACAAAAACCTGTATCTTGGAAAAAAAAAAAAAACCCGTTATCTTCATAATTGCAATACTTTCGCAACTTTTGAAGATTTGGAAGAGCCGGCTGTTGGCGCATAAGACTGCTTCGTCGCGATTTTTGACAAGGTAAAAGATGCAAAGCACGCTGGGAAATGTCTTTTTACTGCTTTTGACCGAAACGGTAGCAGACGAAATTTTGCATTTAACAATTTTCTTTCTTTGATTTTTTTTCCCATAATTTTTTTTTTGGGGGGGGGGGAGGCCATAATTCATGTAATTTCGATTTTTTTTCCATAAAAATTACGGCAAGATCGTAAGGGTAAACAGGTCTGTATCAAGTTCCTTTTTTCCCCTAATATCAAAATTTCTGAGGTCTGACTACACAAATACATTGTGACATACACCAGCTTTATCACGCAGATCACTTAATTATTCAATGATGTTGCATTTAAAGTTTTTGGTATTCATGCTTCACTTTGGGTATCCAAGATTGCTGCTGTACTCACATGCAAATGTTGAAAAAAAAAAAAAAAAAAAAAAGGAAAATTGAACTCACCTGTGTCTGACTGCCAGGCACCATAGTGTCAGGGTCGTTGCCCCTGGTGTCCCACCACTTGAGGACATACTTGTCCACACGGCGATAAAACACTGCAGGGGGGTCCCACTGCAGAAATACGCTAGTGGGTGACAGCACCGTCACGTTGCGGATGTACGGGGCGCTGGGTGCTGAAACGTTGAAGACCGATACATGGGTAAACAGTTTCACATCGTGCTCGGCTATAACACAAGAGTAATGAACAAACATATACACGTTCTCTTCTTTTTTTCATGTAAGACAGTAAGAAAGATAGATATACAGGCAGACAGATTGATAGATAGCTCTTCACATGTATGCTACCCCTCCCTTCCTCTAAGCATTCCCCTTCCTCTTAACTCCCTTATTTTTCCTTTAACTCCCTTATTTTTCCTTTTCAAATATGCACTTCACACATATAACACCTCCCCCCCCCCCCACCCCCTAGAACTGCCTTGTTTTGATTGTCTTTTATATGTACAGTCAAACCTCTATTATAAGACCTTCAAAATGTCCAGAAAATTTGGTCGTAAATTGGAGGGGCCTTATAATGGAGGTAGGCACCAACAGTTGTAGAAACAAACACTTTCTCACAGATGAATTCTCCAAGCACAAAATGTCTCAAGAACACTGAATGCATACTGAATCGCTGAATCTGGGTCTTGCCAACGTCATAACTTCAAGCAATGGATATTGCAGTTTCACCTCCACGACTTCTTTTAATCACTTCCACTCTCTCTTCTAAGTTCAGAGGCTTTCTCTTTTGCATTCCGCATGTTTTGCCTATGATCTCCGCCATCTTTCTTTTAGCAAGGGAAGCGACTCTTGATTGGGGCAGGTCTGCAGTTGTTTCCCTAGACTCATGGTCATACACGAATGCTGCGATGGTCGTAAATTTCAACAAAACGGAGGTTGCAAGTCATGTTTTAGAGCAGGTTGCTTAAGAGGGGTCGTTTTTATAGTAAAATGCATCCGTGCAAAAAAATTCAGTCTTAAAGGAGAGGAGGTCTCTTAACAGGGTCTTATAATAGAGGTTTGACTGTACATCATGAAAATTATGGTATACATATTACGGCCATTTCTGTGCCTTAGAAGAACATCACAGTTTTCTATCCCCTGGGTCAGTGTTTCTACCTTTTCTTCAGTATTGATTTCACCAGTCCAGATCTTGCAGTCATCAGTCTCTTAAATGTCTTAATGCCTTGAACTGGTAAAGAAATCTGCAGAATGTGACCTCAGAAAATTTTTGCCATTGCTCAAACAATAACGACAGAACAAAGAAAATGCGTGGTATCGAACACAGACCTTTGAAATCTAGAGAGCGAACTGATTTGAGTTAAGCTTACAAAGTAAACTAGGCATGTGAAAAGATCCTGATGAACATTTCCAACTAAAAATCTCTCTCTCTCTCCTTTTGCTTTCTTTACCCTTTTCCCTTCATTTAACAAGAACAAATTTGAACTGTTAAAAGGTAATGCTGTCAGGTGGAAGACTGGGATCTGATTAGCAGGGAAAAAAACAAAGCTAAGAACAAATAAGCAGCAGCCACAATCAGGTCTCCTACATACCAGCAGTGTCAGTGAGGGCAGGGTATTTCTCGCTGAACTTCCCGCGTCCCCCTCCTGTGAAAGCTGCCACCTGAATTTTGTACTCTGTGTAGGGTTCTGGAAAGGACACAGCATGAAATGGATACTTTACTCATCTCTTTTAACACTTAACACATGCTCTATTTCTCTGTGAATACTTTACTCATCTCTTCTAACACTTAACACATGCTCTATTTCTCTGTGAATACTTTACTCATCTCTTTTAACACTTAACACATTCTCCATTTTCTCTGTGAATACTTTACTCATCTCTTTTAACACTTCAAACATTCTCTATTTTCTCTGTGAATACTTTACTCATCTCTTTTAACACTTCAAACATTCTCTATTTTCTCTGGAATACTTTACTCATCTCTTTTAACACTTAAAACATTCTCCATTTTCTCTGTGAATACTTTACTCATCTCTTTTAACACTTAAAACATTCTCCATTTTCTCTGTGAATACTTTACTCATCTCTTTTAACACTTAACACATTCTCCATTTTCTCTGTGAATTCATCTGCACAGGAGGATTTCTTGTCCAGTTTATACCTCTTATTGTCAGATCATTTTATAAGAATAAGATGAATTGCTGAGTCATCTCTGTTCTTATCATCATCATCATCACTTTTTCTGCTGTCTCTCTGCTAGGTGTTCATCATTATCACCAATCATATTTCCACATCCATTATAGAGCTGTCATGACTGTAAGCAATCAAATAAACTGTGTTTATAAAATATGTTCTGACAATTTACTGCAGCCATTGTGGCAAGTCATACTGAGTTTACACAAAAACGCATCACTAATGTTCATCACAAGAACACAGTAAATTAGAACAACAGGTACAGCTTTATCCAGCATTAAAATAAAACAAACATAAAGTGAAACCAAACAAAAGCCCCAGTCTCCCAAGTTCCTCTGCACTCACGCAAGCCAGTGATGAAGGCCGACATGGGATTAGTGAGGTGGCCCGAAATGATGCGCGTCTTGGTGATGTTGTCGTCTGAGATCCAGTGCAGCTCGTAGGCTGTCAGGCGCCCACTCAGCCGCTTGGGAGGCTCCCAGTGGACGTAAAACGAGGTGGCTTCCCGACCCGTGATGTGAGTGATGCGGGGACTGGACGGAACTGAAACACAGAGCTCAACGAAGTTAGTCCCTTCCATCATGACTGAAACTCACATTGACCACATCTTTAACGATTAAAACTCATGGTCACCCCTTCTCCACAGATGGAACTGAAACACAGAGCTCAAATAAGTTAGTCCCTTCCACCATGACTGAAACTCACATTGACCATGTCTCTAACGATTAAAACTCATGCTCACCCCTTCTCCACAGATGGAACTGAAACACAGAGCTCAACTAAGTTAGTCCCTTCCACCATGACTGAAACTCACATTGACCATGTCTCTAACGATTAAAACTCATGCTCACCCCTTCTATACTGATTAAAAAGTCATGCTAGCCCTTCACTTCTGACTAAAACTTATGTTAACCATTTTTCAAATATTAACCTCATGCTATCCCCTGCTCTAAACGCATGCAACCCCCTTCTCAAATGATAAAAGCTCACATTAACCCTTTCTCCAATGATAAAAACTCATGTTAAGCCTTTCTCCAATGATTAAAACTCATGCTCAACTCACATTAATGCGTCCTTTCAAACTAATACTAGCTCCTTCTCCAATAATTACAACTGATATCAACCCCCCTTCTCCTATGATTAAAACTCATGCTAGCCCCTTCTGCAATGATGAACTGACATCAGTCCCTTTTTCGTTAACTCATTGCCGTCTCGTCGATCACCTGGCGGGCAACGGGTTGAGTGCTTAGCACTGACGCGTCGCCCGCCAGGTGATCGACGGTTTACTCGAATTTTCACATGCAGCTGTGCGGTCTAAGGGAAACAATCGTGGTATCTACAGAAAGCTGAGGGTTTCCTCTATTGGGTGTTACTCTCCCTTTGTGTAAATCTCGCGTTTAATTCTACTTTTTCGCTCATATTATGGGATAGCTAGAGATACCTCTAGCTGTCCGTCTTCGTCATGGTGTCGGCACTGAAGCATCAGCGAGTCGTAGAGAACAGAAACATCTTATTTCAAGAAGTTATTGATTGAAAGAATAATGGAAGAAAGATCAGATGAAGAGCTGGAACTGTTTTCCAAACTTGCTGAATCAGACAGAGAGGATATGAGTGACGATGGTGAGTTGTACATACCGAATGACAATGAAGTTTTTGCATTTTTTCTTCAATTATGTGACAGCAGCACTCTGTTGGAAGTCTGGACCATGCACACAGCTGTGTGTGTGAAAGATAGATTGTTTTAATATGTTTACAACACATTGTGTTTACTACAGTTATGATCATATTGATTTTTCATCCATACCTACGTGGAGAAAAAGTTTTTGCTGATAGCTGTTTTCCTACATTTTTCAAACCAGTGGCGAGTGAAATGTGTACTGAGCACAGGATTGTAGTATTTTTTTTCTAAAAGAACATGGTTTGAAGTTTTCAAAAACATATAATTATTGTTGTATTCGGTTTGGTTCTGTTTGTATATTTTTTGTAAAAATATCCAAAATAGTGCGTCTCAGCGTGTTGCGGTTGTGGCAGAAATCTGTGTCTGCAATGAGTTAATCAAAAGCCTAAGCTAACCCTCTTTCCTTATGATTAAAACTGACATTAACTTCTCTAGTGATTTAATCTCATGTTAACCCTACCCCAATGAATAAAATTCTACCAACCCCTTCTCCAATAATTAAAACTCAGGCTAACCAGCTCTTAAATGACTGAAAATCAGATTAACCTTTCTCCCCTGACTGACACTTCAGTCAAACCCTTCCCCAGTAATCAAAACTTGAGTTTACCCCTTCTCCAATGATAAAATCTTGAGTTAATTACCTTCTCCAACAATAAAAAAAAAAAGAGCTCAAAATTAAAATGAACTTTCAATAATTGTTGCCTGTTGCTCATCCTCACAGGGACCCCTCATTCTGCAGTAAAATCTCTGGCCTCAAGAAACGTTTAGAATTTAAATCAGAAGAACCTCCCCCAAGCTGGAGTATGGCTGCCTTAATGGCGGGATAGAAAACAGTCATACACACACAACTCCACTCCCTTTGTTGGGTAGGTGGGATTAATCCTTGACCATCTATACAGGGAGTGACCACAGGAGTATCAGCCTGCGTACGCGGAAAAATGGGGGGAAAAAATCAGAAGAAAAGAACTATTCAATTGGATGGTTGGTCTATAAGGATGGGAGTATGACTGCCAGGGTCTATGGGAAGTTTTACTCTATGTATATTATGCATTATTACTGCAAGTGAAGAAAGGTGTCAGTTTCAGATTGAAAAAAAAAAAAAGGCAAAAATCACATAAAATCAAGCACAACCACCCATCGATAACCAGCATCGTCCCCCCCCCCCCCCCCCACCATCCCTTCCATTCCCCTTAACCTTAACCCCAATCATCCCTCCTTAAACACACACACACACACACACACACATACTCTTGTTTCCAACTGATATTAACACACACATGCACATTTTCGCATGATGATTGTACACACACACAGACACACACATATTCAAAGTGCAATCATCACAAGAAAATGTGTGTGAACAAAAGCTCCTAAAACTTCAAAGAACAGAAAAATTTTAACTCACACATGACTGCGCAAGTGTGCACCACCCACATCCCTGGCGCACGTGCGCGCGCACACACACACACACACACACACACACACACACACTGATACCAGTCCACTTGCTCAACCGACAATCCACCCAGCTACCCATCACCACCCTATGGAAAAAAAGCCTAGTTTCCAGAAATCAATCACCTCCTTCCAGTGTCTGAACAGCCAACTCTGCAACAGGCCCATCTCCTTTGTCATTGTACGCCAGAATGGACACCGTGTACCACGTGAACGGTTCCAGGCCTTGCAGTAGTAAGCTCTGCAATATGACAAAACATTCATACAACACATACCGCTCAAAAGATTTCATTCCCACAGCGATACGCTCTGCAACATGACAAAACATTCATACAACACACACCGCTCAAAAGATTTCCATTCCCGCAGCGATACGCTCTGCAAGATGACAAAACATTCATACAACACATACCGCTCAAAAGATTTCCATTCCCGCAGCGATACGCTCTGCAATATGACAAAACATTCATACAACACACCGCTCAAAAGATTTCCATTCCCGCAGCGATACGCTCTGCAATATGACAAAACATTCATACAACACACACCGCTCAAAAGATTTCCATTCCCGCAGCGATACGCTCTGCAATATGACAAAACATTCATACAACACACACCACTCAAAAGATTTCCATTCCCGCAGCGATACGCTCTGCAATTGACAAAACATTCATACAACACATACCACTCAAAAGATTTCCATTCCCGCAGCGATACGCTCTGCAATATGACAAAACATTCATTAACACACACTGCTCAAAAACTTTCCATTCCCACGGCAATATGCTTTGCAATGTGACAAAACACTCATAAACACATATTACTCAAAAGATTTCAATTCCCACAGCAATACGCTTTGCAATGTGACAAAACACTCATAAACACATTCCAACTCTCACAGCCATAAGCTCTGTAATATGACAAATCACCCTTGATCACATACTGCAGAAAGATTCTAGGTCTTGAAGCAATCAGCTGAGCAACAGGACAAAACACCCACAATATACATACAGCAGAAAGACTCCTGTTCATGCGGCAGTAAGCTCTGCCCAGGTACAGTCATTCACACATGATGCAGAAAGATTCCACTTCTCATGACAACAAGCTCTGAAATGTGACAAATCATACCTGATGTTACAGTACACTGATGTTTATAAGCTGACCTTCTGCGGCCCTTCTGTTTTATACCTTTACACATTTATGATAAATGCACTATCTTCCGCAACCACAAATTCTCATGTTGCTGGACATGCTGTCAAATAAGATGAGGTCCTTTATAATGAGAATTAACAAACAAACAAATAATAAGAATTAACAAACAAACAAAAGATGGCAAGTCATTCCATTAACAATGATTTGACATCCTACCTTACTAAACATATAAAGTACACTCACACATACACTCACACATGGACACAATACTGTATTACAAATGCAAATTCACGACGACATACGCACAGACATGCACACACACATACCCTAACCCTTACAGAAGTACTGACCGTTTGATCAGGGTCTTCAACGTGGAGGGTCTGTGCCTTCAGGTTCTTCTGGCTATAGGTCACCTTGTATCCTTTGATCTCCTGCGGAGGGTCCAGTCGAGGAGGCTGCCAGGTGATCTTGATGTCAGTCTTGGATGGGCTGATGGCTTGAAACATGTCCGGCGCCTCAGATGGAGCTGCAACAGGTGTAAGACAAAAGGCAATAGACAAGGAAGATTTGGACAGAATCAGCCCCAAGACACTTTAGAAGCAGCAATATTTTGAAAGCAAAAGGGCAGGTGCCTTGTAAAGGATTGTTCACACGAGAAGATCAGTCGAATCAGTCTGGCCAACATTACAGGTCCATAAAGCCTTTCTCTGGGTACTAGACACGCCACAAAAAAAGTCATAATGCGCAGTAGAAGACTCTGTGACCTGAAATGTCACAATCGATTCGACTGATCTTCATTCTTCTGCTACCCAGCTCCAGGTTACCAATCCTTTTATTTACACTCGAACACCTGCAGAAAGCACCTGCTGCTGTGTAGTGCTGAAGTATTCACTCCTAGATTACACACTACTCTACAAGGTACAACCGCTTTTCTTTTCAACATCAGTCAACATCTACTCGTGTGTTTCTTGTGCAATATTCCTATTTGTTTAAAATCTTTTCCAAGCAAAGAAAACTAAACAACTGATAACTGATCATGATTCCTCAACATGTGTGTATGTATGCATGTTTGTATAAGCAAATGTGTGTGCTTGATGCATATATATATATATATATATATATATATATATATATATATGTGTGTGTGTGTGTGTGTGTGTGTGTGTGTGTGAGAGAGAGAGAGAGAGTGTGTGTGTGTGTGTGTGTGTGTGCACGTGCGCACCCACACGCATGCATGCTTGCCTATACATGCACGCCTGAGTATCTATGTGTGCGGACTTTGTTTATCAAAGTCTCTGCATGTTTTTTCTTTTAAGGATAATTCAAGGGAAGACTTTGAAATGTCAAATGACAAAACAGATGAGACAGTCGTAACACTTGCAAAGACCGTAACCAAAAAATTCCAAAATCAAATCTCCCAAAGCAAACTCCTAATGCCAAACACCCATCAAAGGTGATATGGGAGACTGAAACAACCAACCTGTATGAGAGGGGGGGGGGGGGAGGACAGGGACTTGCCTGGCACCAACAGAATGGAAACGTATTTTGATGGCCAAAGACAGTGGCCATTTCAGGATTTCAGCCTCCAGCTCACCATGGCTGACAGCATTCCTCACGCTCCATCACGCACCCCATCCTGCATCTACCAAATTCCTCAACATTTCCCTTGAAAATGTTTCCACCCCATGCTCACCATTTATGGTTCTCAGGTCGCTGTAGACATGTTTGTTCAGATTTCGATCAGATTTTATCGATCTTCCTTCTGCCCATGTGATGCTTCTCAAAAAAAATAACCCCCCTTCTTTTTTGTTTTTCTTAAAGTCCTTTAAAGTGGAACACTTTTATGAGGAATTCAGGATCATGAAAAGAGGTTTCAAAACTTGAAGTTCATGGAGGTTCACAAGTGCATGAACCCTGTTCAAGCTTCTGGTACTTGCAGGTTAAAAGCACCGATAGTTTTGCCACGGACTGTCCATATAACACGCTTATTCATCTATTGTCTCATCCCCTCTCACATCCCCACCCCTCCTGTCCCCCACCACCACCCTCCTTCTCCTCCTCATACCCACAACATTTCCTCTCCCTGAACTGTTTACCTGAAATTGCTATTGGAGTACTTTTCAACAAAAATATGTGCATATTTTACAAAGAAATTTCTGTAAAAAGTTTTTTTTTTTTCTTTTTCATCTGCCATCATGCACTAAGAGGATAGTAGGAAATATACCTTGAAGCAAATACAATAAAAGCAGGTTCTTCAAATACAAATTACTTTCAAACCAGATTCATCTACATATCATCACCTATGTATCTGCTTGTTGTTCAACAGACACAGCCAGATGCCATTCTGAGCCCAAGAGTTAGCAAAAGTTGTCACTGTTTGGCCAAAAAACACCAAGACCTCACCATGGTAAACTGCACAAGTACAATTACCGCTCAAGAACCTCGTCTCAACAATTCTGTTTTCTTCTTTTTTTTACAAACTGAAATGAAGGACAACATGGGAAAGCACAAATGACATGCACAACAATTTGCATTTCCTTATAAATCTATTAAAACCACAAGCTGTTTCTTTTTCTCAATGAATTGAAATTAAAATATATTACAGAATGCTGTTAAAATACAGAGAAACTGAAACCCACATTTGTCAGTAACAAAACTTGTATCCCTTAATCAAAGTGCACACAAATTAACAGCAGTTCTGAATTTGTGAGAAAGATATTAACACATGCCCATAAACAGATCTGCTCAAATGTGTAAAAGCATGTTAAAATGTAAGGTTAACAAAATGCATGCAAGGCAACTCCCTTGCATGAACATTCTGCAGCGCATTCTTCTTCCTTTTTTTTTTTCTTTTTTGAATTCCACAACAGGCATGACAAAGAAGACGGCATCTCCAATTTCAACCCTAAAGCCAGAATACACATATGTACTGTTCATGCAACACACACACACACACAAACACACACACACGTGTGCGCACACGCACACACACTATTTTCATATCAATGCTACACTAACACATTTCCATGAACTAGCAAGGTTCTTTTCTATTCACACCAACATACACTAATTCACCTTATCCCACAAAACATTTACACACTAACAGAAAAAAATGGGGAGAAATTTACGTTGGAAATCAAATTTCACACAAACAGAGAAAAGAAATTATTCAAGTCTTTTGAGTTCTGACGCCACACACACACACACACACACACACACACCAAAAACAGCAATAAAAACCAAAAGAAAACATACACAATCCAAAAATGAGACGTAAGCAAAAAAAAAAAAAACTTGGTTGGTGGTTAGTGGCTTTGAAAAATGTGGCAGGCAGGTTGGACTTAAGAGAAAAACGTTGGCTTACTATAAACCAAACACATCCTGTACGCTATTTTCACATTTCATTGCCTTGTTGATCTTAACGAGTGCCTTCCCATGGAAGAATCTGGAGTACATGAGTACTTCCGTTGTTGCCTCTGTTGGTTCTTGCCACAACTTCTCTGTGTACTATATGTTTGTGTACATATCTTGGTTTGTTTGTTTTTGCATTTCTCAGGACTGGTCAGGAGATCAGAAAGAACTCGGATGGGGTGGTGTCGCTAATACCTGCTTACCCTTCAAACTGCTGTTGGTATGCTTTTTCAATTAAAATGAGCGTATTTTCTACACATTGTGTGTACGCATTTTCCAGATTTCAGTAAAAGACGCAATGTCCTGCATAAGACTTGTCGCTCTTTAATCACAGCATACCAACACACTGGTTACACACCACAGGCGCAATTACTGTTCAAGGACTCTCCAGATCATTCTGCTGACATTTTCTTTTTTTTCCAGTTTATGTGTTCATTGTATTTTCACCAAACATGTGTCCAAAATCTGACAAAATCATAAGGGTAAACAGATCAGCTAACACCATGTGAGCATACCAGAATAATGTCATGAATAATGTGATGCAACAAAAATGGGGAGTTTTTATTATACTCCCTGTTTGACTAGTATACTTACCATGTCAGGCCATAGCATTCAACGGCAGTTAGTCAGCTCTGCCAGGCCGAATTTTTCGTGGCTAATGCAGTAATAAGACAGTCACGTGACGCCCACCCTACTTCCGCCATAGGCAGAAAGCCGATGTCCGTTTCCCGTTCCTCATTCAGCGAGGCCTGCACGCAAGGTAACCCCGAGAACCTTGGCGCTAGAAGGGAAGGTAGGGTGGGCATTAGAGTCTGACATGGTAAGTGTACTAGCCAAACAGGGAGTATAATAAAAACTCCCCATTTTGGTGTCATATACTTTACCATGTCAGACCATAGCAGAATTTAAAGGAATTGGAGGAGGGCCGAGTGCCCTAATGGTTCTTGGGGTTAGAGGGCGGAACCGATATAACTGCATTAACCGCCACAAAAGAGATCCCTTTAGAACCATCAGCCGTGGTCATGTGGATGTCCCTTAAGCAAAAGTTTATGAAGGGGTTTTCCGAACGCCAGAAGGCTGACTCCAATAGATGGCGCACGGGGACAGAGTGCTGGAACGCTGCGGAAGTGGCCGGCGCTCTGACCTCATGAGACCGGGGGATGGGACGGGGAGATCCTTGTATGCCTGGGCGTAGGCAGATCTGACTGTCCTGGAAAGCCACTTAGAGATAGTGCCAGCCGAGATGTCTTTAGCATTGTTGGGGTTAATGGAGATGAGGAGACATCTCTGGGAGGAGCGCCTGGGGCGCGAGCGTTCCCAGTAGTATCTGAGGCACCTAGACGGGCACAGGTCCATGTCCCCCCCTTTTTCCTGTCTTCCCAGGATATCCGCCAGTGAGCGGATGAT
Source organism: Conus canariensis (assembly GCA_033310375.1). Classification (NCBI taxonomy): domain Eukaryota; kingdom Metazoa; phylum Mollusca; class Gastropoda; order Neogastropoda; family Conidae; genus Conus; species Conus canariensis. Next base: position 67,918,559 of record CM065721.1, read on the forward strand.
GAGGGAGGGAGAGGAAGAGCCCGGTTCCTGATTTTTAGCTAAGAATTCAGGGAGAAACTTTAAGGAGACAGAACCGTCCCTGTGGAAGGCAATGTCTCTGGGGTCCCCGCTGAGGGCATGAATTTCGCTTCGCCTTCTGGCCGAAGCCAAGGCGAGGAGAAATGTGATTTTCAGGGAAAGGAGGTCACAGGGAATGGTGGCGATAGGCTCAAAAGGGGGTTTTCTGAGAGCGTCGAGGACAATAAAGAGGTCCCAAAGGGGTACGCGCCTAGGGGACTGGGACTCACGTAGAGCCACCCCCCTGGAAATCTCTCTGAGAAGGAAGTCATTCTTAAAGGAGGTTCCGCCGAGTTGGCGGACAGTGGTGCAGATAGCTGACCTGTAGCCCCGGATGGAGCTAGCAGATAGCTTACGCACCGAGGATAGGTGAGATAAGAAGCTGCCTATCTGGATATTGGATGGGCGATCATGGGGAACAGAGTTGTCAGAGCACCAGGAGACCCATCTCTCCCAGCAGTAATCGTAGAGGGACTCAGTGCTGGCTCTGCGCGAGGCCGTGGCTAAGTCCCGCAGGTTTTGCGAGGCCCCTACCCCCGCGAGTATGTCTAGAATGGACTGGGCTCTGTCCGTCTGGGAGGCAGGGGCAGATGCTTGCACCTGGGCTGGCACAGAAGCCAGGCATGAAGGCGGAGCATCTGGGGGTTGGAGTGAGGGTGGCCGGAGTGGGGCTGCCTGAGCATGTCCTACCGCGGCTTTAGTTGGAGGGGGGGAACATGGGAGAGGGCTTTGAGGTCCGGAAACCAGGACTGGGTCGGCCACCATGGGGTTATCAGGATGAGCCTGGGTCTCTCTAGTCTCGCCTTCCTGATCACCTTGTGGTGGATCGGGAAGGGGGGAAAGGCGTATGCTATGAGACCCAACCAGGGCAGGGAGAGGGTATCGATTGCATATGCTTGGGGATCGGGGACGGGAGAGACATACACTGGCAGACGATGGTTGAATCGGGTGGCAAATAGGTCAACCATCGGCCTGAACCAATGCTCCCACACTGACGCTAGGGTTAGCCTGCTAGGGTCCATTCCATGTGTAGGAGGGACCTGGACCGGCTGAGGGAGTCTGCCAGGATATTGCATGTCCCCACTATGCATCTCGCATGGACGGTCACTCCATGCGCGAGACACCAGTGAAGGAGGGCCTCTGTCCGTAGGGAGAGGCTGATGGAGCGAGCCCCCCCCCCCCCCCCCCCCCCCTTGTTGACATAGCAAGCCACCGAAGTGTTGTCCGTGAGGAGGAGGACACATCGGTGCAAGACTTGGGATCAGAAGCGGAGGAGGGCCAGCCTGACCGCTTCCAATTCCAAGACGTTGACGTGGAGACGTGCAGTCTGTGCGTCCCACACTCCTGAGGCATGGCTGTTCTCCAAGTGGGCGCCCCAGCCCGAGTTGGAGGCGTCTGTGAAGAGTTGGAGGGGCTGGGTTGGGAGGAAGATGGGAACCCCGGGGGTAAGGGTGGAGGGGTTGAGCCACTCCTCCGTAGCCCACTGGAACCAAAGTCCGAGGGGAATGGTCTGGTCCCATTGGTCGGAGATCTGAGACCAACGACGACAGAACTCCCTTTGGAGTTGGCGCTTGGGGACCAGGCCTAGGGGAATGAGGGATGAGAGGGACTCCATCATCCCCAGGAGGGAGGTCAGGGTCCTGGCCGAGGTGCGTGTGGATCGGCGGAGATGGGAGATGAGGTCCACTATGCGGGTGGACCTCTCTGGGGTCGGGGAGACTAGCATGGAGATTGTGTCGAAACTCATACCCAGAAAGGAGAACCGCTGACTGGGGTTGAGTTCGCATTTGTTGGGGTTGGTGACAAACCCTAGTGTGGAACAAAGGCTGAGGAGGCGGCTGGTGTGGGATTGGCATTGGGCGCGGGAGGGGGCCAGGATGAGCCAGTCGTCCAGGTACACCAGGAGGCGGATGTCCTCCTGTCTGGCCAGGGAGGCCATCTCCTTGACTATCTTCGTGAAGAGGAAGGGTGCCAGGGAGAGGCCGAATGGGAGCGCCTTGAACTGGAACACCCGACCCTGCCAGACGAACCGTAGGTAGCGTCTGTGGGATGGGTGTATAAGGATTTGGAACTAAGCGTCCTTCAGATCTATGGAGGTCGCCCAATCCAGGTGGTGGATGGAGTCTCTGATCTGAGTTGGAGTGTCCATCTTGAACTTGGTGGGTCTGAGGAACTTGAAGTTGTTGAGGGGGAAGAGGTCGAGGATGGGTCTCCATCCTCCCGAAGGTTTGGGGATCACGAAGAGGTGAGAGTAAAATCCCAGGTTGGGATGGGAAATCTCCGTGATGGCCCCTTTCTGGAGGAGTTCCTCGACTTCCAGGCGAAGCGCCTCTGCTTGGCCCGGGTAGGGTTGGTTGGGGGAGGGAGGGGGAGAACGCATCAGAGGGGGGCATTTGGAGGCCCAAGGCAGGTGGAACCCTTCTTGTAACACCTCCACTATCCAAGGGTTAAGGCCCATATGTCTCCACTGGTGGGCATGCCAGGATAGGCTGCCCACCAGAGATGCCGAGAGGCAGGGGTGGGGAGGGGGCGAGTGGGCGGGAGGTGGGGTTAGTGGTAAGGGTTGTCCCTGCTCCCGTTCGCCAGGAGGTGAGTCCCCCAGTCACCTCCAGGACCGTGCCTGTTGGCCGAACCGAAAATTCTGTGTGGGGCGTTTCGGCTTCGGCCTAGGGGGGTTATCAGGGCGCTTGGCGGGCCAAGCGGTGCGAGGTGGTGCCTGCTTGGGGTAGGGCAGGGGTCTGGCACGGGCAGTGGGGGAACGCCAAGGGGTTCTAGCAGGACGCGGCTGAGGAGGGGAGGCCTGGCCGCGAATGAAGCTGCCTGCTTGCGTTCTTCGACTGCGTGGGATATGACCGCAGTCGAATAGTCACCGAAGAGCGACTGGTCCTGCCCCGGGATGCACCGCAAGGCCGCCTTGAGCGCCAGGGAGATGTTGGACCGTGACAGCATGGCATCTCTCCCTGCCAACAGGAAATTGAAGTGGGTCCTGGCTGTGCTGTCCGCCACAGCCGACAGGTGATCCGAAATCTTGTTAATCAAGATTCGCATCAGGGGGTCGCCGAAAGGGTGAGGCTCCGTCTCCTGGTGCGTCTCCGAGTTACCTTCCGGGGACACAGGGACGGCGCCGTCCTCCTCCGGCCAGAGTTCCTCCACCTGCTGCAGGAGCATGTCAACAAAGACATGTCCCGCCGTGGTGTGCAACAACCCCATCCTGACCATGTGATCCCACTCCGTCAGGTGCTTCATGGAGATCGTGGCGGAGTGAGGGGGGGCCTGGTTGGGGACAAGCCGGCAGTCGTCCGAGGAGATGGCCATCTCCCTGGTCGCTGGGTTATCTGAGAACAGGGAGGTGATTGAGGGCTTCTGGGGGTCCTTGAGGAAGGAGCCAACCGGGGCTGCATTCGGGGCTGTGAGGGCCTCCTTCCCTGGCGGAGGGACGGCTTGTGCACCCCTGGCACGAGTTGCCGGACCTTCCCAGAAAGAGGTAATAGTGTGTGGGGCGAGTATTTGGGGACGAGATAGCGAACGTTGGGCTGGGCGCGGCCCGGCGTACTTCGCGAGGGAAAGGACGTTGCCCGAGGGGGGGGCCTCCCTCATAACAAGGTCCGGGTGCCACCGTTCCAGGGTGGCCAGGTCGCCCAATGAGGAGACCGGTACTTCTTCCTCCTCCTCAGACTCTGGGTGATCAGGTTCCTGCCGAGGTTGCGACGAACTTCAGCAGGAGGCAACAGCAGGGGTGCGTGAGGGTCCCGCCCTGGCTGGGAAGTGGGGGAAGGCGAGGGCGGGTCCCTCGTGGCTCCATGATCGGCGGCCGGACTAAGGGGGGGAGGTCCGTCCTGCCGATCGGACAGCGCCCGAGAGGAGGGGGGACCAAGGTCCAGCCAGCTGTGGGCGGCTGGATACCACATCCAACCGAAGAGCAGGTCCTGGTGTATGTCTGATCTGAGCCACTGTTTCCTCTCGGGGGCATAGAGCCACCGGTCCCCCGAGGAGGCATGCGGGCTGTGGTGGCCCTGGGTCCTAGGGCAGAATTTCCTCGGGGGCTGGGGTAACCTGCGACACCGGGGGGGGGGGGGGGGGGTAGAGAGAGAGTGTGGTCTGACGTACACCCCCCCACCCCCACCCCCCCCGGAGAGTGCACTGCCTCATACACCTCCCTGGTGGGATCCATGGGGGCCCCGTGTGTGACAGGGGGAGCGGTGGATGGCATGGCAACCGAGCCCCCTACCCGCCTGAGCGTGGATTGGAGTGGCTGCGGTGCCGTGGCCACCCCCTGCTTGGGATCTTGCAGGATACCCGTGGTCCCGCGGGTAGATCCTCCCCCCGGAGGAACGGGACCGCGGACGTTGCCCAAGTGGGGGGCGGGATAGGTCTGCCCACGAACGTCCTGTACCCCTAGGGGAGAGTACGACGGTCAATCGGGGATGGTTGACCGCTGGGGGTCTGGGCAACACAGGTCCGGGCATGGCAGTGCCTGCAGCCGAGACCCAGAGTTATGTACAGTTTGTGGGTCCCAGGGACTGACCACAACTCCGCCGCTGGAGTATGGACGCTCCTCGTGCGATAGTGGACGCTCCTGGTGCACGGCTGGGGAGAGCGTCCTGAGCATGTGTGACCCTAGTGGGGGGGAGACTCGAGTCAGACAGCTCATGTAGGCGAGTGACGGGCGGTGATTCCGGGCACATCCTGTCACCCGTGCTGGTGCGTGCCTCGGCAAAGGTCCCCGGGAGCTGGAGGTCACATGACACAGCATGATAGTGAGAAGTGTCACCGTGCGTCGGAAGGGAAGGAGACAAGCTGTCAGAAAGGGGGGGGGGGGGGGGGGGGGGAGAGTTCGAATATGAACTCTTAGCTCGGCTCGTGGGAAGAACGGATTGCCCCAAGGAATCGACCGGCGGGTCCTCCGGGGCAGTGAGCGACTTCAGAAAGGCGAAGTGGCTCGACCCGTCGTTGTCCTTCGCCATGTTGGGCTCTGGCGGCAGGGCAATCATGGAGCACACGACCACAAAGTGGAGACAAGTCGGTCGATCAAAAACTAATCAAATAAATTCGATCGACCTAGTGCTACAGCACTGTAAATAAGCACCTATAATAGTAGACCGAGAGATCATAAGATACTCGACCACAGTACAAGGGATCGAGAACTGGACTAGAAAACTCGATCAACAGTACTAGAAGCTAATTATGTGTAATGCGAAATTGCGAGGAACTCGATCAATTTGCACTAGTACATAGACAATAAGTCTACGGTGCTACTAACGGAGAGAAAACTCCATACACTAAACCAGGTACGACGCACGTGGATGTGCACGCGGTGAGGCAAAATGGCCGAAGACGACTGGCGAGGAGGGAAAATGGCGGTCCGAGGGACCGGTGAATGTTAGATCGGCAAAGAAAATTACCAAGGGAGCGCGAGAGTGAAAAACTAACGCGCAAAGCACCGAGAGCTGGTACAGAACAACAATAAATTATGAGGATGTGAACCCAGTGAGAGGAAACGATGTTGCCCCGGCCGATTTTGGAATAGCGATGAAAAGACAAAGACGCGATATTGACACGACAATCGTACAAAATCGCGAGAGCAATACAAGCGTGAAATTAAATAAAAGCACGCCAACCAAAGCCTCACATGGCAAGTGTACTCAGGGTTTAGCACAAGCCACAAACTGAATAAGTAAAGAAGCAAACACACAGCAATCTTTACACAAGGCAGAAGAAAGGCAAGACAATCTTGCTTAGGCTGCAGGCCGAAGATGAATGAGGAACAGGAAGCGGACATCGGCTTTCTGCCTATGGCGGAAGTAGGGTGGGCGTCCCGTGACTGTCTTATTACTGCATTAGCCACAAAAAATTCGGCCTGGCAGAGCTGACTAACTGCCGTTGAATGCTATGGTCTGACATGGTAAAGTATATGACGCCAAAACTAAGGTTGTGAGAATCTCTATTTCAGAACCAATCCCCTCAACCCCAAACTGAAATCTAAAATTCACGATCTGAACGCACCTGGAACTGTGATATAGAGTAACATCTGAATTGTCAAATCTTGCTATTTCAGTGCACCCCATCCTTTAATTTTGGAACTGTTCCTATACTCCCGCTTCCTTAAATACTTATCAACCTCCCGTAACTTTTGTATCTTTAACTTAAAGCTCAACAACAGCGTAGGTAATATTTGAGTTGAATCCACCAGAAAAAAAAACAACAAAAAACAGAACAACACTGCATCAAATCCTTAAAAAAAAAAAAAATCTGCCAGACTGGCAAAAAAACAAAAAACTGAATACTTCAGATTATCCACAACACTCTAGCACTGATGAATGTGAAGAGTCCACATGGCTAACAATTCAGTAGGCAGCAAGTGTCTATGACACTCCTTATATTACACTGTCCACCTGTCAGCATACAGCAGCCTAACCATTCCACTCCTTAAATCATACTGTCCAGTCGTCGTAACAGAACAGTCTAGAAAGAATCTCAAGGAGTGGAAACTGGGACTCAATGGGTAAATTGGTGGTGTTGTTTTTTTTCCTCATAGAATTAAGATGCCCAATCTGTATAGTTACTTACATTTTAATAGGTAAAATGGTGTGTGTGTGTGTGTGTGTGGGGGGGGGGGGGGGGTTGTCCCTTTGTGAATAAAGACACGTACTCCCCAATCTGTACAGTTATTTATATTTTGATAGGTAGAATGGTGTGGGATTTTTTCCCTCTAAGAACTGCAACCCAATCTGCATGGTACTTGTATCTTAATAGGTAAAATGGTGTGTGTGTGGAGAGGGGTGTCCTTTTATGAATTAGGACACTGTAATCTATAGTCATTTATATTTTAATTGATAAAGTGGTGTGGGCAGTTTCCCCCTTTATGAAGTAAGACATACCAATCTGTACTGATACTTATACTCCACTAAACCACAATATGAAAGTGCGCATGTCCAAGACAAGAGATCCATACATAAACAAACAAGACTGAAAGTGAATATCAGCATGTTTTTTTTGATAACCTATCTATTCACAAAGACACACAGTCTAATATGCAGGCTGGCATATGCATGTGTATGCATGTTCACTCTTGGCATCTGCAAATATTTCACAGCTATGTGGGTTATGTGCAACAAAAAGGGGCTTAGTGACAAGCATGGGTGATGGAAAAGATGGCACAGATGAGACTGGAAAAAAAAAAGTAATCCCTATCCCCAGGAAACACAAACAACAGTTCCTATGTACTGAAGCTGACAAAACCTTGCAGGAAGATCACACACAAGCAGTAACATTTCAAAGCAAAACAAAACTGCATGCAAATGCATGCACAGACACCAACTTGGATAACAATCAACCACTGATAACAAATCTGCATCAATACAAAGTGACAGAAAAAATGCAGCAGTACACACACACACACACACACACACACACACACACACACACACACACAAAGGAAAGAAAACAAAATGTTAACAGAAGATATGACGTTTACAACGTGTTAAGACGACATTACTTACGACCGGCAGTTGTTAGATTCCCTTTAATGCCACAGAATTAATTGGTCAAATGTCAGAATTACGGAGACTGAATTTGTACACCCACACACACACAAAAAGAGCAACTGATAATCATTACAAAATAAAACAAAAAACACAAGTTATTTCATATCCATTATGCTTCTGTGGTGAAACCCAACAACTCTTACACTCTGAGTAATTCATGATATCTGCTTGCTTTTCTGCAGTCAAACTTTTCATCGACTGGATACGCTATCTGTGGATATCTGTGATCAGGAGAGTGGGTTTTTTTCTCAATTGCAGTACAAGTACACCAGCTTGCACACTCAGTTAACTTTTTTCAGTTTTTGTGAGCAGTAACAGAATGCTAGGGTTACAAATCACATCTGGGTAATGAAGAGATATATGCTCAAGAAAGGAGTGTTAACTTTCTTTCACTTCACCCAGTTTTGAACAAAATCAGTTTTCAGCTCTTCGCTGTCACTCACTTCCATCCAGACACCATACAATCAAACCACGAACAGTGATGAGTACAATCAATTTTGGTGAAGGGGCAAATTTTTCATTAATTAGAACATGGGTGAAGAATGATAAGACGTTCATACACAGAACTCCTTCAGTTCACAAAAAACAAAGCAAATCAAAACAAAACTAAACTAAACTAAACCAAAGTAAAACAAACTGAGGCAATGAAGATGCCAACATTTTATAGTTACACTGATGCAAATTGCCCAATAAAAATAAAAGCGTGAAATAGATGCCCACTGGAGTTAAACAAAAACAAACAAAAACAAACAAACAAAAAACTGCAGAAAATATGTCAGTACAAATCACCAACGCCCAACACAAAGAGCCATGTCCTATTCCAACCATATTTCCCCCTGCAATCTTGATGGTTTACATACTGCTTTAGTGCTTACGCATTTAATGTTTCATTTTATCCAGTCAAGACTGTTATCATATTAGAGAGAGAGTGGAGAGGGGAGAGGTGGGGGTCAACGGAAGGGTGTCAGAGGGTGGAGGTGGGACAGTAATGCAAAAAGTGTGTGTGTGTGTGTGTGTGTGTGTGTGTGTGTGTGTGTGTGTGTGTGTGAGTGTGTGAATGTGTGTGTGTGAAAGTGTGTGTGTGTGTGTGTGTGTGTGTGTGTGTGTGTGTGTGTGTGTGTGTATGTGTGAGAGCGAGTGTGCACGTACACACACGAAAGAGAGAGAGAGAGTGTGAGAGACAGAGAGAGAGATGGTCAAATTCAGTCACATCCCAGATAGCAACCTTGGAGGGCAAAGGGAAGAGGAAAGGTTAAGAAGCTCACTGGAGGGATATGAGCAGGGATAAGTAACTTGGGAGGGGAGGAACAAGGTGGGGGGAGGGGAAAGGGGTGGGTGGATGGCCATTCTTTTTTCACCCATGCAGCATCAACAATTGTCATGAACGATGAGTACATGCACTCGCAATACACTCCAACACAATCGAATCAATCCCCAAAATAAAGAGTTAACATTCCATCTGAACAGTCACAGTCAGGCTCATCCCTAAATCAATGCAGTCACCCTCCCAAAAGACCCTCACCTTCTCTTTTAGTGCAGAAGGCGTCACTTTGGGGGCCAGGTGGGCCTCTTCCGATGCTGTTCTTGGCCCGGACCTGCGCCTTGTAACAGGTAGCTGGCGACAGGTCCTGCACCGTCATCCTCAGGGTACTGGGCCCCACCACCACTTCCCTCTTCCCCGAGTTGCCCTCACCGCCGCTGCCACTTTCACTGTTTGGTGACATCAAGCAAATCGAGCCCAGTGAAACAGGGTTAGAAATGTTTACTGTGTACAATATCATAAAAGCTTACTAAAAATGTTACAAAAAAAAAAAGAAGAAAAGAAAAAGGGTTAGAGTAAGAGTTAGTCTGACCAAAGAATACAGAGGAACCAAACAAAGACCGCTCTCAAAAAAAAAATTGCTTGATTTAAACATTGGGTCTTAACCCTTTAATTACCAATCTGCGTCTTTACCCTTTAATTACCAATTCCTTTTTTTTTCTTTAACATAACATTCTTGCATCTACCCAATTACTTCTTTTTTGAGGCATGAAATAAACTTTTGATTCAAGTTTTGAAACTCTTGTCACTTGAACAACATGCGCCCCCCCCCCCCCCCCCCCAACCCAAATTTCTTTTTTTTTTATTTTAATCACACAACACTGTGTACAAAAAACTCCTTGCAGGTGCAGTTTGCTCTTTGGTGTCTGTTTGCATTGTTGATGTTTAAAACTGACCACTGTGGTCACCTGACTCTGGAATTTGAATCCATCCATAACTTTGACACTGACTCCCCAGTTTCTGTTGCAAAGTGAGGCGACTGCAAGCGGAAATCTAAACAAATTTGAAAAATTATTTATATGGCTCCACCGAAAAATGTAGACAAACAAATCACAAGACAAAACACGACATGTTTTGACCTCTTAGTCTTCTTCAAGCAAGATACACAACACTCAGGACAACAAAAATGAACAAGCAATTATTTATCTTCATCCAATTCGGCGCAAGATGGGCGTTTCCATTCAACACCCATCTTGCGCTGAACTGGATGAAGATAAAGGACTGCTTGTTTACTTTCCTTGTCCTGAGGGTTGTGTATCTTGCCTGAAGAAGACCTAAAAGGTTGAAATGCATCATGGTTTTTCTTGTGATTCTTTTGTCTACGTTTTTCAAATAAATTTCCCCAGTTCTTGGTCATCTTACACACTTCCGATGAAGTTTCCAATAACTGCAGTACAGTCTATACAGCTTTCTGAGTTGTCTCTCTTAATTCTGCAGCACTTAACATGCTAAATTGTCCACAAGTATGTTTAATGGACAGTCTATCTATCACTGTCATTTGAAGATACACCCAACATGAGTTGCAAGAAAGGGAGGGGGGGGGGGGGGGGAAGAAATAAACAAACAATGGGTAACAACTTCTGCAAAAAAAACCTCTTATCTTCAAATGGCACATCTTATTTCTCAAAACTAGACCACCTCACCTATCTCCGCATACCCTCTACACACACACACACACACACACACACACACACACACACACACACACACACACACACAGAGAAATTTAAGAGAATTAAGCAGAGGGTCACCCTACCAGGAAGATGGAATAATGGAAGAAATTAAAAAAACGAAGGTAAATAGGACAGAGCATTAACTGGGAGATAAATGAGCATGAGAAAGCAGAAGCAATATTGTCTTTAAAGGACGAAGGTCTTATTCAGGACAGCCTTTACTGACAGGTTTCAATTCTTCACTGAAACAAAGAACATCAGTGAACAAGGTATATGTAAGATTTCTATATTCACATCATTACCCAAAGAGCACAAAAAACCCCAATACAATACAAAAAAAAAAGACATCTGCTTTGTCACTGACAAAACACTAAAGGCAAAGGTATGACAAATGTCAAACATGTGTGCAGAAACTGCAAAATGTGGAGTGGAATGCTAAACACTTGCGCAAACAGCAGTGGTAGAAATGATCCCGCTTGACAGCTGAGCAGCATGAATGAGAGTGTTCCTGATTAAGACTGAAGTTTGGTAAATGCAGAAAGAGCACTCAAGTGTTCTGTCAAGTGTCCTGAGTATGTCTTGTCAAGAGTGTCATCTGGTACTAAGTGGCAGTTACAAATTAGATTTTGGACGCGACAGGGTATGTGTGTGTGTGTGTGTGTGTGTGTGTGTGTGTGTGTGTGTGTGTGTGTGTGTGTGTGTGTTTGTGTGTGTGCAATTTCATGCTAGCTGGCATTGCTTTGGCTTGTTTTTGATCCTCTGTAATGAGGCAAAAACTTATATAATAATAGTTGACTTTGCAGCAGCACAAGACACAGTGACAGTATCTATGTAAGCCTCTGCTACTTTTAAAAGCCTCCCCCTCCCCCCCCCCCCAGCTCATTTCCAAATACTTGATGTTTTCATGAAAACCCCTCCCAACCACCATCTGTTTTTCCGGTCTTTGCTATGACAGACTCTTTCTTCAAAGTATTTATTATATTAGAGACATGTTCACATACCTCAAATAGGTTGTAATCAGCTCTGAAAACAAGTGACGCTTCACCAGCAAAATGCATAAGAAATCACTGTAACAGAAACTGATACAGGATTTAACCCCTTTCCCAAAGTTTCATCCTCTGCTTCGAGAGATCAACACAATAACAAACAGCCAACTGTTTAGTAAAACAGAGAAAAAAAAATCAGTCAATTTTTTAAAACTTTCATGGAAACCTATTTTTCTCTTGAAAGCAGCCAAAGAGTTTTCTGGGATTTCTGCTCCAACCCCACTTGGCAACTTCCAACACATGATTAAAAACTTGAACATCTTTCAATATAAAGCGCAGTCTGTCTCTGTTTCTTGCCACAAGTACAAAGAATCAATTTTACTTACGAAGAGACCAACTTCCTTTGTCTGTGATCAATTTTCATACACATTTCTTTGTTCTAATTAAAAGATGAGCAGGGGAACAGTGAGGACAACTGCCTGGCTTCCACAATTGCTTCAGTTAAAGAGTAGAGTAGAAGAGCAATCTCCTGATTGCAACGAACGTCCGAAATGCACTGACAGGGAAAAAACAATCCCCTGCTTTAAATAATTGCTCAAACGTACAGCAGCAGAAAACACCAATCACCTGATTTTATTAAAAGATGGGTCAGAAAGCAGAAAAAACAGAAAAGCAGTCTCCTGATTACCATGACTGTTTTAAAGAGTGCACAAACAGAAAGAACAGTATCTTGATTTCATTTAATGATTGTTTAAAAAGCAGGTTAACACTAAGAGCAATTGCCTAATTCCACAGATGATTCAAAATACAGGGAAGCACAGCAATCACCTGATTTCAGTGAATGTCTAAAAATAAAAAAATACATATAAAAAAGCAGGGTAACACAAAGAGCAATGAGTTAACTTCACCGACTGCTCCAAAAGCAGTTAACACAGAAAAAGCAGTCACCTGATTTCGATGATGTAACTGGAGATGGGGCTGTTGTTGTCGCTGCTGCTGGCAGACCACAGCATGTTCACCTGGCGAGACTGGATATCCTCCACCTGCACCTGGCCAGGAGGGTTTGGGACATCTGGAAACAGTCAGCGTTTTCTTCAAAATTAACATCCTACATTTACTACAGAATGGAACATTCACACATATATGCTGTCAATAGATGCCCATGTCAAACCATCTATTGTAAGACCAAGTCAAAATGTTTCATGATCCATGCCCATCTGCACAAAAAATTTTTTGTTCCCCCCCCCCCTTTCTAATTACTTTTTTTAAATTTTTTTTTTAACTTAACCGTCATGTGGTTTTTGTCATTGTTGTAGGCACTGTTATTATCATTATTATGATGCTATTATTAGTAGTATTACTGTTGTTGTTATTTTCAGGGTGATGATAATCTTAGATTCTCCTCTTCCCTACATGCCCCCTCACCCCGTTCTTCCCCCACTCACTCCCTCTTCCCCTTTTCATTTCCTTCTTCATTAATGTGCCTACTGTTAAAAAAATGCAATAAATGTTTATTACCAATGAAAAAAAAAATTGATATGCTGAGACTGTTTTCTTCACCGTTATCCATCATCTCTCTGTGCGAGTCTACGACATGTGTGAATTTTTTATGTATGAGCCTATGCACATGCGTGTATGTGTGCATGTGTGTGTGTGTGTGTGTGTGAGGAGGAGGGGGGTATGTTACATATGAGTATCACTGTGTCTATGAATCTATTGTGTATGTGTGGAAATGGGTATGTCGCAGATGCAGTATGCACATACGCATATGTGAGCGAGTGAGTCTGCACTGTTTTTGTGAGTACATGTATACCTGAAGCAACTGTGCGTGCTCCTGTATGAGTGCTTGCATTAATGCAGCATATGCAAATATAAAAATGTATGCGCATATGTGCAAGCACACGTGTTATATTACTCACTCTTCATTTAGAAAATCTGTTCCAGACAAAGGACAGCAAAAGGAGAAACCCTCCACAACTTTCCTTCAGAGTAGCCTACGACGTATCATGTTACTACACCTTAGCTGATGTTTTGGCCTTGGCATTAAAAAAAAAAGAAACGGTCACTAGTGTCAGTATCTGATCTGCCTCAGGTAATCATCACTGCTATCACCACCCTTCTCCATAGCTTGGGTGGCTCCAACTGACCATTAGTAATCATTCATGAGAACGCGTGCTCCCTCTGCAGATTGTTTCATGAGGTAAAAGAGAGGGAAAAAAATAGTTAGCAGAGTTAGGGGGGGGGGGGGGGGGGTTCCAGAGAACGAAAACAGACCTGTTTACCCTGAAATGGTTATTAGTGCATTTCTTGGTTGAAATGAGTGTATCTTCCTAAAAATGTGTGTACACATCTACCAAATTTGTGAATTTCTGTAAAAGCAGGAGGTCCCTCCTATTGTTCCAACATCATCCAGATACGAATTTGTGTGCACGATGTGCGAGTTGTTACTCTTTGGTTGTAGCGCTCAAACACAATGGTTATATACCACAAGTGCCACTACCGCTCAAGAACTTATTCTAGAGATTCGTTTCGATGTACTTTTTTCGGTTCATTGTACTCATCATATGTTCACCAAACATGTGTACAAAATGCGTCGAAATCATGTAGGAAAACAGGTCTGTGAAAACAAGAGGACAGACGGCAGCACACTTTCATACACAAACTGCAGCCACCTACCTTGCACAATGAGGCGCCAGGTGGTGGAACGGTTCTCAGTCTGCGACAGGGTGGAGTTGAGCACGAACATCTGGCAGGTGTAGTTGCTGGTGTCCCCCGCCTCCAGTCCCATCACTGTCAGGCTGTGGTCCTCCTCCAGCGTGACCTTGGCCTTCACCTCAGGGTCAGACGAGTATGTCATCTTCTTCCCCGAGTCCATCGACACCTGTTGTCAGAGCGCTGTTTTCATCAGGTAAATAGGTTTTATTGTAAAGGGTTCATGGGACAAACGTGGACGTCTTTACAATTGCTAAGATCACTCGTCGTCAAGCAACAGACTACAAACTTCAAGGCTAGGGTAAGGTGAAATTATCAATGTCATGACACTTGTCACAACAGCAGCAGCAGCAGTATAATACCAACCAATGGGAAGAGAAGCACACATCAAATTCACGGATAAAATATACATGTACAAAGAGTTGACATTTACATGCACTTTATATAAGCCTCACCTACACAAAACACTCATGAACATAATTTCACATTTGACAGAAAACTACTGAAAACATGCGCGCGCACACACACACACACACACACACATATACGCACACACACACACACATAACACACAACACACACACACACTAACCTTACGCATAAACAGTGCCAATCAAATAGCGGTAACTTATATATACTGCTGTCTCTTGAAGTACCACAGAGAAACCATCAAACACAGGCAATGGCATACACAAGGTGACATAACTCGGATCTGATGCATCAGCGAGCAAATATGCACACAGGCCTTTGATCTCACCTGAAAGGTAGTTCCCCTGTACCACACCAGGCCATTGAACTGCTCGTCGTCCCTGATCTCCGCACAGGTAAGCGTCACATTGTCGCCCTTTCTGTGAATCAGGGTCTCACCAGCCGAGCCGTCTGAAATATTATGACACAGTGTAAGGACATAAAGTTGAAAACATCTTTTGATCCACAAAGCAGTGTGTGAAAACTGACAGTTCTGAAGAAAGCATGCACAAATCAACATCCCCTCCCTCATTACAAAACAATTTCGAAAAGGTCTGAAAACAATTTTTTTTATTCCATAAACAGGAGAAGGGTTCAGGCTGGGAAAAATGGAAAGAAAAATTTTTGATAAAATGTTCTCTGAATTTTTTTTTTTTTACAGTGATCAAAAACCGTTCAGCCAGCTTGACTTGAATTTTGACTCCTGTGTGAGTCTGATCAGTAAACACCAGCATTAACTGTCATCCATGGTATCCAACAGAAACACGGTTCACGACAAAATGGTGTTCCCTGTACCACTCATGAAAATCACAATCCAACTGCCCCCTTAACTCTGCAAGATGACGCTAGAAGCATCAAAATGAACAGGGATATACTTGAGAGGTACTTACGCCTTCTGGCTCAATGACTCAAAACTAAGCTGGTAATGGGGGTCAAAACATGTGAAGAGCACAACCAGTCAGTTGTACAAGCATAATGAAGCTACTTTGTGCTTACACAGAGTAACACCTCTTTCCAACAAAATGGCCGAGCTGAGAGGTGTGTCTGGTAGCAGAACAAAATACGGTATGAAGTTTATTTTTCCTTTTTCCACTTCAGTAATAATATCAAGATACCAAAAGTATTCTTGTCCACTGAAAGATCAGCTCATACCCTTACCCCATCTCCCTGAGCCCCAACGAAACAGATTGAAAATATGGGGAAAAGAGGAATCTCTCACAGGAAAGTCTACAGCATATCAGTCAGCCTGGAAAAAAACAAAACCTAGTGGAAACTGCCAGCATGATCTGCTC